>MU008150.1:0-653115 GCA_010909165.1 Anthoceros angustus
GGTGTGTGTGAAGGGTGACCGCGATCCGCGGCTTCGTCCCGGAGCCGCGGTCCCACACCCAACCTGACCGGAATGCGGAGCTGGAGGAACCCGGGAGGGTGTAGAGCCTGACGAGAGGCCCTATGGAACGACGAGAGGTCCCGGATCAAGCAGAACCGCGCGCTTTTTCTAAGATCAAGAGTGTAGCGGAGAGAGAGGAAAGGACTCGGATGCGAAGGATGTATGGAACCATAATGACGCCAACGGGTCTCAAACGCTTGGCACATACCGGCCCTGTCACGGTGAACGTTAGCTAGGTGTGTAGTATGTGTATGTGAGTTGGGACCGAACGTAGCGCCAAGGACTAAGAATCACCACAACGCAGTGGCAAACTTGGTATCATTATCCCTTGGGAGCGGACTTCTTCCACTAACGACGACGGGATTATGCAGGCGTCAGCCCGCCGGGCGAACAAAAGTCCGTCAGTGGCCGACACAAGCCAGCGCCGGCCTCCTCTCTCCCCTGCATGGCCTCCTATTTGGTTCGACCAGGCCAAGGAGGAACCCCATACATGCAGCGGCCACGCCCTTCCACTCCCCCGTCCGCTGGCGTAATGCCCTTCCCCGCCTGCCAAGGGCGCCGGCCGGCCACGCCTTCAGCCCCCTCCTCCTTGCAAACCCTATGAACCGCTTAGGGTCTCAAGGCGCAACTCGGCGAAGTCTGGGACAGGGCGCCACGCCTGACCGCCTCTCCGCCTCAGAGGGCTCACATACATCCATGGAATTTGCACAACATATTCCATAACAGCCTGATCTCCTCTTCACCGTGCATCCAATACACATCGTCATCATCCGAATGGCCTAACATGTCCGGATCGCCCGTCTTCATCGATGGACCAAGCTCGCTTCCACCGATGTCTCATCATCCTCCATTTCCCGCTCGCTATCCGAGAATAGACATAGCCGCCTATGTGCTAAAACGCTTTGTGAGCTCAGCAGAGACAGTAATGAAACTTTTGCCCATCTGCCTCAGCAAACCAACATGGATGGACAAGATAAGCCACACCAGATGCACATTACTTAGCCGTAAACCCAAGAACATGCCACCCAAATGCACTCACCGATGTCTCTTGCCGGCCTCGAATAACTCGATCAAGCGTGAAGGTGCACATTTCTTAAAGATCAACCGCAAATGTCACGTGGAACAATCAGAGGCTCGGGTTTGGATGCAATGTCGTGAAGTCTTGCGGCTTCCTCACCACAAGGAGTTGTGCTTCAGCCGCCACCGGTCATGTCCAATGTTGCCCAAATCACCCCACCCCCGCCGCTCACGATTAGGCAAAGCATCTTTGTATCCCACCACCCACAACTTGAACAGAGGTGTCCAAACGCATCCTCGCCCCTCCGGTTCCTCTTCCCCGCAAATCATCCAATTCTTCTCAACAACGCGACACATACCGCCACCTCCTCACAAATGCATAGTCTCCTCGAGTTGAAGGCGATTGAATCGAATCGCATCGGCGCCGCACACTTCTCTCTTCATCACCCCACCTACGCCTCGTGGTGCTTGCCTTTCCCGAGTTGTGGTCAGTGAGCCTCCCACCACTCGCCTCCGCCGTGGGGAATTCGCCCGATTTGCGAGGTTGCTCATCTCGCCGCCCGGATGCACTCGCCTTGTGGCGCACTAGGCCGCACCACATCCTCTGTGTCGCCGTCCGCTTTCGCTTCCTCTCCCTTCTTCGCTTGGGCAAAGGGAGGTCCTGCTCGTGCTCAAAGGCATTCTTCTCCTTCCCGCTACGCCGATGCCATCTCCCGATTCCAGCGATCGCTCACCGTCCGCCGCAAATGTAACGAGTAGCGGGTTAAGGGAGACAATGCGAGACAGCGGCCCCTCCTTGCGATCAAGCACACACCTCGATCACAGGCGCACACACACGGAGGCGCGGGCGCAACTTCCGAGAGTGAACAAGTGGAAATGAATTCGACTCAAGGGCCCCCCGCCGAGATTAAGTTGGCTCTCTTTTCGTATTAGGGCTTGCGGTTTTATAGGCATAAGGGTGATATATGTGATATAAGGCATAGGTATATTTGTCCCGATTGATATCCGGTGTATTTGCATCGGATCGTAAACCACATCCAGGATTCCCTTTGCCATGTGCGATATTAAACACCGATGTCGTGGCGGCCGCGAAAGGCTATTGACGCCGCACACAATCCCGATTCGTGTGCTCATACATCTTTGTTCTATAAGGCGGACATTGGGGACCTCCGCAGTAGCTTTCTTCAACGCGCGGTCGCTATTGTTCCATTGTCTGCGGCGTTCTCCATAGCGCCTATTCCCCGCCGAGTTGTAGCCCTTGATGTTACAGCGACGCACACCGAAGACGAAGAGGTCTCATTACCCGTGTCATTGAAATGCACATGTGCACGCCATTCAATCCATACACGCTAACGGTTGGGTGTTTGGGTGGAGAAGAAGCGAGATGGCGGCGCCCACCACAATCGAGGCGCACACTTCCATATATGGCATCCGGACAACCCATCCAGCCGGCAATGTTGGTGGAATCGCACCCACCTGGAGGTAAGGTTAGGCGTTTGGGTTTCATTGGCATATGTTTTCCCCAACTTTTCTCATCACCGTGGTGGGAACCATGCATGTAGGTAAAAGGAGTGGAGGTGGAATTCCACTTTTGAAGCCGGTGGTATCGCCAACTATCCTCGTGCCACCGACCACAACCTTAACTTATATGCAATTAGGAGAAGTCCTTCCGTGGAAGATATGGGGAACGACCATGTAGCGGACCCAGACAAAATGGCGGAACCCAATCGCGAAGACGAGGATTGTTCCTCCACGACGGAGATCATGAGGCGAAGCATTGCACCATGAAGATGAGGGCAGCGATGTCTTCCGTATGACACGATCGTGGGGAATTCCCTCCGCTATTACATTCCAAGCAAAACCTTTGAGCGATTCATTGCGGAAATCGCGTGGAAGATGCATGCGAGGAGGAGGGCTTCCGGCGTGCCTTTGCGAAGAAGTGATGTGGCATCTGGAGAGTTTTAAGCCATGCGCAATCAAATGTGTGTTCGAAATTGACAAAAGAAAAATTCCAAGAACATCGGTATAGGTTCCTACGCATGGGACGTCAAGAGCGAGACACACCTTGAGTCCTTAAAGGTGGTAAGTGATGGCGGAGTTCATACAAAGGTTCAACCCCACCTTGTTGGTGCGACATCTGAGATGTTGCCTCGAGCATTTAGGCGGGTTTTACGTATTGGTCATGTTTATAGAAGAGCGGTGCGTGCAGCAACTCGCCGTGGGATAACCGAGACCAAATCCATCACAATCGCCGATCATCACGGGATGCACTTGCGTGGATGGACAACGTTTTCATGTCCATGGCGGAGCGGCTCCCCAGCAGTATACAATCTTCCGGACACGCATAACGGCCGGAGCTATGGGCCCGGTACAAGCGACAATGTGAGCGGTCACAAACAAGGGCTATGACATATGCACGGTTTCTAAGGCTCGAAGGTGCACTTCAGTGTTAAGATACCTAAGTCCAACAGTTTTCTACTGCGATATGCGCAGGTTAAAGGCAACCATTGAACACTTTTCAAAGGTGGATCAAGGTATGGCATCCCTTCCCACCATTCCCTTCCCTATTTCGCTGTTGTGGCGTTGATGTCAAGATAGCCATAGTTGGGAGAGCGCGCCGCCGGCCGGCGCCTCCCAACTATGGCTATCTTGACATCACCGATAGTGTGCGCGCAAGGAATGGTTTAAGGGAGGAGGCGGCCGACGGCGCCTCCTCCCCACGGAGAGAGGAGAGGGAGGGTTTAGAGGGAGGAGGCGGCGCCCTCCTCCCTTCGGAAGTTGATTGTACCAGCATGGGCGGCTTGTAGATGCTAAAGAAATGTACATTGTTTGGTGCAGAGAAATATCAACATGCGCTTGAGGCACATCGCGAGCGGTTATCAGCAGAGCGTGCCAAAATGGCCAAACACCGGACGAAAAGCTACGTTGAGCCCCACAAGTACATGTTACTCGCTATTGATGGGATGGACCAAAAGAAAACGGAGATCCCACATTTTTACGGTGGCCAAAGAATTTAAGTGAGGAGTGCCGCATAGCTGTACATGTGGTGGGCTGCATGGTTCATAACTATACATACAAAGCGACAGCATATTTGCACTATGCAAACCTTCGGAACGATGCAAACCTGACGATATGCATCATCCAAGATGTTCTGCACAATTATGAAGGGATATTGCCTAAAGTCTTGTACTTGCAGTTGGACAATACTTGTCGAGAGAACAAAAATCAACTTCTTTTTGCATATCTGAATATGTTAGTAGATATGGGTACATTTCAGAAGGTGAAGGTGGGCTTTCTGCTAGTGGGGCACACACACGACCAGATTGACCAGATGTTTTCACGGTTTTCTGAAAGCCTGAAACACAAGGAAGCGCACACATTGCACGCGCTATCTGATATTCTCGGAAAAGCATACACACCAACTCCGGCAGTGAAAATTCTCACCGAGGTCCCGGACTTCAGGTCATATGTGTGGCCCATCAAGAGGAGATGGTCGGCTGTCGTACACAGCTGCAGTCCGGAAACTGAATAACCTTTCGTTCCAACACCAGTTTAAGATAACACGGGAGGACAAGGCGGAGCGAGGTCTAGTCACGGTTATTCGAAGCAAGCAATATTCGACATCTCCGCTATGGGAGGCGAAGGAGGCTTGGAGTTCTTGAAGTTCGTCTGCCTAATGACATCACAGATCACCTCTCCTAGCACGCGTCTAGGGACAAAAGGCTCACTTCCGGGTTTAAAGGCAACAGAGGTGTGGCCCATCTTAAAGAAGGGCTCTCGGCTTGCGTGCATATATTGCAGCAGATGAACATTTGTGGTGGGAGGCCTTCAGGAGGACCAGCATGAGATTGCGGTTATCGTGGAGAACAACATTGGCTGGCGCTCAAAAGCCACGGAAATGGTTTTCTAGGTCGGACGTTGAAGATCTGACCTTTGCGCTTACCAAATGAAAGCCTTACGAAGCATTATTGAGGGAGCTTCCACGGCGTGATATGTACTTGGGGCTTACCGCAAGTGGCTCGACGAGCAAGAAATGGAGCGATCGAATGGCGATGTGGTGAGATTGGAAATGGAATGTTCATCGCAATTCCATGCTCGAGACACGCACAATGAGACCTTTTGGATCGGAAGAGTGGTGGAAGTGAAACATGATGCTTTCCGTCCGAGTCTAATGGTCCACTGCACAGTGACGGAACATCTTGGCGCTTTCGAAGGCGATATGTTGAGGAGTACATCGTCCATGGACAAGGGCCCAAGCATCGGGAGAAGTCATCAAGGCAAGGGTCAAAGACCGTGTTCCCCAAAAACATACAAGAGATTTACATCAATGATACGAATATTGTACTATGGTTTCAACCTTACTACGGAAGCATTTATACGCCAACGACAAAAGGGCTATAAAGGAGAAGCTAAGCGAGATCTGGCTTGATTGAACGGCCGGTGAAGGCGTGTCGGACAATAGCGATGAGGAGGAGGCGGATATTGACAACATGGATGATGTTGATGGAAACGTAATCGGAAGAACCCTAGGCGAACATGACTTGACATTGTCTTTGTTTATGGTTGTTGTTCTAGAAGGGAATAATAAAAACGTACATACATCCATGACCGGCGACTCCTTTCTTGTCTTTTCGTTTTCATATGGTACACCACACTAGTGGTCATGTCATGTCGCAACAACACTAAACAAAAGGCTTCGATAATTGTGTTTCGATTGAAACCACGGTTGGAAGTTTGACAAGCGGCAAAGCGGCGCGAATCTCACCTTAATGCCGTGATTGCGACTATCAATCGCCGGGTGGGTACAACGTCGCCGCTGATGTAAGCGCCGGCCGGCGCCTACCCTAGTAATGACGCCCATAAAATGTGAAAGTTGCATATATAGGGATGATTTCTACCACCCTTTCCGTGTCATACCCTCTCAAGTTTCACAGTGCGGCGGGACATGATGCATAGGGTTTGAGGCCCACCATGGTGTCAAATTCTAGAATGACCAACTCTTTGTTCGATTGACCTGACCGGGAAGTTAATGGGCTCTATTTCGACACTTCCACGGTGTCGCCTTTCCTAATACCATGCACACACCAGGCGGGTCCATGAAACCGATGCTTCGGGTGCACACCCTACTTTCGCAGAATTGAAGCCTGTGATCACGATTCCCAACCCATTGGAAACCCCCTTTGGTGTATATTGTACAGAAAACCCCCTTCCTGTATATTCACCCCCTTGCAACTTTATCGTGTTTACAAGCCATGCCAATATTCCTTGTCCCAATAACATGCAAGCTTCTAGGGTTTGAGCCTGTGTCAAGTCTAGATCATTAAGGCCATGGAAATTTCACAGAGATTTACTCTTGGCTCGTCAAGCGTTGAATTGGAACGCTGCATCCCATATGTACGTGATTTCATAGAAGATTCTCAATGCTCGCGATGAAGTCTCAATGACCGCGGTTTGAAGAGCAATGTTATGTTCATTTCGTATGTTTATAGAACAATCTCGTACATTGTTCATCATGTCCAACTCCTCCTGCGTTAAAGGAATCTCAAGCTCAAAATACCCTGAACCGAATGGGAGATTTGATTGCACCCCTTGAACCGAACGGAAGATTTGACGGACCCATCTATGTACCGAACCTCCTGAACGGAATGGGGTGAGTGCGTCTCTGTCTCTCCTATTTGATTAAAATTCTAACGAGTTGAAATTAGAATTGATTCTTAAAATTAGTTATTATTGATTCCTAAAATTAGAACTCACTCCGTAAAATAGAGTAAATGGAAAAACAGAAGTGATTACGTAATAACGTAGGTTAGAAACTCCTCGGTACTTCCTACCACTAAAGTTCAAGGACATCAATTTCCTCCTAATTGGCCTTCGCCGTCCGTGCTCTATCTCCTAGAAACAACAGTCCTTGGCCTTCGGGGTTCCTACCTACTCTATCTCGTATAAACAACAGTCCTTGGCCTTCGAAGTTCTTGCTCTATCTCCTAAAAACAATAGTCCTTGGCCTTCGGGGTTCCTACTCAATCTCATAAATGCAACATGTTGTCTTGGGCCTTCGAAGTTCCTACTCTATCTCCTAAAAACAATAGTCCTTGGCCTTCGGGGTTCCTACTCTATCTCCCAAAAACAACAGTCCTTGGCCTTCGAAGTTTCTACTCTATCTCCAAAAAACAATAGTCCTTGGCCTTTGGTCACCCTAACCTCTGGCGCTGGCTATATATGCTAAGTATTCCTCTACTAAACACCTAAAACTAGGTGCCTACCCTCCTGCTGCTGGACCAGAAACGTCTAAGTCCCCAAAGGTCTCCTACCATTAGGCTAAAAACTCTAAGTATCCTACCTTCTACCAAGTTCTTCCAACGGACGCGTCTTGAGACGCGGTCTAGGTGTGAAAGCTCTATTCGATAGGCAGACCAAATTAATATAAACCTATCAAAATACAATATAATTGTATATCCATGGGGATCACGGATCCTATTTCCACTGCAGGCCCCTCAGAGGAGGACATAAAACAAACAAAGGAGCTGGAAAGCTATTTGGGCTCTGCGGGAGTGTACGAGAGTGAAGAGGAAGCTGCTAGGAGGGTGGATGTATTGGGACAACTAGATTATATAGTGAAGCTTTGGGTGAAGGATGTCGCTAGACATAATGGCTTTGGTGAGGAGGTACCGGTGGTAAAATATGCCAATGCAACGATCCTCTGCTTCGGTTCATATCGTCTTGGAGTGCATGGACCTAGAGATGATATTGACATCTTATGTGTGGGCCCCTCTTTTGTTACGCACAACGACTTTTTTGGTCACTTGGTTCACATGCTAAGTGAGCTGGACGAAGTGACCGATCTCAACCCCATTCCGGATGCATTTGTACCTATTATAAACTTAAAGTTCAACAACGTTTCTATCGACCTTCTTTATGCCAGGTTTCATGAAAGTATCGTGCCTGAAAACTTGGATATATGTGAGGAATCTATATTGAGAGACATAGACGAGGTGAGCAGAAGAAGTCTCAATGGCTGTCGGGTGACAGATTCTATCTTCAAATACATTTCAAATATCCAAAACTACCGCACAACTCTCCCATTAGTATTATAGGAGGCGTGGCGTGTATTCTAATAAGATGGGGTTTTTAGGAGGGGTGAATTGCGCGCTGCTAGTGGCCCATATATGCCAGCTTTATCCCAATGCTTTGCCGAATAAACTAATCGCTCGTTTTTTTTTCTGCCTCTCTCAATGGAAATGGCCGAGTCCTATTATGCTCTGCCCTATTGAGCACGGCACACTAGGTCTTCGTGTATGGGATGCACGGAAGAACCATAAGGATAGAGCTGACGTGATGCCCATAATCACTCCGTCTTACCCTTATATGAATTCTAGCTATTCCGTTTCAATAAGTACTTTGCATGTTATGATCGAAGAATTCAAGCGCGGCAATGAAATTTGTGGGGGCCTGGACATGACCATACCCACAGACTGGGAGAAGCTGTTTAAGCCTTCAGCGTTCTTTGAAGCTTACAAACAATACCTACAAATTGATATATCGACAAAGGACGCAAATGATTTGAAACCATGGAAAGGATGGGTCGAGTCTCGATTGAGGCACCTCATTCTGAACCTTGAGAGGTCTTCATGTGGAGAACTTCAATGTCATCCACATCCCCATGTATTGGTGGATGAATCAAAGAAAGGGAAGCACTCATCATTTTTTATAGGTCTTCGGCTGAAAGAGGGTGTTCCGAAGAAAGTCAAGAGCTTCAATATATCTGCGACGGTTGACGAGTTCAAGCAAATAGCTACCAATCAGTATTTGATGTGGAAGGACGGAACGCATATTGCCGTGTCTCATGCTAAGACGAGACATCTTCCTAAATATATATTTCCGGAGGGAGTTCGATCACCTCGTCCTCCAAGTTCAAGGTTGTTAGGCCGAGGTCGTAGGAGAGTAGCAGAAGATCTTGAAAGTAAACAGGCTAAGAAGAATTGCAGTGCTGCGATGTTCAACACGGATAGCCGGATGGATGTAAATAGCTACATTTATACATGAAGTTTGTTTTGTTATGGTGATTCGATTGAATATTTATGATCCTTACATGAAATTTGTAGGCTATCCTCACTTGTTGTAAATGATATTACTCAATATAATAAAATATAAAAAACTGATTCTATGTTTTTCCTTTAAGTTTTGGATTTTATGAACTAGACTAGTGCTTAAATGGCACTTAGGGCACAGACTGAGTTAGTTGTGGTGCTTGTCGGCGTCCAATTTGGGCACGGAAGTCTTTGCCCGGTGGTCTAAGTGGGGATTGGCCAAGTTGGTTCCAGGTAGCCTACGAGTCCGCGTGCAAGCTAGCAAGTACATAACCTGGGCGCAAAGCCGTTCTGGATATGTGGAGTTCGGATCCATCGATAGCTAAAATATTATGTATGCTCAAATGGAGAGTTAAATCATTAAGTTCAAATCAAGAGTTAAAACCATAAAGATAGCTAAAAACATCATGTTAAAATTGAAAGCTAAAGTATTAGGTTAGACTAAATCCAATCCACTGCTTCCAATGTTCCCGATCACCTATTTATCCCATTTTTTTCGGCACCTAACTTCCATGTCATGCAAGGAGGCCAGCAACTTCCTCAATGAAGTAGAGACAACAACTGATGGAAAAGCTTGAAAAGCATTTTAAGTACTTTGCTAATTCTGCCAGGTTTTAATATCACCACTAATGCTTGAAATTTGATTACTATATTGATTCCCTACTAGGTTATGGGCTCATTGACTAATCAATGAAGCTGTGCAGTTGCCATTGCCTGTAAACGGTTCATGGTTTTCCAGGTTGTATGCATGCACCTTTGGCGGGTAGACGCCGTAATGCTTCTGATTCGTAGCTCGTGACGCAAGTGCAACTGGAGATTGATGTTGGCTATCGAGGTCAATTTCTATGAACGCTGGCTCAACGTTGGCCTACGAATGCTCCTCTGTCTCAGTCGGGATACACATTGGATTTTTCAACTAGCGAGTAACTAAAAGCTTCGGTGCGTCTTTAAGGTGAATGTCACGACCTGGAATTTCTACATTCAGATCAATCAGACTTTGAGTTTCAAGAATGGCTGCCCCTTTTCTCTTACGAACCAGTCTTATACATTTGTGGTGGTGCGGGCCAACAAAGGTACCAACCAACTACCTTTGGTGAACAGAAATAAGTTTTGTAGTTAAACTACATAGGATATTTCAGCTAATTACTCGAATTACCTAGATTACTTCTATTTTCAAATTACACGAAATAGTGGTATACGTCAAAATATATTCAAATTTTATCCAAATTTAAGATTGGGCAGAAGAAATAAAATGCTTGCTTGATTGTGCAACGCTTCGACCCTGGTTACGGCACATAAATCCGTTTCAAGATTAGAACGGTTCGAGCAACCTGACTACCTATGGGGGGAGCATATACTGACAGGGCATGTTTGTGCCACTTTGTGGCCACGTTGGTCGGATCCCCACATGGCTGTAGGCCGGAGAGGGGAACCCGCTTACAGGCAGCCTACCTTTTTTTTCGACCGCGGTCTTAACCGCACCGAAGGAGGAAAGCTCGAGCTTACCTATCCCGATAGTTGCCCGAATCTCGTATGCAGTTTGACACAGCTTTGACCATGACAGCAGCCTATCGGGCTAAGGTTACCAGAGGCCATGCAGCTTTGTGCTTGTTTCTCACCGAGTCGCTTGGAAGTTGGACTTGCCAGCACATCCAACGTCGGTTCGAACTCGCCCAAATATGCAGCTTGCCGCAAGTTATATAGCCTCCCCGGCCTAGGTTACCTCAGGGTATGGCCAACACATGTATCGCTCATGTGTCAACCAGCTCCGAATCCCATGGTACTAGGGTTGCCTTTCACCACCAGAGGCTTGCCATGTTCGAGTGGAAGCGAAGAATCAAGCATCCAGGATCCAAAACTGCGAGGACATGATTTCAAGCCAACAAGGACTATCATAGCACAGATTTCCAGCGTCTGCCGTTTCCGGAGTTCACAGAGGAAAACGATGGACTCCTGTTCATTCACTGGAACTTCCGGATAAGCATCTGGAGCGGCTACATTCAAGTGCCAAGCCAAGAACCGACTGCAGAACAGCCTTCCGGACGAGATCCGCGTGGTCGTTGCCGCTAATCCTAATCCACCCACCGCTCTCGAGCCCTGATGAGAACCGGCTAAGTCCGCAGTTCCGGGTAGCCTACCCCGGTGTAACCCAACGGGCACGGGGTCCCACCCCGAGGCCGCTCTTGCACCAGCAGCAGGCTGCAGCCTGTTGTTGCCGTCAAAGACGACCCCAGCATGAGGACGGTGCAGAGCACGGAGGCTCTCTCACGCTGGTTGGCTGGATTGACGGCCCTCAGGCCCGCCCCGGACGGGATCGCCACAAGTTGCCAAAATTTGCTGTTCGGCTGCCGAGCTCGGTGATGAAGTAGGTCTTGGCGTGACCCCAGGCCCAAGGAGGGTCGCCGGAAGATTATCTTGCGGTACGACGTCGCGGGCTTGCTGTTCAAGGCTCATGATCAGCTGGGGGCATCTTGTGGTATCATGGATAGATTTATTGGGCGTTGTTTTCATTTCTTTGCCTACGTTTCAGGCGGTGCAGGATGAGGAACACCACTAGCTTCATGACAGGCAGCCGGAGGCCATCTGGTGTGCACAGGCGGGCCATCTTTGAGGACCGTGCCAAGCCCGTGTGGGTGAGCCTGCCGTTTGTGGCAGTGGCTGCTGTAGCCGTCTTCCTTTTCGGCCACTTCGTGAGCTCTCGCAGAGGTGAGAGTGGAGATAGCAACAGACGTCGTTTTAGGATGGCTTCCTTCCTGTTTTATCCAGCGTACTTTGAGACGGGGGATTGCAGTCAGACGGGGAGTGTCATTGGCTTGGATTCCTAGGATACGCAAGGGTTGAGGTCACGAACAGCATGGATGCAAGTGGAAAGGCTTCATTGCCCGGAGCTGAATGAATGCTAGCTGTTACACCGCCAAATGATCAAACTTGTTTTGCAATCATAGGTCGGCAACTAGGGCGGGATACTAGGACGGGGAAGAAGACTGACAGAAGGGATCAGGGTTTGGACTCGGATACTCTCGGGTCTCGGATTGCCAATCAGCCTCTGAACCTGGCAGACCTCAGAAAGCTGCGCGCAGAGGCTGCGGAGGCGCGTTCGCGGAAAGGCACTGCTGGCAAGAGCGATGCTTCTACTGCTCAGCCTACGCCTCTTGGCATGGTCCTTGCGGTGACTCGCAAGGTCCGATTCTTGTTTCAATCTAGGTTTGCAAATTCTGCGCAGACGTTCCCAAACAGGAGGAAGGAGTGAATTCAGCATACGTTGGAGGGAGGCACTGGAGGTGAAGCAAGAATGTGTCTGAACTTTTTCCTGACTTATCCTCTCGCCCGAATCCGCATCTAGGTTGATAAGCTTGAGGAGGAGGCCGGCAACTTTCTCAAGGAAGCAGGGACCGCAACCGAAGAAAAGCTTGAAAAGCAGAAAGTACTTTTCTTCTGCCAGGTTTTGATATTCCACTGATGCTTGACATCTTTTTGCACTCATTCTTGATTAGGTTATGAGCTTATCCACTGATCAAGGAATTTTGTGAATTTCCCATTGCCTGTTAATGGATCATGCTATCAAAGTTTGTCATACAGTTTGTATCCAATCTGTGTATCTCATAATGTTTCAGCTGTGTATTTCATAATGCTTCCAATTCGTACCTTGCACAGGAACAATTCAGGCTTTTGGAGCTCCTGACGCAAGTGCAACTGGAGATTGATGCCATCAAGGTCAATTTCTGTGAAACGTTGGCTCTCTTCTGTCTTAGTTAGGATGCACATTGAACTGAGTAAGAGTAAGCTTCGGTATGGCTTTCAGGTGAATGAAACTGTACGCCAAGAGAGGAAGATACAGACAACTCGCGTGCAATCTTTGATCTCGGTAAGTAGTAATCAATATATTTATTTTATCTATACTAATTTTTCTTGTCCCAATAACAAGATTCTAGGGTTTGAGTTTGTGTCTGGTCTTACCAATAGGCTTCCTGCCTTCTAATGTTCGATGTTCAGTTCTTACCTTCTAATATTAGATTTTCAGGCTTCTAGGGTTGGAACCTAAAGCTTTCAATGTTCTAATAATAGATTTTCAGACTTTCTAGGATTCGAACCTATATTATGTCTGGATCATTAAGGCTGGTATTTACTTGTGGCTTGGCAGGCTCTGGAACGCTGCATCCCAGATGTATGTGATTCCACAAAAGCTCTCAATGGTAGCGGTGGTGAAGTCTTAATGACCGCGTCTTGAAGACATACTATATTCCATTCGTGTGTTACAGCAATCTTGTACATCGGTCATCAGTCCAGCTCTTCTTGCAATAAAAGGTATCTAACAATGCAGAATACCCTGAATAGAATGGGAGGTTTGATTGCACATCCTGAATTGAATGGAAGATTTGACGGCACTCCTTGAGAGAAATATGGCATGCCTTGAACCAAAAGATAGCACACCCTGAACTGAAAGATGGCACGCCCTGAATCGAAAGATGGCATGCCCTGAATCGAAAGATGGCACGCCCTGAATCGAAAGGTGGCACGCCCTGAACCGAAAGGTGGCACGCCCTGAACCGAAAGGTGGCACGCCCTGAACCGAAAGGTGGCACGCCCTGAACCGAAAGATGGGACGCCCTAAACCGAAAGATGGGACGCCTTGAACTGAACAGAAGACTCGACGACCCTACTTATATAGAATGAAAATTTAATGAATCTTAATAAATAGAACGAAAATTCGATGACCCCTAATAAATAAAATTAAAACTCGATGAACCCTATGTGTATACGGAACGCAAGATTCAACAACCTTGTTTGTATAGAACAAAGATTTGATGAACTCTATTTGTATGGCACAGAACCCTATATGTATAGAATGGCAGATTCGACAAACCCTACTTGAACTAAGCGGAAGATTTGATGGACTCTATCTATATGGAACGGAAGATTCGACGAGATTCGACAAACTCTACTTGAACTAAGCGGAAGATTTGATGGACCCTATTTGTATGGAACGGAAGATTCGACGAACCCCTATCTGTAATCTGTATAGAACCTCCTATCTGTATAGAAAGGAAGATTTGATGGACCTATCTATATAGGATGCCCGAACGTGATGGTGCGAATGCATTTGTCTCTCCTTCATGATTAAAACTTGTTGCGAGTTAAAATTAGAATTGACTATTAAAATTGATTCCTAAAATTAGAACCGACTTCCTAAAATATGGTAAAATAGAAGTGAGTACAAAAGAAGCGAATACTGTCATGATCGGATTTACTACCTTCCATCGCTTAGTCTTGAGCCTGAGATTGATTGTCCAAGTGAGCCTCAAAGAATAGCTATCCATTTTTTCTCAAGGTAGCATCTTGCACATTTATAGAGATGTAGGTTAAGAAGGCACCCAACCACCTATATTAAATGGGATTTATTATTTTTAATTGATATGTATATCAGAATTACTTTGATAAATAGGCTACTTAATTAATTAAATAGTTTATATAGATTATTTTTATTTTTCAATTACAAAAATGCATATCCAAAATACCTTGATACTTGTTCAGACTAGGGCTGTGAGTATGGATAAAGGACTTGCCCGCGTTCATGTTGCTTCCGACCACAGTCACCGTTATGACAAGTACGTATTAAAATAGGTTGGAGAATGGACTAGAAGTGAGTACCTAAAAAAATAGGTTGGAGAATCGACTGCAAAATTAAAAGAAATGATTACCTAATAAAGTAGGTTAAAATGGATAAAAGACTTGCCCGCGTTCCTGACTTCCTGTTGCTTCCGAGTCGGAAGTTCCGACCACAGTCACCGTTATGACAAGTACGTATAAAAATAGGTTGGAGAATGGACTAGAAGTGAGTACCTAAAAAACAAAATTTAGAGAATCGACTGCAAAATTAAAAGAAATGATTACCTAATAAAGTAGGTTAAAGAATTGATGGAAAAATTAGAAGAAATGATGACCTAATAAAGTAGGTTAGAGAATGGACTACAAAATTAGAAGAAACAATTACCTAATAAGAAATGAGTACTTAATTAAGTAGCTTAGAGAATGGATTGCAAACTTAGAAGAAATGATTACCTTATAAATTAGGTAAGAGAATGGACTGCAAAATTAGAAGAAACTATTATCTAATAAGAAATGAGTACCTAATTAAGTAGGTTAGAGAATGGACTGCAAAATTAGAAGAAACTATTACCTAATAAGAAATGAGTACCTAATTAAGTAGGTTAGAGAATGGACTGCAAAATTAGAAGAAATAACTACCTAATAAAGTAGGTCAAAAAGTCTGTATAAAATGCAAACCAAAGCCTTACATATAATCTATGCAAACCAAAGCTTAAGAACTTCCATTTTATTTCATAAAGGACTTGATCTTTATTTTCAAAAGTTTTTATTTCGCTCCTTTATGAAGGGAGTAACTTTTTTTCATAAAATTTTTTATTTTACTTCATAAAGGGTCTAGGTGCGGAACCTCTATTTGACAGCGAGACCAAATTAATACTTATCAAAATACAATATAATTGTAAATGGGGGTCATTGCGCCTATTTCCATTGCGGGCCCCTCAGAGGAGGACATAAAACAAACAAAGGAACTGGAAAGGTATTTGGTCTCCGCGGGAGTATATGAGAGTGTAGAGGAAGCTATTAGGAGGGAGGAGGTATTGGGACAACTAGATTTTATAGTGAAGCTTTGGGTGAAGGATATCGCTAGACATAATGGCTTTAATGAGGAGGTGATAGGATATGCCAATGCAACAATGTTGAGCTTTGGTTCGTATCGTCTTGGAGTGCATGGACCTAGAGATGATATTGACATCCTATGTGTGGGCCCCTCTTTTGTTACACACAACGATTTTTTTAGTCACTTGGTTCACATGTTAAGTAAGCTGGACGAAGTGACCGATCTCAACCCCATCCCGAACGCATTTGTACCTATTATAAGCTTAAAGTTCAACAACGTTTCTATTGACCTTCTATATGCCAGGCTTCAGAAATGTATCGTGCCTGAAGACTTGGATGTATGTAAAGAATCTATATTGAGAGACATGGACGAGGTGAGCAGAAGAAGTCTCAATGGATGTCGAGTGACAGATTCAATCTTCAAATATATTTCAAATATCCAAAACTACCGCACAACTCTCCGCTGCATAAAGTTGTGGGCGAGGAGGCGTGGAGTGTATTCTAATAAGATAGGGTTTTTGGGAGGGGTGAATTGCGCGCTGCTAGTGGCCCATATATGCCAGCTTTATCCCAATGCTTTGCCCAATAAACTAATTGCTCGATTTTTCTTTTGCCTCTCTCAATGGAAATGGCCAAGTCCTATTATGCTCTGCCCTAATGAGCAGAGCGCACTAGGTCTTCATGTATGGGATGCACGGAAGAACCATATGGATAGAGCTGACGTGATGCCCATCATCACTCCGTCTTACCCTTACATGAATTCTAGCCGTTCTGTTTCAACAAGTACTTTACGTATTATGACTAAAGAATTCAAACGCGGCAATGAAATTTGTGGGGGCCTTGACATGACCATACCCCCGGACTGGGAGAAATTGTTTGAGCCTTTCGCGTTCTTTCAAGCTTACAAACAATACCTACAAATTGACATATCAACAAAGGACGCAAACGATTTGAAACCATGGAAAGGATGGGTCGAGTCTCGATTGAGACAGCTTATTCTGAACCTTGAGAGGTCTTCATGTGGAGAACTTCAATGTCATCCGTATGCCCATACACTCGTGGATGAATCAAAGAAAGGGAAGCACTCATCATTTTTTATAGGTCTCTGGTTGAGAGAGGGTATTTTGAAGAAAGGAAATTGCTTCAATATATCAACAATTATTGATGAATTCAAGCAAATAGTTACCAATAAGTACTTGATGTGGAAGGACGGCATGCATATTGCCGTGTCTCATGTTAAGACCAAACATCTTCCTAGCTATGTATTTCCGGAGGGAGTTCGATTGCCTAGTTCTCATGTTAAGACCAAACATCTTCCTAGCTATGTATTTCCGGAGGGAGTTTGATTGCCTAGTTCTCCGAGGTCGTAAGAGAGTAGCAGAAGATCTTGAAAGTAAACAGGCTAAGAAGAATTGTAGTGCCGCGGTGTTCAACACGGATAGCCAGATGGATGTAAATAGCTACATTTATAAAAGAAGTTTGTTTTATTATGGTGAATATTTATATTCCATACATGACATTTGTAGGCTATTCTCACTTTTTTAAATGATATTATTCAATTAAATTTAATATGATATAAGGTATCAAAAATAGTTTTATTTTGTGTTTGTTTTGAATTTTATAGACTAGTTTTGTAATGGCACATTAGGGCAGAGACCGAGCTGGTTGTGGTGCTTGGCCGCCGTCCAATTGGGGCACGGAAGTCTTTGTCGGGACCGGCTAAGTTAGTTCCAGGTAACCTACCCGCGTGTAAGCCAGGTACATATTCCGGGCCCAAAGTTCGGGATCCATGGAGTCTGAATTCAGCTTGTCCACAGGATCCTGGCATGAGCAGGGCGCAGAGCACGGACTCTCTCTCCCAGTGGTTGGCTGGATTGACGGCCCTCCGCCCGGGGATCGGATCACCGCATCCTGTTTCGGGTTTGAAAAGAGCGAGAGCGGGAGCCGGAGTGGCGTAGCATTCGCCGGGGCGGAGGGGGTTTCGCCACCCGCGACTCGCGCTGATCTCTGAACGCTCTGCTCTGCTCTGCTGCGCCCAGCTCCCTGGGCCTCTCTCTGCCTCGCTGCAAGCTCTGGCAGCCAGCCCAGATGAGAGAGGCTTCGCCCCCTCGAGCGCGATTGTCCCTAACGCGTTGCCTGCGCACCGCGGCTCACCTCTCCTCCCATTTCCGCTGCTCATCGCCGGACGGGCCCTTCCACAGCGGCAAGCAGAGACATGGTAGAAACCGATTGTGCTGCTGCGTGATCCGATTCTTCGGCTTCATTCTCTGCTTGCTTCGTGCTCGGAATTCGCCTGGTTTGCAGTCAGTATGGAAGTGGCATTCGGAATTGGTGCTGCTGCGGGGGAATTCGTGGCAATTGCTCGTTTGGTGCTCAATTGTGGTGGCTGTACATGTGCAATGGTAGAAACCGATTGTGCTGCTGCGTGATCCGATTCTTCGGCTTCATTCTCTGCTTGCTTCGTGCTCGGAATTCGCCTGGTTTGCAGTCAGTATGGAAGTGGCATTCGGAATTGGTGCTGCTGCGGGGGAATTCGTGGCAATTGCTCGTTTGGTGCTCAATTGTGGTGGCTGTACATGTGCAGGTGGGATATGCTATCACTGTAATGCCTCAAAGGCCAGACTGGTTGGAGGCGCTGCTGACGGAGAAGTTCTTCAGTCCCTGCCTCAAGCACGCCGCTGCTAAGAAGAATGAGAGGAATATTTTCTGTCTGGATTGTAATGACAGCATCTGCCCGCATTGCCTCTGTGCGCATCGGACGCACCGTCTCCTCCAGGTAGGGAGTTAGTCAGTCTTCTCCGTTCCGGCAAACTCGTGCTCATGGCAAATTCTGCGTTTTTTGCTTTGCCAGCTTGCTTGCCGCTGTTAGATCTGGGAAACGTGTCAATTGCTCAGAATTCAGATCCGGGATTTGGTAGCCGGTTTAGCTGACTGCCATGGCTTCCGAGCTTCTTGACTCAAATTTCGGAGTCTGCTTTCAGATCCGGAGATACGTTTATCATGATGTAATTCGACTCCAAGACATCCAGAAATTGGTTGACTGCGCGTTAGTGCAGGTATGAAGTCGGGAAGCTCGCGTCAGACCTTCTCGGATCTCCAATCTATGAACTCAGGCTCTGTTTCAGAGAGTGAGAGGGAGCTCACGATGCAAGATTTAGTGGCTGATTCCTCGGATTCTCTCTGTGCTTGCAGACTTATATCATTAACAGCGCGCGAGTGGTGTTCCTAAACCAGAGGCCTCAGCCCCGACCTGCCAAAGGACAGGGCAATGCGTGTGAAACGTGCGATAGGAGTCTGCAAGACGCCTACCGCTACTGCTCCGTGGCCTGCAAGGTAATCGCAATGGCGGAGTCTTATGCTTGCTCCACTTCACAGAGCGCAGCGTGAATTGAGGTCAAATCCTGAAATTAGATGAAATGTGCTCTGTGAACTGTGTTTCAGGTAGATGCCGCGATCAACCAAGGGTTGGAATTGGCGGGGTTGCTGCCTAGCTGCAACAGTCTGCCCTTTACAGACTTCTGTCCGTGCTCGCCGCCGGACGGCGATAAGACGGGCAAGGTGGAAATTGAAGAGGATTCGTCTCCCAATTCGGTGTTGGACAAGCCGCAATCGGAAACCTCGTCGGCTTCTACTGACCAGGATGACAGCGTAGGTTGCGGCACTGTGACGTCCACCGCTACCCCAGTGCCTCCACTGAAGAAGAGAACAAGTAGTGAGCCCTTGAAAGCCGCTGCTCCTGCCTCTCCCAAGGATGTCATTTTTCTGCCCTCCGTCAACAGAAGGAAGGGCACACCTCACCGATCACCTAGTTACTAACCGTTCCCTGGCTTGCTGCGTCCTAAGGAAGTAGCTTGGCCTGATGCAGGGTATTATAGGCTTGTCCTCCAAAACAAGATGGAAGCCCGTTCCTTAGTATCCCTACCTGCTGCCTCTGTGAGTACTTTTTCTGCTGCTTTGACCTCTTGTCGCAGTCCTTTCAGGTTGCATCGTCTTCCTGATGGAGCATTCCTTCTGATTCACTGCCCTTCGTAGCATCTGATGCTTGTCCTTCCTTTTTTACATTCTTGCTTCCAACTACTGCTCCTCCTGCGTGGGCGCAAGGGTTGCATTTTTCAGCAGACAGTTACCAGAGAGGGTGAGTCTGGCAGGTCTTAACTTAACAAGTACGATCTAATTTCAGAGTTCTTAGGGTTGCGATTCATGGATACCTATGTACAAGTAGCAAGGCTGCAGGAGATCTAATTTTATTCATTTGGTTCGTTTGTGGGAGAGATCACATGCATTGGTATCTTGCTTTTCCGCACCATGTGGGCATAAAGATGCTTTCTCTGACGCGTCAGCCTGGAGCAATCGAGCAATTTCCGCCTGCTCACGAGGCCCTGTGTGTAGGCTGCCTTATCCGATTCGTCCCACGCGCTTTATTTTGCATCTCCGGGGCAATTAGTAATTCCGCTTTAACGTGGCAGTGTGCAGGCGTCTGAACGAGATATCTTTGCCAGGAAAGCTGTGGTACACTTAAGAGACTGGTGTGGCCTGTGGAAAAAGACGCAATGGGTATCGGCTCCGGCCAATGGATGATTGTACTTTATGGAAACGATCACGTCTGACAGCCTTTGTCCAAGGGAACTTTCTCATCCAGCTATAACGGCCGTGCACTCAGCATGAGATTCAGGCACCTGAAATAACGTTGCTGGAAGACCTTTCTTTACAATATGTACATCAAGCCAGGTTGTTAACTGTGACATAGAACGTGGCGATGAAGATGAGGACTCCAAAGCCGATAATCACAGAGCCCAAGAAAATTGCAAGCCAGTTGGAAAAACTGCTGACATGACCACAAGTCTTATCTTCTACGTTTATATCAGTGCCAGCCATCAACTTAGACAGCTCGTTTCTTGACCCTTGCTGTATTAGCAACAATCCCGGAAAGACAAAGATCACCATCACCCCTCCTGTTGCGCCAACAATGGAGAACACCTGGCAAGTAGGAAGGAAAACAGCAGTTGGTTGCTACGAAGACACCAGCTTAATATTAAAGCATCTGTAATCGAGGAAAGAGAAGGAGGGCAAAAGTTTACCATTCCAAGGTCAGTAAGCACCAACGCTGTCATGAGTGACAGCAGAAAGAAGGACAATGTCAACCCTGCATGGCGCTCAACTACATAACTCTCGTCTGTCAGGCTGAACGTGTGTTTAATGGCATCATCCATAATGGATCTTGCTGGATGGTTGGCCAGTGGGTAACAGACCATAGCAACCTGAGAGTTTAAAAGGCGAGTAAGAGACCGGCGAGCATGGACCAAATTTGATGTAACTCTAGAATACATACAACGGCCATGCCAATTGGCTGCAACCAGAATACATACCACAGCCATGCCGACCCGCGCAACATTCATAGGGAAGTTGTCGTTTCCAAAACTCTTGAGCAGATCACCCTCAACGTCTGGAAACATCAAGTAACCCACTTCACCGACCTAGAGTGGATGCTATCCGATGAATCACTCATGAACGTGAACCTCACATTAAAACATGACAGCACATTGAGTTGAAAGCTGACTACTTACCACGCAGTAGCCAGTGACACAAACAAGCATCGAGCACACGATGACTTGATCCATGATCTGAATTCGGGTACTAGTTCTCGGCTTGCCATTACTTAAAAGCATCTCACTTCCATCACCAATTGGTATCAATTGCTCGGCATCCTCCACACCCACAATCTCGCTTTTGACTCCAAACAGGGGGTCTGGGTTTTGTGCTAACTCTGCGAATATTGGAAACACCTGACAGCACAGTCGCCTGATCAACATGCAGATCAAAGTTATGAGGAATGAATGGCCTGCAATAATTCTCGACAGACAAATTGTTAGCTAAAACAATCATGCTGTCTCTCACTGACCTTGGTATTTAGACATGACAACTACTTGATACAAAGTTCACACACTTGCAGCCTAGCAATAAGACCCCATAAGGGAAAATTCAGCAATCAAGTCTAAGAAGGTACCTGAATGTGACAGTGAAAAGCAAATACAACGATGTCCATCGCTATGAAGGCCTTTGTCCCTCCAGTAAACACATTCACCTGATACAATATACGGCAAACACCAAGCAGATGTTAAAAGCTGGAAATTGTGCAAACAAAACCCTGCAGCACTAGTGGTTCTCTTGGAATCACAATCTCTGACTCTCGGCCAACAGCAGCCTTTTTGTGGTTAGAAGCCTACTTTTTCTGGAAGACCTTCCTTAGAAAACTTGGCTGCTCCAGATAAAATTAACACCACCGTTAAGTACAAGAGTATTCCCACCTAAAGCGCAAGACACAAAACGTTGTTCAGAGAGAAGGATTGTTGGTCATGGAATTAAGCCCTTATTCAAAAGGGAAGAAATCAAACGAAGTAAGATTCGGGCTGCATTTACCGACAAAATACTGGTGAACTTCAAATCCTTCAAGTTCCTCTTCCATGCAAGAGGAAGAACAACTAAAGTCCCACATAGGATAATGACAACTCTGCAGAGATGGACAATAATAAGTGACAGGGACCACTAGGTCCAACACCACGCACATATGAGTCCCTTTGTCCATGACCATTGATAGCGAAAAACATTTCAGCCTCCATTTACCTTCGATCGGCAATTTTACTTTCCGCCCCGAAGACCACAGCAAAGATGGGCTCAAACACATCTCCTGCTACAGCAAGCTAGATCGTTCAACGACTGTGGAAAGCCCTAGTGAGATTTAAAGACTGATTATGAATGAGCACGAAGTTCTCTTAGCCTAAGAAAGCGAGGGTTAGCTCACCTGTGATGATGAGGTAGGAAATTAGACCTCCGATCAGGAAAACCATCATGGTCACAGATGTGATGACAGCCATCTTGGGACCGAGTGTAATCTGCACAAGTTGCTGCAACAGAATTGCCAAGCTCAGACCTTTCGGAAGCGAAGTAGTTCAAAGTACAGATTTTGTTCGACATTTCAGACTTAGCCCGGTACCTGATAGCTCTTGGCGTTGTAAGAGTCGGCTGCGCGAACTAGGAGACACAAAGCCGCAACCTCCAAGAGCCATATGAGTCCAGTGAAGAAAAGGCCCCCCACAATTCCTGTTTGCCTGTACAAGAGACAGTAGCCGATTTGCTTTCTTGATTCGACACGCTGTTATTCGTCAAGAATTCCAACAAGCATGCTTCTGCAGTTGTGCACATTTGTTACCTGAAAGCAAAGGGAAAGGACAACACACCAGCCCCGATTGCAGCATTGCAAAGATTTAACACAGACACCCAGGGCGAGAAATTGGTTCCTCCGCTAGTGCTCTGGCTCTGTTGTGGGTGACCTTCCATATTCTCAGCCATGTCTTCAAACCGCAAATTCAGATGAAATTCCCTCCCGGCGTACCACAATCCATGAAGCAGTGTAGACTAAAGCATGCTTGTATTGAATTTCGCTATATCACATACTTAGGCGACGAGCGTGCGATAAGTTTCCAATTGTCGCCCTTCCTCGCTCCATAAGAGAGGGACAGCTGTCCGCTGCGGCCGACGCGGATCCGGACTGCCGAATTCAAGCTCCCCAGCACCAGCATGACAGGCTGATCTGTAAGGCGCCGGTGCACAGCAAAACACGCCCAGCCTGCTTTGTAAGGCGTCGGCGCACAGCAATTCAGGACCACAAGAACCTCTATAATCGCGTGGTATGTTGAGAGGTTCGCGCTATGTGTAGAATTGCAAACGGGAACATGGACACAGGATGATTCCGTGTGTTGCACATGACAACCATCAAAAATAGTAATATTACAAGAAAAATGTGGACTAAAGGTAGCCTCTGGCGTACTTGGTACCCAGTTTCCTGCTTGCGTCGACGACTAGATCACAGACCCCACAGCACGTTGCCACTCGCCAACAACAAGGGCTCGACTGAAAGGCTACAGTACAAAAGAATGAAGAGGCGGGATTCGAGAAGGGGCACATGCATTATCATAAGAGTTGTAACGGAGAGCTAACTCAGGGACCATGTATACGCAGCACAGCGGGGCAGGTCCGACGGCACATACCCTATATAGACAGCCCGGAACAAAACGCCCTTTGGACCGGCAGCCAAGAGTACGCCACATTCCACTATTGGTCCTGGCTCAGAGCGGCGGAGTTGGACGACGTCGACGAGGACGACGAGGCAGCCCCAACAGCAGCAGGCCTGAACCTCAGAGACCCGCTTGTTATCCCAAATTTCCTGTCAGAATCCTGTTGAAATTCCGGAGTCAAAGCTACATCCCCCCCTACGGTTTTCTTGCCTTTGGCTCCGATACCACCGCTTACATAACCCAGAGATGAAAGATTGCCCGCTGTAAAACTGGGCACAGGGGATGCGCCCTCTTGCACCATAGCTCCTTCAGACAGAGGCTCTGCAGCAGCCGCCACAATTGCCCCCTCTTCCGCGACTCCAGGTTCACCCCTTCCACTGCTTTCATGGGCAGCTTGTTCACTGTTACCACGAACTTTCTCCCCAAAATTATGCAGCCGCCTCCCAACAAGATAGCGATCATCACGAATGGAGTTGTGAAGATCCAACAACCATACATGCAGCCTCTTGCCAACGCACCACAGTATGATCATCACCAAGCAGCCAAGCCATGCGAACCGGCTCACGGCGGAGTCCACATTGTACCCAAAGCCCAAGAGTGGGAAAACCTTTTGCCCAAGAACATAAGGAACCCCAAGTGCTACGAGAAGATAAAGCAGAATAGGGCCAATAATCTCTCGAATTACCCAGACGCCACGTAGTCTGGCGAAACCATCAGCCTTGACCTGCTCAAACTTCACACGCCAGCTATCATCCCACAAAGGTCTGACTTGCCCGCCCAGCATGACCTGTACAGGTGTCATCAGGTTAGCAAGCAGTGGACAAGTCCATCAGAACAGCACCTCAGAAACTCATGACTCACCAGCCTCGTCCAGATTTTGAGAAACACCAGCCCTAGAGCCCAATCTTGATAGAGTAACAGGACAGGACACTCATTGATGGGCACACGTATGGGAACCAGTACAAGGAGCTCAAAATACAGGCCAATCAGTACAGGTATGACAACAATCTGCAATAGAAACCCCACCATTAGTTAGCTCAAGTGTTGCTGGAGACTTTAGTTGAAGGATTGAGGTAACTGGTTTTAGAAAGCCACGCGTAGCAATAAAGTAAAAGTCACGCTCACCCAAAGTGTCAAGAGGACAGCGCTCTTTGCCACAATTGCTGACCACTTGAGGATCTG
The DNA here is from genome assembly GCA_010909165.1 of Anthoceros angustus. NCBI lineage: Eukaryota > Viridiplantae > Streptophyta > Anthocerotopsida > Anthocerotales > Anthocerotaceae > Anthoceros > Anthoceros angustus. The sequence continues at coordinate 25,082 of MU008150.1, forward strand.
CAGCATTAACACCTTGACATTATGTGTCTTCAAGTAGTCAGCCGCATAGCGAACAGCTGCAGCAGCTGCCCAGAGCAAATAGCATCCAATGTTGAAAGCGTACAGGTCTGCCATCAACACCAGGAAACACATTGAAGAGAAATTCCAACAATACAACCACCACCCTTTAGAAACTGGTGAAAACTACCACCATACTTCTTTCAAGTACATACCATTGCATTTGGCACCCCTAGTAATTGGTAGTCGTGACACAGAGGCAAATAGTCCTCTACCCAATGATATAGGCAAGACGATCACCGAAGAGTTGAACAAAAGAAGAGTGATCCAAGCCCCAAAAAGCAACAAGGCAATGCGCACTGCAAAGCGGTACCTGCATTGGATGTAAGGTACTCATTAGGTCATTCATTGTGATTTCCAGAAGCTTAGGATACTGAAATGATTTCACTTACTCTTCAGAGTCTCCGTCTTCCTCAGAGTCATCTGTGATATCAAAAAGTCTGTCAGCTGCTAACAATGGCCCTGTCTCTGCAAGGTTCTGGATGGCAGCGGCTGGTTCAGCAGCTCCTCCAGGATGGGCAGCCAGTGGTCTGACTACTTGGTCAGCCTCATGGTTGCCAGCATTCCCTAACCTGTTGTTATCCTCTGGACCAGGCAGTAGGAACTCACAGAGTCCCAGCACCCAACCAACAGCAGAGAACCAATGGTGGAGAACAGTTTTGATGGTTGCACGCGGTCGGAAATGCTCCACTGCGAAAGGGATGCAAATGTGAAACAGAAGCATATCAGCTGGAATCTCCGTAAACGGGTCTGATACTCTGCATGATTCCAACATCAAAGCAATCAGAAACCGTGTTGTGGGTCACTAACCCAATCTTGCTACAATAGCAATGTTAATTTCTGCTCACCTCAAATCCAGGGGAAACATAGAAGGAGCAATGTAAACAGCTAGTTGCACTGGAAGGAAGACCAGCATGACAATCAAACTTCCATAAACCAGTACAGAGAGCAGCACACGACGAGCATGCTTGTGAATAGGGTCATCAATCAGATCTCGAAATGGGTTGTAATTGGGATCCGCAGGGTCGCGCAGAAAATATAGCACGCCAGGTTTAAGAACCTGGAAAATCATAAATGCACAGGTTAAGACCTAAACTAGATAGAGGAAAATGGAAATCCAACAAGAAAGGCTGGATTGACATACCTCGCGCAAGAGACTAACAAAGATGCTTATATGTAGCATGTAAACGATGCCAACCAGCCAGTGGAGAATACAGCTTGTCAAAGGGGCTGACCAGAAGAAGACAACCCTTTGAGCTATTGTCGAATCAAACATCCCAAGTGTGCAGATGTCAAGCCACCATCCACATAGAAGAGGAAACAACCCTAGCTCGATAACAAGGAGGAATGCAACCTTCACCATGGTTGCCAGATACGTTAGACCTGCCATCATTTGCCTTGCCACGGAAGGTGCGGCCTCAGCCATGGATGCAACTCCATGCATCCTTGTAACCCTGAGAGGTTCCCCTCTGCCATACCTTATCAAGGCCATGAGCCCAAGGTACAGACCCAATGCTAGAGCAATTACTCCATACCCAACAGCAACCGTTCCAGCATCCGACAGCTGTAATTTCCCAATCATTGCCACAGTTACAGACTCAAGGCCACTTTCCCAGACATTTGTAGCGTCTGCTGTCAGACCCCCAGCAGCTGCAATGCTGTCCATACTGTTATTGGGTTTTATATCAGTGGCAGCAAGTGAAAACAATGCAGCTGGAAGCGTTACAGAGTTATTGACAACTGGGCTTGAGCTATTCAGCTTCTGGCTCTCCATGAAGTGGTTGACCCCCAGCGTGACAGCAGATGCTCCAACCAGCCTAGAAGCGATCCACAGGATCATGCGGCCAATTGTGAATGGAATCAAAGCCACAACGCCAAGGAAAATGGCATTGCTGGCTAAAACCTGCACACACAAATCAGCCGGTTACAGCAAGGCATACATTCTCCTTAGAGGCCGAAATGGATAACAGCTTAACAATTGCATCTAATTGTGGAATAACTTACAGTGATGGCATTTTCAACCAGATGAAACACAGGACCTTGCATCCCTACAAGCTCATCAAAAGGTACATCTTCAGCCCCATCAACATCCTCGACAGCATCAAACATTTGCTCAACATGAGCTTCAAGACGAGCTGCTTGCATCTCCAAGCGCGCAGCCACATTCTCTGCATTCCTCCGTATAAGCTGCCCAGCCCCAGCAGCAAGGCCTTGACCTCCAAGTGCAACATCAGCGTTAGCTAGAGCAACGGGCTGAGCTTGGGCAGCAGGCTCCACAGCCGCTCGGCCAAATGCACCCCCACGCCTCCCTGCCCTGCCGCCAAACTGCCTATCTACTGCATCATCCTCACGATCATCTTGACCCGCAAGTTCCCTCATATGACGGAAGTATTCTCTCAGAGAGGTGACGCCCAAAAATATGAAAACAATCCCCGCGGAAAGAAGAAACCCGTGCAGACAGTCTGCAAGCAGCAGACTGGGGACAAGCCGGCTGATGAACAGCCTGTGTGCCCCAGCAAAACTCCTTACAAAAGTGAGCCGCCAAATCCAAAACGTGGTGAAGGGGATAAAGAGAAGCCATACTGATAGAACAAAAGCCAAGCGGAAGAAAAACTTGCATCCTCTTCCAGCTTTCAGGGCCATGCCCAATAAAAGTTCCTGAAAAGGGAGCCTTGCTGGCGCGTTCTCGGCATATACAGGGGAGAAGGAGAAGGCATGCTTGCATACCTGAAAAGCGTGCAACAGCGAGGGGCCTAAGGTTAAGAAGGGCAAGCTACCCCAGAAGAAGAAGAAAAAAAAGAAGAGCTCAACTGGAAAGCAGAAGGAAACGAGGAGAAGAAACCACTACACGAGCAGCTCAGGTTATTCCCTAGTAGCGCTACGTGCAGTAATCCCAAGGTCCTGGGACAAGGAACAGCTGGTAGAATGCACAAACAAATGAGGATAGCACTCACTTCGCACTGCCGTGCATTGCTGTGGTTGAGCCACTGTAATAGGCACTCCTGATGCACGTACTTGATGCTGCCACTGCATGCGCACGGGTAGTAGAGTGGAGACTCATCGTTTCCAGGGTTCCGGCATATCCTACAAACATCCTCCTCGTCATCGTCAGCGTCCTGCGGCCTTATGGCCCTTTCCGCCTCCTGCTCCTGCTGCTGCGGCTCTACTTCCCTCAGAACCCCGCTAACTGCATCCGGCCGTACACCAGGAGGAGCTCCAACCACATCTATCTCCATCTTGCCGAGGCCCTCTCGTGCTGCCGCAACCTCCTGATCCCAACCTACTCAAACCATGAACGGGCCCTAACGAATCTACCCGAGAAAACCACAGTCCCAGCACTGGCCCCCCTCTCGGTAGCAACCAGAGCTCGGGGGCAGACAAGTGTCACCGGCGAGCTCACAGTGAAGGCACGATGCCTGAGAAGTGCATGCGCGGTAGCGAGAGGCAGTAATTGCCGGCACCCTAGCCAAGGCAGCAAAAAACCCGGCTTCCAGACTCAGCGCATCCCCTGCAGTCAAGAAGCGGCGGTTGGGCCTGGCGCGGCCCCGCCCTGAGCCGGTCAGCCCCGAAACTGTTCCTCCAGCAGCCTCCGGTGCGAAGACATAACAGCATCCGAGAGCGGCAAACCCTGGGCGGCCCCAGGCCCGGCGGGTGTCTGGAGACGTGAATTCTGCACCGCCCTGGAAACCGAGGGCAGGGCACGCCTCCGCGGGGCCCGATCCCGCAACACCCTAGGAGCTGCGGGCCTTGGTGCCTAAGCCTCGCTGCGTCGCTGCGCTGCGCTGCGGTCGGGAGCCTTTCTTCTCACACCTACTTGCGCTCTCGCCTTCCGCCTTCCTGCGTGCTTGACTGGGCGCAACGCGATCAGGTGAGGAAACTTGGTTGGTGAGCGGGAGCCCGAGCTCCGCGATGCGTCGACGATGGCGGGGCGTGGGGAAAGAGAGGAGAAAGGAGACTCGGGCGCCAACCCGGGAGCAGGAAGGAGATAGGAAAAGAGGGGGATAGCGGCACGCCCCAGATCTTACCGTTCCCGCGGATTCCCCTTGCTTCTTTTCCTGCTCCAGCGCATTTCTAGGCCTGGTGGGCAGGCGCGAGCAGCAGACCTATCGCTTCCCCTTGCTGGCACACGGAGCGGCAAAGGCGGGAATGGGGAGATTTAGGGCGGGTGCAGACTACAAAATATACGCGGGAGGAGCGTCGGGTTAATTAGTCATCACCAGGGTTAAGCATCGTGAAAGCAAGTACGAGGCGGACGGTGACGGAAATTCTTCCTGTCCCCGACTGCCCAACGGCAGCCACGTGGGTACAAGAGATATGCATATGAGAGCGTGCAGCTGCAGCGGGACTCAAGGGATGGACGGGTGGGGGGAATTTTCGCTTACACGGCCTATAGTACAGCGTAGTGTGACGACGACCATTTCAACGGCCTTTGCCAGACACTCTCGTTTCGCAGCATGCGATGCCACGCCAGGGCCAGGCCGAGAGATGAGACGAGGAATCGGAATCCTGATCTCGTCTGGATTCCTGAATCGTCTCGACTCGTGAGTCGTCTCTTCTGATGCCGCCGACTCGTTCTCACTTCTGGAGCGAATGACCTACTACATCGTAGTCTTGTGAGGGTGCAGGGCCAGGTCCCGGGCCCGCCGCAGGAGCATCTGTTTGTGTATGCATAATAGAAGCATTGAGAGGAGGAGGATGTTTGGACAGCATTCAACAGTCCGCCGTGCATCTCCATAGTGCAGGTACAGTGACACGTCAAAATGAAGGCTAAAAAGTCGGATGAGAAATGATGTCTCTTTCCTCCTTCAAGATGCTTCTTGAGAAGTGCAAAGACTCCTTGGACACAGTGCCACAGGGCGTGCTGCATGCATTAATCCATGAGAGGCATCCGCTGATTGTGCGGGACGCGGCCGGTCAGATCTCGCTATGCCCGTCCCGAAAGTGGTTGGTGGACCAGGCGCGTATGGCGCTTAAACGGAAAATCAAAGATATGCAGACACATCAAAGGGAAAAACAAAGATCTGCTGATATATCAAACGGAAGCGAGCAGGGCAAGGCAAAGCGAAGCCTGGAGCCTGGAGGGAGCTATGGCGGAGGCAGGCAGAATTGGCGGGATCTTCATCTACCCGGTGAAGTCGTGCCGTGGCATCGCGGTGCAGCGGGCCAACATTTGGAGCAGGGGATTCCGCTGGGACCGGGAGTGGCTGGTAGTGGACGGCAGGGGCAGGATGCAGACGCAGCGGGTGGAGCCGCGGCTGGCGCTGGTGGAGACGGGCCTGACGCCGGGGGCGTTCCAGGAGCCTCTGCCGGCCGGGGCAGCGCTGCGCCTCACAGCGCCGGGGATGGAGCCGCTGTACGTGCCGCTGGAGACCGACAGTCCCAGGCCGGCGGTAGAGCGGGTGTCGGTGTGGGGCTGGGCCGGGGGAGCTCTGGACGAGGGACCTCTTCCCGCCGAATGGCTGTCGCGTTACTTGGGAAAGCCCGTGCGCTTGGTGCGCTTCGACGAGGCCCGGGTGGCGCGGTCCTGCGGGGAGGAGGCGCCGGGATTCACCACCGGCTTCGCTGACGCCTTCCCCTTTCTGGTCATCTCCAACGCGTCCCTGGAAGCGCTCAACCGGAGGCTCCCTTCCACTCCGCTGCCCATTAACAGATTCCGTCCCAACCTGTTCGTGGAGGGGGACGGGGTGGAGGCCTTTGAGGAGGATACATGGAGGAAGTTCAAGGTCGGGGACCTGACCTTCTACGGGGTTAAGCCCTGCTCGCGCTGCAAGGTGACCACCATCGACCAGTCTACCGGGCTGGGGGGGGCCGAGCCCTTGGTGGTCTTGAGGACTTTCAGAGCCGGGCAGCAGCTCGCTCCAACGGCTGCAAAAATGAGGAACCAAGTTTACTTCGGGATGAACGCCGTGTGCGAGGATTCGCGCAAACTGGGGTCACGGCGTGTTGTTTCCGTGGGCGACCCTGTCACAGTGTTGGAGAAGGAGACCGACTTCGGCTTCAGCTTCAGAATGGAGTCCATGGATTGAGCTTCTCATGCTCTCACAGGACCCTGTATATATCTGCGTCGCGGTAGATAGCATACTCTTTCTCCAGGTTGGCTAGGAACCTGTAAAGCTGGTCCTTGCTTGTACCTGGGTAAGTCTTGGCGATGTCGTCCACTGTGGCCTGAGTGAGAGGCAAGGAAATGAAGGTTAGTGCGTGACCTGGGAAGCAGAATAGCATGCTCCTAGGTACGGTGCATCGACTTACTCCTTTCCTGTAGCTAAGCCAACACAGTAGCTCATCTGGGTTAATGCTGTGGCTGGACTCGGTTGACAAGGTGTCGGCTCTGGGCTTCTTGTTCCTGTGTCCTAGCTCGAGCTCCTCTGCTTCGCGGAAAGCTCCTCGTCGGCCACAGGACGTTGGTTGTGTTGTCCCGGCTTCCTCACGAAGAGGACTTTTTACTTGCTCTACAACTGACCCACGTTCACCAGTATCATCGTTGAGTATCTCCTTTGTCTCCTCTGTGGCTTTTCCCGGGAACGATAGCCCACGTTCTTCCATGACAAGGAACATCTTAATGTCTCTGTAGCCCACCTGTTCCATCAGGGCGGAAGCCGTGAGCCAAGTGAATCCGATACAGACAAGAAAGAAAGGATACGACCAGCATGACAACGAGGGAAGGTACCGTCTCTGGCAGGTTCTCTTTGATGGGCTTCAGCTTGTCCTTCGACCCTGCTTTCTCAACTGCTCGCGCTACCTCCTCAGCTTTTTGTTTGTTAAACAAGACGTCCGCACACAGTCGATCCCAATCCACCTCATAGCCAGCACGTAGACAGTCTAGTACATACTCCACCACCGTGTCCTCTTTGATTGGTTTTGGTCTCTCAGGCAAGTTCTGCAACAAGAGGACAAATTCAATTGCTACGATCCGGACTAAGACAAACAATTAGAGACTAAATAAGATGCTGGCAGGAGGCCATCACAGAGATGCCATAAAACAGGGGTGAACCAACGACCTACAGCAATTTGAAGAAAGGAGAGGCCCTTCTCCTGCCACATTCTCCATGCCTCCTCCTTTGCAGGGGTGACACGAGTAGCATCGCCTGCTACTGTCGCTCTTGCTAAAGCAGGTCTGGATATTCCTGAGGTAGGCAACGCGACTGGTGCCTCCAGAGCGTCCAGAGACAAGCCGGTTTCTGCAGCCAAGCTCTTAATGGCATCCAGCAGCTCATTGCCATGCTGTGTTACGAGCCACTGCCAAGACAAAGGTTGCACTCACCTCATTAGAGAACTGCAAAACGTGCTGCATTTGCATTGTTACCAGTCAAATCTCCCTTCTTTCCCCTTTCCTAGCTTTCTCTATTACTTTATCCTGTGAAGTATATCTTCATGACCGTTTGGTACACAAAGCATACAACAGTAAAAGAACAGACCTGATTGACACCATCGATGTTGCTCAGCCTAGCTGGAGTAGATGGCCTGATCTTGGCTATCTTGTGGAGAGTTTTCTCATTGCAGATCGCGTAACTGAAGAGCATTGAAACCAAAATGTGAGCCAAAGAGCACCTGGTACGCATAACCACCTCTCACCACAGAAAAAATCAGAATAAGTGGGACTTACGGGGCTGTGAAGTTCTTCTTGGCCAACAGAGCCCTCATTTCAAAGAGGCGTTTGCAAAAATCGATCTCAGGCTGCCATCATAAGACAATAACAAGTGAAACAAGCTTCCTTAAAACGAGCCTGAACATCCTGTTCTCATAAAACGCTGGGCAAAGGACCACAAGTGAAGCAGTATCTGCCAGATCATACCAGTGAATAGCCCTGGGATTGCAAGTTTGCTGTTAAATCCAATTTTGTAGAAGATGGTGCCTCGAGAATGAGTCCACTGGATTTGCGGTCTTCTTCAATCATCTCTTGATTCATATGCAACACAAGTACTGCACTGGCACCATGATTATTGTCCCTCAGGAAGTTCACACCTCGAGGTCCAATGCTGCAATAAAACACAAGCACCTCTTCAAACTCCCTAGTGAAGTCGATAAAATAGTTGAGAAGGAAAAGACATTCCATACCAGCAAATGGTAACATTGGATTAACGACAACTTACTGTACCAATCTGAACTTTGCAGTTATGTTCTCAACAAGGTATCCTGCAATCGGATTCAGACAGCAGAACTCAGATTTGGATAGATATACAGCTCTGGATGATGAAACCCAACCATCAAACGGATTCCTACCTTCAGCAATAAGAATATCGGCTAGCGCTTTCCACCAACCAGGCGATTTATAATGGCCAAGTCCATGCATCGGAAGTTGCTCATAACGGCAGTCTGTGAGCTTCTTTGCCTGCACATCATGTGCAGATAGTTCAGAAAATATGTGGACAAACTGTGAAAGCAATAAACCGTCATACGAGCTGTAGATTGAACAATGTAGACAACGATACCCGAGATCCACGTAGTACATCTATTGGCATCCCAAGGCCCCAGCGACCACCACAGCCTTGTACAGCTGATAGTAACAAGTGGACCTCTGCTGCTAAATCTTGACGCTGCTGACCCTCAGGCCTGACACAATTGTCACACTTCCCTGCACCGTCGATCTCTCAGCTAGGTGCGTTTTAGATGACACAAGGGGAGTCCAAAGAACGGTGTGCAAACTACATACCACAGCTAGAGTAGCTGACACTCTCTCCAAAATACTTCAGGATTGTGGAGCGGCGACATTGAGTTGTGCTGCAGTACATTTGTGCTGCATGGAAAGCCTCCTTCACTGCTTGCTTTCGCATATCCTGCATTACAAGAGCGGCTTTAAATCAAGTGCAAGGGATACACAATAACTTCAACACAGAAATATCAGATCCCTGCAAGACTGACCGTGCGGCATTCAGCAGCATAGAACTCAGCTCTAGTAAAATCCCCTCGAGTGTAATAGAGCAGACATGTTGATTCCAAGCCATCTCTTCCACATCGACCACTCTCCTGATAATATGATTCAAGAGACTTCGGGCACCCATAATGAATGACACGTCGAATGTCTGGCTTGTCAATTCCCATTCCAAAAGCAACAGTTGCCACCACAATTTGCAACTGATCTGTTACAAATGCTCTGCATTTTTCACAAAAAGTTAACAGGCATGTCCTGCACATTCCATCCTAGTACTTTACTACACGCTATCGACGAAGCATATGAATATAAGCACCTGTGGACACGGGTGCGTTCTTTCTGGTTCATTTGACCATGGTAGGACCGAGCATCTGCTCCAGCTTTGATGAGCGCATCAGAAACCTGCCACGCATCACCTTCCTCAGTACAGCATTCTCGGCACACATTGGAGTCCCAGTAGTTGTTTGCACACAGTCAGAAGCTCCAACATTTCTAACGACCTCTTCGACATCTTTTACTGTTGTACAGTAAATAATGGTTGAGCCTCCACTCTTTACGTCTGTCATGACCTCCCGTGCCAGATCCTCCCTAAAAGATGCTGTTCGATTAAAAGTCTTAACACCATAAAAGAGGTTGGGTCGATCAAAGGTCGAGATCACAGTGAACGGATTCTGCAGCTCAAGCGACCTCAGAATGTCTCTTCGAACTCTGTATAGAACAGCAAAACAAGCAGTGCCTGAGTCCTGTACACCTTCATCAAGCTCAGTTGAACTCAGGGTTAAAGTGTTCAGTGCTTACTTAATAGTAGCTGTCGCTGTGACAGCAACCACAGGCACAGAGGGGAGATGCACTCTCAATTTAGCCAGCTGCTGATACTCTGGTCTGCAGTACCCGTAAGGCCACCTTCAGCTCACATTCCACATCTCATCAGTTCTTTAAATCTTAGTTCAAGCCATTAAAATCACCTGAAATCATGGCCCCACTCGGACACACAATGTGCTTCATCCACTGCTAAAAGTGATACTCCTTTCTGCAAAAGGGTAGCCCAAAAACTGCCTCCAAGCACCATAAATCACCATCCCAGCTCGCAGATAGAGCTTGTAATGATGTCTCACAGAGCGGGAAATATATTGGAACTTCCAGAGCCCAAAATGAACCTCACCTGGAAGGAACATTACATGCTTTCTCAGGACTCATATAGAGAATGTCATATTCGCCTGCCTCAGCTCGTGAAATGACGGAGCTGTCAGTCTGCGCACTGCTGAGGTGCTGTGCTTTGATACCACGTTGTTCTAGCCCCATTACCTGTGCGGAGACAAAGCTGTTAACGAGGGCTCATTTCTGTAACTTTGAGTGCAGGGATCCCTGTAAGAATGAAACTTCCAATACCTGGTCTTGCATCAGGCTGATTAAAGGGCTAATTACAATAGCAGTCCTCCTCTGTATCATTGGAGGTAGTTGATAGCTACACGGATGAACACAACTTTGGTTAGATTCTGAGAGGTGCAGCTCATAAACCTATCGAGCACCTGATAGAGAATCCACAGAACCTAATGAAACCTGTCAACATGGCATATGCCTGGTTCTGACCTAGGAAGACAACAGACAGGAGCATTGTGGAAGGGTCTACAAAACTCTACTTCGTGCCATGGGCGATCAGAATTTACTCGATTCAGTGATGTGTATGCTGCACATACCAGAGTGACTTCCCGCTTCCTGTTGCCATGACTACCAGACAGTCAACACCTTTAAGAATTTCCGAAACAACTTCCTTTTGAAAGGGTCGAAACGAGGAGAAGCCAAAAATTCTCTGCACGAAAAGTGACCACGGTGTATTCTATTTGTCAGCGATATCGTCGTAGGAACATCGTAGGCAGGCTACTGAGAGTGCAGGAATTGAGCAGAAACAAGGAGAGCTGTGTACTTTGCACGTGTGCTCCATGGCAAAAACCCTTGGAGAAGATCACACTTGCCGAGCACAAAACCCAAGGCTTGACTTCGGCTAGAAATCACGTGGAGGATGAGGCCTGAAGAACGCCACATTAGCACACAACAAAGCCTGAACAGCTCACTGTGCCACCGTCACTAAATTGCGGGGAAGCTTGTCTTTCAAATTCCACGCCTGGTTTTGCAAAACAGCTGACACACCTACATACTCGCCACTTGAGTGGACAGTCGCGCCACCGAGGCGGGGCACAATGCGGGTACGTATCATGAATCGTGGATCAAGTAGCCTGTCAGGAGACTCCGACCAGGGAGTTGAACCAATGTAGCCTCCAGTGTTCCCGAGAGGATTGTGAAGTCGGACGGGAACGCGTGATTATGCTTCCCGCCATCCCCTTTTCCACGGACAGAAACTTCCGATTCACACGCGATATCGATTCCACGAACCGGATACGGCCTGTGGAAGATGTACGGGTGAAGTTCCCGCGCTTCCTTCGTTCCTTCGATTGTGGCATTCGGTTCTCCTGCTCGTCGTGGCACTGTAGGCACTGGCGAATGCGGTGGCTGGAGGCCCGTACTCCTTGGTTTCATGATGGTCAATATAGATTACCAAAAATTCTTCGAACCATAAGTGCTTGCGGCCATCGCCTTTCGGCTGCATATTTGCGTCTCCGCGTCGGAGTTCGAATCCCTCAGGCTCCGTATCACTTCTGATGTAAGAGATGATGGCGACCTATATTTTCATCTCAACAGCAAATACATTTGAGGTGGTGGAGGTGGTAGTCTTTGTAGAGAGCTATCTATTGATATAAAAGCTATTACAAAAATATAAGCAAGATGTTAGATAATTGATCTCATTTTTATTTTTTGATGAAACAATATTTCCTTGTTTCACTTGGTTTCGGAGACTCGTATCTTTTTTTTTTGCTTGTCCTAGACTATGATTTGTATTTAGAGATCTATTTTTGAGATCTACAACCTAAGTTAGTACAGAAAAGCCTAAACAAATGATATTCATATGGGTAAGAAACTATCAAACAACCTCAAAGAAACTTAGGAGTTTAGGAAAGAAAATTATGATTTTGGAGAAAATGATTATTTTAGACTCTCTTTGAAAAGCTGACCAATTGTAGTTAGAAACTCTTAAAAGACATAAGAAACGTTTAGAGAAGCACATAAAAAGGTGTAAGTTTCTATGGTTTAATTAGGTTTTGTTAACTTTTTTCAATGAAATTAATATTTAAAAAAATACTGTCATATACAAAGTGACTATTGGAGTAAAATTATGATTTTACTCAACCTAAAAAACACTATAAAAGAACCATATTTAGTAAAAACTACCCTCAAATTCTCAATTCGAGCTCCTTGACTATTCTGGGGTTGCGTAGCATCCTACCAGTTCATAAATCGTAAAAAATGGTTACACACTTTTAAGTAGTGCTTGAGCATCTTTGCAAATTGAAAAAAAGGCTCTAGATAAAATTGTAGGTGGTCATGAAGTCATACCTTTTAAATAAGAGGCCTAGTGCTCCCAAGAGGGATTAGATGTTGTTTTCTCCAACCGAAATATATGGCTCTTTGTCTATCTCTATTTAGATAAATTTATAATTTCTTTGGTAATTTTATTTTTTTACAGTTTTATTAATTATCATGGATTTAAGAATCACTTTCTAGTTAAGCACTTCTTAGTTGTAGGAGGATGTACTAGGTATATATAGACGACACGAGATCTTCTTTGACTAAGTATAATTATTTAGCAAAGAATATAACTTAATATAGCTTGTTATGTTAGAGTTTCAAGCGCAAATAAACTTGTGGATTTCTTCCATTATGACACATCACAACAAGTGGAAAACAATACATATGTTTTTTCTTCTTCTCCAACCTCTATTGTCTTCTACACCCTATATAATTTTAATTTACAAACTATTTGGGTGTTGCGCGGATGGTGTTGGTTTCACAACAAGCTATTTATGTGTTGCTAAGATGGTGTTAGTCTGACAACAAGCTATTTGTGTGTTCCTAGGATGGTTTCGTTCCACAACAAGCTATTCATGTGTTTTAACTCCTCGCTTCAAAAAATCCTCCCAACAACAATGTCTGCGCAATATTGGCGGATTCCGTTGAAATGGACTGCTTGGCAAAAGGCAGTAGACTTTCGCATCATCATATCCAAAAAAAATCGTGTCCCAGAAAACCATGTACGTTATTGCGGGTTTTGAACAAATGTGGCATCCACGATTCGACAGCACCGCAATAGAACGTGGAAAAATATATTATCGTCTTTGAATTCATTCCTTCAAATCTTCAGAAAATGTGCGGGGACCGGAACTGGTGGATGCGTTTGAACTTGCGTCGGACACGCCGTTCTTATCATGTGTTCTAATAAAAAGAAGAACGTCCATCTGGATAGAGATACGGTTTTGGCTAATATGGTGTTTTTTACTTCAATTGGCTCTTACTTGTCATTAAATATCGCTTTTTTTTCGCTGTTGGGAAATCCATTCATGCCATTTGCAAAAACAAGGCCAATGTACTCTAACATAATCGCAATTTCTGTCCTGTATCGTCATTTTGTGTGCTCAGGATGTGAACTTGGTTATGTTGTTTAGGTCCATGGCAGAACGCACAACCTATGGATAAGAGAAGTGCGCCAGTCAGCCGGCGCACACCTTGCCCACAATCCACTACTAGTTGGAGTCCTTGGTCAACTGAAAAACTAACTCGTCTGTACCCCGTGAACCATTTTCATCAAGGGTTTCAAGATCTTCGCCTTCTGATGCGACAGCTTCTGCCACGCCATCATCCGCAGCGTCACTTCCTTCCATATGTTCCGGAGCTTCCTCCTGCACAGAGCGCAAAACGTACATGTTTTTCCGTATTATGGTTCTGGTCCTTGCATTTAATTGCTTCTGTTTTGTTAGAGAAAGCCCGTATGCTAAGATGAATGTGTCTGAAAGAAGCAATTTGTCGACGTGTTTCCGCAACCTCATGCTCCGACGTTGAGAGCGACCCCCACGATTGGCGCGCGTTGGTGGCTGATCAGGTAAAATCTTCTCCTCTAGGTACCTGCCTTCAAAAGTGCCAAGAAAAGGATGGTATAATGACTGATGAACGTGTTCATTGAACCTTCCGTTGCTGCTATTTCAGAGCCTTTTTAACGTAACTTGCAGGTGTTCAGGCTTTATCGTAATCCCGTTGATGCAGTTCAAATGCTCATATTTGATTTCCGGATCCGCCGAAGCTCGATCCTCGCCTTTTTCATCAAGCGTTGAAGGATCTGGATACGCATTATCCTTCTTCCTCACCCCAACTTTCCGCACAGAGGACTTTGAAGATTGCATGATGGTGATGGCGAGGACGCTAGGGAGCAACAAGCATGCAGAGGACGATCCTCCGGCCGCGTTAGAGGCCCCGAAACGCATCAAGAAGCAGCGGAAAAATGCAGTTGCGGCTGCAAGAGCAGCAGCAGGACCAGTGTAAGGGTGCGTAGCGGATGAGGGGATGCAGAACCCCGCGAATATGGTTACAGTAACCCCACCCGCGATCATGCAAATGAGGGAATCCTCTCATGGTAGTGTCCGGGCGTCCACCTCAAAGGGTAGTCAACGGAAAGTATATGAAGACATGGAAGGCCAACGAGGGAGTACCAACCTCAGTGGAAATGCAGGAATTGCGATTCCTTATGCTTTTAACTTTGTGGAGCAGCTGAAGGTGAAAAAGCTCCAAGATTCTCTTCCGAAGCGGTACAACACCGACAAGGAGTGAAGCGTTATTGCAGAAGAAGAACCGGATGATCCAGGTCTGCCTTGGATTCTACTACTGGCCTTATGGATTAACGGTTATAATGGTATTGAGGGGGATTCCCAGGCAAGAGCTGGCTGGATTCTTTGTGCAACAGTTGACAGGATGGGCGAAGATATGCACATACAGTTTCTAGTCCCCAAGAAACCTCATTTGCACATAAACGATGACATCAACACACATCTCCTCTTGATAATGGATGCTGCCAAGATAATGCCTCGGCATTGTGAGCCATCCAGTTAAAATCTGCCTTGCGCGAGTCCAAAAGTGTTCAAGACGTAAGTAAGTTGTATTTCAGTTCTGTATCACTTCCCAAATTCAGTTAGGGTTTCGCCTCATGCTGGTCTACTAAACTTATTCTGTATATAATGAGCAGGGGGGAGAACAATTTTGCCCTCGCTACGCCAAGGTGTCAAGAACAGTAGAGACGCTACCGGAGATCGGGCCGAGAGGCGGCGTGTGCAGCTGTCGGAGGCGGTGGGCGGTGTTGAGACTGAACTGATGCCTAGGACCATGCAACCAGAGATGGAGGAGGACGAGGTCCCCGCAGGCCAGGCAGAGCCGAGCTCTCCGGAAGAGGAGGAGCATTCTCCAGCATCAGGGTCGGATGCGGAGGCGAGCCTGGACGAGGCTGTCCAGGGCTCAAACATGTCCAAATTTTGGGCTCTTCGGACTCTGAGGAGTTTGAGGAAGAGATCACCCCTCCTCCTCTGAAGAGGACCCGCAAGCGCGCACGACAAGGGAAGAAGAAGAAGGAATCCATACCGGATCTCCGTTGGAGACGAGAAGGCGATTGGCTGGTAAGTTTCATACTGAGAATCCATATGCCCCTCAGCAAACTGAATGCATGGAGAAGTTGAAGCAACTTGTTATGGACTACCATGCAGAGTGCACACCAATCAAGCGCAAGAGGAAGGCAAGGTCTCAGGCCGATGATGGAGAAGAAGTAGCAGGAGGCCGGAAAAAATCAAGGAAAGGGAGGAAGCCTGCAGAAGAAGATCACTGATGCTGAAAGACTTGAGCTCCTGTCACAGGAAGATGACTATCTGGAGATGGTTCGTACTCGGGCTTATAAGAAGCGGGTTCAAACCATCACTTTTGATATTCACATTTCATTTCTACGTCCTTCTTCTTTTCTAACGGCAGATGCTTAGATAAGGAAGGTGGATGAGGCATGGATGAAGTGCCTAGTTAGGCAGATGCAAACAGGTCCTGTGAAGGAAGGAACGCTCCCGCTTTTGTGCATGATTGATCCAGCACAGTGCTTAAAGAAGGAAGATGCAGACCCGGAAGAGATAAGAGCCTAACATTATACACTAAGGGTCCTAGGAGGGAACCATTGCTATGCCGCCATGCAGACCCTGTCCGAAATGTATCCGGCGGAAGATAAATTTCAATGGCTCGAGGGCCATGTCTATGCAGGCTTGACAGACGAAGAAATGAGGGTGCTAGCAGTGGATCATAATGTGTATGCAGACAAGAGGAAGAAGCTGGGTTTTATTGAATAAGCTTGGTATATACACGATGAGCTAGAGATTTGGCACCGGACACACCCCACTAGAAAACCTCATGTGCATTGGAAGTTCAATGTTTATAAGTTGCTGGGGATGCTAGAGGAGGCTGGAAACTCAAAGGACACCGATTATGTCCAGAAGATGGTGGATAGGAAGACTTTACCATTAAGGATTACGAGATGCAAAGGTAAATTATGGGAGAACGTGGACACCATTTTCAGAATGTGGGAGAAGTGCGAACTCCCAGGCGAGGCGGGGACATCGCTGTCGAGACGGCAGGCGGAACGAAAGCATAAGCCACAAGACCCTCATGAGGCGGTCGATCCACACTTGATGCCCCCCCTCATCCGGCTCCAATGCTGGGAAGGGCATGGCGAGCATTCCCACTACTAGGAAAACGGGCCTTTTACTATAGGCTTTTTAGAGCAGAGATTCGAGGCTCAAGTCGATTTACAACGGGCTTCATGGTTCATGGATTATTTTCTTGTATAGCCATTCGTGTTACTACAGGGCTCTAGTGTTTTACTACGGGGTGTATTTAGCCACGCTATTCGATGACGTGGCATAGCAAGCTACTTTACTACGAGGGCTCTTGGTTGCAACACGCATAGATCCGATCAATGACTTTACAACAATGAATGTCTTGTTTACGCACGTAGTAAACACCATCAAATGCATTTACAACGATTTTCTTTTACAACGGCCCATGGTCTACTTACAATGGGAAGTGGTTTACAACGCATTGTCAAGTTTTACAACGGGCTTTTACAGACATACATACCTTACAACAACACGCGGTTTACAATGAGGATCAAAGGTATGTGAGCATTCATGTGCATATGGTATAGGGTTTGAGGAAGGGTTCAGAACTCGAATGAAAAGGTGGCCGCTTTATTGAGGCGTGCTCACCCAAAACTATGGGTCGGTCACCAAAACAAACACAACATCAACACGAACTTCGCACAAAGCGGGATGGCGACGCATCTCACTCGAGAATCTACCGGATGCGGGCGCGGCAGTCCCGTCTGCGTGCATCCTCTCCTCACCCACCACACGCTCAATTCCGTGTTCTCAATGCCAACCACCTTCTCCAATTCGGCCACAAGGAGGTGGTAGCCGTGAAAATCCTCGGGCTTCAGGCACCAGCTTCCATTTTCGGAACATCTGATTGGCAAACCTCTGCACCTCCCGTGCACGCTCTAGCTTGTCAAGCGTGCTTGTGCACGGTCGCATCGGGCACGAGATATTGGTGAGAAAGGGGCCGGGCTTGTCGATAAGAGCGAGCTCTTTCGGTGTCCTCAAAATTGCGCTCCCATGACCGGTGTTGAAAGCCATAGCGCTAGCTTGGGCGCCGTCTTCCACAACCAGGTGCAAGGCAACAAAAACACAGTGGAACCCATCGATCGAAATGAGAATTGAGGCCGCATAAGCAGCGCTGCACGACGCAAAAGCGAGTTCTCGGCATGCAACTTTCCCCAAAGCGAGATCTATAACACTACCTCTACAACACTACAAATCGGCACAACCTGGAAAAACTCATGGTCGCGCACCTCAATCGCGGTAGGACCACGATCTCAGGTGTGGTGAATGAACTCGCTGAACAGGTGAAGTGGCTTGAAGGCAATGCACCCTTTTGTTGCCGACTAGGGCAAATGAGAGGCCGCCAGGTGTCTTGGACCCTCGAGTACATTCAGCGGCATGCCGCAGTACATGGTCTGGAAGCCAAGTTCCGAAAATGACTAGTCAGAAAAACTCAACATCAACTTTAGTGGTCATGGCCAAGTACCCTGTCAAAGTTTATGACCAAGAGGATATGTATTTGACCGAGATGATATGTATTTGGTATACCATGTTCCCAAGACCCAAGGAACCCTAAACCATGGTCCGAAACTAGAGAAAAGCTAACTCATGTCCCGGAACCCAAGGAACCGTAAACCATGTTCCCAAAACCCAAAGTGTTAACACTAAACCATTTTTCCAAAACCCAAGGACTACTCAAATCATTGGAGTTTAACTGCTACCAAAACCCAAGGACAATGGGGAAAACCCATTTCCAGCATTTATAACCGATGGTCACGAACCCGAAATGAAATCATGGCCAATATTATAAATCAAACCCCAAAACCCAAGGACATGGGGAAAACCCACAAGCATAGCGTTTCAACTTATCCTTGGGTTTGAAACTCTTGCCAGTAACTATGATTAGGTTAAATATTCAAATACCAAGCTCAATGTGCGGGCTATAAATGCGTGAATAATGCGGCAGAAATTAACCTCGAAAAATAGCCCGCTCACACGAGACACCGGAGGAGAAGTGTTCTTCTTCGAGAGAATGCGCGGGAAATACATGTCTTTGCGAAGATGTCGAAAAGCACCAGAAAGGGCCCCGCACGTCATCTCTGTTTTGCCGATTACCGTGACACGAAGAATGCAAGACATCTATGAACGCGTCCGCACACCGCTCTCTTGTGGTCGAGGATATACCACGTCCATCCCGCAGCTCGAGGAGCGCAAAGCGATTAGAAGAAGACACGCAAGTGTGGTAAAGGCAAGTTTAGGGTCAAGGTATGTCAGCATGAGGGCGTTGTTCTTTCTCTGTGGGCTTTTCATTCATGTGTTTGTGTTGTTGTTTTCTCGTGCCGTTCGCTACAGAGCTCCTGTTTTTCACAACCAGCAATGGGTGCAGATGCCAAAAGCCAGGAAGATAGAATGTCATGCCGAGGCGGACATCGAGACAAGGCGATTAAGCGGTGGCTGGCGAGGATGCGCCGTCGAGGCCCCGGAAGGCTATGACGTCGGACCCAGATGGTTGTGAAAAACAAGAACTTGGCGCATCTTTGCGATCTTAGGGCGCGCCTCAACACCTAAAAGGTAAGTGGAGTGCGGTGAAGAAGTTGAGGACCTTGAGCAGGAAGAAGACGCCAATGGTGACGAGGATGAGCGAACATGTACAGTTGGAAGACATCAGCAGGCAAGAGGTAGCAAGGGGGGTGATCGTGGACGAGCTAAGCGCGCACTACACCATAGTAGGCGATGTTGTAACGCTTTTGTAGTAACGATATTCCCTGTTTTGTAACAATGCTTTGCGTTTGTAACGTTTTTTTCGGCAATAAACCAGGAGCGGGTTTGTGAGTAGAATGTTACTCCACGCGTTACATTATCTGGCGTTACTGAGCGATTTTGTAACGGATGTAACCTTTGGTTAGAGATTAACTGGCCCCCTTTCCCGTGAGCTCTGTGGCCGCCACTTGGCTTCCTCTCCTGCCCGAGCCGCCACGTCCCATCACGCCGCATACGCTACCATTTTTTCATCCCCCGTACTCACATGTCCATATCTCTCCTTGCACGGGCATATTTCCCTGCGTATGTATGCGCCACGTGGTATCCACCCCGTTTTCCGCCATGGGTTTATATGTTCTGGAAGAGCGCCACATGTCGGGGAGGCTCGCTGTGACCGTACATGCCTCCGTGATCCCCGTTTTCACATGCTGCTTGTGGCCGCACAGGCTCCACATGTCGGCATTCCCGTTCTGACGCGCCGTACTTCATCCATTTGTGCTGGTTGCAATTCTTTGGTATCCGACCACGTGGGCTTCTCTGCCACGATTGGCGAGCCATTAATGATGCTTTCCTTCATTACTTTCGATCTATATTTAAAACACTTCATTACGCAATAAGGTAGTTTTCAATTGTTCGTCATTCTGATTAGTAATATGTTATTACTAGATATACCCTTCCATTTCAGGGCCACACATGTTTGGTCCACTGCCACTCTGTCTGCCTGCATATATAATGTAACCGAGGCATTGTGTCGTTCCACGTGCAAGGGCCCGGCGAGGTGCGCCATGAGGTGTGGCGATGGATGTATGCAGTCTATGCGTCCTGGACCGGGCCTACCTTTCGCCCCCATCTACGCCCCTATTCAAATGTGTACACTCCATACCCGCTGACATTGAAATCGCAGACCTCAATAATCTCCAGCGAACGGGGTGCAGGCTCTCGGCGTCGTGTGCTTCCCTTTCCCTTTGTTCTTCGCCGCGTCCTTTCGTGCAGGGCACCGCCTTTTCTCCGGCCCATGGTCCCGGATGCTTCCGCTCCTTCATAGATTCCGAATTGACTTCCAGCGCACCGGAGACCATTGCTCTTCTTCAGATGATGCAGATGTTTCAAGTCTCCCAATTTCCACACGCAGAATCAATTTCAAAGTCAACATAAAAGCATGTGTTGTAAGCGGCATATCTGTTATCACACCTCATCCTCTCTGGCTTTTCTTCCCACGTCCGCGATAGTGGCTTTAGCAGACCGACCTCTCCGCACACGTCCATGCCCTATGTTTGCCTCCCCGCCATCCTCTACAGTCCGGAGCGCTCCCTCTGGTAGCGATAGCTGGTGGCTAGTCGTAGCCATCTCCATCCTCTCAAGCAAAGACGGACTTTCCAGGCCCCCACAGAATCCACTGCTCGGTATTTGGCAGTTGGGGCTTCTGGCCCGTCCTCTCCACCCTCCTCTCCCACTTCCTCCATACCTCCTTCCTCTCCATTGTGCTCTGTACAACATCATCCTGGTTAGATTCACACATGGCAGGTGCAAAGGCAATTGCAAAGGCAATCTACTATTCTCAATCTATGTGCAATCCATGTGCACGAGTTTCCGCCCCTCGTTGTCCGTCATTTTTCCACCGCCCAACCACCCCGTCCATATTTCCGCGGGATGCAGAACACGCAAACCACCTTACCCAATTCCAGAAAAGTACTTGCCCAAAGCTCTGGCATGTTTTCTACTTAGAACCCGGCACTCTTACGCCCATGTTGGATGTCTTCCCAGCACTTCCGAAACTTGGCACAGTATCCCTCTCGCCCTTGTCTGCCGTATGGGTTGGGTCCGTTGGTTCCCCTTCCGCTCGACAGCGGCAGCTATGGCTTCTTGGCGCGTTAAGCACCTCGGCTTCCACTTGCGCGTACCTTGCCTCTTCATCTGTCGCACTTCACCATACATCCTTTGCAATGTTGGGAGGCATGCGCGCTTGCTTCTCTGCCTTCCTCCCGGCTGCCTTTTGTTGATCACAAGTGCTCTTGCCTTCCTACTGCCCGGATCCGAGATCTTTGTGGCCCATTGCTTGTTCACCTCCCACTTGATAAGCCGTGCGTTTTTTGTGACTCTTCTTTCTTGTCCTCCACCAGCTCCCTCCGGCCCGATAGTATGTCCGTTTGCACTAGTTGGTGCACCATGTTCAACACCGCGCCACTCAAAGTGGGTGAGCCCTCCTCGGCGAGCGTCTAACGAACTTCCGCGGAGGTGCGATCCAAGCACCCCACCACAGTGCTTCTTCCGGAGAACGCTCTCAAGTGGCGAACCCCTCCTTACCCACGGATGTCAAAATTCGGCGGAAATGGGCTCTACCTCTCCTTCTGACAAAGGAGCCCTTCGGCTCTGCTGGAGGGCTCCAACTGTCGGCCCCTCTCCTTCCTGTTCTTCTTCCCCACCGGCTACCTCCCGCTCCGCCCATGCTTCCTGCCAGTTTGCTAAGATCTCTGCTCGAGCGAGGGCGACTTCATCGTGACACCCCGGTCTGAGTTGAGACTCGATGACTTCCTCGTCGGTCGCGCTAGGCAAGCCGTCCATATGCCCTTCTTCGTCTGCAAGCCCGCCATCCGCTACGGGTGATCCTCGCCCGCGCTGCTGATGGTCACCCAGAGTACCGCCTCGCAGCTCCCAACCGGCGCCATTGCCATCGTCACAAGCAATTTGCCGGCAATCTGCTGCGCTGTCGTGTGCTCTCGCCGTCGCCGCTTCAGCCCGCGCCGCTCCCTGCCGATGGTGTGTCCGTGTTCCCCGTCGCCCCTCGTGCATCGCGTCCACTGCCCGCGGACCACCCTGCACCGCAGGTGGTTTCCCCACCTTCGTCCGAGCCATTGCCGCCGCGCTCCACCTCTTCCAAGCTTGTTGAAATGTGTGATGTTGTCGAGTGCTCGGCTCCGCTTGCATATCCATGTTCACGCTGGTGATCTTTCTACCACACTGCAAGTGTTCAAAATTTGAATGCCATTAAGCATATATCCGTGCCCAAATGTCCCAGACATTGTGCACATTGTACGGTACCATGCACCCTGATCTTCCAATGGCCTCCCCCCACGCGATTCACGAGCCAGCTCCGGCTCTTTGATTGATCTTGTCCTTCCACTGTCGCCGCCCTCTTGTACAGGCGTGAGCTCTATTCGATCCAGCGCCCCATAGGCAGCAGTGCATGCGCGGCTGTCCTAGGTTCTATCGTGTGACCCTTCAATGTTCTCACCTCACCAGCGGCGTGGGACGTAAGGTCGGTCAAACCAAGTGAGTTGAATGGTGGCAGAAGGTACATAGTCTTGGACCATCGCAGCCACGGTTCTTTCCGATACCGCTTGTTTCCTGCCGAACATGGACTCGCAGGCCGATGTCCCCAGTTTCTCATTGCATTGGAGCACGGCGCTTTCTGGTGACCCACCGCGGATGGCCAACCCCCGGTGTGGCGTGCGGTGGATGCATCGAGTCTTTCACACGGCCTGGTGTCGAACGCCTCCACCCGAAGGAGCGTCGCCCGTGTTCACGGTGGGAAATATGACCCTTGACAGGGCCGAGGCCGATGGGGATGGCCTTCTAAGCCGAACATGGAGAACTCGGTGAGCTTATGGCCGTCGATTGAAGTGCATCATTGTGTCTTTGTCTCCGCCGTGGGATCCGTCATTCCTCACCCGTTGCTCCCGACATGTTGGGGATGCATTCGAGTGGGACGACATTTGCTAGAAAGGTCCCTGAACATTGCAGTTCTGCTTCTTTCACCACCTCGAGGGAGGTGCCTTCGCTGGCTTCTCATGTAAATGTCGCGGCAAGTGAACCGCATCATTCGAACCAGGGAAACTTGGTGAATGCTTTTGTGTCTACACGCTGGCAAGAACGGGCGGCGCTCGCCCTTTTATTCTGTTTTCCTCTATATGCCCGCAAGGGAGTTGAACAATGCCCAAATCGCAAATCAAACATTGCAGTTGTACCGATCGGTTGCCGCACGGTGTCCAGACGCTCTTGGGAAGTTTCTAAAGGCAAGTGTCACTCACCACGCGCGTGTACTTCACCATCTCAACTTGCGGAGCCTCGGCAAGGAGGCAGCGCGATTCCATTCCATGGACCAAGATGGTTATTAGTGACTCACAGGGTGACTATCCGTGCATTTAAGGCCTTTGTCTTCCTTGAGTATCGGTAATAATATGAGGTCCCCGTACGTTAATCCACCTCACATCGGCATATTCCCTTGATTCCGTAGGGTACTTCACCAAAAATTTTAGGGTTAAGTGATCCTTGACGGTGCAAAGGGTGGGCACACAACACCTCACATATTTTGAAGGACAAACCTAATTCAATTCCAAAGCAAATATAAATAGGGTAATTGTTGTCTACCAAAGTCCGAGCGAACATGGGGTAGGGTTAAGAGTCCGGTTTAGGATTTAACCTGAGTTTGTGGTTTGACTGCGCGAATCTTCTTGACCACTCAAGTTCGCGCACCATATGTCTGTCGAGACCTTATTGTGCATGTCCTTATAAGGCCGCGGGTTTACATCTACATGTGAGTGCGAGCTCGCCCAGTGCTCCGGCCGCGTGCCAGACACTCGTTCATGCCAGTTGGGCATATAAGGAGGCATCGCATTCCTAGCTTACCAGGCCCAGTTCGCTTCCTCGGCTGCGGAAATTTCTATTCCGCCCGGCAGCGATCTTAGCTTGCGGCCTCTTCCTATTCCGATTGCCCTGGCAAGCATCGGCCGTCCTCAAGGAGCTTCAATCTCTGGGCCTTCCCTTCCACGAAGGGTTGCTCCTACGGGTCCGGGCTCAATCGCTGCAAATGTCTGGAGGAAATGGGCCGAGCACCCGGGATGGCTGGGCGGCAGAGTGCCTAGAACTCTACCGGCAAACCTGGGAGCAGGCTTGGGCAGTTCGGAGGCTTCCAGAGCGCGATCCACACACGTCGAGCGGGCCGGACCGGCTATGGCGCAATCCCTCGGGCGTTGGATTTCAAGCGTCGGATCATGGAGATGGGGCGGTGCATACTGGAGATTATTGCCCTCTCCGAGGCTCAGGTCAGGCCCGGATCAGGATGTGTCTTCCTTGGTGGATTGCATCTCGCCACGTCTTAGAGATCTTTTATAGAGCTGCAGCGTTGTGGCAATCCATAGAGGCCCTTTCAACCCGTCTCTTCCTTGAGCTCGGAAGCGGCTTTGTTCATGTGCTAGCGGATGCCCATTAGAAAGCTTGCGGTAGGCCCTAAATTCGTGCCTTTCAGCGGTTTAGTAAAATAAACCACCGTGGCTTAGCGCTCTCGTTGTCGTTCTTTGGTAGTATAGGTGCGTTTATCCTATGGTGAAAGGAAGCTGTTCGGCACTCGAAGGTGTCGCGATGGGGCGGACACGTTGTCTCGATTCCGCTCATCGCCGTCGTGAGGAACTCCCATTCGCCATTGTGTGAAATGAGGCACAAAGGCCGTTGGCTCGTCTGCTTCCTCCTCCCGTCTAATCCATGTGCCTTCTCTTATGGATGGCGGCGATGGGGCGCTGGAATGCTTGGGGTCAACCCGCCCATGCCTCCAGTCAAAAAACCCTCCCGTGACCGGCCGGAAAGCGTGAGTAGGTGCGCCCTGCCCAGGCGCACGGATGGCATGCACTACGGTACATGCAGAATGAATGGTCCTTGTGCATGGGCGGGACGATTTGATTTCCGTATGCACGCGTGGCAGGTACTATGGGTCAAAAAAACGTCATGTCCCTATGCATCTGAATCTGGATAGTGTTTGGACTGGTAGGGCACTCACAGACCTCCCATCCACGTTGTGAAGGGAGGTGCGAGGATGAAACAATGCTTGTGTGACTGGCCGGAATGTATGCGGACCGCTTCATCGTCTCCATCCGTGTACTCATATTCTTTTACGGTGTCCACCAAGAGGAACCATCATCTCGCATGGACACATTCTCCTCGCATTGGTACCACTTCACCTTGAACACAAATGGCGTATATGCCGCCTGGAGTTGCGGTATTTGTTGAATTCTCCACAGAATATGCTCCGCCGCTTTGTTCCAACCTTCCACATTGAATGACCCCTTGTCACAGGTTGCCTTCATGTGTTTATCTCCTTTTGATGCGTAATGGTATCCGTAGGCACGTAGTGCGATAGCTCTTGATGCTCGGGCCCCGAATGAGGTCCTCAATTTACGGTGTGAGGACAAGCCCCTCGTCCCCGGCCAGCGTTTTGTTCATCTCCGCCGGGCCCATGAGCCTCGCCGACACACTTCAGCCAATCGCGATGTGAGGCGGGCTTCCACCCCGTCTGTACTCCTCAAGGAATAGGCGGAGGGCGTTCTTAAAATATCGAGTGCACCTCGAAGTGGGCCTCTGCGGTCATCTCCTTGTCCTCCGGTTTCCGATTCCCATATCCTCCTCCGACCAAATTAGGCTCCGTCGTTGGCGCCGATGTCCCGCCATCGTGTATTTCCACCAAATATTATACGCAATAAAACATGGCCTCTCTCATGCAATAACCCTCGACCATGCATGCCTGGATGAGCCATGTTTACACCATATCTTTTAAAACTTTCATATACCGTTCTATGAAATACATCCAGCAGACGGGGATGCCCCATGTACTTCACGACAGTGCACCACCATGTACTTGGATGTCAAAGAACTTGGGCGGCATAACTCTCTCCAATTGTGCCATCGTTTCATGAGCCAGCAACCGCATTGCCTCGATTTCTCGTCTTTCAATCTCCCGCCTCCCCAGCCAGCGGAACAACCTCGCAAGCCCTGCGATGGGGTCATAGACTTCTCTTGGCAATGCACCGCGCAACACTATTGGCAGGTAGTACTCTAACACCTTCTTCCAGTCATGTGTTTTCAAGCCAGATAATTTGCCTTGTGTTAACTTCCGCCCTATGTGAGTTGAGAACCACAGCATGGCGGATCTTCATAGCTGGTCATGGACTATGGCATGGCCAAAGCGGGATGACATATTTGACTTCAAATGTGGCATCCACGTTTCATCCGGACCACAAATGGGCTTTGGTGCACACCTGGATCCGCCATGTCCCTCCTGCCAAGTCATCCTTTGGCCCGTCAAGAAGCCATATAATGAGACAACCACGTTTTTGAGGTGTGCATACCATCCTTTAGGTCAGGGAGCAAATTACATGGACGCATCTCCATGCGGAGTAAATTTCATCATTGCAAGCGATGAAATACAAAAGCGAGAAATCACACATTTTGTTTATGCGAAATCGCCATCCACTTCTTTGTCACGTTCCACGGCTGCGCTCGCTCCGTTCATCGGTGGCCTCTCCATCTCGGAGGCGAACCAGCGGGCAGGCGGTGGCGGTTTCAATGGCACCATTGAAAAGATGTACGTCGCTCCTCAATGGATGGTCCTCTGGTAGAAACTTCGCTCATAGTACACCACCTTGTTCGGATGTGGGAGTACCTTGCATCCAAGTGCTTCCAACACATATGGCATGCCATGTACCACGATGTTTGAAGCCCACAAGCACCCCATGCCGGTAATCGGTGGTGTTCCGGACTCGAGCTTAAATGCTCTCATTGGATGCCCAATTGGGTATGATGCGTCGATGGCATCCACTCCGATCCAAAGCCGCGAAGGTCCTCGTACAATGGCTGTAAAAAGACATCAAGGTTTTCAGCCTTATGTGGGCCGGGTATGATAACGCATGTGATAATGTAATCCTTGCGGATGGTCTTCCACGGAGGAACATTATAGTTCACGAGCAGTACCGGCCACACGCTGTAAGTGGAATGTTTTTGCCCAAATGGGTTGACCCCATCAGTGGAGAGCCCAAATCGAAGGTTCCGGTCTTCAGCCCCAAAGCCGTCAATCGCATCAAGAGCGGCCCAAGCGGGCGTGTCTGCCATTATGCTCATTTTGCCTTCATTACTCCACGAGCGGTGAGCCACACAATCACGGGAGGCGAAGGCACCATATACATCCGGCAGCGCTTCTGTGATAAATACCACATCACTTTTTCCGCCCATTTTTCTTCATGGTGCCCTTCTTGAATCTTTTCAACCCACATTTCCAACACTTTTATCATTTCATGCTGGCCCCTATAGCATACTTGGGGCACGTCGATCTTGTTGGGAACCTAGGCTTAGAGAAGCCATGATCGTGGAAGCTTGATCCTTCCCCGGGCATGGTATTTCCATCCGGCAATATAGATTGATGCGGCTTGTGATAAGCGTTCATGCCGCATGCGATCACCGTACTGGATGTCAAGCGGTAGCATGGTGGCGGACGGGATCACGAGTTTGCCCAAGAAACAATGGCGTTTCTACGAACAATCTTCTCCATGGACCGGGCTTATCACCTTCCGCCAAAGGACTCTTCCCCCACGGCGAGGCAGTCATCATTGTCACGATCGGCATCGAGAAATCCTCGTCGTGCGGCGATTCGGACGCATCCGCATGTTCTTGTTCGGTCGTCGCCGTCCACATCGTCATGCGCATTCGACATGCACATCCGATCAAGGTCGAGTCGTCATGGTCCGCATGGATATGGGAGGGATGGGGTGCCCTCTCGACTTGCATCGACACCCTCACCCGGGTTAGCGTGCCAGCCGGTGGTCGCGGGGCGATGGTCTAATCCAACATCCGCGGGACACGTTTCCGTTTCTTACAAAATCGGCAAGGGCACCATATGACATGCCCTCTATGCATTCCTCCATGCCTGCGGACACACGTGCCAAAGTGGCGTGATAGAGCCCACACAAATGATGACTCGCGGGGCGCGCCTTGTCGATGGTATTGGAAGGAGACGAGTTCGAGCATCTGGGCGGAGTTGCGTCGATCGAGTTTGGTGGAAGCACAGTGCGGCCGGCCAGTGTTCAAATCCTCGGCGGTGTCGGATAAGCTCCTTGACACGCAGCGCCAGAACGCCGGGCGAAGTGGTGTTGTTGTAGTCGACGGCCCGCCATCGCGGCAGAGTTCTTCACGAAGACATGGCCACGCCACCGCCTACACCTCTCAGCATGAAAACTTTGGTTCCACGCTAGCCTTGACAGCGGCGTGGCGTGTCCACTCGGAAAATCACGAAGTATCTCTCATTCAGTGTTGTCGTGCATTGCAATGCGGGAATCTTGAGCGATGGGCGGCATTCACGGTGGCGGCGAGAGGGCAGCCTCGGCTCCGGCATGCAACACAAGGCGCGGCGCATGGGAGAGGGCAGGGACAGGCGCAACCCGAAGAGGAGCACAGGAGGGACCGCAGCGGTCCCAGCGTGGTCACCGACGCCGGGGAGCCGATGTTCACGGAGGACTTCGTCACTGCGGGAGTTCGAAGGTGGGCGCCCGCGTCGGCCGGGCCGGTGGTAAGCACCGCCGGTAGAACTCCTATCCTGTCGGGTTCGGTGAAGTTAAGCGGCGGGAAGATGGTCTAAGACAAGTTGTTTGTGCCGGTGGTGGTCCTTGATGCGGTTGGAATGCTTAGAAGTGACAACGTGCTCGTCGAGAGGCCTTCGCCGATCGATTGAGCCATTCTCGCTAGAGAGGCGATCCGTGCAGTGAAGAGGCCAAGCGTCTGCGACTCATGGCGATCATCCGGGACCTTCGTGATTGTTGATGGCGGTGAGTGGGCGAAGTCTGCGGTTGGACATTTATGTAGCGACTCCTATGCTGAAATTGTGTGTCATTAGGGGTCGAGAGGTGCACGATTGGCGCACAAATTTATCACGTCCCTTGTTTGCCGAGGCAAAGTATGAAATGGCAACACGCCTTTTCTTTGTGCATTCTTATCGTTTGTGTTCCACGCCCGCCGGTCCCAATGGCCCGTTCAACCACTTGCACACGGCGAGCCTTTCGTGAAGCACTCATCTTGCGGTCGGTGGCTCATGGAGATCGGCAAAGTGAGGACCGAGTTGTGAAACATCGAGGGCAGGGGATGGAAAAAAGCCTTACAGCTGGCGATGGATGTCATCCTCCGATCATTGGTATGCACAAAACACATGAAGGCGAAGCCCGACAACAGGCGTGTCACGCCCCGCCTATCATATATCACGCCGTCGAGGCGGGCCAATGTACGTTTTATGACGGCGCTCGGTGGGTCGTCGCGTGAAATGCGATGGAAAATTTCCCGCCCGATTACGCATGTAACATAGGGCGAGGAACGCGGATGTGGTTCACAGCCGGCGACAAAGTATCTTCCAGCATCTTCGTGAGCTGCTTTCCTCTTCTGAGATTGCCGCGTCCGATGGCGTCTAGCAGCAGCGCTCCCAAAGTTCAGGAGGCGGAAGCCCATTCCACTCCCCTGCCTCCTCCTCATGTTCAACTGTCGCCACGCATCGCAGCCATCTTCAAGCGAGAGCAGGCGGAAGTGGCCATGTCGGGCACGGTCACCACTGTCCGCATCCCTCTTGGAGGGGGGAAGTGGACGGAAATCCGGTTCCTCTGAAACCCGTTTCACAACACGCTGTTGGGCCCCATCCCTGAAACAGAGAAAAGGAGGACACCCGCCTTTGAGCGACCGTTTCACAGGAGAAGAATGAGGCCCGACTCAGAACTTGGTGCCGATGTCACGAACATCAGCCACAGCGATATGGCGGGAGCATCATATCTGGACATGATCAAAGCGGGTCAATTCAAGCGATTACGCAGCGAAATTATCCGGCGGCTCAAAGCGGACTCTATTCCAAATGGACATGAAGGTTGAGGTGGACGGCGCTGAAGGAGCTCCGCCCGGTGTGTGTGGACAAGATCACGATGACGTGCGGTGGGCATGGCGAAGAAGAGAACCCGGGTTGGATAAAATGGAAAGGCTGCGGTAGCGGGTTCTTCTTCATGCGCTTCTTGCGCAAGGCCTTGCGGTGGATCGGGAGTGGCTTGTGGCGTGCTTGGAAATGTGGACAACAACTCCCATGCGCTGCGGCATCGGAGCTTGATTTTGCGGGGAGGCGCCAAACAACATCGATGTCAATCTTCGTGGCCTGTTCCATTCAAACTTTGCTACTGTCTAATTTGCTTCCATTGCAAATTAAGTCCCAACGATGCGTTTATGCATGTTAGTTGCATGGTAGAGCAAAAGGAAATCATTTGCAAAACAACGCAAATCGCACTCACGGCTTGAGAGGCCAAGGTTCAATGGCACTCGGTCTGAGGCAAACCTCAATTGCAAAACAACGTGCCTTCTCTTATTCTCGAAATGACCAATTGTCACCTTATCGAGGACACGCTAAAGCCGAGTGCGCAAGCATAAGAAACCACTAAATTGCTTTCTGTTTTCGCAATACCCTGCATTGTGCCTCGCAGCGCCCAGCTTGGCACAACACGAGCTAATTTTGGAAGGTCCGGGCGTGGGCGGAGGGCGTTTGTAACGAGGCCATTAGGCTTGTTCCGGTGTAAAAGTGTATGTGCGGTGTCGGACAAGCCATCGGTGTGGTTACGCCATGGGCGAGATGACCGAATGTGGCAGCGCATCACGGTGAAACCAAACCTCGCATGGCGCCCCTCCCGATCGGACGCCCCGTTTTGTATGCCATGGAGCCGTGCAATGGGATTACCGATCGGACGCTGTGATGGATATCCCCGCGATCCGGACAGAGAGGTCAAGTGTTCGGAGCCGCCAAAGCTCATAAGTTGTTTCTTAAAGCAAAGTGGGTTCACTTGCACTGCCTTGTAGCGAAACGAAACTACTTTATGGGGTGATGGGTGGTTCACCGCTAGGCGTTGTGGGGAGGTTGCGAGTTCGAGCAACTGCGGCGCATACGCATCTCTGCGCACAACACATGACATATCGCCCGTCTGACGTGGCTTAAGGGCACATAGGGAGCAGCGGGCTAAGGCGAAGTGCACGGGGGAGCGAGGAGATGAGAAGGCAGGCGTGCGAGCCGGAGTTAAGGCACCATAGACCACCCTTGCCCACACACGGTGAGCGAAGCGTGGGATTTTGTAACGCCTTTCAGCCGTGAGCAGGAATGTTACTCCGACCGTTACTAGACCCCCTATCCGATTTGTAGTGGCGGTGGCGAGTTAAGGTGACAAATGGCAAGGCAAGCGGCTACCAAGTTCGGTCTTTGGCCTTGAGATGGCAGGGAGCCAATAGGTCGAGTAGGAAAAGCACGATGGAGGGAGTTTAACCAAGAGTCTCAAGGGCTGTAACGGATCGGTAAATGCCGGCTGAGGCATTGGGGTTTGAGGTTTTGGCTTCATGTTCGAGAGTCGAGGTCCAAGAGGCGGCGAAGATGAGGAGGACAAGTTCCACAAGGTCCGGTCGCGCCTTACCTCGATGAAGATGTCCTTCCAACACAAAACTGGGCCTCACCTATGGGAAATGTGCCACAACGGGGTTTGCACGGTGAAGTTTGCAATGGTGACCTCGGACATCCGCTTGGATTGTCCAAGAGTGGGAAGGCCCACATGCCGACATGGGTGTATGCCATGCGAGCTGCCGGAATCCCCGCAAGTCTTGCCGACCTCGAGGCAAGGGCGAAGGAGGCGACCTTAACCAAGGATGCCGTTGAGGAGGCCGTTGAGAAGGCGGCGAAGAGGAGGTTGGCGGAGTTCATCGGCCGGGTAGGGTGTGATTCGAGGACACCATTGCCCGAAAAGGGACCAGCAACTAGCCTGCGATCGAAGGTGCCTTCAAGCCGAATACACGGCCAATTCTAGCAGGCCGAATTCGAAGGTGAGCCAAGATGAAGGAGTGGCACGATTAACGTGGTGGTTTGTGATAGCCTCCGGGATCGTGAGATAGGCGATATTTTGGAAGATGCGCGAGGCGGGAAATGGGAAGGCCTGATGAAGTGGATTCATTTGCTTCTAGGACACCCTTGCCGCGATTTATCACGGATGATCACGAACAATACAATCACAACCTGGGGTCAACCCCATCATGAGCATCATTGGGGATGCTCATCTTTGGGGTACATGGCGAAATCCCTATGACATGTATGGACGTTGACTTGAGGGCAACAAGCGGCGTGCACCAAAAGCGGAAGAGGAATTTCGACATCCAGGAGGTTCTTGTCTCATATGCATGAAAGCGGTAAGTATTCTCTGTGAGGAAAATGGGCGTAGGGGAGCATGGTTGCTTTGCGGTGAGGATCCATGCATGGTTGCTTTGAGCTGATTCGAGGCGATTACAGTTGGGTTTACAGCTGATTACAGGCCGGGCTTATCGAACTGTAACCCGGGCTGGTGCTCGGGCACGAAGTTCGGGCACGATACTTGAGCGATAATTGAGGCTGAAGTTCGAATTTTCGATGCCCTGAGTTACTCACGCAAAAGTAGGCTTGTAACTCCATGGTCATTTAATTTTGGGTTGAGGCGGATTTCGATCATGAGGTTATGTTGCATGAATGTTCTAAATCACAATTGTCTATGTGTTTTGAATGTGCAGTTACATACTCGTGACTTAGCCGTGGTTTCACGAAGGATAGGGTGCACTACACAATCCGGCATGTGCAACCACTCGATTTTTGGGCACACTACGATCTTGAAGTGCTTCTTATTGAAAGCACCTTCGTCAAACAATTTCGGGCCCATGGAGCTTTCATTGTATTGTAGCTCGATTAGTGGCACCCGACGAGGCATTGGAAGAATAACTTGAGAAAGGAGGCTAGGCACTTCTTACATGGGAAGAAAGGGTCGATAAGTATGTGCCCAAGAGCTTGAAGAAGGAGCATTGGGATGTTCTCTTGAAAGCAGAGAAAGATAAAATTTGGATGGTGTTGTTGCACCCAACAAAAGATTGCTGCTGAGAGGGAAAAACGTCATTTGGTAAGCCATATTCTTGCTTTGGGTTTGGAGGTCAAAAGCAATTCATGGACAGTTCGAGCCAAGTTTGATAGGCAAGCAACTTTGGAGATCAAGGTGTGGGATCTAGGCATGGAAATTGGTTGAACAAGGCGAGGCGCATTGGAAGGAGACTAAAACCACAATTCCATCCTTGGGTCCTCAAGTGGATTACGAAGGGAAAGTCGATAAGGTGAATGTGGAATCTATTGCATGCAGGATATGAGAGTGCAGTGTGATGAGCAGTGTGGAGGCAATTAGAAGAGGGTCCGGGATGAAGGTTTCATGGTGGAACATCTTCTTCCCGACGATTGAAAAAGGCTAAGAAAGCCTCACCATAGTTGGTCGGACAATAGAGCTTGCACTTCCACTTTTGTAATCTTCAACCGTAATTGTTGAAGTTCATCTCGTTATGTGGGCTTTGTTCATGCGGTTGTATGTTTGTGAAAGAGGGTTGGCGTTCTTTGTCAAATGGAGGCCTTGTGACAAACTAATCTACTACCGATTGTAGGATGCATGCATGTGTAGGCTTTGCCAATATAGCGGTAGTGGAGTTTTTTTGAGACCTCTGTAGATTTTACAACAAACTTGCTTCATTGCAACGCATTCGATTACAACGGACCCCTATCTCTACTCCGAAACTTTAGCGAGAGCCTTTTACAACGGGTTTGTAAAATGAAAAGCTACTTTTAAACGAACCACATGCGGTCCATTTACAACAAGGTCCGTTGTAAAGGTACATACTTATTACAGGCTCGTCAGAAAGTTACGCCGATTACAACCATTCGATTAGGTTAATCATGGTTAACTAACGCCAACTAGTTTGTGGTAATCGAATCCGATTACTTAACCCCGATTAATAAAGTCATGATACTTAGTATATTAACCATGGTTATTGAAGTTGTAAAATGCGTTGTAAGTGTACCGTAGTAATGTCCGTAAAGGGGTTCCGTTGTAAAAGTTTAACGATTGTACGGACCACCGGTCAAGCCATACAAGTATGGGTTGGACAATACCGTATTCAATACATAATATAGCCCTCGTATGCGTATATACTTTTACTATGGATATTACTAAGGTGTGTTTACTACGGGGGTTTTTACTACAGACTTAGTAAAGGCGTTGTAATGCCCGTTGTAATTTCCGTTGTAAAAGTATCCTTTTCCTAGTAGTGTCCAAGGAGTCCCAAAGGACGAGAAGGGTGAGGAGATGTTGATAGTAGTGACCCAAAAGTTCATCCAAAAGGCTATTTGAAAGATATAAGGACATTGATGTTAGCAGCAGGAAGAAGATTAACCTTATCGAGCATGCTTTTAGAAAGGCTATGAAGTGTGCCCACCCTTTGAAGTCACCAAAGCTTTCCCAAACATACCAAAGCCAAGGCTGGCGAAATTTCAAAGCGACATTCGCGACAATGGTAAGTGAATATTCAACTCTATATTGTCGGGTCGGTACGCACTCTGTCTGCCGGTCGGCGGTTACCGAACTGGCTTTGGACCTCTCTTGTTTTATTCCCGATGCTTCTTGGTCGCGCCATGGCGCCTCCACGTTCAAGTAGGTCTCTGACCACCGTGTGTTCCCAAAACCATTTCAGGATTTTGTATATAGCGCGCGTAATTGGAAATGCATGGAAGAAGAGCGCAAACGAATGGCGACAAGGACATGGATGCAGTGGCAGTTCGAGTTAGGGTCTTAGCAAAGTTACATACCAGGTAGTGCATCGCGATATTTTGGACATGAAAGGATTCTTGCCACCGAGGAGGTATACTCTTCTATGCGACCTCCCTCGGGTTCTGATGACATGAGAATGACAAGTCGTTCGTTGAAGAAGAATTGAAAGAGCTCATCAGCTCTTTCAACGAGAAGACCACTAGCAATGTGTTCCGTATAGTTCTGATGCATGGAGTGGAGGGGGTGATTCAAGCTAGGGAGGCTTTGAGGTCGTGGTGTAGGAAAGGAGTCATACAAACCACGGTATGGGAGAAAACTAACATCCCACCTAACGTTGGTCTTTGTGAAGCAGGGGAATATATGATGGGAGCCTTGGTGAAGATAGAGTCCAATGTTGGGGCTCCTCTTTTGAGGAAAGACAACAAGCAGTGCTCCCAAGAGTTATCCGGCATGGGCTGTGGTGAAGAAGCTCATTTACCACCGGTTATAAGATGGTCGTATCTCCATATCGAAACCTTTGGGCTTATTGGGCATGTTGGTGAACATGTTCTCCAACAAAAATGGATTATTGGCCTTTGTCAGGATCGGGGTCATTTTGGTGGCAAATTGATTCAAAGGAGCGTTGTGGCCATTGACAAAAGGCGCATGATGCTCAATGTATATGTTGCAAAGTCAGCAGGTTGGGCCTGCGGATGAGTTCGAAGAAACAACGGAGATAAGTTTTCGTGGGGCCACAGAAAGTTTGGGCAAAGAAGATCATGCGAGCGGTGGCATTGATAGGAAAATGCAAGTGTATAGCTTGCTTGGAAGAAGGAGGTCGAGAATGAAGGACTCCACGGACCTCGGGACGGCGGTTGAAGATTAGCATTGGCGATATGGGATGAAAAGCGGCACACTACCACCTGAGACAGGCTCCAGCGTTTACATTTTGCGGGTTGAAGGTGATGACTTTGGTGACACGGAAAGGACTTTGGAAAATGTAGAAGCGGTGCAGTTCAAAGGTTAATTTGGTTGAAGTAGATGATCCTTTGGGCGGTCGGGACTTGTAGATAGTTGGGGCTCTGTCAGGTTAACGGTTCAATTCCGTTTTGACTCTTTGGAAAAGCCACAATTTGATTTGAATGTATCTTGCCTTTTGGATCCATAATCTTTGGCACTATGCCCTTTCCACCGGATATACGGCAGAATGCGGACGTGTATCTTGAAACAAAAGTGTGCATAAATTGAAAAGAAACCCTATTTTACTTACATTGTTCTTAGTAGAACCTACCTTAAAGCACATCTATTTTAAAAACACTTGTTTTGGTTGATATGAGATAGGGGTGGCAACCTTCTCTCAAAGCGCAAAAGGGGCTTTTAAGAATCGGCCGTTATTGAGAAGACACTGTTCAACGTGCTTGAAGTTCTATTTTAAGGTCTTTTATTCAATTGAGGATTCATGCAAGGCGCTCTTTTCATCAATCTCCTATGACTCTAAGAAATTTCTATCTAATAGATCCAAAAGATCTTGATCTAGACCAACACGCTAGTTGTACATATGTCCACTTTAAATACTCCTCCCATTATGTGTTTTCTTAGTGGCCTCTTCCATGGACCCTTCTTGGGTCACTCTCCAAGGACTCTAAGTTTGTGTGTTTATCTGTGTGTGTGTGTGTGTGTGTGTGTGTGTGTGTGTGTGTGTGTGTGTGAGTGTGTGAGTGTGTGAGTGTGTGAGGTGTGAGTGTGTGAGTGTGTGAGTGTGAGTGTGTGAGTGTGTGAGTGTGAGTGTGAGTGTGTGAGTGTGAGTGTGTAGAGTGTGGTGTGTGAGTGTGTGAGTGTGTGTGTGAGTGTGTGAGTGTGAGTGTGTGAGGTGTGTGAGTGTGAGTGTGGTGTGTGAGTGTGTGAGGTGTGAGTGTGTGTGAGTGTGTGAGTGTGAGTGTGTGAGTGTGTGAGTGTGTGAGTGTGTGAGTGTGAGGTGTGTGAGTGTGTGAGTGTGTGAGTGTGTGTGTGAGTGTGTGAGTGTGAGGTGTGTGAGTGTGAGTGTGAGTGTGTGAGTGTGAGTGTGTGAGGTGTGTGAGTGTGTGAGTGTGTGAGTGTGAGTGTGAGTGTGTGAGTGTGTGAGTGTGAGTGTGTGAGTGTGTGAGTGTGAGTGTGTGAGTGTGGAGTTTATGCGAGCTGCAAGAGTGTGTGCGCATGAGGCCCGGTGTGAGAGCCTATGAGCACACAGGAGCTTGTGAGCCAGGGAGCCTATGAGCCTTGAGCACAGAGGCGAGAGTGCAGCAGCACAACTGTGAGGCGAGCACAGCAGGCTGTGAAAGCCTATGAGCTTGTGAGGCGGGAGGCGACAACAGAGCTGTGAGGCGGCGGCTGTGAGCTGGTGAGAGCTTGTGAGCACTGTGTGGAAGGAAAACCCGGGCTTGAGATTCACCCTCTAGTGGCCACATTTATCCACATGCTAAATACAATGGGTTTAGTCCCATGAGACTCTTGTTTGTCAGTCACCATCATCCAAGGCACAAACACACACCTCTTCACACCCCCAAGCTCCCTCACAATGGAGCAACCTCAACTCACTCCCATGAGACAGCGACCACGCCTCACCGTCTTGCTCAGTCAATCACCTTACCTACTAGCGACACCCTCGACTATAGGTCCACACGGTGGGTCGGTGAGCTACATGTAGGGACCCCCTCGTTGCAGCGCGACTTCACCACCCGTGATCTTCCACTATTCCTTTCCCATTGCCTTCCCACAATTGGCACATCCTCAACCACCAACTCTCGGCGGCAGCGCGCCATGTTGCTCCATCGAATCGCCGCCTCGGGACCTACAACCAACAAACAATTGTAGGGCCTACCCTCCTACCACTTGTAGGAGATCTAGTGCATTGGTGGGCGGCACCCTCATTCCTACGTGGGAGAGACACCCTATCCCAGCATGCAGGCGCATCCTACCACGGT
The DNA here is from genome assembly GCA_010909165.1 of Anthoceros angustus. Classification (NCBI taxonomy): domain Eukaryota; kingdom Viridiplantae; phylum Streptophyta; class Anthocerotopsida; order Anthocerotales; family Anthocerotaceae; genus Anthoceros; species Anthoceros angustus. The sequence continues at coordinate 62,682 of MU008150.1, forward strand.
AGGGGTCGCGCACTGGCGGTGACATAGTTACCTCGCCCTAGTTCAAGGCCTCTCCAACTTCCGGCCCCAGCGCTCCAACTACAACTGCGCCCACAAAACTCCACATTGGCGGCCCGACACCTCCCACCTTTGCTCAGATCTCGCTCCTACAGCGACATCCCTGTCATAGGTCCGCCCTATGATGGTCCACCGCATGCACATAGGGACCCCCTAGGGCAGCGCGACTTCTCCACCCGTGATTTTGAGACCTTAGCCCGGCTTCCGGTCTCGGTTTGGTGCGGTTGGGACCCCTCCCTTGGGCTCGACTTGGGCCTTCTTCTTACTCCTAATCTCTACCTCCTCTACTCAACATTCGCTCCACATTCTCCTCAACACTCACCTCAACTCAACTCCTCATCCTCCTAATCTAACCTTACTTCAAGCCTAGCTCGCCCTTAGCTGGCGCAGTCTACCTACAAGCTAGCAAGTTCTTCCTTGGGCGGTTGCTATGAGTTTGCACCAGACGGTGAGAACCTCCGAGTCTTTCCTGTAGTCTACCCTCAAGCAGAGTTCCTTGGGCATCGCCACACCCAAAGCAAAGCAATTTCGCAACCATTCACAAGGAGCAACTGCGGGCGCCGAGGCGAGCCCTCATAGCGCCGACCATAAACTCCCTCTCTACGGACAACGCGTTAGCTTATGACGCACGAAATTCCTTCACAAGGCAAAGGACTCGCGAGTTTGGGAGGCGCAAGGCGTGATATTTTCTTCTCAAAACCTGCCTTATATAGGGCTCATATAAGGCCTCCCTTGGCCACACCTCTCCCTTACTTTTCCACTCGTTCTTCCTCAACCACTATAAACTATAGCGCCTAAAGCCAGCATTGAAGCTACTACTCCACTTGCTTCCGGCCATCATAACAACCAACATAGAATCCTCCCAAACTCCCTTAACATGATAATTTTTGAAGGGGTGAATAATCTCGAAGGGGTTTCATCGCAAATAATCTCTGAAGGGGGTTTTTGATGGGCCCTAAAACAGCGTTTTGAAGGCATTGCGAAAAACAGCTCGAAAAAAGGTGTCATCCGGTAAAGTTACTACTTTCCATCCGGCAATGTTTGTGAATGGTGGTGAAACTCGAACCTAGAACACGATAATTTTTGAAGGGGGATATCTGACCTTGGTCATCACAACACCCACCTTGTCGAAGAACACCTTACCTAGAGCGACATATATGCCCTACTTTGATAATGCACACACCTTTACGAGGTCATACCGTGATAAAGAGCGCACTTTCAAGTGAACACCCTAGAATTGGAGCCACGATGGCGTGTGGGCCCGTCTGCGCTTTTGTAGAATGTTTAGAGGGCTGCCATTTTATATGTTTATTACAACCGAAAACTTTTACTTTGAAGTGGTGGAACACAATGAAAACAATCACGTACTAGAGAGTCTCATTTTAATCGTAGTAAGAACATTGCAACAAACATTTGCTAAAGGAGGAGTGGTCATCGGCATCGACAATAGTCATTGAAGAGTGAGGCTGGCGACTCATCCATGCCTTGCATCGACCGAGTCGAGAACCACCGCCATATTAGGATGCGGTCCATATCGTCGCCTCAAAGTTATCGTTCTCCTCCATTGCTTGCGTCTTCAATAGTATCATTCACGGGCCCACCATCGGCGGTGTGGGCGCCCGCGAACATCTAGGGTTCTTGACCCTCATCCAAAAGGTCATGATCGTAGTCTTCAACCTTCGGCACTCAATGCAACCACTTGGGCTTTAAGGCAATGCCGGTATAAAATGAACAAAGTTAGTTGCCCATGCGCCCATGCAAGCATCCTTAATATCAACAAAGTTGAGTTATTAAAAGATATGGGTTTTGAACCGGAACCTATTCATTACTTAACCTTTTTCCCAAACACTAGACCAACAATCCCAAGTTACTTGAGCCACTACATATAAATTTTGTTAAAGGCGGCCTATGAGGAGGCGTGGCGGCAGCCCCATACAGCATGGCGTGTTGGTAGAGGGGCGCCGGCCGGCGCCATGTAAGCGAGTGTGCTAGGGAGGCGCGGCGAGCAGGCGCACATGGGGAAGGTGTGCTAGGAGGAAGCCGGCCGGCGGCGCCCATGGCAGTGTGGGCGCCGGCCGGCCCATGCGCGGCGGCGTGTTGTTGGGGGCGCCGTGGCGGCGCCATGGCGAGTGTGCTAGGGCGGCCGGCCGGCGCCCATGACGAGGCATCTTGGGGAGGCACCGGCCGGTGGCGCCCTCTAGCTCCACCCGCTGCCGGCAGGTGGTGCTAAGGGCGCGGCCGGCGCCGCCCTCTGCCCACCGCCCGTGGGCCACCGGGGTGGCGTGTGGAGGCGCGGCGGCGGCGCCTCCTGTGAGGCTCACCGTGGGGTGGGCAAGCAGGTGGTGCGCCTGGCGGGCGCCGGCCGGCGGCGCCCTCCTCCACGCACCACCGGGCCCCGGGGTGGTGCGCGGATGAGGCGCCCGCGCCTCCACACGCGCCCGTGGGGCCTCTGGTGGTGCGCGTGGGCGCGGCGGCCGGCGCTCTCCCTCCACCACTTATGCCCGGGGTGGAGTGCGAGCAGGGCGCCGGCCCGGCACCCTCCCTCCGCGTGCCATTGTGGCCCTCCTTCCACGCACCCCACATGCGTGGCACTTCCATCGAAAATTCGGTGGGCTAACCTTAGAAGCAACCTTGGAATGAAGGCCAACCTTAGAAGCAAATGCGAAATCGAGCTGACATTTGGTCGGTCAGTGTAGAGGTACTCCTCGAAACATCTGTCACGGTGGACAAAAGCGATAAGGGATAAGCTCTGTGAGTTGCATGGCTTAATACAACTGCGAGTCAAAGTGCGTGAAGATAATGATGACAATGGAGGAGAAAATTTGGACCAAGTGTGACGAAGGATTGAACTACGGGAATGAGTGGCGAAATCTCGTTTTTCGGGGTCCCGAGTTAATGTTGTAAAGTCAGTTCTTGATATTCTTGTGTTAGGGAAATACCACTGTGGCTTTTGTGGTGTCATAACAAAACCATTTTCCTCCAAAAGCGAGTTCTGAGTCCCTTCCGTGAGCGGCCTTCCTCACCGTTCCTACTTTGCATTATTCCGTAGGTTCGAGTTTGTGACCACCATTCGACAAACATTCTTTGGATGGAAAGTAGTAACTTTCTTGGGTGACACCTTTTTGAGTTGTTTTTCGCAATGCCTTCAAAGCAGCTTTTAGGGCCCATCAAAAACCCCTTCATAGATTATTTGGAAAACCCCTTGAGGATTATTCACCCCTTCAAAAATTATCATGTTCTAGGGAATAATGCAAAGTAGGAGCAGTGGAAGGCCGTTCACTGGGAAAAGACATTGTAAACTCGGTTTTGGGAGAAAATGTGGTTTTGTTATGACACCACAAAAGCCGGACAGTAGTATTTCTAACGATAATCGACAACACTGTCTTCTAACATTTCGGCTTCACTCATCCCGGGTCGTCATGACTGTCCGGACTTCTCCGTTGTCATCACTCTCTTAGCGACGCACTTCGAGCGCCACGCAACTGCGGCTTCCTCCGTCTTTTGTCCACCGCACTCTGATATTCGGAAAACCTCCCTCACTCGGCAAACCAACCTTCGTTCGACGACTGTTCTAATATCATTCAGGTTACTCAGATCATTCAAGGTTGCTTCTAAGGTTAGCCTGAATTTTCGATGGAAGTGCCGCGTGCGATGCGTGGAAAGGGAACCTGACAAACGCAGCGGAGGACTCGACGGCCGGCGCCCTCCGCACCACCGTCGGGCGCGCGCTGGTGCAGTGGCGGATAGGGGCGTCCTCCTATCAGCGCACCACCCGTGAGTGGGCCTACGGGTGGCGGCGGGAGAGGCGCCGGCGTGCCCTCCTGCACCACTAACCGTATGTCCCTGGGTGGCGTGGAGGGGAGCCGTGCGGCCTCCCTCGCACCACCCGTCGAGGTTTTCGGGTGGTGCGGAGGATACAGCAGCGGCGGCCGCCCTCCGCGCACCCGCGTAGTACCTACGGGTAGTCTTGTGCGGATAGGGAGGCGGCCGGCCGGTGGCGCCCTCCCTCTGCACTCACCCGTCGATGGGCCTACGGGTGGTGTTTGGCGGGCGCCGGCCGCGCCCTGCGCGCGCACCACCGTTTGCCCACCCTCACGGTGCTTGGCGGCGTAGGGCGCCCTCCCTCACGCGCCCTCGTCGGTGGGCCTACGGGTGGTGCGGCGGAGGTGGCGGCCCCGGCAGCGCCCTCCCACCATGCCACTGCTCATGGGCGCCGGCCGGCGCCCTCCCTAACACCCACCCATGGGCGCCCGCCCGGCGCCCCAACCTGCCCATGGGCGCCGTGCGCCCCCTCCAACCGCCATACCTTGCCCATGGGCGGCCGGCCGGCGCCCTCTAACACTGCCCCTACCCATGGGCGGCCGGGTAGGCGCTCCCTCTCCTCAAGTCTTTAAGAAAATGAATATTTAGCGGCTCAATGAATTTATAACTTGGGACCATTGGTCAAGTGTTTGGTGGAAAGAGTTCAATCTTCCTTTTCAGCTCACATTGCTTATGGCTCGACTCCATTACCTATCCTCCTTTACGAATTTGCAGCCTTTCCCTCGAACTTGATGGCCTTTTCGTCTCTCATCCTTTTCTTTACCGCCTCCACCTCCTTGATATTGCTAATCCCATTTTGGATCCCCTTACCTCCTCCTTGCCTTTAGGTCCTCCGCTCGCTCCAATCTTGACCCACAAGCTTCTTTTCTTTGGCTTTCTCAAGCTGCCAGCTTAGAAGATTCGAGTTTGAACCTTTTTCGACTCCTTGGCCTCTCCCTCCTCCCAACTCCCCTTTCTCACATCCCCCAACCACTCCATTCAGGCCCTTAAATTAAGATACCTTCGCCTCACTGGTCCCCTCTTTCCTTTTCCCCCCTCTCACTTCTAGACTCCGCTTTTACAAAGGCAGGCTCAGAGTTAATCCTCCCTCAGTAAATTTCCTACCCGCCCTACCGTTCCCCCTTTCCTTCAAACTCCGCACACTCATAGGTCAATTTCGTGTTAGCTCCCACCACCTCCAGTTGAGACCCGTTGGCTCAAGCCTACCCCTCCCAAGGCGATAGGATGCATGGTGTAGTAGGCTTTGCCGATATAGCGGTAGTGGAGTTTTTACAACGGACCTCTGTAGATTTTACAACAAACTTGCTTCATTGCAACGCATTCGATTTACAACGGACCCCTATCTCTACTCCCGAAACTTTACAACGAGAGCCTTTTACAACGGGTTTCGTTGTAAATGAAAAACTACTTTTAAACGAACCACATACACGGGGTCCATTTACAACAAGGTCCGTTGTAAAGGTACATACTTATTACAGGCTCGTGCGAAGTTCACGATTACAACCATTCGATTAGGTTAATCATGGTTAACTAACGCCAACTAGTTTGTGGTAATCGAATCACACTTCCTCTTTTATTGTCACGCCTATGCGATATTCGGTCTCGTTACTCTCTTCTTTTTGAATGTGCGGGTTACATACGTGACTCGCCTTCGTGGTTTCCACTGAAGGATAGGGTGCACTACACAATCCGACACATGTGCAACCCACTGCTGTCTGATTTTTGGGCACACTCTGATGCTGAAGTGCTTCTTATTGAAAGCACCTTACGTCAAACAATTTCAGGCCCATGGAGCTTTCATTGTATTGTAGCTCAGTTAGTGGCACCCGGCCTGAGGCATTGGAAGAATAACTTGAGAAAGGAGGCTAGGCACTTCTTACATGGGAAGAAAGGGTGCGATAAGTATGTGCCCAAGAGCTTGAAGAAGGAGTATTGGGATGTTCTCTTGAAACAGGAGAAAGATAAAATTTGGATGGTGTTGTTGCACCAGTCAACAAAAGATTGCTGCAGTCGGAGGAAAAACGTCATTGGTAAGCCATATTCTTGCTTTGGGTTTGGAGGTCAAAAGCAATTCATGGACAGTTCGAGCCAAGTTTGATAGGCAAGCAACTTTAGAGGAGATCAAGGTTGGGATCTAGGCATGGAAATTGGTTGAACAAGGCGAGAGCGCATTGGAAGGAGACTAAAACCACAATTCCATCCTTGGGTCCTCAAGTGGATTACGAAGGGAAAGTCGATAAAGGTGAATGTATGGAATCTATTGCATGAAGCGGGATATGAGAGTGCAGTGTGATGAGCAGTAATGGAGGCAATTACGAAGAAGAGGGTCCGGGATGAAGGTTTCATGGTGGAACATCTTCTTCCCGACGATTGAAAAAGGCTAAGAAAGCCTCACCATAGTTCGTCGACAATAGAGCTTGCACTTCCATGTAATTTCATGTAATCTTCAAGTAATTGTTGAAGTTCATCTCGTTATGTGGGCTTTGTTCATGCGTTGTATGTTTGTGAAAGAGGGTTGGCGGTTCTTTGTCAAATGGAGGCCTTGTGACAAACTAATCTACTACCGATTGTAGGATGCATGGTGTAGTAGGCTTTGCCGATATAGCGGTAGTGGAGTTTTTACAACAGACCTCAGATTTTACAACAAACTTGCTTCATTGCAACGCATTCGATTTACAACGGACCCCTATCTCTACTCCGAAACTTTACAACGAGAGCCTTTTACAACGGGTTTCGTTTGAAAAACTACTTTTAAACGAACCACATACACGGGGTCCATTTACAACAAGGTCCGTTGTAAAGGTACATACTTATTACAGGCTCGTGCGAAGTTCACGATTACAACCATTCGATTAGGTTAATCATGGTTAACTAACGCCAACTAGTTTGTGGTAATCGAATCCGATTAACTTGATTAATAAAGCTGGTCATGATAACTCTAGTATATTAACCATGGTTATTGAAGTTGTAAAATGCGTTGTAAGTGTACTCGGTTTTAAACCTCTTTTCTGTTGTACTATCTACTGTCCCATGATGGTTCTTCCATCCTTGGGTCCTCAAGTGGATTACGAAGGGAAAGTCGATAAAGGTAATATACGGAATCTATTGCATGAGCGGGATATGAGAGTGCAGTGTGATGAGCAGTGTAATGGAGGCAATTACGAAGAAGAGGGATGAAGGTTTCATGGTGGAACATCTTCTTCCCGACGATTGAAAAAGGCTAAGAAAGCCTCACCATAGTTGGTCGGACAATAGAGCTTGCACTTCCTGTAATTTCATGTAATCTTCAAGTAATTGTTGAAGTTCATCTCGTTATGTGGGCTTTGTTCATGCGGTATGTTTGTGAAAGAGGGTTGGCGGTTCTTTGTCAAATGGAGGCCGCTTGTGACAAACTAATCTACTACCGATTGTAGGATGCATGGTGTAGTAGGCTTTGCCGATATAGCGGTAGTGGAGTTTTTACAACGGACCTCTGTAGATTTTACAACAAACTTGCTTCATTGCAACGCATTCGATTTACAACGGACCCCTATCTCTACTCCGAAACTTTACAGAGCCTTTTACAACGGGTTTCGTTGTAAAATGGCTTACTTTTAAACGAACCACAGTACACGTGGTCCATTTACAACAAGGTTGTAAAGGTACATACTTATTACAGGCTCGTGCGAAAGTTACGCAGCGATTACAACCATTCGATTAGGTTAATCATGGTTAACTAACGCCAACTAGTTTGTGGTAATCGAATCCAGTTAACTTGATTAATAAAGCTGGTCATGATACTTAACTCTAGTATATTAACCATGGTTATTGAAGTTGTAAAATGCGTTGTAAGTGTACTCGGTTTTAAACCTCTTTTCTGTTGTACTATCTACTGTCCCATGATGGTTCTTCCATCCTTGGGTCCTCAAGTGGATTACGAAGGGAAAGTCGATAAAGGTAATATACGGAATCTATTGCATGAGCGGGATATGAGAGTGCAGTGTGATGAGCAGTGTAATGGAGGCAATTACGAAGAAGAGGGATGAAGGTTTCATGGTGGAACATCTTCTTCCCGACGATTGAAAAAGGCTAAGAAAGCCTCACCATAGTTGGTCGGACAATAGAGCTTGCACTTCCTGTAATTTCATGTAATCTTCAAGTAATTGTTGAAGTTCATCTCGTTATGTGGGCTTTGTTCATGCGGTATGTTTGTGAAAGAGGGTTGGCGGTTCTTTGTCAAATGGAGGCCGCTTGTGACAAACTAATCTACTACCGATTGTAGGATGCATGGTGTAGTAGGCTTTGCCGATATAGCGGTAGTGGAGTTTTTACAACGGACCTCTGTAGATTTTACAACAAACTTGCTTCATTGCAACGCATTCGATTACAACGGACCCCTATCTCTACTCCGAAACTTTACAGAGCCTTTTACAACGGGTTTCGTTGTAAAATGGCTTACTTTTAAACGAACCACAGTACACGTGGTCCATTTACAACAAGGTTGTAAAGGTACATACTTATTACAGGCTCGTGCGAAAGTTACGCGCGATTACAACCATTCGATTAGGTTAATCATGGTTAACTAACGCCAACTAGTTTGTGGTAATCGAATCCGATTAACTTGATTAATAAAGCTGGTCAAGATTTAACTCTAGTATATTAACCATGGTTATTGAAGTTGTAAAATGCGTTGTAAGTGTACCGTAGTAATGTCCGTAAAGGGGTTCCGTTGTAAAGTTTAACGAGTGTACGGACCACCAGTCAAGCCATACACCGTATGGGTTGGACAATACCGTATTCAATACATAATATAGCCCTCGATAATGCGTATATACTTTTACTATGGATATTACTAAGGTGTGTTTACTACGGGGGTTTTTACTACAGACTTAGTAAAGGCGTTGTAATGCCCGTTGTAATTTCCGTTGTAAAAGTATCCTTTTCCTAGTAGTGTCCAAGGAGTCCCAAAGGACGAGAAGGGTGAGGAGATGTTGATAGTAGTGACCCAAAAGTTCATCCAAGGGAAACTGCAGCTGAAAGATATAAGGACATTGATGTTGGCAACAGGAAGAAGATTAACCTTATCGAGCATGCTTTTAGAAAGGCTATGAAGTGTGCCACCTTCGCTGAAGTCACCAAACAGTTTCCCAAACATACCAAAGCCAAGGAACTGGCGAAATTTCAAACAGCATTCGCGACAATGGTAAGTGAATATTCAACTCTATATTGTCGCGGTCGGTAGCGCACTCTATGTGCCTGCCACCGGCGGTCGAAGAACTGGTACCGGCGCGACTCTTCTTGTTTTATTCCCGTGGCTTGGTCGCGGCCAACCGGCACTCCACTACGTTCAAGTAGGTCTCGACCAGTGTGTTCCCAAAACCATTTCGATTTTGTATATAGCGCGTAATTGGAAAATGCATGGAAGAAGGCGCAAGCGAATGGCGACAAGGACATGGATGCGGTGGCAGTTTCGAGTTAGGGTCTTGAGCAAAGTTACATACCAGGTAGTGCATCGCGATATTTTGGACATGAAAGGATTCTTGCCACCGAGGAGGTATACTCTTCTATCCTGCGACCTCCCTCGAGGGTTACAGTGACATGAGAATGACAAGTCGTTCGTTGAAGAAGAATTGAAAGAGCTCATCAGCTCTTTCAACGAGAAGACCACTAGCAATGTGTTCCGTATAGTTCTGATGCATGGAGTGGAGGGGGTGATTCAAGCTAGGGAGGCTTTGAGGTCGTGGTGTAGGAAAGGAGTCATACAAACCCTGGTATGGGAGAAAACTAACATCCCACCTAACAGTGGTGCTGTGAAACAGGGGAATACTTAACAGTGGGAAGCGCAGTGAAGATAGAGTCCAATGTTGGAAACGCTCCTCTTTTCGCGAGGAAAGACAACAAACAGGTGCTCCCAAGAGTTATCCGACATGGAACTGTGGTGAAGAAGCTCATTTACCACACTGGTTATAAGATGGTCGTATCTCCATATCAGAAACCTTTGGGCTTATTGGGCATGTTGGTGAACATGTTCTCCAACAAAGACGACTGGATTGTTGACGCCTGTGCAGGATCAGGGTCATTTTTGGTGGCAAGAATTCAGATTCAAAGGAACGTTGTGGCCATTGACAAAGACGCATGATGCTCAATGTATATGTTGCAAAGAGTCAACGGGTTGGAGCGGCTGCCGGATGAGTTCGAAGAAACAACAGCAGATAAGTTTTCGTGGGGCCCTGGAAAGTTTTGGGCAAAGAAGATCTGTGCAGACGGTGGCATTGATAGGAAAATGCAAGTGTATAGCTTGCTTGGAAAGAAGGGTCAGAATGAAGGACTCCACAGACCTCAGGACGGCCGGCCGGTTGAAGAGCTGTTAGCATTGACGATATGGGATGAAAACGGCACACTACCACCGCAGACAACAGAGGCTCCAGCGTTTTCTGTTTTGCAGGTTGAAGGTGATGACTTTGGTGACACGGAAAGGCAGACTTTGGAAAATGTAGAAACGGTGCCAGATTCAAAGGTTAATTTGGTTGAAGTAGATGATCCTTTGGGCAGTCAGGACTTGTAGATAGTTGGGGCTCTATCCGGTTAACCAGTTCAATTCCCGTTTTTGACTCTTCGTGGAAAAGCCCTGAATTTGATTTGAATGTATACTGCCTTTTTTGGATCCATAATGCTGGCACTATGCCCTTTCCACCGGAGTATGTCTGGCAAGGGTACGCCGGACGACCGGCGCACTGAAACAAAAGTGTGCATAAATTGAAAAGAAACCCTATTTTACTTACATTGTTCTTAGTAGAACCTGCCTTAAAGCACATCTATTTTAAAAACACTTGTTTTGGTTGATATGAGATAGGGGTGGCAACCTTCTCTCAAAGCGCAAAAGGGGCTTTTAAGAATCGGCCGTTATTGAGAAGACACTGTTCAACGTGCTTGAAGTTCTATTTTAAGGTCTTTTATTCAATTGAGGATTCATGCAAGACGCTCTTTTGCTGTCAATCTCCTATGACTCTAAGAAATTTCTATCTAATAGATCCAAAAAGATCTTGATCTAGACCAACACGCTAGTTGTACATATGTCCACTTTAAATACTCCTCCCATTATGTGTTTTCTTCCGTGGCCTCTTCCATGGACCCTTCTTGGGTCACTCTCCAAGGACTCTAAGTTTGTGTGTTTATCTGTGTGTGTGTGTGTGTGTGTGTGTGTGTGTGTGTGTGTGTGTGAGTGTGTGAGTGTGTGAGTGTGTGAGTGTGTGAGTGTGTGAGTGTGTGAGTGTGTGAGTGTGTGAGTGTGTGAGTGTGTGAGTGTGTGAGTGTGTGAGTGTGTGAGTGTGTGAGTGTGTGAGTGTGTGAGTGGCAGGTGTGTGAGTGTGAGTGTGAGTGTGTGAGTGTGTGAGTGTGAGTGTGTGGAGGTGTGTGAGTGTGGAGTGTGTGAGTGTGTGAGTGTGGTGTGTGAGTGTGAGTGTGAGTGTGTGTGAGAGTGTGTGAGTGTGTGAGTGTGTGAGTGTGTGAGGTGTGAGTGTGGAGTGTGTGAGTGTGAGTGTGTGAGTGTGTGAGTGTGTGAGTGGTGAGTGTGTGAGTGTGGCAGTGTGAGTGTGTGAGTGTGTGAGTGTGTGAGTGTGTGAGTGTGAGGTGTGAGTGTGTGTGGTGTGAGTGTGTGAGTGTGTGTGAGGTGTGTGAGTGTGTGTGAGGTGTGAGTGTGTGGTGTGGCAAGTGTGAGTTTACATGCGAGAGCACACAGAGCTTGTGAGCGAGGGCTATGAGCCTTGAGCTGTGAGAGGCGAGAGCACAGCAGGCTGTGAGCTGTGAGAGTGAGAGCGAAAGCCTATGAGCTTGTGAGGCGGGAGGCGACAACTTGTGAGCACAGCAGGCGGCGGCTGTGAGCTGTGGTGAGTGTGAGAGCTTGTGAGCACAGAGGCGAGAGTCCAGGAGCTGTGGCTGAGGAGGCGAGAGCACTGTGAGCTGTGAAAGCCTATGAGCTTGTGAGGCGAGGCGACAACAGCACAACTGTGAGGCGGCGGCTGTGAGCTGAGTGAGAGCTTGTGAGCTGTGTGGAAGGAAAACCCCGGCTTCCGAGATTCACCCTCTAGTGGCCACATTTATCCCACGTCGCTAAGTACAATGGGTTTAGTCCCATGAGACTCTTGTTTGTCGGTCACCATCATCCAAGGCACAAACCACACCTCTTCACACCCCAAGCTCCCTCACAGTGGAGCAACCTCAACTCACTCCACAGGGCAACCACGCCTCACCGTCTTCTCCGTCAATCCGCTTCGGACCTAGCGACACCCTACGACTATAGGTCCACACCCCGCAGTAGGTCGTAGCTACATGTAGGGACCCCCTACGTTGCAACGCGACTTCACCACCCCGCGATCTTCTATTATTCCTTTCCCATCGCCTTCCCACAATTGGCACATCCTCAACCACCAACTCTGACAGCAACCGCGCCACTCCCGCGCTGCTCCGTCGAATCGCCGCCTCAGGACCTACAACCAACAACAAACAATTGTAGGGCCTACCCCTCCTACCACTTGTAGGAGATCTAGTGCATTGGTGGGCGAACGCACCCTCATTCCTACATGGGGAGGAGACACCCTACCCCAACGCACGCAGGGGCGCATCCTACCACCGGTAGGGTCGCATGCACCTGGCAGTGCAGCATAGGTTATCTCACCCTAGTTCAAGGCCTCTCCAACTTCCAGGCCCTGGCGCTCCAATTACAACCTAGCGCGCCCACAAAACTCCACATTGGCAGCAGCCACGACACCTCCACACTGCTCCGCGAGATCTCCGCTCCTGGACCTACAATGACATCCTACAGTCATAGGTCCCGCCCTATGGCAGTAGGTCCACCGCTTATGCACATAGGGACCCCCTATGGCGCAGGGCGACTTCTCCACCCCATGATTTTGAGACCTTAGCTCAGCTTCCAGTCTCGATTTGGTGCAGATTTGGGACCCCTCCCTTAGGCTCTGACTTGGGCCTTCTTCTTACTCCTAATCTCTACTTACTCCTCTACTCAACATTCAGCTCCACATCCTCCTCAACACTCACCTCAACTCAACTCCTCATCCTCCTAATCTAACCTTACTTCAAGCTGGCCCTAGCTCGCCTTACAGACAACCGGGTCTACCTACAAGCCGCAAGTTCTTCCTTGGGCGGTTGCTATGAGTTTGCACGGGCAGGAGAACCTCCAGGAGTCTTTCCGTAGTCTACCCTCAAGCCGAGAGTTCCTTGGGCATCGCCATACACCCAAAGCAAAGCAATTTCACAACCATTCACAAGGAGCAACTGCGAGGCGCCCGCAAGGCAGGCCCTCCGCCAAGCACACCACTACGCAAACTCCCTCTCTACCGGACCTTTGCATTAGCTTGCGGTAACGAAATTCCTTCACAAGGAGCAAAGGACTCGCGAGTTTGGGGCGCAAGGCGAATATTTTCTTCTCAAAACACGCCTTATATAGGGCTCATATATAAGGCCTCCCCTTGGCCACACCTCTCCCCTTACTTTTCCACTACGTTCTTCCTCAACCACTATAAACTAATAGCTGCCTAAAGCCAGCATTGAAGCTACTACTCCACTTGCTTCCAGCCATCATAACAACCAACATAGAATCCTCCCAAACTCCCTAACATGATAATTTTTGAAGGGGGTGAATAATCTCGAAGGGGGTTTTCCGCAAATAATCTCTGAAGGGGGTTTTTGATGGGCCCTAAAACAGCGTTTTGAAGGCATCTGAAAAACAGCTCGAAAAAAGGGTGTCATCCGGTAAAGTTACTACTTTCCATCCGGCCAATGTTTGTGTCGAATGGTGGTGAAACTCGAACCTAGAACACGATAATTTTGAAGGGGGATATCTTCTTCGGTCATCACTGACACCCCCTTGTCACGAAGAACACCTTACCTAGAACAGCATATGTGCCCTACTTTGATAATGCACACACCCTTTACGAGGTCATACCGGTGATAAAGGCGCACTTTCAAGTGAACACCCTAGAATTGGAGCACGATGGGTGTGGGCCCGTCTAAGCTTTGTAGAATGTTTAGAGGGCTGCCATTTTATATGTTTATTACAACGAAAACTTTTACTTTGAAGTGGTGGAACACAATGAAAACAATCACGTACTAGAGGAGTCTCATTTTAATCGTAGTAAGAACATTGCAACAAACATTTGCTAAAGGAGGGTGGTCATCGGCATCGACAATAGTCATTGAAGAGTGAGGCTGGCGACTCATCCATGCCTTGCATCGACCGAGTCAAGAACCACCGCCATATTCGGATCACGGTCCATATCGTCGCCTCAAAGTTATCGTTCTCCTCCATTGCTTGCTCGTCTTCAATAGTATCATTCACGGGCCCACCATCGGCGGTGTGGTGCGCCACGAACATCTAGGGTTTCTTGACCCTCATCCAAAAGGTCGCCCGATCGTAGTCTTCAACCTTCGGCACTCAATGCAATCACTTGGGCTTTAAGGCAATGCCAGCGCCCTTAAAATGAACAAAGTTAGTTGCCCATGCGCCCATGCAAGCATCCTTAATATCAACAAAGTTGAGTTATTAAAAAGATACGGGTTTTCAACCCAGAACCTATTCATTACTTAACCTTTTTCCCAAACACTAGACCAACAATCCCAAGTTACCAACTTCTTGAGCCTCTACATATAAATTTTGTTAAAGACAGCCTATGAGGAGGCGCCGGCGGCGGCGCCATGGGCAAACATGGCGTGTTGGTGAGGCGCCGGCGGCGCCATGGCGTGTGTGCTAGGGAGGCGAGCAGGCGCACATGGGGAGGTGTGCTAGGGGAGGCGCCATGGCGGTGTGCTAGGGAGGCGCCGGCGGCCGGCGCCATGGCGTGTTGGTGAGGCGGCGGCGCCATGGCAGTGCTAGGGAGGCGCCGGCCGGCGCGCCATGACCGAGCATCTTGGGGAGGCACCGGCCGGTGGCGCCCTCCCTAGCTCCACCGCGCCGGCAGGTGGTGCTAAGGGAGGCGCCGCCGGCGCCGCCCTGCCCACCGCCCGTAGGCCGCCGGTGGGTGGCATGTGGAGGGAGGCGCGGCGGCCGGCGCCTCCTGTGAGCTCACCGCCGTGGGGTGGGCAAGCAGGTGGTGCGGGCGGCGCCGGCCGGCCGGCGCCACCCTCCACGCACCACTGTAAACCCCGGCGGGTGGTGCGCGGATGGCGGCGCCGCGCCTCCAGCCACCCGTGGGGCATACGGCTGGTGGTGCGGCGTGAGGCGCCGGCCGGCCCGGCCTCCACCACCGACCTTATGCCCGGCGGGTGGTGCGCGGATGGAGGCGGCCGTGGCGCACCCTCCCTCCGCGTGCCATTGTGGCCTCCACGCACCCCACATGCGTGGCACTTCCATCGAAAATTCGGTGGGCTAACCTTAGAAGCAACCTTGGAATGAAGGCCAACCTTAGAAGCAAATGCGAAATCGAGCTGACATTTGGTCGGTCAGTGTAGAGGTACTCCTCGAAACATCTGTCACGGTGGACAAAAGCGATAAGGGATAAGCTCTGTGAGTTGCATGGCTTAATACAACTGCGAGTCAAAGTGCGTGAAGATAATGATGACAATGGAGGAGAAAATTTGGACCAAGTGATGACGAAGGATTGAACTACGGGAATGAGTGGCGAAATCTCGTTTTTCGGGGTCCCGAGTTAATGTTGTAAATCAGTTCTTGATATTCTTGTGTTAGGGAAATACCACTGTGGCTTTTGTGGTGTCATAACAAAACCACATTTTCCTCCAAAAGCGAGTTCTGAGTCCCTTCCGTGAGCGGCCTTCCTCACCGTTCCTACTTTGCATTATTCCGTAGGTTCGAGTTTGTGACCACCATTCGACACAAACATTCTTTGGATGGAAAGTAGTAACTTTCTTGGGTGACACCTTTTTGAGTTGTTTTTCGCAATGCCTTCAAAGCAGCTTTAGGGCCCATCAAAACCCCTTCATAGATTATTTGCGGAAAACCCCTTGAGATTATTCACCCCTTCAAAAATTATCATGTTCTAGGGAATAATGCAAAGTAGGAGCAGTGGAAGGCCGTTCACTGGGAAAAGACATTGTAAACTCGGTTTTGGGAGAAAATGTGGTTTGTTATGACACCACAAAAGCCGGACAGTAGTATTTCTAACGATAATCGACAACACTGTCTTCTAACATTTCGGCTTCACTCATCCCGGGTCGTCATGACTGTCCGGACTTCTCCGTTGTCATCACTCTTTAGCGACGCACTTCGAGCGCCACGCAACTGCGGCTTCCTCCGTCTTTTGTCCACCGCACTCTGATATTCGGAAAACCCCTTGAGATTATTCACCCCTTCAAAAATTATCATGTTCTAGGGAATAATGCAAAGTAGGAGCAGTGAGGAAGGCCGTTCTATGCGGAAAAGACATTGTAAACTCGGTTTTGGGAGGAAAATGTGGTTTGTTATGACTAAAAGCCAGCAATACCATAACCGGCTGGCATGTAACTTCTGGGACCGGCAGTTTTCGGTTCAGTTCATCGTTAAGTCATCACTTCTTCGGGCTTCTCTGCATCATCTCTTTAGCGACACTTTGACTTCGCGGTGTAACAGCCCGCAGCTCACCGCGACTATCCGTGTATAATCACCGTCGAGCGGATGAGGCGCCGCCCTCTGCCCACCGCCCATGGGCGCGGCCGGCGCTCACATTGCTTCTAAGGTAACCTTCATTCAAGGTTGCTTCTAAGGTTAGCCTTCATTCAAGGTTGCTTCTAAGGTTAGCCTGAATTTTCGATGGAAGTGCCGCGTGCGATGCGTGGAAAGGGAACCTGACAAACGCAGCGGAGGAAGGAACTTCCGTGGCCGGCGCCCTCCATGACCAGCGCACCACCCGTCGGGCGCGCGCTGGTGCAGTGGCGGATAGGGGCGTCCTCCTATCAGCGCACCACCCGTCGATGGGCCTACGGTGGCGGCGTGGAGAGGCGCCCGGCGGCGCCCTCCTGCACCACTAACCGTATGTCCCTGGTGGCGTGGAGGGAGGCGCCCGGCGGCAGGCGCCCTCCTCCTGCGCACCACCGTCGAGGTTTTCGGGTGGTGCGGAGGATAACAGCAGCGGCGGCGCGCCCTCCGCGCACCCGCGTAGTACCTACGGGTAGTCTTGGCGGATAGGGAGGCGCCGGCGGCGCCTCCTCTGCCGTCGATGGGCCTACGGGTGGTGTTTGGCGGCGCCCGGCCGCGCCCTGCGCGCGCACCACCGTTTGCCCACCCTCACGGTGCTTGGCGGCGTGGGGCGCCCTCCCTCACGCGCCACTCGTCGGTGGGCCTACGGGTGGTGCGGCGGAGGTGGCGGCCCCGGCAGCGCCCTCCCACCATGCCACACTCATGGGCGCGGCCCGGCCGGCGCCCTCCCTAACACCGCCCATGGGCGCCGGCGCCCTCCCTCACGCGCCACTCGTCGGTGGGCCTACGGTGGCGGCGGCGCCCCCTCAACCGCCATACCTTGCCCATAGGCGCCCGGCGGCGCCCTCCCCTGCCCCTACCCATGGGCGCCGGCGGCGCCTCCTCCTCAATCTTTTAAGAAAATGAATATTTAGCGGCTCAATGAATTTATAACTTGGGACCATTGGTCAAGTGTTTGGTGGAAAGGGTTCAATCTTCCTTTTTCCGCGCTCACATTGCTTGTAAGCGCTCGACTCCATTACCTATCCTCCTTTCTGAATTTGCAGCCTTTCCCCTCGAATTTGATGGCCTTTTTCGTCTCTCATCCTTTCTTTACCGCCTCCACCTCCTTGATATTGCTAATCCCATTTTGGATCCCCCTTACCTCCTCCTTGCCTTTAGGTCCTCCCGCTCGCTGGCTCAATCTTGACCCACAAGCTTCTTTTCTTTGGCTTTCTCAAGGCCAGCGGCTTAGAAGATTCGAGTTTGAACCTTTTTCGACTCCTTGGCCTCTCCCTCCTCCCAACTCCCCTTTCTCACATCCCCCAACCACTCCATTCGCGGGGCCCTTAAATTAAGATACCTTCGCCTCACTGGTCCCCTCTTTCCTTTTCCCCCTCTCACTTCTAGACTCCGCTTTTACAAAGGCGAGGCTCGAGTTAATCCTCCCTCAGTAAATTTCCTACCACCTTCTACCGGTTCCCCCTTTCCTTCAAACTCCGCACACCATAGGTCAATTTCGTGTTAGCTCCCACCACCTCCGGATTGAGACCCGTTGGCTCAAGCCTACCCCTCCCAAGGCGATAGGATGCAAGCTTTGCTCCTTGGATCCACGAATCGAATCACACTTCCTCTTTTATTGTCACCTATGCGATATTCGGTCTCGTTACTCTCTTCTTTTTGAATGTGCGGCTTCTCGCTGCTGATTTTCTCTTTCCACATTCCTAGGCTCTGGACTATGTCTCTGAGCTTCTTGATCTTGGCGGTCCTTGTTGGACTCCTTGTAGTCTTTGCCTTCTTTTACGCTTCCCTCATACAGTCTGCTTCTCTAGTTCGACGTGCGTAAGTGTACTCGGTTTTAAACCTCTTTTCTGTTGTACTATCTACATCCCATGATGGTTCTTCCATCCTTAGTGGACATAAATAAAGTTGTTGTTGTTGTTGTTTGGGAAAAGGTTTAGTAATGAATAGGTTCGTTCAAAACCCATATCTTTTAATAACTCAACTTTGTTGATTTTAAGGATGCTTGCATGGGCGCATGGGCAACTAACTTTGTTCATTTTAAGACGCATTGCCTTAAAGCCCAAGTGGTTGCATTGAGTGCGGAAGGTTGAAGACTACGGCGACCTTTTGGATGAGGTCGGCAAACCCTAGATCTTTGTGTGGCGATCACAGTGGGTGGGCCCAAGAATGATACTATTGAAGGCGAGCAAGCAATGGAGGAGAACGATAACTTTGAGGCGGACGATATGGACCGCCTCCGAATATGGCGGTGGTTCTTGACTCGGTTTGGTGCAAGGCATGGATGAGTCGCGGGACTCTTCAATGACTATTGTCGATCGATGACCACTTCCTCCTTTAGTAGTTGTTGTTGCAATGTTCTCACGACCAAAAATGAGACTCCCTATGCGATTGTTTTCATTGTGTTCCACCACTTGAAAGTAAAAGTTTTCGGTTGTAATAAACATATGAAAATAGCAGCCCTCTATGCATTCTACTAAAGCATAAGCGGGCCCACACCCTCATGCTCCAGTTCTCGAGTGTAGACTTGAAAGTGCATCTTTTATCAAAGGTATGACCTCAGAAAGGGTGTACGCATTATCAAAGTAGGGCAGATATGCTGTTCTAGGAAAGGTGTTCTTCGTGACAAGGGGGTACTGTCTCGACCGAAGGGGGTTACTATATTCCCCCCCTTCAAAAATTATCATGTTCCCTATTTTAACAATAAACAATAGCTTGAGCTGCACACCAAAATCCTAAGAGATCTCACTCCAAATCCTAACCAGTCTGTCAGAAATCCTCCACTTGCCACAGCATTAAACTCCACAACGTCGCTCTCGCATTATTCCACAGCTGACTTCTCCAAGCCACACACTCGACATCATGAAATCTAAAGCTTGCTGGAGAAGAGACCCATGCTCTTCCCGTGGTTTGCACTCCACCCCTCCACAATTATGGCAAGCCTCCACACACACTGTCCCATGCCCAATATTTCCAGCAACGAGCTCACAATCTGGGATGGACTCCCCTGGATTGAGTGGTCCATCTCATAGATTTAAAATCATGTTGATCGCATCACGTGGATGGTGGATTGCATCTTAAATCAGATTCAAACACGCTTTAATCGTCTCACATGGATGGTGGATTGCATTCTAAATCATTTCCAACACTGTAGTCGCGTTTATGGGCATATGGTTATTTCGCGTCCTACCACATGGGGTTGTTATATTTATTTTGTGTCCTATCATATGGGATTATTTTATGTGTTATTTCTTATCCTACCACATGAGGTTGTTTGCTATACTACCACAATGATAGATTCTAACCATGAAAGCACTATTTCAACAAATTTAATATCTTTATTTTAGACCAATTCGAGTTGTCACAACAATGAAAGCATCTTTGTTGATTTGATGCAATGTTGTCCCATTGCGGATCAAATATTGATCGACTTGTTTAGATTTACAAACAACATGGCTTCAACTTCAAACACGTCTTTTCTCTAGTTTCTCACCCTCTTTAAGTTCTTTGTTCATAACTACATAAGGTCGTACAATTTGTCCATGGTTGCCATATTCTAGGCCTCTCATCCTCTCATAATATCCTTTCACAACGATATGTTTTGTTCATGCAATTTCTCTATGATTGCCATAGCAACCATGTTCTAGATATGATTATGATAGTGATTATGATAGTACCTCCTCCTTCTTTTCTGTCTTGTATTCGAAGCCTAGTATTGGGATCTTGTTATCTAAGGTTATATTTTGCAAGATTAACAATTTATAGATCAGGCATCATGCACATCATCAACCGGGCACACATAATATGTGCACAAGATTGATACATTGGATGACACAAAATCCATATGGTTAATCTAGGCCCATGGTTTGTCGACATCGTAATCTCCTTTGCTCTCAGGTATCTCTCCTTTTCTCTTTTTTATTATATTCATAATATAAGTCAAAGTAAGAAAATTAAAATTGCCCATCACGAACTTATCTTCTTACTAAATTAGAATTTTAATTAATAATCTTTGTAATACATAATAGTAAATGAATTAAATTAGAAATACTATAACAATATTTCAATAAAATTTTGCATCTGAGTGAATTTAGATTATATTAATATGGTCTTGTGGATAGATTATAAAATTACTGTCCAAAAAGCAGGCGTTGTAAAGGAGGCGTTAATACGACCCTCGCAGCGGCGTGCGCGGCTAAAGGGCCTGCTCCGACTGCGAGTGTTCCGTGGAGTCTGAGCAGATAAAGTGCACGTGACATCCGATAGAAGGTGCGCTGTGTGCACTCTGTGCTGATGAGTGCAGCGATAAAAGCCGACGAAGCAACTGGTCCAGCTAACTTCACCACGGGTGCTTACGATCTGGAGCCGGAGCCCATACATGTGACAAATTCTCCTGCAGTGCAGTGGGAGTCACAATACTTCCGTTCTGCAGTTCCACGATGGCGTTGTCCCGAGTCCACAGCGTTGGACGTAAACATTCATGCTATGCTCCACGTCACGGCTGGTTCAGTCTAGGTCACTAATGGGGAACGTCACGAACTGGAGCCCGAGCCGTAGTTCAAGCAGCTCACTCAATTCAGACGAACCTTCCTGTGAGCACTCGGATGTCGGTGGGAGGTGCTATATAATCCAAGGACAGGGCACAGAGAATCCCAGTGATCTGCTTCCGAATCTCAGAACCAGGTGGGTTTTGCTCTGAGAGTCTCTCTCAGTGGCAACCATCCAGAGTGAAACCAACTGCGACTGCATTGCAGTGAACACAAAACTGATTGCGATCCGGCACGCTCCGCAGAGGCTCTTGTAAGACTGGAGGAGAGAGGAGTCATGGCGGCCTCTGGGAGCTCGTGGCTGAAATGGGCGTTTCTGCTCGCTCTCTTGTTCGTTTCGGAAGTAAGTTGTGGTGGTAAAGGGGATGACGGCGGATCGGGATCCGGAGGAGAGGACGGCCCGGCTTCGAAGGACGACGGTGCCGGTACCCGTAGCAGTGACGAATTTGAGAACGACGCGAAGAATCTGCAAGTGGCACTGAATTTGGAGTTCCTGGAGGCGGAGTTCTTTTTGTTCTCCGTCTTCGGGTTCGGTCTGGACAAAGTAAACTCCTCGCTCGCGGAAAGAGGGCCGGCCCCGTACGGTGCACAGAAGGCTAAGCTTGACAGCCTCACTGCGGATCTCATTGCTCAATTCGGATTTCAGGAAGTTGGTCACCTTCGGTATGTATTGTTCACCTGCATTGCTGATGCATGCTCCTGGACTCGTCAGAACTGAAGTCTGGTGGTGTCTGACGGGATTGATGCGGCTATGCAGGGAGATCAAGGAGACTCTCGGCAAGTGGTACTTCAGCAGACCTCAACTCGATATTAGCAAGAAAGTGTTTGCTACTATCTTTGATAAAGCACTTGGAGAGAAGCTCGAGCCACCATTTGATGTCTACGCGAATCCGGTGAATTACTTCCTGGGCGTTTATGTCATCCCCTACGTCGGCCTGACAGGCTATGTGGGAGCAGCTCCGAATCTTCTCACCCCAGCCTTCAAACGCGTAAGTATCTCACACACAACGGTACCTGACAGTGGTTTCAATCTCAGCATTGCGAAGAAATCTTTGCGTTTGGAGGAGGTTGTGTTTAAGAATCTGAAACAGTGCATGAATGTGAACTTGTTCATGAGCAGCGTGTTGCCGGATTGCTTGGAGTTGAGGCTGGGCAAGATGCAGTTACTCGCCAGTACCTGTACGAACGGAAGGATGACAAGGTTGAGCCATACGATTACACTGTGGCGTATTTCACCGACAAAATCTCAGGTTTGCGCAACAAGTTGTCCGCGGCTCTTGTGGATGAGGGCTTGACTGTGCCTCCAAAGCTATCGGCTGGAGTAGGGATTGTGAAGACATCACACAAACTTGTTGGCAATATTCTTGCTGGAGATCAGAACTCCCTTGCTTACGCTCGGACGCCAGCACAAATCTTCAGCACAGTGTACGGCACTGGCGATCCTAGCAAGCCAGGTGGCTTCTACCCTAAGGGAGCAAAGGGAGCCCTTGCCGAATCATACCTCGAAGATTAGATCTGCAAGACTAGCGAGCTATCTGCTAGCTTGTATATACATTAAGAGAGTGTGTAGCTAGGTGAATCTCCACAGATA
The DNA here is from genome assembly GCA_010909165.1 of Anthoceros angustus. Taxonomy (NCBI): domain Eukaryota; kingdom Viridiplantae; phylum Streptophyta; class Anthocerotopsida; order Anthocerotales; family Anthocerotaceae; genus Anthoceros; species Anthoceros angustus. The sequence goes on from MU008150.1 coordinate 85,321, forward strand.
GTGGAATGAAGTTTGATGTCGGAACTTATGTTGCTCATCTGAGAAATCAAAGAAGTGTTTACCAATATGGTCGATGTGTACTTCTTGTCTTTTAAAATGATGGTGTGTACATACTCCCGAAGAAACTCTCTTGCATCGTCCTGTGTTTGGCTGTATTGCTCTTGTTCAAAGTACCGCCCTTTGAATCTTTCATTGGCAATGTGCATGATCTGTGCAAGCTCGACAGCTTTGAAGAGTGAAGCGGCAAATATCAAATAAAAAAGAGACATCGGGCCGAGTCTCGAACGTTCAAAATCATGGTGGATGTCTCGTCCCGGAGGACGGGGATTCGTAATGACGTGGCCTTAAGGCCGTACTCTTGGCCTTAATGTAAGGCCATCGGGTAAGGAATCCCAGTGACCTGCCTCCGAGTACTCTTTGCTCCAGATGGGCTTCCCTTCAGAATCCGGATCGAAATTCAACTGCAACAGCACGACTGGCATACAAACTTGTGACTGCTACAGAGCACGCTCCGCAAAGGCTCTCCTCGTCAGGAATCTGGCTGTGGCTCCCTATCTTTCGGCTGGAGCAGGGATTGTGAACTCGTCAGAATTCCGTGTTGGCAATGCTCTTGCTGGAGATCATAACGCTCTTTCTTATGCTCGGACGCCAGCACAAATCTTCAGCAGACCTCAAGGGATGTGTGATCATGAATCAGACCTCAAGATCTTCAAACCTAGCTAGCAATTTGCCTTTGTAGGTAGGTTGCCGGACGAAGTTTAATGTCGGAACTGCTTAAAAAACAGTTTCGAAAGTTTCTTGGTTCTTGGAACATATGTGTATTTGGAATGGAGTGTCGTTCGATCGACCGTGATCGACGTTGTCCATAATTCGTCAAGCGAGCTGGCACAGGGGACATCAACAGCTTTGCGAGAGTGAAGCAGCAATCAATTAAAAGAAGAGACTTAAGCCAAGCCTTCAGGCAACGCAAAGCACTGAAACAATTTCAGCGAAGGCAAAAACTATCTTGCACAACGACGCTAAGGTCCCAACACTGTGACGAGTTCAACAAGCTCTCTTGAACGAAGTCACTTATGCACACCAAGTCTCCGGATCCGGATGCACGCATTCCACTGCCAACGTCCGATCGCGACCAATGCGCCGGATGGCAAACTCCACCATTGCTTACGGCTTATGGTAGTACTTGGGGACGCACTTGCCCTTGGAGCAGTAATCCCCGGCGCCGCACACGTTGCCGCAAGAGCCGCAGTTGTTGTTGTCGCTGGCGCAGTCCAGGCAGCTCCCCTTGCAGCACAGCGATCCCTTGGCGCAGGCCTTCCCGCAGGCGCCGCAGTTGTACTCGTCGTCGTAGAAGCTGACGCACTTCCCTCCGCAGCAGGACTGGCCAGCCCCGCACTTGTAGCCGCAGCTGCCGCAGTTGTACGCATCGTCGACGAAGCTGACGCACTTGCCGCTGCAGCAGGACTTCCCGGCCCCGCACTTGTTCCCGCACGCCCCGCAGTTGTAAGCGTCGCTGAGGTGGAGAGGCACTTCCCGCTGCAGCACGACTGCCCGTCCGCGCACTTGTTGCCGCACGACCCACAGTTGTAGACATCGGAAGCGAAGCTCACGCACTTCCGCCGCAGCAGTAAGTCCCGGCAGCGCACTTGTTCCCGCAGGAGCCGCAGTTATAGCTGTCCGAGCTGGTGGAGATGCACTTCCGCCGCAGCAGGTCTGGCCAGCCGCGCACTTGTTCCCGCACGCCCCGCAGTTGTAAGCATCGCTGGTGGTGGAGATGCACTTCCCGCTGCAGCAAGACTGGCCCGCCGCGCACTTGTTGCCGCAGCTCCCGCAGTTGTACACATCAGAAGCGAAGCTGATGCACTTCCCGCAGCAGTAGGTCCCGGCCGGTGTACCCGCACTTCCCGCAGTTGTAGGAATCCGACACCGTGTCGGCGCACTTCCCGCTGCAGCAGCTCTGCCCGGAGCTGCACTTGTTGCCACACGCCCCGCAGTTGTACTCATCATCGGCAAAGCTCACGCACTTCCCGCAGCAGTACGTTCCGCCGGGCACTTGTGCCCACACTTCCTGCAGTTGTAAGAATCCGTCAGCGTCTTGGTGCATTTCCCGCTGCAGCACGACTCCCCAGCACACTTGTTCCCGCACGACCCACAGTTATACACATCAGAAGCAAAGCTAATGCACTTCCCTCCACAGCAGTACGTCCCGGCCGGGCACTTGTACCCGCACTTCCCGCAGTTGTAGGAATCCGACACCGTGTTGGTGCACTTCCCGCCGCAGCAAGACTGGCCAGCAGCGCACTTGTTGCCGCACGACCCACAATTGTACACGTCAGAAGCAAAGCTAATGCACTTCCCTCCACAGCAGTAGGTTCCCGCCGGGCACTTGTACCCGCACTTCCCGCAGTTGTACGAATCCGACACCGTGTTGGCGCACTTACCGCTGCAGCATGACTCCCCGGCCGCGCATTTGGTTCCGCACTTGCCGCAGTTCTTGACGTCGGAGGTGGTGTAGGAGCAGGCGCCGTAGCAGCACTGGGAGCCCTTGGCGCAGGCCTTGTTGCAGGCTCCGCAGTTGTAGAGGTCCGCCAAGGTGTCGACGCACTTGCCGCTGCAGCAGGTCTGTTTGATCTTGTCGCAGTACTCCGTCACCTTGGGGGTGCAGTAGCCGTAGTGGTGCCCGCCGCCTACACGGTGGTGCCCTCCTCCGTGATGGTGGCCGCCATTTCCGAATGCGGGTGGGGCGCCGGCCAGCAGGAACAGCGCCAGCACCAGAACCAGCGCTGGCGGCGCCGCCTTGGAATTCTTCATCGTCACGCCTGCCCGATCGTCTTCGACACTGCACGCCCTTGCTAAGCTCGCTCGATCGACAATGCGATAGATCTCTCTGTGGGTCTGATCGGGGACTGCATTGGCCTGCTGGCTGCCCGCGTTTTATATTAATCCCGCGCCCGGCCCTTGGCGGTCCGATAAGCCCTCCTGCACAGCTTGCCCGTACAGGATAGGATAAGAGGTGGAGCTGGTATGTCTGTACCCAGAGTTGACCAGTCTGGGGAAATATAGGCAGGTGGGCGTAGCTTATCGTGCCAGGTGACGCGTACTAGCTTCCAACCAACTGCCTGGGACTGTGGCTGCCGACATAGCTCCTCGCTCCTCTTCTTCATCACATGGACTGATTTCCAGCATGTGGAACAGCGCTAGCGCTGTGTGAACTTGACTCATTCTGGCCAAGCAAGTTGCCAGCTGGGTACAGTACTAGTACATGTGTGCAGACATCTGCCATTGCCAGCTACAATCCGTGGTGTGGCCTAGGGCCTAGGCCTGGACAAGAAATCCACGTTTAGAAAGACCAATGTTGACCGACTTTGCCCGACTCAATGATCAGCATGCCTGGACTAGCGTGCGATACGTTTGTAAGTACCAGCTCATCTTCACACGCCGTGTCTGAAAGTCGGAAAAATATGTGCATGCTAGCTGGATCTATGTACATACATATGTATCAACGCGGACACTTGGTCCGAGTGGAAAGCCGCTGGAAACTTATAGCCAACGCGGACACTTGGTCCGAGTGGAAAGCCGCTGGAAACTTATAGCCAACGCGGACACTTGGTCCGAGTGGAAAGCCGCTGGAAACTTATACCATTCCAAGACACGCATTCTAGACAAGGCGAGTTGGAAAAGCGAGTCCACATAGAAAAGCCGCACTTACATCCATTTGATTTAAGTCAAGGTTGTGCTTACTAGCAGCAAGTGCAAGCAATATCCTATTACGAGCCGTGACATGGTCGTCTTGGTGGAAACCCATGAGCACCATACCCGCTTTATGCCTTCTTTTCTAGGTTTTCAATGTCTTTCCTCTTTCCGACATCATGTCTCCAGTAACTTGGACAAGGCTTTTGGAGGTATCGTCCGTGAGGACGTCCTTGGCTGCCTTTATCTCTCTGGTCAGGATTGATGCGCAAAGCACCGTTCTATGGGTCAAGACTTCCACCTCCCTTCTATCTTCAGTGCGTGACCTTTTTGTGGGTGTTTGTTATTTTCCTCCCCGGTCCTCTAGATATGCTGCAAACGGTGTCGACCCATAGGTCGACCTCTCCGAATATGTGTCTGAGTTTTCTTCTACTGCCGACATTCTCGTTGTTGGCAATTTTAACGCTTGGACTAGTTGCCAGCGGGATTCTGTTTATGATTCTATGGACTCTGACAAATTATTCCGCTGGACCCGCAGGATTTTTGGGCTAACATGTTTTCTGATGACACCCATGATGTCAACACCTATGGCTCTGCCTTATTACAGCTTGCTGAGGCTCACAATCTCCTCATCTTCAACGGCCTACCACCCTGGCCGGACAATTGCAAAAATTCTTTCTTCTCCGGCGATGGTCATACTTTTAGCAGGCTGGATTATATTATTGGAGATGCTCAACTTCTTTCCCGCATCTCTAACCTACGGACTAATGACGATGTCCGCATTGAATCTGACCATGGAGCTGATTGCTTTCAGCTGTGCCTTGCCTCCCTCTGCACCTCCCTCTCCCCCACTCTTTATCACCACCCGCTTCCACCTTTCCCATGTACAAGCCTCTCAATATTCCCGCCTGCTCAAAGCCTCCTTCGCCTCCATTTCGCAGGACCTTCCCTTCCTCTCTATGGCCTCCAGCTCGGCTATTCTTTCCACTGCCAGGTCTGCCTTTCCATTCAAATTCAACCTCCCTCCTTCCCTTAAAAATATTGCTCCCTGCCATCCCTGGTTTGATGCCGATTGTAAACACATGCGCTCCCAATTGCACGAGATCCTCCGCCAACTCCAACTTCCACTCAATAAAGCTACTATAAAGCCTTACAAGACCTTCTTCTTCATGAAAAAGGCTCAATTCTTCCAAACCGAACACAACCATCTGAGCTCCCTCTTGCAAATGTCTCCTGGTGGCTCCGTCTTCTGGAAGGAATTCCACTCTAGGTCCCACGTTCTCCTCAAAGCTAATTCCGATCTTCTTTCCTTTGTTGATGGACTTTGGTACAATATCCCCTCTGCTATCCCCGCTCCTAAGTCCTCTGATCGTGGTCTAAGGTTTTTTTCGCCAAACCTCGTGGCCAGAGCCATAAAGAAGCTTCGGATCGGGACTACTATGGATCCTGCTGGCATCCCTAGAGACCTCTTTCGTTATGCTGACCTTGTCTCACTCTCGTCTCACCTTGCTTCCCTTTTCAATGATGCTCTCCCCCATGGATTTCCGGATAGCTGGCGTGAGAATGACATTCATTCAATTTTGAAGGCTGGTGACCCTTACCCCTCTAACTATCGGTTTATCATTGTGGAGTCCATTTATGCCAAGATTTATAGCTCTTGTCTGGAGATTCGCACCACTTCTTGGGCGAGGCTACTGCGTGCTCGAGTCGTTGGTTTTGCCTCACGAATACTATGGACAACAACTTTACTCTCAGGGCTATTCTTGACGAGGCGCGGCCTCTAAAGACACATGTCTATTGTTGTTTTGTAGACTTCAAGAGAGCATTCAACTTTGTGCCTTGGGACAAGCCCTTTAACAGGTTGAAGTCTTCGAAGATGCCTCCACACCTCTGGCATGCTGCTACTCTTTTGTATTCTCGTGTCTTAGCTCGTATCCAGACTCCCCCTACCTTGGCTGCTCACCAGATTCTCATCCAGCTTGGCATCTGAGAGGGTGACCCATTATTTCCTAATCTCTTTGGTTTCTATATTGATGAGCTTGAGGAGTGGCTTCTTGCTATAGGTGACAGCTAGCGGTGCCCGTTTGTTCCTTAATGGTATTCCTATCCTGCCTTATGTTGATAATTGTCCGTTTCTCCTACACCACTGAAGGTTTGCAATGACAACTTAATGTGCTCTCTCACTTCTGCATTGCCAAGGGTCTTTCTGTTAATCTTCGCAAGACAAAGATCATTAGGTTCAATTTTAGGGACTACAATGACGTGGGTAAATTCCACTATCAAGGAGAAGAGGTGGAAATGGTTCACTCTTATACTTACCTTGGAGTCACGATTTTTGGCCCCATGTTTGGTTGGACAACTTCTGCTTCCTCTCGTGCTACTAAGGGTATCACCTCGGCGTGTGCTCTCAAACGCTCCTTATATAGGATGCATATTCAAGATATCAACCTCCGTAAGCACCTATAACACGATATCTTTCGAAGGGGGTGAATATCCGAACCCCCTTCTGTGACATGGAAACCCTCTTAGCACATTCCACACAGTCCCGAAATATGCGTTTTGCCTCGTTTTCAAGAAAGGTCGACCGTTTCCAACGAGTAGTTATCATGAAAACCCGTTTCCAACACAAAGACAACAAATCAAGCAAGGCGCGGCCGGCGGCGCCTTCACTGTTTTGAGGAAGAGGGAAAAATGAGATCATCAATTGCCTCACTACAACGGGTCCAAAAGTTATTACGAACACAGAGAAGAAGCACATCTAGGTGCCTACAGAACCGTAAACCTACTTTCTATGACTAACTTGTGACTCATCGGGTGCTAGAGCGGACCCGAATCCATCACGATGACCAAATTTCGAATCCGCTCCAGTTCCCGTTCATCAAAGCTATCGTTCTCGCCCAAAGCCCTTGAGTCTTCGTTCAGTCCTCCCGGTTTGGTCTTGACCGAGCATTCAAGAAACCACCTGCGCTTTCAAAGAGTCCTTCTCGTTGATACACACCTCCTTTGCCCAGTGCAAGCCCTCTGCGGTGGGCCTCTAATGTCAATTCTTCACAAGATCCGCAAAACCTCATACCCATGGATCCGTTGTGGAATATATCCCGCACACCTCAAGTCACCAATAGAGGGCATGCTAGCGCCTTAAATGGCCGTGCCCATGCGCCCATAAAATCAACAAGAAGTTTTTCATGCCTCTACAGACTCGAACCCATGACCTATTCACACACATTGTTTCCAAACCACTTGAGTAACTATCCTAGGTTGAAACACATTAGAAGCACTAATTATTTATTTTATCAATGGCAGCCCATGTACAAGGCTTGTTAGAAGGCGGCCGGCGCGCCATGTACAACTTGTTGGGGAAGGCGGCCGGCCGGCGCCATGTACAAGGCTTGTTGGGGAAGAGGCGGTCGGCCGTTCTCTTTATGGATGTGTATATTGAAACTCCTCTCATGCCATGGTTGCACACATTTTCAAAAACACCTATGGACCTATTTTCATTCATTCATTCGTACTGTACTATGTGCAGCTTCGTTCTCGAAGAATATATGGGCATGTTCAGGTACCCGCCAAAACGTGAAGCATAGCATTACTTTGAGACTGTCGTAGAAATAGACTGTCGTGTAAGTAGAGGTTTTTGTTCACCAAACGGTCATCCTCTATTATGAGTTCAACTTGACGGCGGAAACATTTGTACGCTGTGGATAAGAAGGCAATCAAGAATAACTTAATTGAATTGCGAGGCTTTATTCAACCAGCGAGTCAAAGTGCCACCGAGGATAGTGAAGATGATGGTCATGATGTCGTGCCCAACGAAGATGATGGCGTGGAGTCTGGCGAAGAGTAGGAAACCCTCTGAATGTTAGGTCATCTTCAACGGGCAATTGGTGAGGTTATGCGTGAAGCTCAATTCCTGTAGTTTGGAGTGCACATTTCCAAGCGTAGTACATATTTCTGAAAAGAGTCTAGGCCCTTGATAGGAATTTGGTTGTGGCTGTTGTAGACTTCCCATGCTTAATAACTTCCAATGTTCAAGCCTTTTTCCATTACATGCGGAAGGACATGTGGGGAGTGTGGTGGTAGTTGCGCGCTCGGCATTGCGGCATACTAACAGGCAACACACGATGAGCCCTGCGGGCATGTTTTTCATGCGATATGTTGGCGGGAACCAGTTGCCCCACACTTTTCTTCATTCATCGATTGCAGTCTGTGGGACTGAACCATGTGATTATATTTGCGGGCACAATTGAGGGTGTGCAGAAGCCACCCACCCACCCCACACCCAAAGTCTTTTTGTACACACATCCCGCTATGGGCCTGCTACTCTCCGCCTTTCGCAAGGCATCATCGCAATGCCAGGAAAAGGGCGCCGGCCGGCCGGCGCCCTACTCCTCAGACATGCTTTGCTCCCCGGCCATCAGCGGGTTCGCCTCTCATCCAATTTTGATCACCGTGCTTTTTACGAATCTTTAGGGTTGTTGTGCGAGAAAGACCCGCAGTGACCGGCAGCAATGGCCCTTGTCATGGGTCTTAAATGCACCCCAAATAGGGTTACCTCTTGCACCATAACCCTTCGTTGGCATGAAATGGACTTGTATCACTGGTTCACAGGAATTTCCACCCTTCTTTTCTGCCTTACATTCATTCATACCTCAAAAACCACCAGTTCAAGACCCATGTCAAACCCCCTTCAGGAGATATATTTCAGAAAACCCCCTTCGTGAATATTCACCCCCTTCAAAAGATATCGTGTTCTATTCAACTCTCTAGTTATCCCGTCTACTACGTATGGTGCAGAACTCTAGGGCCCTGATCTCATGCCTTCTTCTTGGCCTAAGGTGGAAAAAGTACAGGTTTCTTTCCTTCGTGCTCACATCGCCTATAAGCACTCTACCTCTCTTCATGTCCTTCTCCCTGAATTTGCCGCCTTTCCCTTAGAACTTGATGGTCTCTTCCGTCTATCCTCTTTCTTTTACTGTCTCCACCGTCTTGACCAACAAAACCCTCACCTCCCTCCTTACCTTCTCCTTGCTTTTCGGTCGTCTAGATCTCTCTGGGCTGATGGCTCTATTTCTTGTTGGTATGCCAAAGCCTCCATGTGGCTGAAGTGATACCACTTTAGTCGTTCTACTGTCCCTGTTTGGCCGCCCTTCAATTACTCGATCTCCCTCCCCTCCACACCCTCCCTCTAACCACCTTATACGTAAGGCAATCAAATTTCGATACCTCCGCCTTACTTGGTACCCTATTCCCTCTGCAGGTCCTCTTTCCACCAATCTTCTTCACTATAAGGAGCACTTTCGTGTCATCTCTCTCCAGAGCTAGAAGCCTCTCTCTAGCTAGCTTCCCGAAACTGCCACATTACCTTAGTTCCTCCATGTCTTTCAAGCTTCGCTCTTTAACTGGTCATTTTCGTGTCAGCTCCCATCAGCTCCGGGTTGAGACTGACTGCTGGCTAGAGCGTGCCCCTCCTCGGGAAGATCGCATTTACAGGCTCTGTTCTTGTAATATGGAATGTGAAATGCACTTTCCCTTTTATTGCCCTGCTTTTAACGACATCTCGGCCAAATACTCTATCCCTTTTTAGTGTCCAGGTTTTTCCCTGCAGTGCTTTTTTTCCTTTCATATTCCTAAGCTCTCTGCTCTATGTCTTTTTGAGATGCTTGATCACGAGCTGTCCTTGGTTGGCTCCCTGTAACTTTCTTATCAATCCTCCATCTTTTATTTTCCCTGTTTCTATTTCTCTAGTTCAGACGGACATATGTGTACACCTTCCTTCATCTAAGTTACGGCTGTACAAGTTTTGTCCCATGGTGGTTTTTCCATCCTAATGCACATAAATAAAGTTGTTGTTGGTGTTGTAATAGACTGCGTCTTTACGATAGGAGAAAAAGTCTCATTACAATCGACACCCTGCACTTGGGTGAAGCCCCGAGCCACAACCCGTGACTAAAGCCCCGTGCTATTTCTCCTGTTGCATTTAATTTGTGTTTAAATACCCATTTGCAGCTAACCATTTTTCTACATGGCGACAATGGACATAATTGCCATGTTTTATTTTCATGAGCAATTGGTGAGAGCCTGGCGGAGCAGTCTGTAAAGAGGCTTGGTAAGGAATTTGTATGTAAGATCTCTAGAGTTATGCACCCTTGGGCTGGATCAGCGCTTGGATGGGGGACCATGTCATGTGGGGTTCATGAGCTTTATTTTTGTAAAAGACACATAGGGGAGTGTGTGAGAAGATGGAGGCATAGAAAATACAAATGAGGGCTGCAGGCACAGCCCGACGCATGCGTTATGGAGGCATGGACTGGAAGTTTTTGGGCTTTGTAGGGCAAGTTGCTCTTCTTCTATGGGAGTGTTTAGGGCCAAGGGGATGCAGAGAATGTGGGACTTGAGTAGGAGCTTATAAATTGAAGACCAAGGAGCCCTTTTCAGTGAAAACTGATAGGTTCTCAAAAATTGAAGACCAAGGAGCCCTTTTCAGTGAAAACTGATAGGTTCTCGAAATCTGTGCAGGCAAGTTGGGCAGGAATCTAGAATCCATGGTGGGGATTAACAACCACAGCAAGGAATTGGAGTTATGGCTGGGCTGTGACATGGTGGATGGGATTTGGCCACACACTGCAGCAACCACTCAGATCTATGGCTGCAGTTTAGGGATTGGGCCACAAGGGGCAAGCTCCGTTGCTATGATTGTCACATGGAGTGCTATTTTTAGGCGAAGTGGGAAGCGAGCGAGCTATTTTGTGTGTGTGTCCTTGTCCCTATATGTGCACCATTTCAAGATCCATGATACCATCTCTTGGGGGTGCGCACTTTTCCTCATGCCACCAATTTCTCGGATCTTGGTGTGCTTTGGCTTGTATTTGAAAGTGGATTTCTCTATAGAGAGGGGAGCCCTTAATTAGTATCTTAGCACTGGTTGACTTCTTGGAGGTGTGACCTAGTTAATTTGTCACTTCTTCTTTTCTTCTCTAGACTTCTTCTTTCTTCTTCACTTCCCCTTTTTTCTCCTTTCTCTTTTTCTCTTTCGCGTCCTTCTGCTTGTTATTTGTACATGATACTTGAAGAGCCAAGCAAGGATGGAGTTGGAGGAAGCCAAGTGTGAATATGAAGGGTTTTTGAAGGCCAAGGAAACCCCAAGCTTATGAAGCGCATGGTGGTAGGCTGCCACCATCCGTTCTTTTTGCACAGTGCGTGCACAAGTTTTCGCGTTCTTTTTGCACAGTGCGTGCACAAGTTTGCGCATAACTTTGTTTAGGCGTGCACTTATGTGCGCCTAGGACCCCCTGGTATACAAAAACATACAAAACCACACAAAATGCAGAAACTACGAACATGACGAAATTATGGAACAATGAGGTCACTGGCCCTTCATCACACCGACTAAATCGCCATGAACACGATTACAATACGTGTAAATGACTCGACAGGAAGTGGTGCAGGAGCCGAGAATGCTCGAAACCGATGGATGAACACCTACAAAAACCAACAAAAACCAAATCAACTTCAGTTTCCTGCAACATAGGGTTGGGATTTTTTCCAAAACCCCTTTTGACAGGAGAAACCCCTTTCTACACAGACGCTGTTTAGTCTGGAATGGAAGCTCGCCCGTTGCTGGAAATGGTTGAATAAGGGGAGGCCCTATGTAAATAGAAGCCTGTAATAAGCGGTAGAGTGCAAAGAGGGCAAGGTCTCTTCTCCACCAGCCATAGGATTTCATGATGTAGAGATGAGTTCAGACTTGATGGTCTCTTCCGTCTCTCCTCTTTCTTTTATCACCTCCACGTTCTTGACCAACAAAAACCCTCACTTCCCTCCTTGCCTTCTCCTTTCTTTTCGGTTGTCTATATCTCTCTGGGCTGATGGCTCTATTTCTTGTTGGTATGCCAAGGCCTCCATGTGGTTGAAGCGATATCACTTTAGTCCTTATCTACCCCCCTCCACACTCCCCGTCATTTGTAAGGCAATCAAATTTCAATATCTTGACCTTATTTGGTACCCTATTCCCTCTGCAGCGCCTCTTTCCACCAAGTTTCTTTACTATAAGGAGCATTTCCGTGTGATCTCTCTCTAGCTTCCCGAAACTCCCACGCTACCTTAGTTCCCCCATGTCTTTCAAGTTTTGCTCTTTATCTTGTCAATTTCGTGTTAGCTCCCATCAACTCTGGGTTGAGATTGACTGCTGACTACAGCCAGCGTCTCCTCAGGAAGACCGTGTTTGTAGGCTTTGCTCTTGTACTGCGGAATGCGAAATGCACTTTTTATTTTATTACCTTGGTTTTAACGACATCCGGGCCAAACATCCTATCCTGTTTTAGTGTGCAGATTTTTCCCTACGGCGCTTTTTTCCCTTTCATATTCTCGAGCTCTCTGCTCTGTGTCTTTCTAAGATGCTTCATCACATGCTATCCTTGCTTGGCTGTAATTTTCTTGTCTTCCCTCCTCCTTTTATTCTCCCTATTTCTGTCTCTCTACTTCGTACATGCGTTTGTGTACACCCTCCTTCATCGAATTTATGGCTGTATAAGTTATATGCCATGGTAGTTCTTTCACCCTAGTGGACATAAATAAAGAAGTTGTTGTTGTTGCTATTCATTCTAGGTTACATGGATTAATTAACTCAAAGTCATAGACGACCAATGCGGAATGTGGAGGTGTTGTGACACGTCGCACTAGTGCCGTAACCATCCAATGCGGAATGTGGAGGTGTGGTGACCGCACGAGCGCGCGTGGCGGAGGGGAACGCAGCTCGCGGTTGCCGCTGTAGAAAGCATATGCCTGCTCTTCTCCTTTGGCGAGCGCACGCGTCACAAGGCGCACCATACTGTACATGTTCCTTGACACCAGCTGTAGCGGGGGCTGCGGGGCCGGGTGGACCCGGTCGGAGTGGGATCATGATGCAACTGTGAGTGTTTCGTGTCAGGCGTGGTGTTACAAATCCAAGTGCCAGGCTTGACGCGGCCTGGAGGCTAGAACCCTAGCCTGCAGATCGTGGCCACCAACTTCGAGGAATCGGAATCGGGTCAATGGAATCGGAATCAGAACCCAGGACACAGGAGCAGGCAACAGTACAATCTTGCAGCAACAAGGAGCGCTGCTGCTTCCCGGCTGTTGCTCACCTCATCAGATTGTCGGACAACAGATAGAACGCTGCGCGCCCGCGCGTGCCGTGGGGTCCCTTGCTAGGATGGCCGAGTTGGTCAGGTCTTCGGCGTCAATGGCGTCAGTCTCGGCTACGAGTCCGGATGGTATAGCACGGATTCGAATCCCATTCCCGACATTCCCTCGCGTGCTAGTGCAAGAGCAGTGAGTGCCTCAAGTGCTGCGGTATCTGTTGTTCCGAATTCCAGAATGTGTGTTCTTTCAGGCCAAGTGACTTACGGCAACTAGGAGATCTGCCCCTGTTACTCCAACCTCAATCAAACCACTTCATTGTGAAACAACGCAAGGGCACATTCAGAATGCAGGAATTGAGATTAGCTGATTAACTGCCTGCTGTTACACCGCCTCCGCAATGAGATCACCCGCCTAACAGCTGTGAAGGCAATCAATAGATACAATTCTGCACAAAGATGCTAGAAGCCCACCACTAAGGTGACGAGTTCAACAAGCTCTCTTGAACCAAGTCACTTATTCACACCAAGACTCCCGATCCGGATGCACGCATTCCACTGCCAACGTCCGGTCGCGACCAATGCGCCGGATGGCAAACTCCACCATTGCTTACGGCTTATGGTAGTACTTGGGGACGCACTTGCCCTTGGAGCAGTAATCCCCGGCGCCGCACACGTTGCCGCAAGAGCCGCAGTTGTTGTTGTCGCTGGCGCAGTCCAGGCAGCTCCCCTTGCAGCACAGCGATCCCTTGGCGCAGGCCTTCCCGCAGGCGCCGCAGTTGTACTCGTCGTCGTAGAAGCTGACGCACTTCCCGCCGCAGCAGGACTGGCCAGCCCCGCACTTGTAGCCGCAGCTGCCGCAGTTGTACGCATCGTCGACGAAGCTGACGCACTTGCCGCTGCAGCAGGACTTCCCGGCCCCGCACTTGTTCCCGCACGCCCCGCAGTTGTAAGCGTCGCTGGAGGTGGAGAGGCACTTCCCGCTGCAGCACGACTGCCCGTCCGCGCACTTGTTGCCGCACGACCCACAGTTGTAGACATCGGAAGCGAAGCTCACGCACTTCCCGCCGCAGCAGTAAGTCCCGGCAGCGCACTTGTTCCCGCAGGAGCCGCAGTTATAGCTGTCCGAGCTGGTGGAGATGCACTTCCCGCCGCAGCAGGTCTGGCCAGCCGCGCACTTGTTCCCGCACGCCCCGCAGTTGTAAGCATCGCTGGTGGTGGAGATGCACTTCCCGCTGCAGCAAGACTGGCCCGCCGCGCACTTGTTGCCGCAGCTCCCGCAGTTGTACACATCAGAAGCGAAGCTGATGCACTTCCCCCCGCAGCAGTAGGTCCCGGCCGGGCACTTGTACCCGCACTTCCCGCAGTTGTAGGAATCCGACACCGTGTCGGCGCACTTCCCGCTGCAGCAGCTCTGCCCGGAGCTGCACTTGTTGCCACACGCCCCGCAGTTGTACTCATCATCGGCAAAGCTCACGCACTTCCCCCCGCAGCAGTACGTTCCCGCCGGGCACTTGTGCCCGCACTTCCCGCAGTTGTAAGAATCCGTCAGCGTCTTGGTGCATTTCCCGCTGCAGCACGACTCCCCAGCAGCACACTTGTTCCCGCACGACCCACAGTTATACACATCAGAAGCAAAGCTAATGCACTTCCCTCCACAGCAGTACGTCCCGGCCGGGCACTTGTACCCGCACTTCCCGCAGTTGTAGGAATCCGACACCGTGTTGGTGCACTTCCCGCCGCAGCAAGACTGGCCAGCAGCGCACTTGTTGCCGCACGACCCACAATTGTACACGTCAGAAGCAAAGCTAATGCACTTCCCTCCACAGCAGTAGGTTCCCGCCGGGCACTTGTACCCGCACTTCCCGCAGTTGTACGAATCCGACACCGTGTTGGCGCACTTCCCGCTGCAGCATGACTCCCCGGCTGCGCATTTGGTCCCGCACTTGCCGCAGTTCTTGACGTCGGAGGTGGTGTAGGAGCAGGCGCCGTAGCAGCACTGGGAGCCCTTGGCGCAGGCCTTGTTGCAGGCTCCGCAGTTGTAGAGGTCCGCCAAGGTGTCGACGCACTTGCCGCTGCAGCAGGTCTGTTTGATCTTGTCGCAGTACTCCGTCACCTTGGGGGTGCAGTAGCCGTAGTGGTGCCCGCCGCCTACACGGTGGTGCCCTCCTCCGTGATGGTGGCCACCATTTCCGAATGCGGCTGGAACGGCGGCCAGCAGGAACAATGCGAGCACCACCTGAACCAGCGCTACCGGCGACGCCTTCTTCATCGTGATCGCTTCCTCTGCTCGCTCGCCCAGAAGATACACTGATTGCTCTTGCGAAGCTTGCTCGAACCAGGTCGACAATGCGATAGATCTCTCTGTTGTTCTCGACTCAGGCACGATGATCGATCTCTGGTTTGGCAGGCGGAGTGGTGGGACGTGGTGAGTCGAGGACTGCATTGGCCTGCTGGCTGCTCGCCTTTATACCCCCCCTTCCGGGTGACCGGTTCCACCCGTCGCGCGTACCGGCGCGGCCCTTGGCGGGCCGATAAGCCCTCGTGTACAGCACGGCCGTGCAGGATAAGAGGTAGACCTGGTGGCAAGTGTTGACCGGGTAAAGATAGGGCTTATCGTGCCAGGTGACGCGCACTGGCTTCCAACCGCCCCCAACTGTGCATGCCGACATCGCTACTCTTCTTCCATCATCAGATAAGGTGGTGACGTCACAGACAGCCGAGGACGATTTCCACAACGTTTATGAAGGTATACCCCTAGCAACACCATGAGCTTCAAGACGCCCAGGCTGATCTTAGAGTTGCGGCCAACTCTAAGATCTTTGTTAGAAGAAGAAGATCTTTGTTAGGCTTTCTAGTGAAAGACCCCTCCTAAGAAGGCAAACACATACTCGTACTGTTGAACTCTTGAGTGATCAAAATACTTCTACCCTTCCTTATACCCCATATCTCTCGTAAGATTTTGGAGAAACTTTCATCACACAGATCCGGTGATGAATATGCTTCCATCCTGCCGTACATCTTTCACGAGCTTGTAGAGAAACACTCGCACAGAGTATGAGTCATGACCAGAAAAGGAATGCCAGCCTGCCAGGGTGTGTTCTTGACTGATTCTGCCCAACCAAGTTGGGGCACTTGGGTACTTGTGCGGGTATGTGCTAGCTGCCCAGAAGGCCTGTGCCCCAAATCGGATTCGTGGTGAGGATCAGTGTGGCCTGGGCAAGATCGTTATGACAAGAAATCCACTTTTAGAAAGAGTCCAATGTTGACCGACTTTGACAAAGCTCTCCCTAAATGGTTGCCAAGTCCCAGCGTCCTCGTCCTCCGCACAAGCAAATGAGCATGCCTTGACAACCGTGCGATACGTAAAATGTATGTGTGATTGGGGAATTTGGGAGCGGAGCCCGCTCACAAATTCCCTAGTCACAGACGCCAGGCTCAGCGCGCTGTGGAGCCATGTAGCGCGCCTGCTTCTTCTTCTTCGTAGCGGTGTACAAGTGTAGTATTATAGTCCACAGGCCTGGTCGGAAGCATCCATACACATGCACTTTGTACATGCACAACCCCCTTGTACTTTATATTTTCGAACACATTAGTCTCAAGGCGGGCATTTGGTCCAGTGACAAGACGCTAGAACCTGGGGTAAACAGCATACCATAAACGCATGCGGTCGAGGAAATTCATTCCGGAAATCGCGAGGTCCATTCTCGCAATGCCCATTTCTTCCGAAGTGTATCCCTTACAACAGATGTTTTGCCAAGCGCTCAGTTTATGAGTTTGTCTTAAGAAACAAATTCTACAAACCCAGAGTTTGAATCTCGCAATGCCCATTCACCACCAATTTGACGAAAAAGACGGAAGTTTGGCCAAGCGCACAGTATGAGTTTGTGTTTGCGACCTCATTGCCTCATGAATTTGTCTATGCGAGCTTCTTGCTTCTCGACAAATTTGTACAATCCTTGAAGTGTGTGATTCCTTCGGTTGCCTGTGAGAACAGTGTTGAGTCGTCTGAATATGCCAGACCCGCTACCTACTGGGAAGAGAAAGCCATTCTGCTGCATGCTCTGGATCATACGAGCAGACTGAAATAGGCGCGCGCAGATGACAGCATGTTGTTCAGTGAATCCAGCACGATACAAAATTTATCCTTGCCGGAATACAGCAAACGTGTGTACAGTGCACCCGCGGGACAAGGTTCTCGAATTCAGGCATTTACAGTGGTCGACTGCTATGTTGACAGCAGCGTGGATTGAAGCCGAGCACCATGAGCACGCTCTGTCACCAGGAAACTTCACCCATCGTATGATGCCGATTTCCAAACACCGATCGCACCCACATCTTGCAAACGCTGTATTGTTAGCTCGCGAAGTAGGCAATTGCAAACTTGCCCATGGCCAGACCACGGCACGTCTAGCTCGTAAGACTAGGGAACGCACACGCCGTTGTCGCAGCTCTGGTTCGCAGCGCACTTGATGCCGCAGGCGCCGCAATTGGCCGTGTCCTTGCCATCCAAGACATCGATGCAGGTGCTCCCGCAGCACAGCGAATCCTTGTAGCAGATGCTGCCGCAGCTGCCGCAGTTGTACTCGTCGTCCACGAAGCTCACGCAATTCCCGCTGCAGCACCCCTTCCCAGCCCCGCACTCCGTCCCGCACGCCCCGCAGTTGAAAGCATCGCTGCCGGTGCTGATGCACTGCCCGTCGCAGCACGACTGGCCGCCCGCGCACTGGTTGCCGCAGCTTCCGCAATTGTGCACATCCGTTGCGAAGCTGGTGCAAGTCCCCGCCAGGCACTTGTTCCCGCACTTCCCGCAGTTGTGAGAATCCGTCAGGCTCTTGGTGCACGGATGTGGGTGGTGGTGGAGGTGGAGGTTCCCCGAGCTGCCCTGGATCCCGGCCAGCAGGAACAGGGCGAGCATGAAGGGCGCTGCCGCCGACGCCTCCATCCCAGTGAGCTGGAAAACGGAACCGGGTCCCGCAGAGAAGTGATCATGGATCGGAATGGAGAACTGTGGGAGTGGATTGGATTTCTACCACGGCAATGCGGAATGCGGGATACAGTTCGTTTTTGCGAGCGCGCATCGTCTTCAGCTGGGCCGGCCCGACCCAGTCACCGAGTGGGAATCGGATCGGGATGAAGTTGAGAGACTTTTGTGTCAGGCGTGGTTGGGAATCCAAGTGCCAGAGTTGGACGCATGAAAGACCTGAACATGACATGATATAGAACTTGGAGGCTGGAAACTTGGAAGCCTGCAGATCGTGGCCACCAACTTTCAGGAATCGGGAATCGGGAATCAGGAATCAGGAGCAGGCAACTGTACCAGCGTGCCAACAAGGCCGCTGCTTCCCGGCTGTTGCTCACAGCCTGATCGGAAACAGATAATAGGAGGGGCTTGGGAGGTCGGGATACTAATCCTACTGGCGAAGGTGCCCGGCATGCTGTTCGGCCCAGTTCCAATGTGAAAAGGATTGTCAAAAATCCACCTTGCAGCTTCTCGCTTCACTCTCCAACTTTTAGGCCACCCGAAATGCGAGGTTGCATCAGCTTGCTAGGGCAGCTGCTCTGAGCAGTGACTTGATCAAGTGTTGCCAGTAGCTCGCTGACCTTGTAGATAGCAGCGAGCTCGGATATGGCAGGCGTCTATGAATGTTCTGTCTGTGTCCTTATTTGCTCTTTTCTCTGCAGGGTAAAGCTTCGAACGCCCTTCCTGCACCTAATCCGGGACCTACTGCGGTGGGTAGCCCGACAGTAGCTCCTACTTTCCCCATCGGTGAGTAACGCTAAGGCCACAGCGGGAGCATGTATCATGGATTAGTACTCCCGTTGTGGCAACAAAGGGTGTAGCATTTTCTACGTCCAAGAAAGTAACGGATTGTGTGTATCGCTTGTGCAGCCTGTGCAAGGAGTGTGATCCCAGGTGTACCAGTGCCTCAAGTACTGCAATATCTGGTGTTCCAAGTTCCAGACTATGTGTTCCCCCAGGCCTGGGGACTTAGGGCAACAAGGAGGTCTGCCTCTGTTACGCCAAACTAAAAGGCTGCCCTTGTGAAAGTCTTCTAGGGCACATCCAGATCAGGATCAGGTTGGATTGGGCAGATCTGCTGTCTGTTTTGTGCTGGAAAGAAGACTCAGGGTGGTCTTTGAGGACATACACTGACCAGTGCCCTCCTTGCCTACAGGAAGTGAAAGGGTGTGCAATCGCATGCCAGAATGGTTAGCTGAGAATGGCAAGCTAAATGCTTGAAGACCGCTGTGATGGTAATTATTTTCACGTTTGTGAAGTCGAGTATGAAGAATCGTTATGCACGCTGGAGCCCTGAATCTCGTGAAATGCCAGGTATAACTACCAGGCCGAAGCACTCTGCGTAGTTTGTTTTTCAGACGTCGAGGGCCGTGAAGTTTGCTACATAATACAGCTGCATTTCCATGCCTGTGAAGGTCACGTGCTTTGTGCAACATCATTGCCTCAAGTGAGAGCGTCAGCCAGTTTGGTAGTGCCTTGGTTGCCAGAGAATGAAAGAGTGCATTGTGCCATCCTGCTGTGGACACAATCTGAACACATTCACAGCTTCTTGCAACCCTCAGAGCACTCTTTCCCAAGATCTGGTTGCACAAAAACGTGTCCGACTCATAAAGTCCCTTCTCCACTGGACGAGCCTGCCCATGAGGACCGTATAAGAGAGACTTTTAAACATAGCAGTGTGTGCGCACCTGAACTCTTGCTCCTCAGGATCCTCCCTTGCCACTTCCAAAGGATGCCGTGGCTTCGAGCCCTCGCCAGGCCACAACATGGAGGCTGGAACACGATGCCTTGTTGGCGACCGTTCTGCATGCTGCTGGTCAGGCAAGTGCTAAACAAGGATGGTAACAGTGTTACAGCGCAGTTACAAGGATGGTAAACGCCCTTGACGACAAAATGAAGGAGGAATGGAAAAGGGTGATGAGATAAGGTCTCGCCTGCGCCACGAAACAAACAAATAACGACCAGTCTTTCACCTTCCAAGTGGCACCGGAGAATTCCTGAGGAACAGGAGGAGCTGGAGCAGAAGAAATGGCGGCAGCAATCTGTGGGTCGGCATTGGGGCGGACGGAGCTGCTAGGCCAGGCCCTTGCTGCTGGCCCCACACCCAAGTCCAGTTCTCGCTCCCCTCAGCATCACGTTGTTGCAGCATTGGAAAGGATAAATGCGGTTCAAGCCGACTCTCACGTCTCGAGATCGCGTGGTACGAGCTCCTCAGCCCTGTGTTTCACCAGGTAATGCACGAATCCGACAACCGTGTTGGCCCAAGTGTCTGCACTGAATGGCAGCTCTTGTGCGTTGCAGCAGAACCTTTCTCCGGTTTGTCCAGGCGCCAGGTGGTTACAGGGGCTGGAGCCCTACTAG
This sequence comes from Anthoceros angustus, assembly GCA_010909165.1. Taxonomy (NCBI): domain Eukaryota; kingdom Viridiplantae; phylum Streptophyta; class Anthocerotopsida; order Anthocerotales; family Anthocerotaceae; genus Anthoceros; species Anthoceros angustus. The sequence goes on from MU008150.1 coordinate 105,511, forward strand.
CAGCTCTTCCACTGCTGGAAAAACCTGCTTTAGCTGAGAGTAAGTGCTACGGGGAGTTCTTGTCAGATTCACCTCTTCTGTGCAGTTTCGGATGAGTGAAGTGTTGTGATCAGGCTTGGTACATGTTCTGTCATTTGGATGATTTTTGGTCTGGCATATGGACACAGAAGCGCCCAAGGGGTATACTGCAGTTCTGGACAACATCGATGGCTATACATTCTTCTATCCCTTTGGGTGGCAGGTGGGCCTTTTTGCAGTAGCTGGACCAATTGAAGGACAAGTTTTTGTTATTTGAGCTCTAGTTCCTTTGCTCAGGCGTGCAAACATTCAATCGGTGTTCTCAGGAAGTGGTTGTCCGAGGCCAAGATGTGGCCTTCAAGGATGTGATTGAGCCATTGGAAAGCGTGAGCGTCAGCATCATCAAGACGGACAAAGCCAACCTGCAAGAGCTTGGCTCTGCAGATGAGGTGCAAGAACTGTCCTTCTCAAAACACATGTACTTCATGTGCGTGGCACATGGATGACCTTTCTGGTTGAGGATGGTGGTTGTAACAGGTAGCCAAGGCTCTGGTGGAAAGGGTTTTGGCCTCACCATCTCAGAAAACACAACTAATCGAGGCCAAAGAGGTAGAACCATGTCCTGCCCCCACCTTTTGACTTAGGCTCGTTAATAACAGCAGGACACTGATTTTCCTTGTTGGTTTTGGACTTTTGGCAGAGGTCTGCCGAGGGGAAGACCTACTACACATTTGAGTTTCTTGCCAAAGCCCCGACATACACGCGGCATGCTCTTGGAACGGTTGCTATTGGGGATGGTATGTACTCATGGGTTGGCTAGTGTGGTTGCATCCTACTTGGTGGGTGGGCTGTATATCTTAGTCTTGAAGTTGGCTGTCGCAGGGAAATTCTATGCTTTGACGACCGGGGCTAACGAAAGGCGATGGTCGAAGATGCAGGATAAGCTCCGGGCTGTTGTAGATTCATTTGCTTTGTTAACCTGAAAACAACAATTGCTACAGACCATTCTTCTACCACCCTGACTCGTCAAACATCTCTCTTGCAACATGTATACAAAACCTTGTAAGTTGAGCTTTGCAAGTGAGGGCTTTGTATGCCCTTCGAATGATTCGTCTACTAAATCGAAAGTAGAGGTCTGGAGAATGGTCATGTGCAAGGCCCCCGTCTACGTTTGTACCTTGTGATGTCCAGTTTGTGAATTCGGCGCCCAGTGGGTGATAGCTGGCCTTCACGTTTCGCGAAGTTCTTGAAAGTACTATACTTGAAGGTGGTGGTGTTAGTGAAGATCGATGAAACCAGTAGGATCCTCAGCCTTCGGACTCACGCTCAGTTGACTTGTATGAAAACCTCAAACCTTACACAAGTTGCGGGATTACAGACGTACTGTCCCTTACCTCTGCAACTGCTGGAAACATGAAATCAACCTAGCGAGATTCGAAGTCTGGCACCCCGAAGACCAGCTGCTCACCACGGGTGGCGATTCACCAAGTGTTCATCACAAGATACAAACGCAGATGGAGTCAAGTTGCACTACCACCACATTGCAGACATCCACTTTTAGTAGTAGTGCTGCTTGCAGCTTCAGAATTAGCTTAGCCTCCTGCAAGCCATGGCTGCTTCGAGCAGCGCTGCAATTGATTCATGCATGTGGCAGCAGCATCCCTCCTCGTGGGGAGAGATTGTGCGGAACAAACAACGTGGAGGGTCAACAAATATTCATGCACGAGCTCCCGACCACCTGATTCCAAGGAATCAGGCGTTGGCAAACAACGAAGCCGCGAGGTGCAGCACCTTGGCAAGAACTTATGCCGTGGATATGCAGATGGGTGTACGTGCCCCCTCACTCGACTGGACTATGCCGAATTCGGACGCCCGTGACCTTGGCAGGCCTGTAGGATACGACAGGGGCATAAAGGCTGAAACTATAAGACAACGATGTCAGGATGGGCAGCTCACTGAGGCCGTTGAGGCTCTGGGCATTTTGGTGCACACAGAGTGTCATGTTTCGAAATCCCTCTTCTATCAGGTCCTAAAAGAGTGTCTGGCAAAGAAGGATCTTGCACTGGGTCGCCGGGTTCACGCTCTCAGTGTGAAAAAGGGGTATCAATCGGACACCTTCTTGTGCAACCACATCTTGCGAATGTATGGCTCTCATGCCCGGTTGCAAGAAGCTGTGGATGTGTTCAGTATGGTTCCGGAACCAGATGCCTTCATGTGGTCTTCTATAATTTCTGCGCATGTTAAACATGGACAAGATAAGGAGGCCATCCAACTATATCACCAGATGCGCCGGTCAAGTGTGAAGCCAGATAGCCATGTGTTTGTAGCAACCCTGCAGGCTTGTGCAAGAGGGGGAGTATTGAAATCCGGACAGAAAGTGCATGCTGATGTGTTGGCCAGTGGCGCTGACCAAGACATGTTTGTTTGTAGTTGCTTGGTGGACATGTATGCAAAGTGCGGCAGCTTGGAAGAGGCTCAAAGAGTGTTCGATGGGCTTTCTGAAAAAAATGTGGTGACATGGAGTGCTATGATAGCAGGATATTCCCAGCAGGGCATGGGCCAGGAAGCCCTCAAACTTTACAAGGCTATGCAAGAAGAAGGCATCGTCACACCCAATTCTGTGACGTTTGTGGGCCTCCTGCAGGCTTGTGCATGTGTGGGTGCTCCGGCCTTGGATCAGGGGAAAGACCTTCATGCACAGATTAGGCAACAAGGACTTCAGGCTGATGTAGTTGTGGGTGGGAGCTTGGTAAACATGTATTCAAAATGTGGCAGCCTAGAGGATGCTCGGGCTGTGTTTGACGGACTTGTCCAGAAAACTGTTGTCACGTGGAATGCCATGATAGCAGGATATTCCCAGCATGGCATGGGGCAGGAAGCCCTTATCCTCTACAGAGGTATGCAAGGAGAAGGCATGGCTGTACCCAATTCCGCCACATTTGTGTCCCTCCTGCAGGCATGTGCAAATGTGGGCAGCCAGGCTTTGGAGAGGGGGAAGGAGCTTCATGCACAGATTAGACAAAGAGGATTCCAGCTCGATGTAGTTTTAGGTGGGAGCCTAGTAAACATGTATGCGAAGTGCGGCAGCCTAGAGGATGCTCGAGACATATTTCACAGACTTCACGAAAAGAATGTGGTTACCTGGAATGCAATGATAGCAGGATATTCTCAGCAGGGTATGGGGCAGGAAGCCCTTCATCTTTACCGGGCTATGGTAAAAGAAGACATGGCTGCACCCAATACTGTGACGTTTCTATGCCTCCTTCAGGCATGTGCCAGTGTAGCAGCTTTGCATCTGGGAAGGCAGCTTCATGTACAGATAAAAGAACAAGGGCTTCAAGCCAATGTGCTTGTGGCCGGCAGTTTGATAAGCATGTATGGGAGCTGCTGCTGCATGGTTGACGCTAAGCAGGTGTTTGACGCATTGCCCAAAAGAGATGTTGTTATTTGGAATGCATTGATTGCAGGATACACCCGCCAAGGAGACAGTGATGAGGTGTTTGCCTTGGTCCGCAGAATGAAAGATGATGGCATACAGCCAGACAGCATCACATTCCTTAGTCTACTAACAGTGTGCAGTCACACGGGTCTAGTGGACAAGGGGCAAGAGTACTTCAAGGCCATGAGCAGGCAATACGCTATCTCTCCAACGGCAGCCCACTACACGTGCATGGTAGATCTCCTGGGTCGTGCAGGCCAACTGGACGAGGCACTAGTCTTGGTAAGGACAATGCCTGTACCTCCCGATGCTGCAGTTTGGCGAACTCTATTGGGTGCTTGTCAAAAATGGGGCAACATGGAGGTGGGACGCCATGCGTTTGATGAAGCAGTGAAGCTAGACAAGAACCATGCTGCAGCGTACGTGTTGATGTCAAACATATACACCGATGCCCAGTTGATGGACGAGCAGGCACAGCAGATGCAGGCAAGGAGGACAGGTATCGGGGCACGGAAGCAGCCTGGACAGACCTGGTGGACGGATATGGAAGGACTGGTGCATAGTTTTTCAGTTGGGGATAATCAGCATTCCGATGGAGCAGGAATGCTGTACCTATAATGTCCATGGGGAACTTGTACTGAATCGAAAAATGGATTTCGCTTTAGATCAGCATGCAATGAATTGCCCAGTCTCGCTGCTGAGCTCCAGCAGCTGCAACCAGGCGGTGTCATATCTGGGGTTTGATTATGGGTTCAGCCCGCAAACAGGTGGGGCTTACACCTCAAATTTAATCAGTTTCGCACCCATAACACTATATGTCAGCCCGATATGTTCCTTTGCTGGGAAACCGCTATGGGATCTACGCTCAACCAGCGGATCTGGAGAGGGGGCTTTCAGGGTAGGCAGACCCCTGACTTCCCAACGGCTCCACCACGTATTCCAAGGAGATGTTCCGCGGGATCGCCTCAAGATCCAAGCATATGCCCACACGGTTTCATCTGATAGGCCACGCAAGCCTCAGCAGCTTACGTCCGATTGCTAGGCATCTTCGAGCCTGTCATGATCTTTATCTGCTTAAGGATGTCAGTCAGTAAAACACGGAGACTGTGTCTTGCGGGCAGCTCCCGGTCCTAGAGGAGAGGTTTGCAGATTCTTTCCCTCGGTGCTTTCATAACTTTTACGTTGGCCGCATATTCGGTAGCACAGGCGTTGGCGCTCTGCACCTTGAGTAGGCAGAGGTTGTGTTGGGCTTTGTGACGGTGGAGAACCGAGATTGAGATGACTGGACTCTCTCCATTAGAGTTAGGGTTGAGGGAATACCCTTCCACTTCTACCCGTTGCCGATGACCACGCTACGCCCAATTCGGAATCTCACACCAGTATATTCCGGAAGAAGCGCACCCCCTGACAGCCACGACAGTCTATTCATTTCAGTTGTGTCTTCTGAGGAAGCAATCAAACTCAGAATACGACCAAACACAGCACATCACCTGCAAGGCAAACACCACATCACTTTCATCGACCTGTAAAGAAACTCGTCGAAGCCTGTCTTCCCGAGATGCACCCAGCTTCACCAATGCCTGCGGCAACCCAACACAGGACAGTCACGTCGAAATCGTTTCTTGAAGTTGATGGCCAGCGAGGGGACACTCGCGATAGTGTGGTTCAGACCAAACAGGCCTGGTGAATGTACCTGGTCAGCCAGCACTCGGCACAGGCTTGAGAACTCCATAGCAGAAAGGGCAGGTATAGCAGTGCTCTTGCAGAACTCTACATACGATGCGTGCAACTGTTGACCCAACAAAACGGAAACATTACTTAGAACTCCCGCGTCCCAAGAAAGCACTAGTTGAAAGGCGCAATGCACTGAAACTGGTTACAAGACCGACCATAAGGTCTACCTGTCCGAGAGTGCAGTCTTTTTTGGCGCGCCGAAATAGACGGACAGCCGCGCACAGAACCATCTGGAATAAGGCAGGAAAAATCGTGAGCCAAAACTCAGTATCAGCACAAAGATGATCGTTAGAGTCAACAAACACTACCTGTTGGTGCTGAGGTAAAGCCTGTATGGTTGTAACCACCGGGGACCTAAACGTTCTCGCCAAAGCCTTTGCCATGTCACTGATCATAACCTGCACCACACACAGCATCAAAAAATCAGGTCCGCCAGGTCAAATACCTTCGACCCAACCAACGTCTTGACGCAGATACCCTGATGTTCTCTTCCCTTGGCATTTCCTATGAACGCATGAGAATACCCGCTATAGGGCAAGTAAAGCAAAGACAGACAAGGGTGCAACTCATTAAGCCCACCCTATGCTGAAAAATCCATCCTCCTACGGAATACAACAATTCTGATTCTTGCACCAACAGATTGTATTACAAGGCACCTTGTAGCCAGTATGCCCCGACGATGCTCCATGCGCAGGGTTTCCGGCTTGATTATGAACTGCATCACTTGTTGAGCACCCAGGTTCCGTGCATGTCCCCCTTTCTTCCGCTTCTTGTTCCACAGACTCGATTGCAAGTCTGCATGAGTCTAGTTTGGTCAGTTACGTTTTCATAAAAACTGAGAAGCAAATAATCCATCAAACCTACAACAAAAAAACTAAGGTACAGATGTATCTAAAAGAGTACTGCTGAAGCAAGAAACTAGCACCTGCAAACATGCAGTGCTTGTCTCATATCCCCTGACGCTGCCGCAACTTTCTGCAAGTATCTACGTTATTAAGTGATGTCTCGTCACATTGCCAGTTGAAAGCACCAAGTCAAAGTGAATTCAACAAACCCAGAACATACCCTAGCACAAAGCTCCAAGGCCGGTGGGTCGAAATACGTTACAGAGAGATCCTACATCCAGCAATTACCCACACCAACCTTTGAGCTGCAAATAGAAAAGGCAACAATGCATGCAAGAAATATGCCAGCCAATACAACCCAGAACAAGTTACTAATTCTTTAAAAACCGTCCTTTCAGAAAATCATTTGCCCGAAGAACTCACCTCAAGCCTTTGCTTCAACACAGCCAATATCTGGTCGTTGGTGTAAGCCGAGAAAGTGATCACAACTGGATTGCCTACAAATAGAAAACCCGATTTTCGAATGCAGCACGAATGATATCTACAACATTCAAGCCACCAGACATAACAGTCTATAACAGGCACTTCACTCACAGTAAAGGGCATGAAGATTGGGGAGAAACCGTTCAGTCAGGTCAATTGCATTCGCAATACCTGACAAGACAAGAAATGCAATAGTGTGAGCCACGCATTCCCTCTGAACAGAAGTTTTAACAGAATCTAGTCAGTCCAACACTAGAGCTGAAGATTTCTCTTATCAAAAGTAATAGATAATGCATTAGACAACACACTAGCTTACCAATCAAAATGCAGCGAGAATTGACAAGAGTTGACAAACGGAAAAGATCATAAAGTACCGATTGATCTTTTGTGATAAGGTAGTCAATTTCATCCAAAATTAAAAGCCTGTCAGGCGAACAGAGCGCATGTCAGTTCATGTCTGAAGCATCAGATTGCTCTGATAATTGATTCATTGCAAACTTCACTTACAGCATTCTTCTCTGGCGGTTGTGTCCAGCTGTTTGAAACGTAGACAACCTCCGTATCTCTTGCAGACACAAAGCTGCACAACGCTGTAATTTTGCATTCTTCATCTGTTTCAGTACCTGAGAACCACAAGGTAAGAAACCAACCACAACACCAGGAGGCGAAAGCCAGATTTCGACAGGCAGTCTGCTTGGCAGGCAATATCAGAGACGCTTGCTGTACCTGTTCATAAATAAGCTCAGGCTTTGATATAGAGGAGCAGTTCAGAGCCACAATTTCTGGGGCTCCAGTCCCAGCCTGAGGGGCATTAGTTTCAACCGACAAAAGTCATTACCAGCATCAATGGCCACCCGTGCACCATCAGTGAGATAAGAAGACCAAGAAGACCAGCAAAGTTCACCCTACCTCTTCAGTCCACTGGCTGCATTCTGCCATCAACTTGTCCATGGTAAGGGATTTCCCGGTTCCTGGGCAGCCACTCACATATAGGCTCCCAGAGATTTGTTGCAGGATGCACTCTTTGCAAAACGTAGTCAGCTTTTCTTGCTCCAGCTCCCGACACAGCATTGTGCGTGGAACAGCTGATAGGTGCAATGCTGCCTTGACAGCCTTGCTACTAGAAGTATCACCACATCCCATCCCTGCCGAGCTGCGAGATCCTTCCCATCCCTTCATGAAGGCGGGAGTAATACATCAGGCTACGAAAGCCATATTAGCTTCTCAAGACTGAAAGAACTAAGAACTTCAAAATCCACAGTCCTAGCATGACTGTACAAGACAGAGAGGGAGCTGCAAGAACATCACCACACAGAAACACAGATTAGATAAACTGCGCAATATCAAACTGGAGGGTGTTCTGAAAAGCAAATCCATCTACAACTCACTGGGGTGTGATGCACACAACAGACTTTGCCCGAAGACTAGAGACTGTAAGGTGTGCGAGAAATTGAAGACTGCACCAGAACCACATTGCACTAAACCATTTATAAATATATTGTCACAAAGTGCACTTCCAAGAGCTTGATAGAGCCCTCGATTGTAAGCACAACATACAGAGCAAGTGTCACAGACAATGATTCTGTCCAGTAAGGACCCCTGCAGGCATCTCTGACTAACTGTTACACTAATATGCTTCACAGACATTCAGAATCCTCAGTGCATATTCAGAAACTCACGGAGCACTAAGCTTTTGTACAGGCCCGACCAAGATGCCTTCTTTGCAGAAGGCACTTGCAGGCTCACACTGTTATTTAAGTGTTTATACCTACAGGTTCTGCTGATTGGGGGACTTCTCCTTCATGGCTCTTCTTCACCCCAAATTGTGGCACCTCATCTGCTTTAGGACCAGCTTTAATCTCGGAGCTTTTTACATCTACATCCACTCCATTAGCTTCGGCTTTAGGCAAGCGTTCAATCTGTTCACCGTTATTCGTTACATGTGAGTTCAAGTCAGTTCTAGGTTTGCCTTTACCCACATCATCAGTCTCTATGTCTGTCGGGTTATCCGCTCTGCTCACATCCAGTTCAACATTTCCCCCAAAAGCAGGTTGTTCTACAGGTTCTTTATCAATCACCATATCTTTAGCCAATTCCCCAAACTCATTCGCCAGCTTTGATGCCTCCTCCTTAGACTCCGCACTTTCCACGACCTTCCCCTCTTCCTGCTTCTCACTCGACTCCTTGTGACCCGTCCCGTTAACTTCCTCATGAAGTTGCGGGGTCTGCGCTTCCTGCACCGTCGCACCGTCCTTCACACTGTCCGCTGCGGCCTCATCCTTGTCAGCCTCCTCCCCGCCGGCCTCCTCAGTCTTATCATGCATCACCACATCATTTTCTTTGGCCTCGCCAGACTGGCGCTTGGCCCGCTTCCCCACTGGCTCAGCCTCAGTGCTGTCTCCTGACAGCCTCGTCTGCGTCTTAATCAACCTTGCAGACCTCCTCGGCGTCTCCCCTGCAATGTTACATACGTCAGCGAACAGATGAGCAAGAAAAGAAGAAACAGTGCGCGCTAGCGACGTCCCCCTACCCGTAGTCCAGTCAAAGTCGGAGCTTGCCGGGCCTCCAGGATGCGCCTTCAGGTACTTCTCCAGCTGCCTTTTCGACTTTATCTCCTCCCCGTCGGGGGCCACATACACCACATCCTTCCTCTTGGGCGTTTTCTTCGCCGGGACCAGCTGAAATGCAGGAACAAGAGAGCCCCCGGGTTGAGCCAGCAAAGAATTAGGGGAGAAGCGCGGGCGCGCAAGAAAGAAGAGAAAGACAGCACCAACTCTCAGTCTCCCTACCTTCTTCGTCCAGCCTTCAGGGGCCGAGAGCTCCTCTCCTCCCACCGGCTTCTCCCCGGTGGGTGTGGAGTGCAGCTCTACGGCGGGGGCCACCCCCGCACCGGGACTCGACATGTGGCCCAGTTTGTGTGCTCCGGCTGCAACTTGCAGGAGACGGGAGCTGCAATCCTAGCACAAGGCCGAGCAAAGAGTGTCCAGGAGCAGCGCAGGCAGGCCGACAAGACAACGGAATTGTCCTTCTTGGTGATACAATTCAAGAAAGAAAAGCGGAGGCAGAAGCGGGCCTGGCGCAGAGGCGGGAAAAAGCGCCCACAAAGAAACAACCCACAAACCGGTTCCACCGACCGGTCGCTCACCCACGTAAAATTCCTCAACACCCCCAACTCACTTCCCGCATTTTGAAACTGATACCTATGTACACAGGTACATGCATACCCACAGCAAATGGGTGGGTTTTCTTATGCGCAATGTAACCCACGACATACATCGCCATGGCACCACCACCATCGCCATGTAGGTGCCTACTCCACATAGCGCAAACTCATTTCTCCATCGTAGAACCGTAGAACGCATGTTTTTATGATTAAATCAAAATATTTAATTTATAAGTTCTATAGATATATAATATTTTATATAATTAAAGGGAGGTATTAATCTGAATTTTATATATAATAATAATCCATATGAAATAAAAATAAAACTATGTCTCACTTATAGATAATCTAAAATGACTCAAGGAAGGTCATGTAGGATGTGGGTTTGTGTCGCGTAGTCTCGCTCCACAGCTGCCGTAATAGGCAATGTCAATGCCTTCAAGATCCTCTTGTTGCTGGCCGTTGTCTAGGGGTCGACATCCCCTTGCTTTAAGTACAAATCGGCATCTACCTCTAGCATGGCGTCACGACAACTACCTCTACGTTCAGCTTGCTCATGGGCTACCATTGGAAACAGATGAATTCGAACTAGACCCTTGATGTTGCCTAGGGACCTATACCCTTGTAAATACTAGATTGAAACAAACGGAATACCTGTCACATCTCACACATATATGCTCTCACACAAGCAATGCCACGATGTTGAATAGGGCGAGGAGTGTGAGGCTGATGCCTTGTTGCTTAAGCCTTAGTGGACAAGGCATGGACACACTGGAGGATGATCTGATGTGCTCAATTGCAACACAAACACACAGAAACACAAGACTTCACTAGTCAAATACTACACACAAAGACAAATAACGAGTACACTTCATAGACTTCAAAGTTTAAATCTTGCCTCATGAAACAAGGAAGGGGGGTCATGGTGCCTCATAGTTTCACTAAATCGTAGACCCAGCAAACCACTAGATTTCTTCCTACCCACTAGATGCGGACAGAAGCAATAAGGATTTTGGAGGTATGTAGGGCAACAACAAATAAAGCTATCAATATTTTTACGGTAAATATGTTTGTGAAGTCACTAATTGGCTCCCTTGCCAATGTGGGGGTCACATTGATCCCTAAGTCGTTGTTTGTTCCAAAGGGACCGTACTTGTGCCTAGTATATGGATTCACCTCTGCAAAATATCAACAAACCACCCCAAGCACATACAAACACACACACAACATCTACTCAGCTCCTAACCTAGTGGGGTGACTCCCTCTAACTGCTCTCTCTCTGTCTCCTCCCATCACACACCCCACGACGTTGTTTCCTAGGATGTCGTTAGGGGCGTCCTTAGGGACGTCAACGACAAGGTGAGGGACGTCAACAAAGGTATTGCCGATGTTAGCATTCCACACCTGCAATTACGTCATGAGGTGACACAGACCAAAGGGGGTTAGCGATACCTTGCCACGTCGTATGACTCTCCGCACACACATTTCCTAACAACTTCCGCACACACAATGCTCCTAACCTCTACTCAGCACTCACCATGCCTAGAGACAAATCTTCCCCCACATCCTACCAATGCTCCAGTATTTAGTAGTGGAGTTTCAGGAGCTCACCCTTTCGGGGAGTTTCTCACCTAGACCAGCTCACTCCTAAATCAATAAACATCTTATCATCTTCCATTTTACAGCTTACATTTCACAATCTACAATATTCCTATGATAGCCAAGGTGCCACGCTGCCCAAATTTAGGCCATCCACACACCTACCATCGTCCCGGTACTTGCCACACCTGCCGTGCAATCTTTGTCCCCGAACCCGTACCTAGTGGTGGAGTTTGAGCTCACCCTTTCTGGGAGTTTCTCACCTAGACCACTCACTCCTAAATCAATAAACATCTTATCATCTTCCATTTTACAGCTTACATTTCACAATCTACAATATTCCTATGATAGCCAAGGTGCCACGCTGCCCAAATTTAGGCCATCCACACACCTACCATCGTCCCGGTACTTGCCACACCTGCCGTGCAATCTTTGTCCCCGAACCCGTACCTAGTGGTGGAGTTTCTGGAGCTCACCTTTTCGGGAAGTTTCTCACCTAGGCCTCTCCTCTCCCACGTACATCCTTGACCATCAGTCACCTAGCTCAAATGCTCATGCAAGTACTTCAAATGCTCAAGGCATGCACCACAAGCCTCCGCGTCATTGGAGCCCACGTCCTCTCCGAGGCCCGCTCTCCTTATAGCTCAGCTCGGGTCTCGGTCCCGCTACACTCTCTTGCATTATGCTCCCTACACTTCACACACAAAGCCAGGCCGAGTCTTGTCACCCAGGCTACGGTCACACCCCTAGTGACATCAAGCTGCCCAAGTAGTGACCAAGGACAAGGAGCAAATCCTAAGGCTTCCCCGGGCCCCCCCACCCTGCCCCGCTCACCCCAAGCCCCAGCTCACCCTAAGCCTCACACCCTCCCCCACTTTCACCGGCGGGGTAGGCAATCAACACTCATCCTACCCTATCCTATAGAGAAAATGCAGCTAGAGGGTTAATTAAGGCCAAATCCTCACTCGGCGCCTGCTCCGCACTCTAAGAGGTTATAGTTATGGCGTCTTCCGCACACCCTAAGGCAAGCATGATTATGTCTTGCCTTTTTCCAGATTGAAAGGAAATGTCTCCACCACCAAGGAAAAGTCTCATCTAGCATTACAGGAAATTCGTTTTGCCTGTTGCTCAAGAATAAGTTCTGTACATTAAAGTAGTTTTTTAATACACAATCTGAATTGGAATATCACCCCCAGATTCAAACAACGAGTAGATTTTATTACAATATCAATTTAGGAGCGGGGCTTGCCTTGTAGGTGGGTGGGGAGCCATGCCATGATTGCTGATAGATAGGTGAGCTTAGTGGTATGCACCAAATCCAGCAAAATTTGAGCAAATGCTCTTTAAATTTGCCACTTCGTAATCGTTCCGAGCAATCTGGGCTCATACCCTTTGCAAACAATTTAGGATACGAGCCGCAAGAGTTTTCTTTACAACAGTGACCTTAATGCTAGCATGGATACTTATTTAAAGAGAACAAACATATATGCTTAGACTCAAGGACAATGTAAATGGGCAACCATGACGTGAATGGAGAGGCTAATACTAGTTTTAATGTAACCCAAACAAAGAAAAAATTTTGTCACGTCACCCGAAAAAAACTTCGCATTTGATGGCGTTGTGCCCTTCAAGTCGGAAGTTTTGAGTCTTTTATTTTTAAACTACACATGGTTCTCTCTAACTTAAAGAATAGATCATTCCAATAGCGCTTGTTTTTATTAGTAGAACAGTGTTGGAAAAGAAATAATTGTGAGTTCAACCCGTTTTTATTGATGAAAGAGTCTTTGATACAACATTGTCATACACATTAGACATGCAGATAGAACTTTCCTCTGTATAGTTCATGAGATAGGTACAAGACTAAGACGGATGATCTTGCGAGCCACAACCATCTACTCCACACACATTTACCAGATTTCTTGATGGCCCCTTCTAGATAGCCAGCTTTAATATTAAACATTCAGCATGAGAGTGTTCAAATTTTCTTGGAGCATAGTGTTTCAATTCAGGGTGTACTTGAGGGGGCTTTCTTCACTCATTTCTCTTTATTACAGATGACAATATATTATCTTTTAAACAGGTTTTTTTTATTATGAAATTGATCTTTGTGATATTAATCATGATAGGCCAACCTTTGGAACGTCGTCCACATGCCTAGATGAAGTAATTGCCTAGTTTTCCTTTCAAGGTGTGTGTGTGTCGATATTTCTGTCTAATATTATTTTTATTAATTCAATAACTAGATTAAGCTGCCTCCCATGTTTAATGAATTTTGTGGACTTGAACGACGTACTTCAGCTATTTGTCCAAAGCCATGCAGTGTCACACCGGGAGAAGAAGGGACCTTTGGGAATGGGTCAACTAGACCCAGCCGCCCGACAGCCTTAGGTTGTATGAGAAGTCGCCAAGCCACCGTAGGCACCTTTCTGCCTTCCCATAGACGGTGACCACACGAGAACTGGAGAATCAGCTCTTTCATCCCGTCCATATCCGCCTTTGATGGAACCCACACAAAGATGTAATACCATAAGGTTGAAGTGAGAATGTGATTGACGGCTATCACCCTGGCTGGGGTGGAGAGCTGTAACACCTGCAGACCGTTCCTTAAGACCACCGCTTTCCATGCACAATGGATGCTGAAAGCTCTCAGTCCGTTAGAGTGCCCGTGGAAAGGCTTTGTTTTAGCTAGGCTGAAGCCTGCCCATCTACAGAAATCTGGGGGACAAGATCTGGGGTATATATTTTCCCCTCAGGTGATGTAGGCAGGCCCGGAGGCCTCACCGCTCTGGCACTCTATCCGGGCCAGCTTCAAGCGCTCGATCCGGCTCTGTAAGTGGTGTTTACCAGTCTCTAGGGCCCAAGCCCTGGCACTTCCCCCGTACGGTTGTGCTTTTGCCTGGATGCATAAGGCCCGTTCACGGATGCAACGATCCCAGCACATCAGGAATGCTGGATTGGAAGGACTTTCCGCTTTCAGACGCTTGTGGAATTTGGCGACTAAGTCTTGGAAGTCGGTGGAGGACATCACGGTTGACTTTAATGTCAGCTCCCAGTTATGTTGTGTCCAGGAGCACATCTGTGACGCCTATAGGGAAGCGACCGAAGCTGGAGATGCTCCTTCATTTGGAGACTTTGTGATGCTTACCTCTCACACCGACCAATGGGATAGGTTTTTAGCGGATTCCTTTCTGCTCCATCTGAGACCAACCAGAAACACACAAGAGCGAACACATGTTCTTTACGTGTGAATTCGCGAGAGCCAACTTTCCTTTCTCTCAAGCAATTCTCTCCTGGAGAAGGGGAGAGATTTCGCTAGGTTTGGGAGCCAACAATTCCGCAGTTTTTCATTCTCTCCTGGAGAAGAGGAGAGATTTCGCTAGGTTTGGGAGCCAACAATTCCGCAGTTTTTCATTCTCTCCTGGATAAGGGGAGAGATTTCGCTAGGTTTGGGAGCCAACAATTCCGCAGTTTTTCATTCTTTCCTGGATCAGGGGAGAGATTTCGCCAGGTTTGGGAGGTTGAAGGTCCCTCTGTGAAGCCTTGCTGTGCTTTCGCTTGGCCTCGGGGGCGCCTTCCCTCCCAGACGGGGTGCCTGCCCTCCTGCTTTCGTTGGTCTCTGTCTTTCCGTTGTTCGCACCCGGTTAAGTCTGGCAGTCCCCTTTCGAAAGGAGCTATTTGGGCACTTATCTGCCGTTCATGTTGTGCTCTGTGGTGCTGAGCTCACTCTATAATCTTCCGTTTTATAAAGCTCAGTCTTGACGTGAAAGAAAAGGGACCTTTGAACCGCTTCTACACGAAGTGCCTCACGTTCTGTCTAAATTATGTTATTGTTTTCCCGCTAAACTAATCTTTAAACCCTCCACACACGAGGTCGATTTTGTACCGATATCGATGCCGACGCGTTTTGATGCAATCACGCATGAAGTAGTTGGCCCGGCCCTAAGCCCAAGGTTCCTCGTGCCTAGGGAGTCGACTCAGGTCAAGGATTCGGCACTGCGTGTCACGGTGCGATTCGGACACCACCCACATACCTTTGGGGAATTGGTGGGGAGAGAGCGATCCCATTTAGGCCAGAAGGGCGTTCGTAATAGGTAGATTAATATGTCTTTTCAGGCTCCGCGAAAAGTAGGCTACGCTAAACTTGATCAAGAAGAAAGAGGTAAAATGGCAACCAGCGATGGGGTTAGAATGTGGGTTTTGCAATGAACAGGGTTGCGTATTAGGCGTCACTCACAAAGCCCGCAACAACGGACCAAGCTGAAGTGTCCCCGGACCGGGACCAGGAAATGTTGCAGGGCCCCAGGGGAGGCTTCTTGTCTGCCTGTGAATGAGTGTTTCCAGGGGCTCAGCTGGGGGGATGGCGGAATTTCAAGCACAGGACGGGTACTGGGGTCCGGTGACGTCCAGCACGGAGTGGTGTGAGCAGAATTATGCAGTCTCCCAGTACGTTGCGGAATTCTTCAACACCGTGTCGAACGCCCCTGTCATCTTGCTCTCCCTCATTGGTCTCATCAACTCCATACGGCAAAGGTTCGAGAGACGATTCAGCGTGCTGCACCTGGCCAACATGGTGCTGGGTGTGGGCAGCATACTCTTCCACGGCACGCTGCAGCATGTGTAAGTCCTCGGACGACTGGTTGCTGCCATCCTCACCGTTTGTGTGCCAGCTCGTGCTGGATCTTTGCGTTAAGGCAGTAGCTGATTAGGTCACATCGGACTTGTGTGTTGGCAGTCAACAGCAGAGCGACGAGACTCCAATGGTGTGGGTGATGCTGCTATATATCTACGTCCTCTACTCTCCGGATTGGCATTACACCAGCACCATGCCAACCTTCCTCTTCCTGTATGGCACAGTTTTTGCGATTCTCCACTCGCAGTTTCGCTTCGTCTTAGGGTTCCAGCTACATTATGTGTTTTTGGGTCTGCTCTGCCTCCCCCGGATGTATAAGTATTATATGCACACCACAGATCCTGCTGCAAGGCGGTTGGCACATCTATACATTGTCACCACAGTTTTGGGAGCTGCGTTTTGGCTTGTGGATCGGACCTTGTGCAGGTTCGTGCTGGCATTGCCGGTGAACCCACAAGGGCATGCGTGGTGGCATGTGCTCACAGGCTTTAATTCCTACTTCGGGAACACTTTTTTGCAATTTTGCCGGGCTCAACAACTTAACTGGAATCCAGAGCTCCGGAAGTGTTTGGGCCTTCCCTATGTCAAGGTTACCAAGCCTAAGGAAGAGTAAAGACAGACAGCAGCTACGACCACCTTGTATAGTCTCTATTGGGATTCATTATTTGAGCTACCATTGATGTTTCTTTGTGGGGTGAGAGCGAGCTACTTCCAAGGGCACCACCAAACGGCAGTGCCCTTGGCTTCGTGACAACCAATGAAAATATTCCTCTCCACACCTTCGGGATGGATTGATGTCATGTGGACCGTATGACGTGAGAGCTCCTCACCGAGTACTCTTGTTTTGTGGAGAGCAGACCGTCGCCTCGGTTTTGAGAAGGTTTTTGTAGAGCAGAGCAGAGCAGAGGCTATTCTATGATTTGCGTGTTTCTCTCTTGACTAACTATGTCAGCTGCAGCAGTCCTGGTAGGTAGTCAGGTAGTCATCAGGTAGTCAAATTGGTTGCAGCCGGAAGGTGATAAGGTCAACATTTTGGGGCACCAACGACAAATATTTGGTTGCTTGTATGTCAGAGAGTTTCCAGGATTTGACTGACCTTAGAGGCAATAAAAAAAACAGATCTTTCGAAGGTTAGTGTAAAAGGGTTGCTTCAGGGTCTTCAGAGTGTCCACGGACCACCAGACGGAACCATGCCTCGAAGCTGCTGCCCCTTTGCTTGATAATAAAACATGCCGGACTGCTCTCGATGAGAATTCGGCATTGCCTTCCTTGATGAGAGGGTCGTACCTAGTAGCTTAAACATGTTATATGGCAGCCTCCATCCAGCTCGCTTCTTCAGGTGGGAGCCACCACTGAAATGCACCCCTCTTTGTCCCTTGCTGTGGGCGCTTTTTCATACAGTCCTGTCTGGACCACAATGACAGGCGGATGGCAGAGACATGCACCTTTCCTTGAATTGCCGGACTGTGTAATGCGGCTTACCAAAACCCTGGTGGGTGCATAAGCAGCTTGGATGAGATGAGAATCTCACTAACACGGTGAGAAGCAGAAGCCATCACTGACCATGTCTGCAGCCACAGGATGGGTGTGTGCGCCGCCCACCTGGGGGACACGGCTTATCCGGGCTCCCTCATTCCGGGGCCACTGCCCTGGCCCTCACCCTGTTTGCTGTAGCTTGAAGGTTAGGTGCGAGGGAGATGGAACCCCGCCCTCGCAGGAGCAGACTGTGGTGCGGAAAAAGGTGCTGCGCCGCACCTCAGCTCCTGCTCCTGCATCCTCTGCCTCTGCCGAAGCTGGAGACTCAGCACCATCTCCGCTGAGAACGGTTGGCGTGGAGGAGGAAGGGGTGTCCTGGGAAGGTGTTGCCAAGGTGGACAGAGCACGAGCTGAAGACGAAACCAACTGGGGGTAGATTTTTGTGTCATGGCCGATTTGGCTGCTATGGGTGGACTCTCTGTGACGGTGAAATGGTGTGGGAACGGTGGCATGTGCAGTCGCGTTGCAGCGTTGGCGGCGGGTGACATTACTGCCCTGTTGCTCTTCTCAGGAGTAGGACGGCTCAGCCACGGTCTGCCCCTTGATTGGGAAATTGTACGAACAGCAGATCCCTTTATTGCAGGTGCATTCTTTCACATGGTGCCTTCAGAGAGAGATGCGTCATGTGCTGTAGCATCAGCTGGGTCCTAACTTCGCGCCCTGTACATCTGCAAATCCTTTTCGCAGGCTGGCTTTTAGGATCGTACTTCGTGGGTGGCTATGGCCCAGAAGGCCAAGGTGAACAAGGCCTTTCGTCTGCAAGTCTCTCTGCTGCTAAGTCTTGGGCTGTGGGGGTCCCTGTAAGTATAACTGCAATTCTGACGCAGCGTTGTGGCTTGGCAAGCAATCAAATAGACAACAGGCATTTTTGTAGACTACCCTGACACACTGGTATTCCAGCTGGGATTGGCTATCAGGACTTACACCACGGGTCATCCCCCTGCCCAACCTTTCATTCTAGTCTCCCTCGCCAGCATTCTTGTGCTCCTCACTGGTTGGCGGGCTGCGTTCACAGCGCTTTTTCCAAATGACCAAGCGACTAGAGTCCAAAAGCAAGGGGATAAGAAGGGGAGCGTGCTCGAGCTTTTCCAGGTTTGCATTCAGCGTCAATCTTCCGTTCGAAATAGCACTAGTTGCGATGTCGACTTACTTTCATTACCTTCCTCGTGAGATAACACCGATTGCGATATCAACTGACTGCTGTTTTGTCTCTGTTGTCTGATGCAGCTCTTGGGGTCACTAGTTCGCCGATGGTAAGCGAGATGTCCTAGGCCGACAGTTGTGTTCGAGCCAGTGACAACATATACTGTTGCGTTACGCGGAATTGCATCCTAGGTTATCTAGTAGGTAGGTTCCAAAGCTTCATTGGACACGTAGTTCATGAAGTGATGAATCTTCGCCAAACTTTACTTTTGAGAGCACGGAAGGAGAGAAAGTTGAGAACTCAACTCATGAGGATGCACGGACAAGTCGAAAAAAGCCCAAAAGGACACGACAATCGGCAGATCAGTGGTCCATCACCAAGACAGTTTCCAATATGGCCAACTCGAAGAGTTAACACATCGTATACAGAGCAATGAAAAGAACACCCTACGAAGCTCACACAACCTGTTCTGTCCAAACCGCCATTTACTCGGAAATCTTGCTCCCAAAAGCTCAGTCCAAACCTGCCAATACCATATCCTCCCTCCACAATTAGTGTTTCGAAGTCCTGTCTGGAAGGTCCTATACAAGACGACACTCCTATTATTTACATGAGCCAGTAGCCCGCCGCTGACCCCAACATCCTGCAGGAAGAAAAATGCAAAACACGATCACCAGCCCTATCAAGTCTTGCCAGATGACAGCTCCTGGTTACAGCCACCATAAGTATTGCACACCGTCGTAGCTTCAAAAGTACGTAACAGCTCCAATGCTCTAGACAGAAATTCACATCCTCAATCTGCTGTAAGATTCTTGTCAACAACCTGACAGAACCTCCGCAGATACATATTCCTCCTGTGTTTGCATGAGAACTCCTTCACTGGGTTTTTTCTTGCACCTGTTCAAACTCCACCTGAAGCACGCTCTACAACACATTAGTCCTACAGTACCACAACATGACACCCTTGCTGCAAGTGGCAGCATGCACTTCAACAAAAAAATTCAAGAACCACACCTCGAGGGACGACTGTACTTTCGTGTGGACTCCTATCTGGGGCAGACTTTTCTCCTGCAAGCGGTCATGATTGCACACAATCTCACAACAGAGAGGGCAACCATTAGCTGCTCAGAAGTTAGGACCCATGCGAACCAGCCCAACCAGGAATGATTGGAAAATGGTCAGAGTCCTCAGATCTACAGGGAAGCCTTCAGCCTTGAATTTACTCTCAGTGGAAAGGAGAGAAAGCAGCGATCCACCATCCTCATTCACGAACCCCAAAAGCTGGATGCAAGAACCACAAACTCTGTGGCACACTGGCAACACCAATTCCTCGAGGGAGCAGATCTTGAGGCATCACTCAGCCAATATAACCAGAAGGCCAGCCAAGAGGAGCTTGCAATTCGTGCTCCTGCAGCCAACAAGCATAATCCTCCCTGAGCCGTAGTGGCTCAGGCCACCCCTCCAATCAGCTGATGCAAACGACTTGGGCAGACCACCCACAGGTCCTTGAACAGGTTCACAATAATAATACCCCACTCCCAATCCACGTGAATACTGTTGGAACAGTCAGAGTGCTGCAATTCATGACAGGTGATAAAAAGGCTACCCATCACAAGCTAGACACTCCACTCCCAGGGAGACAGAACTATATACAATCTACAGACCTAAGTAATACGCTCCCACTATCTGAGAATGGGCATACCTAGTTCAAAGCCTGAGGAACCAATACCTGGCGGCACATACTACAAAATGTTTTGACTTCATACTACTCTAATCAGAGAGGGACAGAGACTAGTACTGAATCAAGGAAGGGCGTCTGCTGGGATAGTAGAACATCCCTGTCATCTGAGGGCAAGTATCCATGACATCAAGACAAGTTCAGGTGATTAGATGTTTGTTTGTTTACTATGTTCATTATGTTTCTCATTTTTTTTCCTTTTTATTCTTTCACCTTTTTTAGTTTTTGCATATGTTTTCCGCTGAACCCACAAATCCATGGCTTGTTACGTGCCCCTGAAAGCAACATATATGTCTTGGTTTGTTGGCATGCCATATTCTTCAGCAACATACTCTTACCCGTTGCGCAGGCATGTTCTAGATGCCTGGGTTCAGTCGGAGGGGCAGGACTGCCAGTGAAACCGTAGCCTATAAAGTTGGCTTCACGGTTTGTTTGAGATAAGCTCCAGGTCTTGCTACTTGATGTCGTCTGTAACACAACAAGCGAGGGCCGATGAAGATGGCCTCCAAATTTCATGCACAAATATAGTTAGGTATTTGAATCCCTGTATCCATGCTGGATCGCCCAACACTGCCATTCTTCTTAGCTGGCTTACTTTCTAGGTCTTCTGTTGCTCTCTTCAAACCCCGTTCACCTTTCAGAGCTTCCCCCTCCCTCCCACCTTCATCCGCTTTAGAGCTGCCATAATTCTCAAGTTCAGGAGAACCTTCCCCGTTGTTCACCCTGGCACCTACTTCACCTTCATGAGTACCATCGTCCCCATAATCTTCACCCTGCCTCCCACATTTGGCATTACGATCACTACCAACACCTTCACCTGGCCTTTTCTTTGCTCCACCCTTGGACCTGTCAGGAGGCGTTGATCCAGTCTGTCCTGGCAACCTTCTTGGAGGGCGAGCTGGACGAACTCCCCCTGGAAAGACATAGTCAGGAAGTTGCCTCCGCTGCACATGAGACACAGAGATATCCATTCCATGCCTTCTCATCGCATACAAGTTAACTGCAAACTTGAACTCGTCCACAGTTGTCGAAATGTCAAAACGCTGGCCTTCCTGTGGAACACTCTGTTTCCGCCGGAGGCCCATAAAGAAGGATGAATGCCTCCCTCTCTTCGATTCATCCACAAACGTACAGGGATGAGGATGACACTGAAGCTCTCCATACGTGTACCTCTCAATTTTCAGGGTAAGCTGCCTCAACCGAGACTCAACCCACCCTTTCCACGGCCGAAGATCATCTGCATGCTCTGCCAGTATGTCAATCTGCAGGTAGTTCCTGTAAGCATCAAAGAAAGGGTAGGGCTCGAACAGCTTTCTCCAGTCCGCTCTCGTCACCTCCAGGGCCTCACAAACATCATTGCCACGCTGGAATTCTTCAGTCATCACACGTAAGGTACTTGTTGAAACAGAATAACTAGAATTCATGCAAGGGTAGGCAGGAGTAATTATGGGCATCAGGTGAGTTCTGTCCATCGCGTTCTTCCGTGGATCCCATACGGGAAGACCTAGAGTGCCCTCCTCAATAGAACAAAGCATGACCGGATTCGGCCATCTCCACTGGGTGAAAACGCGGAAAAACCGAGAAACTAACATACTAGGCACAGCATAGGGATAAAGCTGGCAGATACGGGCCACAAGCAGCGCCCAGTTGACCCCTCCCAGAAACCCCATCACATTAGAGTAGACACCACGCCGCCTCGCCCACAACTTCATGCAGCGGAGGGTTGTTCGGAAATTAGGGATATTTGGAACCAATCTCAGAATTTGATCTGTCACCCTACATCCATTGAGACTCCTCACGCTCTGCTCGTCAACATTTCTCAGAATAGATTCTTGAGATATGTCAAGGTCCTCGGAAACGACCCAGTGATTCAGCCTAGCATACAGGAGATCGATAGAAATGTTGTTGAACTTGAACTTCATGACAGGTACGTGGGCGTCGGGAACAGGATGGAGCTCAGTCACTTCATGCATCTCAGCTAACATGTCATGCAAGTGACCAAAAAAATCCTCTTCACGGGTGGCAAAGCGAGGGCCCACACAGAGGGTGTCGATATCATCCCGAGGCCCATGTACTCCAAGCCGGTATGAACCAAAGGTGAAAATCCTTGCGTTGGCAGACTGCACCATCTCCTCATTGTAACCCTTATCCCTGCTAATATTCTTCACCCAAAGCTTAACGGTTTGATCCAGATGCCCCAACACCTCCTCCCTCCGAACCGCCTCCTCTTGGCTCTCGTACAGTCCAGCGGATGCCAAGTAGCCTTCCAGCTCCTTCGTCCTGATAAGATCCTGCTCCGAGGGACCGGCAGTGGAGATGGGCTCGGTGACCCCCAGATACGGCACGACATTCTGCATCCTGACAGCGCTCCACGGCACACCTGGACAAGCTCACAACTGCTAAGGATAGAACACGGTAAGAAGGACAACACCGGAACCAAGGGCACCTCAACTCACGCCCACCATAGCAGCCCTCCCAACACATGCACACACCACGGCATGGAGTAACACACACGAATATGCCACAAACATCCATGAACAGACAGCCAAAAAGCAGACGGGCAACAGGCCGAGCTCCGCACCTTGCAGAACCCTGGCGGCGCAGTCAAAAAGCACCTGAAAGTAGAGGCGGTGGCGGGCGGAACTCGCGCACCTGCCACCACGCCGGAATGCAACTCCTCCACTCCCCGAGAGCTGAGCAGCGGTCGCGAGAGCCTTCCTGACCTAAACCCAACGCGTGAGACACCAAGCGAGAACCGGGCAGGCAGGCAAAGCGAGCTTCAATCCAAGAGTTCCCAGAAGCCGCCTCCACCAGCCGTGGCGAAGTGAAGGCAGGCCTTCGCCTCGCCTCGCCTGGCTAAGCGGAGGCCCTGCCTGTCACGACGCCGGGGAGCAGCAACCACCTTCCTGGAGCGGGGGTACAGCAGGCAGTGACACCGTCAACGGCACAGCATGCAGGGGCGGCCGATCGAGAGCCTGGAAGGAGGGGACGAGGCAGGGAGGCGCCTGGGCATCGCCGTGAGCGAAGGCGGGAAGGCACATGCAGCCACCATGCAGGCAGGCGGCATGTAGCAAAGCCCCAGGACCGAGAAGAGGCAACACAACAGAGCACAAGCGAGGGAGAGGAGACAGTGCAGCCGGGCAGAAGCGGAGACAATGCGCCTGCGCCCGGGCCCAGTCAGCCACAACCCTAATGAGATTTTGGCTCTGATTCCCGATTTATGTACAGACCCACCCACAAACAGACAGCCAGAAATGGAGACGGCCAAATCTCATACATGTGTAGTATCACCTACACATCATTTACCTCTAGAATACCGATCTCTGTTTTATAGTGAGACAGCTCGCCCTACCTACAAGTCCGCATCAATTACCACCATATATAGGATGTTTTTAAACCGGTCGAGAATTTGAACATTTTTTTAAGGGCTTCGAGAGAAGAAGAGAAGAATTATATTACAGCCACAAGAGTGTTACATTATGGTGATAGCATTCAATAGAGGGAACCATTGAAGTTATATAGCCAGCTA
The DNA here is from genome assembly GCA_010909165.1 of Anthoceros angustus. NCBI lineage: Eukaryota > Viridiplantae > Streptophyta > Anthocerotopsida > Anthocerotales > Anthocerotaceae > Anthoceros > Anthoceros angustus. The sequence goes on from MU008150.1 coordinate 129,369, forward strand.
TATGTCTAGGTTTCATCTTGAAGTCGCGTGTACCTACTATGAAAAGAAAAGGCCTGCACTTTGTCGCTAACACGTCATACTCATGAACAGAAGAAGGTGAAAAGGCCTTCATAGGTACTCTCGCGTCATATTCATGGACAAGAGAAGATGGAAAGGTGTGCATAGGTACTCTCACGTCATATTCATAGACAAGAGAAGGTGGAAAGGCTTGCATAGGTACTCTCGCCAACACCTCCTACGATATCATAATGGAGACGATGGGAAACCCTTCATTCTGTTTGGCATTTAATGTTGGGCTGTTTGGTTTAAGCTGTCGATGAGGTTACTTGCAACCGTTTGTTGTTGTTCTAGACATTACCTCTTTCTAAGTAGGGGTTCATAATAGTTTATATAGTAGAAAGATAATTGTTCTTGTTTTACTATTTTTTTCTACTTAGAAAGAGGTTTTGATTTTCTAACTCGATTTTGAAGAATTGAGTTTGTTGTTTATGTCCAAGTATATGCTTGTATTTAGGAAGCTATTTCAAGAGTGCCCAAATGTTAACTCGGCACAAAGAAATTGAAAAAACAAAGTCTATATGAACCACATTTAATAAGAACCTACACGAATGTAGCAGGTTTAGTAGATACCTTCACGAATGAGAGGTGATTTAGCCCATCTCCAATTTCTGATTGTCTCTTAGAGCGATTCCAAATCAGAGAGAAAGCGAAAAATTTAAGGTTCCAGAATGACTGGGCCCAACTCTAAGCGCACATAGAGACAAGTGGTAGTTTTTTTGTTGATCATTTTGTCTACCAATATACGGTAATGAACGACACATCATCTTGGTGCGGATGCCAATTTAGATGATCTTAACTGAGGTGGACTATTAGTTCATGTGGGCCAGGTGCCATCTCTAGCTAAAGCGCTCAGGGACAATCGCGAGTGGTTTGGATGTGTAGGGAGCAGGGAGGGAAGACAGAACACATGGGAAGGGTTCTAGAACATGGCAAACTTGACTTACTCTATCATTAACTTATCCACTATATGGAGAATTTTTTCTAGATGACTTGGAATTTTAACAACCAATGTGTATCACTTCAAAAACTTTTGAAAAGCTACTACCACATCCTTATCAGAGACACATATCAGACATGGCACCGCTACTTGCATAAAGGCTCCGTCTTCATATCCGTTATGACTTGATGAAGAACATGAGACATATAATTGCGTGGGAAGAATTTCCATCATCAGAATCACTCCAATTAAAACCCTATAAAGTTGTCTGCATATCAATTTCATAAATATCCGTTGCTTGTAATCCACAGTTCAACTCAAGTATGAAAAGTGCACCAAGATGTTGATAGTAAAATTGTCGAAAGTTCATGTAAGGACCATATTCCTGAGAGTTCCTCAGCTGCTCATCAAGAAAAGGTTCTCATAGCTTTACAAATTTCTTGCATTTTAGGTTGAGAGCAAACTTCATAGTGCACAGGGTAGTTGATGCTAGTGAGTAGCAAGGGGATGAGTTTGGGTTTGCTCACAACTTGTTGAGGTATGTGTGAAGATACACAACTACGGACACAATAAAAATCCTGTCGAATGGACATAAAGAGAGTGCTCGACCCCCGATTCCGAGGAGGAGGAGGAAGAACAGCAAGAGCAGAAGCATGAACATGTCAGCGCAGGCTCTAGCTTGAATTAAAAAAAAATGAAGCTTTGCTCACTACCCACTTGGTCAAGCATTTTAAGTTTCTTTTCTTTCGATTTTCATTCAATAAAATTCATTATGACCTATTCTTCTTTGTACTATGATTTTTTTTGCTTCTCGCATCCTACTCCTTTTACAAATGGCATCGGTACATAGCAGACAAGAAAGATAGAAATGGGCTAACGTGAGCGAACAAGGGGTTGTAACCCTAACCATTTTGAATTTTATGATTTTAAAATTAGTTATAAATAATATTATAAGAAAAATAAAGATGTGATATATCTTTCAAGAGAACTTTTTAAGTTGGATATATTTATTAACTGAATAAATAAAATTATTTATTATTTTATAATAAAAATAAATCTCAAATATTAATTTAGATAGTTTAATTGATTATAATTCTTATATTTATTAAATAAATAAATAAATTTCTACCTCCATTAAATAAGAGAAGGAGGGTTCATAATCTGATCTGCTATAAGAGTAAGATTATAAAACTTTTAATAATGATTTATATTATCAAACTTTTAATTCTAGTTAGCAGACGTAGGTAAATAATAGGTAACGAGGGGATAAGATTATGGAATACCGATCTCGTCACACGGGCCCTTTAGGGTTTTTTTCCATTGTGACCAAAGAAGTTTTCCGGCATCTGGTGAAAACTCACAGTACGCAACCCGACATCGTGGTTCGCCTTAATGTCGTGTTTGTAAGGAATCTTTTACGGTTGTGTGACACACAATGTTTTCGTTTTAAAATTTGTGAGGGCATGGGCCATCGGACATCCTTCGCATGACCCCATCCGTCGGTTTGCCGTCGATTTGCCATCGCCGTCACGAGGGCTTGATGGGAGATAGCGTGGAGGAGGGCACAAGGGCTGTATGCTGCGAGGCGGGCATCTGGCCACTGATAGCGTCTGGGCGCCATATGCGCCTCGCGCGGCTATCAGACCATCCGGCGTCGTCGCACTGAGGGCCAGCCATACGGGCCTCGCGGTGGCGCACACCATCTTCCGAGAACCGGCCTTTACATTGCACCACAACAAAGCTTTGGGCTCAACTCTCAAAACGCGAACAAACAAATCCAAATTGTCACCGCTCTCATGGTGGCGCACAAAATGTCATCAGGGTCATGGTGGCGCACAATCAATTTTCTCCGGCCACCTAGCTCACTCCGGAAGAAAAATCTGGGCCACGCCCCTCACACCTCGTGCACCATAGGCCAGGCGGGGTGATGGCCGTCACGCCCAGGGGTGGCTTGACCTCATCCAGTGGAGGTGGGTATTCGCAATCGTCCCACGTGCTCCTGCACTCCTGCAGTGTTGTTAGTGCCATGTGCTGGATACATGTCAGGAGGAAGTCCTGCAATCCTTTGCATATGCATTGTCCTCGCCATCTGCGGTTCTGCACAACCCGCAATGATGGCCCATACGAGTTCCCGTGCACACACAAATGGCGATCGCCCTCCCTCCCTCCACAATCTTGTAACCTCTGAGACAAAATGAATGGCGAGACTGCGATTTGCTCACCGCTCGGCAATTCTATGCGGGTGGTGGCATCTCGGGGCCACGTTTTTGTGCATCTTGAGGCCACCCACATCGAACTCCTCGCCATCGTCCTCCTCAGCCCCATATGCGGGTGCCTGCACCCACCCTTGTAGTCGACCTTCTTCTTGGAATGCGATTGCAGGCACATGGCCGGAATGTCACATCGGCTGCCACGATCTTCCGCACCCGGTGCCTATTCCATACCTGCCTCCAACGCTCGAGCTCTGCCCTCATCGTGGGCATGAAGGTCACGTGCAGGGAATGGATGTGCCAGGGGTTGGTGATGTCCAGTTCGCTGCTCCTCACCATATCCATCATGTACCCCTTGTAGAGGAATGCCCACTTCTCTCCCAAGGACCGCCAGAAATGCTCAATCCTCTGCAACAATCCGCATTCAACGCTTCCACCGGTGTCACTGCGGAAAGCAGAGACCTCCTAACTTTTACAGTTGTGCACGGAGGGGCGGATGAAGTTGCTTCCATGTGCCCTTGGCCTCGCTCGGTTCATATCCTCTATTAGGTTGTGCTGCTGCGTGGTCCGTGGCCAGCTGCGGATGCCCAAACTTCCTCCTTTGCTTCCACATAGGCGTTGAAAATCGTCGTTCCCGCTTGTTATCCTCCGGCACCAACGGGGCGTAATGGGTTGCCCCATCTATGGCCCGTGCACTCAAGTAGAATTGGTACATCTTGTCATAAAAGGCTGCGGCAACCAGGCACCCGTCGGTGATTGCGGTCACAACTCTGCAATCACTTCTTCCTGCCGCGAACTGCGAACATCGCAGATGACCCCCCCCTCCTCTACAATCCATATGCCACATGTACATGGGTGTCGCATTGGTGTCTTGGGCCAGCAGCGGATGCGCCTTGTCGGCCGTCGTGCCATGTGCTCCGGGCATCAAGCCGCCTCCGTCACCACCTCCTTGGGATTTCGATTCCATCCGATTGCACTCTGCCGCAGAATCGTATTCCGGCGTTCAGCCGTCTTTGATGGGTGTGTGCGTGGCAATCGTGCACACCTCCTCCACGGACAACCTCCCATACACCCGCGCCATGCCGTGTGCCGATCACGAGCCTCGTCACCGTGCTCAAGCTGCAGCCTAGCTCCGTCGGTAGGCCTTTCAATGGTCTCCACTGCAAGTGTTGCTGCCGCCAAATCATAGTTTGCGGTGTAAGTAGCGCGCGCACCGCCGCGTCTCCTGCATCCTTCATCTCCACCTTCCGGCCCTCATCCCCACGGCTCCTCACGGTACCTCAAGTTTTCCGTCCGCATGATGATGGGCTTCGCCGCGACCTCGATGCGGCCGTCTTTGGCGCGCCCACCATCTTCCTCGTCGTCGCGCTGGAAGGCCGCGCGCCCGCGTCCATGGGCACCCTTCACTGCCGTTTTGCCCCACGTGATGGCCAAGGTGGAACTTGGTGGCCTCAACACCCTCAGACCTCGCGCCCTACTCCGATGAGCGCTTTTCCTTGCCCATGCGCCTTCCTCCCGGTTCAAACCCCAAATGCACCTCTCGCAGTAGGGCGATTTGATCCTCCTAACACTTTCCGCCCGAGTAATGGCATGTCAGCCAAGGGTTTCGACAGGACGGCTCGATCATTGTTAGCGTATGCCCACTCCGATTTTTGTTCCAGCGGTCCGCGATTCAAGCGCTTGCGGGAGGGGTTTCCACCTGCATCTGCAGGTAGGCACTGCTGCAAGTTCTGGTGCGCCCCGCTAGTCACGGTTTAATTTTCGTTTCCGCATTTCATTCATTGTTTGAAGTGCGACCACAAGTGCACTCCACCAACACTTCCAAACCGGTACGCACCAAACATTGTCCGTATGTGAACAATCTAGAATGGGCGCTTCACGTGCGAGCAACACACTTGCGTCCACCCATTTTACGGCGGGCCATCGACAATTACCGATGGCCTCTCTATCTTCACTCTTGTGCTTCCCATAAACCCGGCAAATAGCGAGAACCCTGTCTTACCTCAATGCGCAGGGTTCCACGACGGTCCTCGGTGCGAACAAAAGGCATGGGATCTTCCGGCTATCGGGCGTATCCGTCGACCCCCATTGTGTGGCATGCCACGATAATCGGTCACATGCTTCCAGTTTGGAATACTCCCTCTTCGTTCGATTGAAGTCCATGTAACATATGAAATGCTCCGATCTGTACAATGAGTGGCGACCCACAAAAAGTTGTGTTGATCCAACTCCACAGGAGGATGCTCAATGTCCCAACTGCAAAGCGAGCCTCAGCATGTTCCAATGCCGCTTTGTGGCGTCCACAGCACATGTAACGCCGGTCCCATTCCGCCCAACCGCCTCACTTCTTCCAACTCCACTTCTCCGATTGCGGAACATCCATCGCTATCATTCCCTCCACTGCGACCATAGGGTGCCATCCAACTGCTTTCCTCCACTTTCGCAGCGGTGATTGCGAAAAGGCGTCCTTCTCATAAAACTCCCACGAAGCCTCCATTGACTTCTCACGAGCATGGTCACGGTGGCGTTCCTATCTCGATGGCCGAGCGCGATTGCAATCCACGGCTCTTGGTGCATCCTGGCAGCACCAACGTGCCATGCGATTCTTTGGCGCGTTCCGGCATTCCGTGCCCAGGCGTGCGCATGACGCCGAGGCACCTTGACTCCACCTCCAACCCCGGACCTCAATGGCATGGGCCTGCAATCGATCCTCTCCACGGTAGCGAAAATGAAATCTTTGTGCATTGCGGACAATGGAACCTCCAATACCATGAGTACCCATTTCCCGGACCGGCCGTGCCACATTTTCCTCCCTGCCATGTACGCTCGCACATGCGGAGTCGTGGAGTGGATTTGCGGGGACTCTCCCACTCCCACACCGGCTCCACCGTCGCCCGCGAGCCGTCGCTTCCACGGCCTCCTCCGCGCCCCGCCGTCGCGCATGTGCGGCGTCGTTCGCATTGGCGCCTTCCGGCGAGGCGTTCGGCGGGGGCAGTCGGCAGCGCGCTCGATGACCACCTCGCCAATGCAACCTCGGTCGCCGCGCGCGGCGCGTCGGCGCAGCATCATCTTTGCCCGGCCGCCGCACCTCCTCCTCCGTCGCCATGGCTCCTTCCGGCGGGCGACCATCCACCTCGCCGCCTCTGGATCGTCGCGTGGCAGCGCGTCCACGCCACGCTCTCGCAGCCGGTACTCGAATGGATCATACCCACGCACACAAGAGTTGTGAGGCTCAGGGCGAGCCAGCCAAAGCGCATTTTCACCTTTGAGGCCACATAGCCGCGTGCACATCGCTCGTTGTGGGCGGTGTCGCCTCCTTGAGCCGTACCCAAGCATGGCGTGGGCAATGGAGGCCGCTTTGTGCAATCCACCACCGCAATCAATAGCGAGGTTTGAGAATTCATGGCGACCCGGATGCGACGCCAGCGCTGCACCTCTGTCTCCACTTGGTGCACCTCCACGAGATCCACGCCCCTCCCAAGGTGGGTCGTGTTGATCACCGCCGCGGCGGTGACTTCCACCTTCCGTTCGGACGGCTCACGGGTTGTCCATGGCCTCTCCCCCCTCCTCCCTCCTCCGTCGCCATGGCTCCTTCACGGGCGCCGTGCGGCCGCACCTCCTCCTCCGCCGCCTCCCGTTTGAGCGCACCATCATGGCGGGCATTGAATGGGAATCATAGGTATACTTGCGGCCTCGGGATCGTCAGATCCCCAGCGGGCCGCCGCCTCCATTCGCCGATCCGCGCATAGCGCTGCAGCATATGCGACATGTTAGTCCACCGTCAAGTGCGTGTGCAATTGCGATGCCATGCGAGGCCACATCGATCTCGGTTTCCACCGTGCATTTTCAGCAAACATTGAATGTGCAATCGGCGCGCACACCTTACAACGATCCGCTTGGCGGTTGCACCCTCTTGGTGGCCTGCGAACCCGCGGCCCTCGCCCTTACTTGCGTTGGCGTTCACCATCGGCTGTGCACCATCACGCCATTCCATTCGCAACCCATTACAATTTTGTGCCTTCACGGCGCGGTTACCTTCCACCGCCCACACTCGCATCCTGCCAAGTACTCGAACATGGTTCTCCGTCGGTTGATATCACGGAACAACGCTCCGTCTTCTCATTCCATTCCATTTCTCCATACGCCGCGAAATCAACCAATTCATAATACCTCATAATACCTCTCCACCGGTCGGTGGCACTTTCGATCGTGGGAAAACCAAATCCGGTCGTCAGCAGTTTACGGCTCTCCTTTCCGGTACCTCTTCCATCCCGCGGCGGCGCCGAACACTTGGTGCATGAAAATGTGGCACTCCACGGTCGGTAGCACTCTCGCGATAATTTGTCCACCGCCACTCCATCCGGTCATCCCTCGCGGTGCGGTCGTCAGACGGCAAGTTTCTGGATAGCCCTCTATGCGCGGACGGCTTTGATGGTCCTCCACAAATGCCAAGAACTCGGACAGCTCCAGTGGTTGATGGGAACCATAGGCCACGCGAGAATGTACTCGCGCGAGCTTTGCATCTCCCATTCCTCCCGGGCCCGCGCGCCCCGCGCTGCTGCCGGGACACGCAAACATGCGCATCCGCACCGTGATTTGCGGTCATCTGACATGGGCTCCGCTACCTACTCTGCTGGCCACCTTCCACTCTTCAAGCGCAACGCCGCCAGAACACACCACCCACGGGCGCGCCTCGCTCGCCGCGCCCGGCGATCTTGTGTTCCTCATCCTCCTCCACGGCACGGGCGGGCGCGTTGCGCCTCCACCACCCACCCGGCGCGCCTTCCTTGCACGTAAATGTCGCACCCGTTTCCCTTCCGACCACCGCGGCAACCGTCCCTTGTCCCTTCTCCGCAGGTTGCGGCGATCATGGCGGTGGACCGACGTCTGCTCAAACCCAACCGCACACGCGGTATCGCCCCCCATTTCACTAACCCCTCCTTTGGTGGCGTGGGCGGAGTAGCTCGCTTATGCAAACCCCTTTCACTTTGGGCCGCCACACAACCTCCCAATTTTCATTTCCAACCAATCCATCTTCACAGCGTCCGGTGGTGTGGTTTGATATCTTTGCCGGACATACCACCGGAAAATTGAAAATCTATATACAAAAAACGAAAATCATAACCCAAGGAAAAGGTGCACATGGCATGCACATGGTATGTATGCATGATGCATGGTTGCAATCGGATGCGTGAACATGTCTACCTAGATCTTTGTGTCATCTATCGCATCGTCTATCTCCATCGCATGTCTATATGGCATACTATGACACATATATAGGTCATCGCATCTACATAGAAAAACCTAAACACCATAACCCAAGGAAAAGGTCCACATGACATGCACATGGTATGTATGCATGATGTATGGTTGCATTCGGATGCGTGAACATGTCTACCTAGATCTTTGTGTCATAGCGCAATCCATCTATCATCGTCGTATGTATATGCACTATGGCATATAGTCATCGCATCTACATAGAAAAACCTAAACACCATAACCCAAGGAAAAGCGCATGTCGTTGTTCGGATGCATACATGTCATTTGTTCAAGGCCAAGGACAAGTATGATAATAAATAAACCCAAAGTTTCGACATTGTTGAGGTGGACGTGATTCAACATTCCTTGCGGCATACGCTACCGAAACATGTCTATATATGTGGCTTCCTTCCCAATCATGTAGAAGTTTGCATGGGCATCCATACTTGACCTGCAGAGGTTCGGTCAAGTAGACAAGGTCTTGTCTTCTTTCTCTCTTATGTCTTGTGGGATCCGCATTTTCCGGTGGGAGCCTCGGTCCAACCCTTAACGTCGTGTTTCCTTGGTCTTGACTTTAGCGAACATGTTGTCATACCACTTGCCATATGCCATGTGATTTGGGGGTGCATGTGATGAGGCATGCATTGAATGTATGGCATGCACATGGTGTGTATGCATGAAGTATGGTTGGCATGTTGTGTATGTGAACATGCCTAGGTAGATGTTGTGTCATGCCACAATGAATCCATGTGCATCGTGATGCATGTGGCCATAGCGGATATATAGGGTTGCGAACACATATATACGAATACATGAACAACATAACCCAATGAAAAGGCGAGTACGTTGTCTCATACATATCATTTGTTCAAGGCCAAGGACAAGTAGGTTTTAAATAGACCTATAGTGCCTACCGGGTGAGAGGTGGCGTGATTAACTCTGTTTCCTTGGTCTTGACAATACCGATAAACATGTCTATATATGTGGCTTCCTACCCAATTCATTATTCGATTGTAGAAGTTTTATGCATGGAAAGGCATCCATACTTGCCATGCACTGGCTTCTTTCTCTCTTGACCTTTGGGATCTAGTGGGAGGCGTTAGGCAACCAACTTGATCGGGGCGCCTGTCAAATGCATTGCGATTGCCTTGGTCTTGGACAAGGGACCATTGTTCATGTGTTCATATACGAATATGCACCTCCTTCATTATTGTCATTGTCATTCGAGGAGGGCTGCGGAGGCGAGCGCAACGTCATCCTCGTTTGAGCGCAAGTGCATTGTGTTCTATGGCGGTCGTTCATTGTCAATTGCACATTCAACCTCGTCGATTGCACATTCAACGCAATTGCCTTTTATGCTATGCATTTGTAAGGCATTGTATGCATTCGAAATTCTGGCGGTTTAGGCATTTTGGGTTCGGTCGGCATTTTCACTTTGGTTTGTTGGGTGGGGTGGGTTGGTCTTTGGGTTGGCGGGTTGGGTTGGTGTGGGTTGGGGCGGGGTTGAGCCGGTGGGGCGGTTTGTGGTGGTGGGGCCGGGCCGTAGCGGGGTGGGGCATGCTGGTGCGGGCTCACCCAGCGGCAGCCTACAGTGCGGGAGGCTGCGGGATGGCGCGGGCGCTGCGGCGGGTCCGTGGAGCGGGCCGGGTAAGGGCGGGGAGGACCAGTGCTGCTCGGGATGGGGTCAGGATGTGGGAGTGACCAGGACAAATCTCCGAGCCATGAGGCGCAGGAAGGGCCAAGGCAACATGCCATCGAAAATGTGAAGTGATGATGGGCTGCGTTGGCGCCAATATGGGCCATGCTACAGTTTCATGGCAAGCAATATGGGATGGACTTCATGGGCATTGCGGACCATGGCCCGAAATACCTTATAAATGCATAGCCGTGGACTGCGCATGCGCAATATAGACATCGGATGAGAAGGGCATTTGAATAAGCCGGGGCACAATGAATTGCTTCGAGCGTCGGTATTGGTGTGCGGTCCGACACAAATGCTCGCGGCCTTGATACCGCATCATTTGCCCTATCACACTATTCTGCGGACCATATCGGACCCAATATGTTAGTGCGACACGTTGTGCAGCATCTTCGCGCAGCGGAAGGAACCATGGACCCTCCGCCTCGACATGTTTGGCGGGCGCCCGGCGAAGTCAAGCCACTCGTCATGTCCTCTGCAACGGAGTAGTGCGGTGGCGGCAACGATGAGGGTGTGGCGTGGCCGCGGCGTGCATGGCACTATGGCGGCGCGTGGCTTGTGGAGAGTATTGCGGCCAGCGTAGCGCGCAATCATGTTTGCGGGGCCAAAACTTATCGCGGCCGGCCCCTCGTAACTCAACGATGTACCGCACATGCCGGCGTGCGAAAGTATGTCGGGCGGGGATACGGAGGATTATGGACAATGATTTCAGCTTTCCGGCTGCAACCCCACCCTTGAACGCAATGCTTGCGGACATCGGTGGCCATCGATCTCCTGCACATGCGCGTCTCGTCCCACACTGGCAGGCGCGCCACGCATCGGTGAGGCGTGTGGACATAAGGTCAGCTGCGGATCTTGCACAGGCTCCATGGCGTCTAGCGGAAGACACGTGAGCATTGCACACACCCGCTCGGGCGGACGAAGATGAAATTGGCACACGGTTCTTGATGAGCACGAAGGAGAAGCGATCCGCGGATGGAGGCGGATGGAGCGGCCGTGTCTGCCCTCGGCGGATGGGCGGCCGTGCGCCGCCATCGCGCCGTTCGCGCCCCAGCCGTTCGTCAAGCGCGCGGCGGGCGACCTTGGCGTGGGCCGGCGTCACGCCCAAGATCGCGACCGGACGGCACTGCGCCGTCGAAGCCGCCATCGGGCGCTCGGAGGTTCAACGTGGTGGTCGGCGGCCCTTCCACATATGGCGGGAATGGGTGGGAGGATCGTCTCGCATTCGCGCCACGCGCCACATTGGTGGGAGGAGGCGGCGGAGGAGAGCGGGCGCCTCCCTGCGGGCGCCGTTGGGACAATCCCATTCACGCTGCGGAATCACGGTGGTATAGGCGCGGAAGAAGCAAAAGAGCGGAGCGCCGTGCTTGCGAGGCGTTAACCAAAGCTCGGATACAAGTCTGGACAAGGCTTTCCCAAGGTCGACTTGGGAGATGGAGAAGGCGGCGAGTTGTCTTCGTGTCGCTCGACCTCACGCAGTGGAGCTCTCGGGCATGCGGTGGCGTCGTCTGGCAGCGCCGTTCGGAAGGAGCGTGTGTCGACCATTGTTGATGCGTGCGAGGCTCTATTCGACAAGCTGGTGGCGATGCAGGACTTTGTGGTCCATCGCGATTCGTCGCGCACAAGTCCGGTGTATCCGGTGACATTCTGTCAATTTTTCCCAGCGTCACAGTCTTGGCAGGTGATCAGTATGCATGGGGCGTGGGGCGCAATTTACACCTCTGCTGCGGAGTGCGAGGGAGCGTGCGCCGGAGGTGTATGATTGGGTTGGGAGGAGGAAGAAGTGGATGTCCCGAGGATGGGAGGGATAGCGGGCGGTGGCGGCGGTGGTGGTGGGCGCTCGGAGGAAGAGTTCAACAACGCCGTCGGTATCCGGCATCCCACCTTGGAGGCACCGCACATCCCACTGCCGGTCGGGACATGTGGGGAGGCGCACAATTTCCTCTCCCTCAAGGCCAGGCCAGCCTTGAGTAGAGCTGCTGCGTGGGCGGGCGCCACGTCCGGCCGGGCGGGCGTGCCCGTTGATGGGCGTCTCGCGGCGGGAGGCGGGAGGAGGCTCTCAGCGGCATGGCAACGGACCTTCTTAGTTGTGGAAGAGCTCGGCACACACCACCGCAGTGGGAAGGCGAAGGCAGCGTCGGCGGGGCGACCGGAGCCATCGCGAGCTTCTTTTCTTCATTTTGGGTCACTTGCGAGGCGGAATGGCGGGGCGAAAGCAGATCACGGCTGCGCTTGCAAGGCTGCAACATCTTGGACAGGCGCGAGCGAACTCGCGGAAGGGCTACTTTGCATCCGGATGGTCAAGGCATGGGCCAGCTGGAAATGTTCGACACGCCACCATCCGAGGGTTCTTCGCCGGCGTCTCCAGTGCGGGCTGGTGCGCCTTCTCGAGGACATGGACGACTAGACCTTCGCTCCATGACGGCGGAAGAGTTGCGAACAGCGGCACCAACTTGAGGTTCGCGATGGATGAGGGCGAGATGCTCACGCCGCGCCCACCGCGGTGGGTCGCTTCGAGCGAGCGGCGAGGAAGGCGGAGAAGAAGCGGCGGCGGCGCATTCCGGCAGGAAGCGCCGCGATGCCGCCCACTGCGATCGGGTTTGCGATGACCAGAAGGCTCTGTATGCCGTCCGAGCGGAGCGAGGCGGCGATTCGAGGACATCCTAACCCTCCGGTGAGTGCGAAGATGCCATTATTGCGGTGCGCCGATGGGGTTGACGCCGGCCTTTGGTGATTGCGGGTTGAGGCGGGCATGGAGTGCCAACTGCTTCGACAATTTCCGGGCGGGAGGGACCTTTCCACCGTTTAGAGTGCGATCACAGTGCAGGGCAGTGGTGATAGTCCACGAGGTTGGAGCGATGGGCCAGCGGGCCTCGAGGCGGTGCATCGGTGAGGCTGGAAGCAGTGCGAGTCGCCGTCATTTGTGGGCGTGTTGAGCTAGCGTTCGGCGGTGCTACACATTACCACATCGACAGTGCATCCGACCCCTCTGAGTGACATGGTAAGATATATGGCATGATTGATGCAAAATGTGCGGTCGGCAGATGCCTCCTTGTGCGAGCCATGTTCTTGAGCTCTACATCACTGGCAAATGGCATTGAGGTGAGTCGTCCCATGACATTTGCCACACTCGCACGCACTAGGGAGCCAAAAGGACGGCGTGCACAAGTGGAAGGATGCGGGCGCGAGAGGGCGTTGAAGAGGGCTTTTAAAAGGCGGATATGTTGACAAGCCACCTCATGGCCATCCTCCAAGAACGAAGCGCGGGGCTCGGCGGGCGAAGAGGAAGCGGCTGCGATTTCATCGGCCGGGTCCGATGGCGAGCAGGCTCCCGGATTTTTCAAGCATGTGGCGACGAAGCCCTCGCATGTCTGGGGCGGCGGTGGCGCGCGTCGGAAGAAGGTGCGGGACCCGGCTTTTATTCACCGGTGCACACGCGTTGGCGGGTGGGTGGGAGAGGGTTCGGCATGTGGTGCACCTGGACAAGAGGGCCATGTTGGAGTGTCTAGGGAGTGCACGTTTGAGAGTGTCACCAAGTTCTTCGCCACGCATGGATGCAGGCGAGCGTTCTGGCGGAGTGAGATTCGAGGCTTGCCGCGGTTGAGAGAAATGTTACGTGAAATCGTCGAGAGATGTCATTCGGCGATAGGCGCTGTTCACCTTCATCACCGGAGTTTACTTACTTCGGGCGGTGCCAATGGTGGTCGAGCAAGTTCCCCTCCGGGCATTTGGGCGTGCCTCGATCGAGGCGTGCTCGCACTCTCACTCCGCTCTATGTCTCAAGCTCGTGATGGCCGCGGGTGACGAAGCCATCCGCATGAACTCCGTGTATGGGCAGCGGCCTCGGTCGGACCTGCGTTTCATTAGAGGCGGCAAGTGGTTTTCGAAGTTGTGTTTGTCCTGGCCCCCGCGAGGGCACTAATGTGAAGAGACTTTGACTGTCCGCACTCACGCTTGGTTTGCGATGGCGGATCTGGCGAAGCGGTGCACCCACAGCAGAGCGGCCGATTCGGCGTGGTGCTTTCCGTCACCAATTGAGAATGGGCGAAACAAGGTCGGGCGCAATAATACGGAAAGTAGGGTTGGCGGTGGCATTTGGGCGGTCGAATGGAGCGGAAGTGCATCCGCGGAGGTTCAATCGGCCGCGGCTGCCCCAACCACATTGGGGAAATGGAAAGAGGTGCGAGCGGTGAGGTTTGGGCGGAAGGTCTTCCATGTGGGCGTGCACGATGCGCATGGCTGCGGTGGTGCGGCCGAGCAAGGTTGTTGTCATTGCGACAATCCGAGGTGGACAGCTCAAAGTTCTTGCGACATCGGATCAGAGGCTGGAGACGTGGAAGAAGACAAGCTGGAAGTGTGCGGCGTGGAAGTGCGGTCGGTGCGGTTCGTCAGGTGCTCCTCGATGATGAGGGCGAGGTTTGGGCCTTGCATTCCACGGTGGTCTTGGGCATGGCGAGGAGTTTGGGCTGCGTGTGGAAGGCGGGGATGCGGTAGCGATCTGCTGCGGAGGAAGGCGCTTTGGTGCATCATCGGTATGTGAGCCCACTCGCGCGCACCATCCGTCGTTGTGCGTAGCGCGGTGCCTTATGCGGTGGGAGGAAGGTCCTTGAATCAGGGGCGGGCGGGCGGGCGGAATGGCCTCAAAGGAGGTGCATTTGATTGCGGCGCGCAATCACCGGAGGAGCGGTGAACTTGCAGTGGCGATGGCGGCAGTGCTGCTCATAATAGCATGATCGCGAGTGGAAGAGTGGTTGTGGAATGGCGGTAGCGGGGCACTTTTATACTCCTCCATAAGTTTGGTGTTTCGCAAGGGCATCATGATGATTTATAATCGGTCCAAAGCCTAATGAATGAATTTGTTTTAGTGGTCAGTCCAAAACTTTCGGTGTTTTCGTTTTCATGTCAGTATGTCATGGGCTAGTCCTCGACCTTGGCCCAATGGCGAAAACAACATCGATTGTTTCGTCATTCGACATGGCCCAAAGCGAAAACAACTCGATTGTTTTCAATCAGTGAATAAATTTCCCCTTTGGACCATCGGCCAGTCATGAAAGGGAAAATACTCATTGGCCTTTGGAGCTTTCACATTGGCAATGAAGAACAAAACTCCTTGGCCTTTGCACCAATATGTCAATCAATGAATGGAAGGAAGACCTTGGCCTTTGGACCAAACCGAGAATCACCAAATGAAGCGAAGTACCTATGACCATTACCGCTGTGAGCATTCGCATAGGTGCGCCATTGACACCGACTGACCTCCCACTAGACAATGCGGTTCCCAAAGGTGAGAAGAGGGAAAGAGAAAAGAAGGGACGAAGTATGGCTGCCTATCCTTTATGACAAACATGTACAATCGAAGAATCATAGGTTGGGTAGCCCACATATATAAACCAACGGGACTCTCGATGAAGCACCACCGCCGATGGTAGGACTACGGATCTATTTAGAGTCCTACTTCTCCTTGGCCTTTGAACAAATGATATTTATGCGATTAACAACCTACTAGCCCTTTTCCTTGGTTTATGATTTTCAGGTATTTTCTATATAGGTGCGGTGACCTATATATGTGTAGTAATCTTGTGCCTTACAAACATCGCGATGCACATAGGTTGATTGTGCCATGACACACATCTAGGTAGACATGTTCACAATACGTGGTCCAAAGGCCAAGGCCAAGGACGTTTCTTCCTATATATAGGCGGTAGGCGGGGATAGGCAAGTAGCGTGTAGTTGGTAGTCCATGGTTGGGTAGCCCACATATATAGGCAAGGCTGATGGAGTGCCACCATCGATGGTAGGCGATTAGGTATATTTGTAATCCCACTTGTCCTTGGCCTTGAACAATTGATATTCATGCAAGAAACGTACTCGCCCTTTTCCTTGGGTTATGGTGTTTACGTGGTTTGAATATAGATCGGACCTATATATGTGTCATAGTACCACCGCGAACATGCATCACGATGCACATAGATGGAAAAGGTGCCCATGAGAGCATCTAGGTATACATGTTCACATACTTCAACCATCCATCCCACATGCATGCATACCATGTGCTTTCCATGTGCACATTTTCCTTGGGTTTTGATTTTTAGGTCTTTCTATATAGATTGGCGTATGTGTGTAGCCAGTCGTGAACATATATCACGATGCACATGCACATGGTATGTATGCATGATGCAGTTGACGGTGATGCATGTGACCATGTCTACGTAGATCGTGTCGTGGGCACCTTTTCCTTGGGTTTTGATTTTATGTCTTCTATATCGGCACGTGACCTTTATATGTGGCATGGTACCCTTCGACATGCATGACGGTGCACATACATGGATTGTGCCATGGCACGACATCTAGGTACAAATGTTCGGATGCATCACATGACAACCGCCATCATGCATACATACCATGTGGATGCCATCCATAGGCAATGCACATGTGACATTGGTCCAAATCGAAGGACTTTTCTTCCTATTTATAGGCAAGGCGGAAAAGGCAAGTATAGATGCCATGGATAGATGGCGGGAACACATCGGAAAAGGGGAAGTGGTAGGTTGACTAGCGGTCCGTTGTCCGGACTCAAGCAAGCATGCAGTTAGAAGGTTGGAGCTACGCAAGCTGAAGCGGCGGTGGCAACATCACGGACCATCTGGCAGTGGTGTTGGAAAGCGAATAAATGCGGCGGCACTTGAGCGGCCAAAAGCAGTGCGCTGGTGGCAAGTGATGCATTGGGGTGCCAAATGCGGTGAAATCTGAACAGGCGGCTTTCTTGATTTGGGCGCAAGTTGGGGCAGCTCTTCACTCGGCAACTCCAAGTGCCACTTTTCAAAGTGGAAGCTCACGAGCATAGGCGTTTTGGGATATGGGCGGCGAGGTGGAAGACATGGAGCTCGACACACCCATGCCGGGGCAGGAGAGGAGGCGCCTTGGAAGGCATGGCGGTGGGGCATGGGCGCCGGCCGCGGGCGGCGGCGATGAGAAATGGCGTCGTGGCGGCGGCAATCGCTTCTGCTCGGCGGCAGCGGCGAGCAGCGGCGGTGGCGTCGAGGCGCCGCGGCGCGAGCTTGAAGCAGGCCCCGGCGACGAGCGAGCATGCGGCGGAGGCTCGGTCGGCGGCTGTGGCGGCGGGGCATCCGATCTGCGCTTGGTGGAAACCCTCCAGCGGCAGGCGTGCCACCTTGGGCGATCCCAACAAGCGGCGTGGAGTCTTTTGTTTGCGCCCACAAAGCCGTCGCGGATGGGGCTGCGGCCAAACACGGAGGCGGTGAGGCGATTGCATGCGGCCGAAGTCTGGGCTGACATGAGGCAGTTGAAGCGACACCAGAAAGCGGTCTGGCAGCTGGGTTACTGCATGCGCCGGCTGATGGAGGATAATTTGGCGGTGCGGCCGCCGCTATAGGGAAGGGGTGCTGCGTGTAATGCGGGTGGCTTTGCGCATGCGGCCAATGGGTGCGATCGAGGATGCGGCACGATCGCAGCTGCGATGCGACCTTGTACTGACGGACATTATACGGCCTGGCAGCTGGCGAAACAAGGCGCAACCCATGTGGTTGCGCCAAGCGGGCTGCAAACAGGCGCATGCGGGGACGGAGGACCGGGCATCCCTTGCGCCTCCTTCTCGGGCGTGCCGTGGGGGCGGGCGGAGGAGGTGGGGGCGAAGTGAGGATGGTGGGGCAAGCGGCTCCGGGGGAAGGAGCCGTCGGGCGCTTGGTGAGTGGAGGAGAAGGAAACCGAGGAGGAGGCGCGGACTGACGAAGGAGGCGTGGGGTTGCGAGCGAAGGCGAGGCGGCGGCGGACAACAATCGGAAGACTCATGGTAAGTGAAGGCACAATCCGCCGTGGTGTTTGACAATGCTGGTGGGTTCGATTGTCATTGCCTCGTAATCTTTGGTTGCAAGTGGTGAACTTTGCCATGCACGGTACTCATATGTCTGCAGTTGGGTTTGCGGTGTGGGCCAGTGGGCAGACCGAGCCCTGGTCATCTCGGCCAGCAGAACGTTCGCATCCGGTACTCTGACGTGGGCGTCGTCGGAAGATCGAGCGGAGGCTGGCGGGCTGAGGCGGAGGGCGGCAAAGGCGAGAGGCTGCTCATCGTTGAGCTCGAGGCGGCGGCGTCACCGGAAGAGGAAGAGGTGCGGCCGAGCAGGCGGACCTAGCGGTGGGCGCCGTGGGGGCGCCAAGATGCAAGGCGGAGTGCGGGCGAACCCGGTGCTTGCCGAGGCGTGAATGGGGCCAGCCGGTGGGAGGGGCCCGCCCGCAACAAGGTGGGGCATCCGGCTCAATGGAGCTCCGAGTATGGTAACAGCAGCGAAGTCAATGCGATTGCAATCCGCCGCCATGACGCGCCTCCTTCTTGAAGTGGTGGAGAAGGTGCGCAACGGTCCACTTGCACACATGGAGGAGTGATGGGCGGGACTCCGGCCCGGGCCGACAACGCGGCCCGATGGGAAATGCCGCTGCGCTGGTTCATGAAATGGACGTGGCGCATCCTCCATGCCATCGGGCCAATGTGCAAGTCGCGGTTGTGGTGGTGGACCTCCCTCTCGACAGCGCCACCCGCCTTCCGGTTTCGGGGTCCCCCCCATTGGTGCGGGGATGAACCACCTCCCCAACCTCACCGAGACGGTGGTGCACTGGCCGCCATGCTGTCGGGTGCACCTCCCATGTCCGGAGGGACATTCGGCCCCTCCACGGCCCAGGCGGCCACTGACGAATGCGGAGGAGGAGCCAAGTTCGGAGCACAAGAGGATGGAGGACTGCTCACGAGGCTTCTTCGCGGCCTGGCGTAGGAGGTGTTTTTGTTGTAGCGCTCCACCATGAGGTGTGGCGCTTGACTCGGATGTTTTTGGTTGAAGCAGCAGGCGATTCGCAGTGTCTCGTAGGGGCGGAAGTGGATTTGTAGGACGATGACATTGCCCTGTTTGATGAGGTTGAGGAGGGATAGTGTGAAGCATGTTCGGATCTCATGCCTGCATTGCAATGGTTTCCTTCACGCGTGTTCGGTTTGAAAGGTGAAGTTCATCATCTTACAGCTGTCCATACATCCGCAAGCACAACACAAGCATGTTAGCCGCCTCCCACATCCTTCCCGCATATATAGTGAAAGCGCTGTGTAAGCGGAGGATTTGCGCTGACGCCACAACAAAAGTTCCCATGTGTGTATGTTTGTGTGTTGAAAAAAACCCTAACAATCAAAAAAAACATGTATGACACCATGAACGGAGGAACGTGTGATAGAATGTTTTTTCCCCGCGTACGAACCCCGTGAAGCTGATGTGGCACGTATTATACGTGTATTATACGTGAGTATCGAAAAGATTCCGTGGCATATCCTCGTAGCGTACACCGAAAAGAAAGAAAGTCACACACACACTCCCGTGTGACGAGATCGGTATTCCATATAAGATAAGAGCGAGGATGAAGACCTAATAATCTTTGATATGCTCTGTTGGTATAATATTGTTCGTACCTATGTGTGTAGATATTTGTTGGATAAGCACTCCATTCCCTGTTGCAACTTGCAGAGAGGAAGGTTCGGAAACGGGTCGTGGCATCGGTGAAGGCGCCCCAGTTTGAGGTGCAAGCGCGTGGGATGAGGCATCGACTCCTGAGATCTGATGTGAGCGGAGATGCAGGCGGATGGAGTGACGGTGGCGTCGCCTCGCTCTCGCCGGTGGCAACCGCTGCTGGAGATGGTGGTGGCGCCAAGGCGAAGAAAGGCAAAGGCAAGGGGAAGAACGAGGGCCAAGGAGCACCTAAATCTAGACCCAGGCCTCGAAAACCTAAAGCTGCAGAAAGCGTCGGAAATGAGGCTACCGAGGAGGATGCTGCTGCGGAAGATGGCTCTGCACACGTCGGTGCCAGGAAGGAGGGTGGTGGCAAGGCCAGGTCCCAGGCCAAGCCTCGCAA
This sequence comes from Anthoceros angustus, assembly GCA_010909165.1. Classification (NCBI taxonomy): domain Eukaryota; kingdom Viridiplantae; phylum Streptophyta; class Anthocerotopsida; order Anthocerotales; family Anthocerotaceae; genus Anthoceros; species Anthoceros angustus. The sequence goes on from MU008150.1 coordinate 149,437, forward strand.
GCGCAAGCTGGCCCCGGCGGAGGCTGTGGCAGTGGATGCTGATGCTGAGGATCTTAAACTGCATCCGAAGCAGGCGGCTCGCATGAAGAAATCGGGCGCGCCAGGCAGAGCCAGGAGCAAGGTCAAGAAGGTGGACGCGCCCGCCAGGGAGCGGGAGCGGGGGCGGCAGCGGGGGTCCGACACCGACTCTGACCTGGAGTTGCGCTCGGACGCGGAGACGGAGACCGACGCCGAGGTGCTGAGCAGGGACGGGGTCAAGTGCCGCAAGCTGGAGAGGGACTTGCGGCTGCTGGAGGAGCAGAGCGTGGACATCTCCCGGGAGTTGGAGGAGACGGAGGATCTGGTGAAGGAGTTGCAGAAGGAGAAGGTTGCGCTCCTGGATGAGCTCCTCATTCTGGAAGGCCTGGCGGTCAATCCCTACCCTCCCTTCAGGCCAAAAGAAAGTGCGCAGAAGCGCAGGTGACTTTCCGTCGCCAATCAGCGCTGTGAACGCTCGCTCCTTTGGTCTGGCTTCAACTTCAAAGCCTCAGTTGCGGGTGAGTATAGCTGGCAGAATTGTAAGCGCAAGATATCCTTGTTGTCTGCAGCATCTGGGCAACTTACTCTTCGACTCTGCCTGCTCTCTCACAGACAACGCCGTGGCGCCTCCAGATTGTAGTCTCAGCCTTCTGCCGCTCCTGTGTGTGAGAGACCATGCCCTGTTTTTGAAAGGTGAGCATCAAGGTGTCTTGCATACGCCCATGGTCTCTCTTTCTTGGTGGATTGAACTTGCATCCGTTGCTAACTAACTAACTGGGGCATTTTTTTTCAGGTACATATTTGTGGCGTTTAGGGAGGAAATTTGGGAAAGGGCTTCGTATCTTTTTCAGTCCGTGCAAGGAAGTTACATACGTGTAATGGAAGCATGTGATTTGAGTCTGGGTGGAAACGTCTCATCAGAGGCAAAACTGTTTGGGCACATTGATGCCAGGCGAATGTATAAATATCTACAAACAATGTTGTGATGCTTGCCTAGCAGAGGACAAACCGTTTGGGCACGTTGATGCCATGCCAATCTATACAAATGTTGTGATGCCTACTCTATCTTACACAAGCCAGGATTCGGAATATGTCCAGGACCAAGTATGTACGCACAGTCAGTCCTGTTGCAATGGAAAGCAGAGCTATGCATACTTGGAGGCGGCGGCTCGGGCACCACCTAACACCGCCGAGGAACGTGTGATAGAATGTTTTTCCCCCAGAAACCTGCGTGAAGCTGATGTGGCACGTATTATACGTGTATTATACGTGAGTATCGAAAAGATTCCGTGGCATATCCTCGTAGCGTACACCGAAAAGAAAGAAAGTCACACACAGACTCCCGTGTGACGAGATCGGTATTCCATATAAGATAAGAGCGAGGATGAAGACCTAATAATCTTTGATATGCTCTGTTGGTATAATATTGTTCGTACCTATGTGTGTAGATATTTGTTGGATAAGCACTCCATTCCCCTGTTGCAACTTGCAGAGAGGAAGGTTCGGAAACGGGTCGTGGCATCGGTGAAGGCGCCCCCGGAGTTTGAGGTGCAAGCGCGTGGGATGAGGCATCGACTCCTGAGATCTGATGTGAGCGGAGATGCAGGCGGATGGAGTGACGGTGGCGTCGCCCTCGCTCTCGCCGGTGGCAACCGCTGCTGGAGATGGTGGTGGCGCCAAGGCGAAGAAAGGCAAAGGCAAGGGGAAGAACGAGGGCCAAGGAGCACCTAAATCTAGACCCAGGCCTCGAAAACCTAAAGCTGCAGAAAGCGTCGGAAATGAGGCTACCGAGGAGGATGCTGCTGCGGAAGATGGCTCTGCACACGTCGGTGCCAGGAAGGAGGGTGGTGGCAAGGCCAGGTCCCAGGCCAAGCCTCGCAAGCGCAAGCTGGCCCCGGCGGAGGCTGTGGCAGTGGATGCTGATGCTGAGGATCTTAAACTGCATCCGAAGCAGGCGGCTCGCATGAAGAAATCGGGCGCGCCAGGCAGAGCCAGGAGCAAGGTCAAGAAGGTGGACGCGCCCGCCAGGGAGCGGGAGCGGGGCGGCAGCGGGGTCCGACACCGACTCTGACCTGAGTTGCGCTCGGACGCGGAGACGGAGACCGACGCCGAGGTGCTGAGCAGGGACGGGTCAAGTGCCGCAAGCTGGAGAGGGACTTGCGGCTGCTGGAGGAGCAGAGCGTGGACATCTCCCGGGAGTTGGAGGAGACGGAGGATCTGGTGAAGGAGTTGCAGAAGGAGAAGGTTGCGCTCCTGGATGAGCTCCTCATTCTGGAAGGCCTGGCGGTCAATCCTACCCTCCCTTCAGGCCAAAGAAAGTGCGCAGAAGCGCAGGTGACTTTCCGTCGCCAATCAGCGCTGTGAACGCTCGCTCCTTTGGTCTGGCTTCAACTTCAAAGCCTCAGTTGCGGGTGAGTATAGCTGGCAGAATTGTAAGCGCAAGATATCCTTGTTGTCTGCAGCATCTGGGCAACTTACTCTTCGACTCTGCCTGCTCTCTCACAGATAACGCCGTGGCGCCTCCAGATTGTAGTCTCAGCCTTCTGCCGCTCCTGTGTGTGAGAGACCATGCCCTGTTTTTGAAAGGTGAGCATCAAGGTGTCTTGCATACGCCCATGGTCTCTCTTTCTTGGTGGATTGAACTTGCATCCGTTGCTAACTAACTAACTGGGGCATTTTTTTTTCAGGTACATATTTGTGGCGTTTAGGGAGGAAATTTGGGAAAGGGCTTCGTATCTTTTTCAGTCCGTGCAAGGAAGTTACATACGTGTAATGGAAGCATGTGATTTGAGTCTGGGTGGAAACGTCTCATCAGAGGCAAAACTGTTTGGGCACATTGATGCCAGGCGAATGTATAAATATCTACAAACAATGTTGTGATGCTTGCCTAGCAGAGGACAAACCGTTTGGGCACGTTGATGCCATGCCAATCTATACAAATGTTGTGATGCCTACTCTATCTTACACAAGCCAGGATTCGGAATATGTCCAGGACCAAGTATGTACGCACAGTCAGTCCTGTTGCAATGGAAAGCAGAGCTATGCATACTTGGAGGCGGCGGCTCGGGCACGGTGGGCCTTGGAGTCTTGCAGGACGACGACGGCAGCATAGAGCAGGAGGAGGGAGGTGACGCTCCAGAAGATGGCCGGGGCGACCACATTGTTGACGAACATGCTGCAGAGGATGGCCCAGCCCATCATGATGGTGCCCCAGGCGGAGCCGGTGAACCAGATGGCGTCCCGGGTGAAGAGCGCGCGGGGGACCATGAGCCCGTTGCCGACCATGCCCAGGAGGGTGGTGAGCAGGGAGATCCCGGCGAGGCTGGCGGGGTTGGTGAGGCAGGCCCAGAGCTGCGCCAGAGGCATGAACATGAAGAGCAGGGTGGCGGTCCAGGCGGACAGCCCCGCCCACAGCCCACGCAGCCGCTCGGGAAGTTTCCCGGCCCGGGTGAGGAGGATGAAGGAGAGCCCGGCCAGGGCGGCTGCCGCGCCCGGGCGCTGCTCTTCTTGGCGGAGAAGGTGGAGAAGACCACCTGCGGGAGCACGGTGACTCCCACCAGCCCCGCCGCGTCCTGCCACACCCCCCATACGCCCGGGGAGAGCGCGTTCCTGAAGTTGAGCAGGTTGAGGAGCAGGCCCAGCGCCACCACCGCCGTGGTGAAGAAGAATGCCGGGGGCGGCATGAAGCCCGCCAGAAAGATCTGCGACAGCAGCACGTAGGTGGAGATGACGCCCACTGTCTGCACCAGCGTCGCCCCCCGCTCCTTCTTGGCCGCGAAGTAGGAGAGCAGCAGCAGGTTGCCCAGCAGCCCCGTGGAGTAGCCCATCCATGGCAGGATCCCGATCGGGGCGGGGTTCCCGGCCAGCAGGTTCCTGCCGTTCTTCACGATCTGCGGGGTCATGAGCAGCAGGAAGGCCACTGTGGACGCCTCCGTCAGCTTCTCTGTGATGCCATCCCACTGCTTGTACGCGGCCGGGGTCGGGGCCTCAGCCCGAGCCTGCCCCCCTTGCGCCTGAGCGCTGCGCCTGGCCTTGGGCAGGGGAGCCCAGATTCCCACACCGGGCCCCCCCGCTCTGCGCAAGGGCGCGGCGGGGAAGAGCTTCCCTGCAGTTCCGCTCTTGCCAATGCTACTGCCATCCCAACACTCCTGGAGTCGCGCTGATCTGGAAGCAGGTGGGAATGCGGCGCGCACAACAGGCAAAGGCACGGCCTTGGCGGGACTCTGCCAAGGGCATACAACGGAAGACATGATGGCTGCTGCTGCTTCTGGCGGGCTTTGTCCGAGACCCCAAACTTGTGCTTTAGTATTTATATTTCAGGGCGAGGCGGGGCGAAGCGGGTCGAGGCCAGGCTCAAATATCTATGGCTCCAATCCCGGCAAGGCTGAGTCACCCGGCCTCTGCCGCATGTGCTGATCCAGTGCGGGGCAAGGCAAACCGCAATCGGCGCTGCAGGAGGTGGAAGACTTTGCGCAGCAGCGCACCTGGGTGTCGAATATGGGAGGCGAGAGGAGGAGACTCTCGCGCTGGACAGAGCAGTGCAATCCAGTCGGGCTGTTTGAGCTGGCTGGATAGGTACATATCCCTGATGCTTGTCAATCTGCCTGCGAGATCAGAACCGTTAAAGTCAAGCACTTATCAAATAGATGACGTAACGAGACAACGTAACGATGCCATGAGAACTGCCATTTCTGTACCTGAGACGACAGGAGGTAGAAAGGTCTGGTTGCACAAAATTGCTTCTGCGGAAAGCAGCAGTTGCTCGGAGAGTGAGAATGATGACCACCATTACGTCACGGTGCTTCACTATGGCTTGCATGCTCAGTTTGTTTCATGCCTTCGGGCCTAGGCAGCACCCCACCCAGAGATGTGTACGTGACATAATTTGGAACAAACCCATTCACTTTCATTTCTTCCAACAACTCCATGGCCTGATCTGTCTGACCTGCCTTTGCAAGCACGTTGATGAGACAGTTGTAAGTGATCAGGGTGGGAGGCAGTCTCTTCTCCTTCATGTCCTGGAAAAGCATGGCGGCCTGGTCTATGTTGCCAGCTTTCCCTAGGCCATCTATGAGGGTGTTGTACGTGATCTGACTGGGGGTCTCACCGCTCGCCTTCAGCTCTTCGAACAGGGAGCAAGCATCGTCGATTCTTCCCCGGTGGGCGAGCCCTTTCAGCAGTATGTTGTAGCTGCTGACGGAAGGAGCTATTCCCCCGGATTTCATCTCCTCGAACAGATTCAAAGCAGCCTCCACTTGTCCAGCCTTCACCAGGCTGTGCATCACAGTGTTGCAAGTCACGACGCTAGGGGAAAATCCCACATTTTTCATCTGATTGAAAACTTGGAGTGCTTTCTTGGCTAGTCCCCCTTTCTGAAGTGCCAAGATGAGCACGCTGTAGGTAACCAGATCAGGACTGTAGCCCTTTTCCTTCAGCTCCTCATAAAGCTTGCGGGCCTCACTTATCCTGCCAGCCTTCACTAACCCGTCCATCAGTGTGGTGTACGTGTACGCATCTGCACCTGCCCCACTTTCCTGCATCTCTTCGAAAAGTCTGTAAGCCTGTTCCATCTGGTGGGTCTTAACCAGCCCATGTAGATATCCGTTGTACGTGTGTAGGTTAGGGGCCAGACCTTTGCTCTTCATCTCATCGAACACTACATGGGCTTCTTGCAATGCACCAGCCTTAGCAAAGCCAGCTACCAGGATTGAATATGTGACGACATCAGGGCTACGACCTTTGGCTTTCATCTCCTCAAAAAGCTTGGAGGCTGCTTCTATTTGCCGAGCCTTCAAAGTCTGCCAAAGTATCATGCTGTAGGTTACCACGTCTGGGACATACCCTCTTTGCTTCAGAAACTCAAACACCTTCACCGACTCGAGGAGATCTCCCTCCTTACAGAACACATCGATCAGGATGCATGCTGTGAAGATGTCTGGGTGGCAACCAGCCTCACCCATCTCCTGATACACCCTCCTGACGCTATCATAATCTCCACCCCTGTAAAGCAGGTCCACAAGACAACAATAAATAAATTCTGTCGCCAGACAGTCATCCCTGGCCATCCGCCGAAACGCCAAAAGTGCAGCTCTGAGATGTACAGGCGTGGCACAATCTCTCAAGACAGTAGAGAAAGCCTTGGTGTCCAAACAGAACCCATTGTTCTTCATCTCGACCACCAAGTCCCATACTCTCCCGAAATCCAAAGCTCGAGCCAGAACTGAGATCAACGAATAATAGGTCCGTCTAGAGTGCTGGTAGCCCTTCTGTTTCCCAGCCCACCTGAAAAAATTGTATGCTACATCCGAGTCTGTTACTCTCTTCAAGATGACAACAACTTCCTTAGCCAGAAATTTGAGCTGCAGCTTCTTGAGGGCTTCCTCAGCAGCTGGCCCCCACTGCTGCTTCAGTATGTCAAATGCCTGACTCACTGCCCAGCCAGGCAAATGCTGCTGACTCTGGCAGAGAGCAGAATGGTTTGGCTCCGAACCCTGTGCTTTCTGGCTAAGTTCTTCCTTCCTCCCTGGTCTTCCAGAGACATCACATAAGTACCTGTGGCCAACCAGGAAATACCGGGCTCCCAAAGCATCTTCCAGCCCCGTTACACGGATCCCTTGCTTCCAAGACAGCACAAGCCTTCGACAGAAAGAGAAGTGCAAATCCTCCGAGGCCTCACAGTGGCTTCCGCCTCCTCTTCCTCCAGACCCAGCTCCCAATCTCCGGTGCCTGGACCAGAAGCCTTGATGTGCCAGACGACGGCGCTCCTGCAGCTGCATCGACCACCACCCATAAGCCTGCTTCCACATGATTGGAGTGCTTTCCGAGCCAAGGAGTCATCAGTCTTGCCATCACCCGACCACCCACCTGCAGCGGGGAAATTTGGACGGCATAGAGGTAGCAGTGCAGTGTGACGGTGTTTCGGTAGCAGAGTAGACAGTCGAGCCACTGCGAGGGGCCCTTAGCCGCCGCCATCACCGATTCCGACCGAGGCTGGTTCCATGGAAGGTCAAGGCAGCACCACCCGATTAACGGAAGCGAAGCTGCTGGGACGGAAATGTCATGTTCGAGATTCCAGCTTTGGGTTGTTAGTGAAATTATATTTGGGTTGATTTCTTTTCCGGAGACTGGCGATGGCGGCCGGAGCTGGGGCGGGGTTCAAGGGGGGTTTGGCCCGCTGGGCCGGGGAGCTCGCCAAGGGCGTGTACGGATACTGGGAGAAAGGGCGATGGACGCCGCTGGCCATCAGTGCGCGCCATCGCGCTCGTCTGCGGAAGGAGACTCTGCTGGCAGGAGGGTAGGCCGTTGCTTCTTCCTCCTAAAGTCGAACTTCAGCCACAGGTGCTGGGGTTTTGTGATGACCTGACCCTCCGTGGACATGTGCAGGGATTGGCCGTACGACGCCCCTCGGAAGGAGATGAGGACCCGGCAGAAGGGCCACAAGGTGGATCGGGAGGCCGCGCTCAAGTACGTGTTCTCGTTGCTCACGGCAGCAGGCAGGTTTAGGGCGTGGTGAAGGTGTCTGTTTGTCTCACGCCATGGCTGTTGCAGGCGGGCAAGGACAGCCGAGCTGATGGAGAAGATGCCCCAGATGCTGGCAGACATGAAGGTATGGCAAATTAGGGCTGTTGTGCACGGTGTGTGTTCCAAGCCGTTCGTTGTTGGCATGCCATGACGAGTGTCCTCCCTGCTGGTGTCTTCCAGAAACGGAGATATGAACGGAAGATGGAATCGGAGAAGAAGAATTGAGAACAGAGAAATGGAGAAGAAGCCCTTGCCCTCCCTGTCCGTGGGCTTGTACGAGTCCTCCACTTTCTCAGTGTACGCAATTGTAGCACCCTGAATTGTGGATTGGCAGGTGAGATCGGAGTCGAGCAGCAGCCAGCAGATGTTGCGTCACAGGAGTGAGAGAGCTGCTTGTTCCTTCGCTCGCTATGGTGTGCAGGGCAGAGGCACCCCGCTCGCCACAGTGAGGCGGCTTGTCTTGCTTTAGAAACCCCTCCCTTGCTGCAGTGAGGATTCTAGCGGATGCGGCAGAGGAACAGAAGCTGTGATGAATGCTTTCACCGCCCCGGGCCCAAATTTTTATTCGGATTCCCGGGCACCGAGCGTGCCGGGAAGGAGAAGGCACAAGCCTCGAAACCGGGGCCGGCTTCGTTCGTCTCTCATGACATGCCCGGGCATACGACATTCCTCGGCCTCGCATGCGAATTGCGATGGCGAATGCACGTAGAACTGTAGACGAGCGAGACTGTGCAGTCGTTCCGACTGTGCAGTCTGCAGCCGAGCCCCGCGGACCGCTGGTTACGGGCTCCATGGATGGGCTTGTGGTTTTTCCAAGCCCGAGAGGTGCTTGGTGTGGTAAATTGAGGCTCCAGCAAGGCCGCTGGATGCGGAGATGGGCCCGGCCGGGGTGAGCTTCTCGTCACCTCCCTGGGCTGCGCCATCCTCGAAGCCTCGAAGGGCGCGTAAAGCAGAGAGGAGAGATGAGATGGGAAAGCACGAGCAGGCCACCGGCTGGCCGCTGGAGTCGGAGCTGGGCCTGGAGTTGGACGCCTCCTCCCCAAGGTGCACCCCGTCCCCTGCATCGCACCTGCCTCCCCAGCACGCGGCGAGAAGTAGAGACCAGGTAGCCAGCTGCGGCAACATGCAGATGGCCGGTGCGCCGCCGGCCCGACACCGACCCGCCCTCCAGCCGGCCTCAGCCGTCGCCAACGCGCCTTCTCCTGCCACTGGCATGTCCAAGTTCTCGCTGCTGGGGCAGCAGCTGCATTACTCTGCGCCGCCCCAGCAGCAGGACCCCGCCCACCAGCAGCAGCAGCAGCAGCAGCAGCAGCAGCAGCAGCAGCAGCAGCAGATTCAGCAGCAACAGCAGGTTCAGCAAGTCCAGCAGCAGTTGGGGAGATCAGGCTGAGCTTCTCGCTCGGAGGAGGCGGGGAGGTGGCGGGCTCTTCTCCCAGCCTCCGCCGCCGCCGCCGCAGCAGCAGCAGCAGCAGCCGGCCCGGGGTACCAGGGGCCGCTGGGCCTGGGGTACGAGCTCCTCGACTCGGATGGCGGGGTGGAGCTTTCTGGGCAGGGCTGGGGGAACGGCGGGCTGGCTCCCCGGCTCCCGATTTGATGAGCGCTTTGGCCGTCATCCACCAGGGGATCGGGCAGGTGCAGGCCCTGCTGCCCATGATGACGGCCGGAGGTCCCCCCAACTCGGTGCTGGCGCACCAGCAGGCGGTGACCGCGCAGCGCCTGGCCGGGGTCATGTCGCAGCTGGCCATGGCGGCCGCGGCCATCGTGCAGCAGCAGGCCATGCAGCCGGCTGCTCTGGAGCACATGACGTTCGGGAACGCTGCGGGCGGGTCGGCCTACAGTATGTATCAGCAATCCCAGCCTCAGGCTCAACAACAGCAACAGCAGCAGATGCAGCTGCAGCATCAACAGCACCAGCACCAGCACCAGCACCAGCACCAGCACCAGCAGCACGGGGAGGAGGGATGGTGGGCGCTAGCCTCATGGGTAGCAGCTCCTACAACCCAGCCCCGCCTCCGGGGCCGAGCGTGATGCCGCCCGGGGAGCAGCAGCGGCCATGGCGGGGCTCAGGGAGGGCGCGGTGATGCCCACCAGCAGCGGGTGGTGGGCGGGACCCGGGGCTGGGTTCCGATCTGGTGGACTCGGGGCTGCTGCACGGGGGGGTGGTGATGGTGGAGGAGGAGTCCGGGGCGGGGTCCAGGGACGAGGACGACGACCTGGACGGGGACAACCTGCCGCCGGGCTCCTACGACCTCATCGAGATGGGGCCCGTGGAGATCCTGGCGGAGCACACGCACTTCTGCGAGATCTGCGGGAAGGGCTTCAAGCGGGACGCCAACCTGCGGATGCACATGCGGGGCCACGGGGACGAGTACAAGACCCCCGCGGCGCTGGCCCGCCCGGAGCGGTCCGGGCAGGAGCCGCTGGTGAGCAAGCCGCGGAGGTACTCCTGCCCCTTCCTCGGGTGCAAGCGCAACAAGAAGCACCGCAAGTTCCAGCCCCTCAAGACCATGCTGTGCGTGAAGAACCACTACCGGCGGAGCCACTGCCCCAAGAGCCTGCTCTGCACCAAGTGCAAGACGAAGAAGTTCTCCGTCATGGCGGATCTCAAGACGCACGAGAAGCACTGCGGGAGGGACAAGTGGCAGTGCTCCTGCGGCACCACCTTCTCCCGCAAGGACAAGCTCTTTGGCCACATCGCGCTGTTCCAGGGCCATACCCCGGCTACGCCTTTGCACGAGATGGAGGAGCAGGGGATGGAGTCCCATGCTGCTGCTGCTGCCTCGGGTTACGCTCCTCCTCCGCCCTCGGCTCCTGCTCCTGCTCCTCCTCCCTCTTCCTCCTCCTGCGCGGATTCCCTCCAGGGCCTGCACGGCCTCTACACCAGCAACTTCCTCCAGGGCTCTTCCGGCGGGAGCTGAGGGACAGCCAGAATTCGGGGATGAGAGACTCTTCCTGACCCAGCCCCAACACATCACGGTTTCAGTGTTGTGCTGAGCTTGGTTGTGAGATGGGTACCCGTGGTACCACACCTTGTGTGCTGAGGTGAGCCAGGCTCGTACTGATGGAGGAGCCTGGTGGTGAGGAGCCTGGAAGGGTGGGTGAACTGCAAGTGCCCAGAGGAGGGAAGCTCAAGGACACTTCTGCTACGGGTATTTGTGGAGAGGGGAACGTACTTGGGTGATGCTGAACCCTGTCTCTATTGCAGGACAGGTAGGACGCATGACCCAGAGAGACAGGCCAAGTGCATTTCCGGGAGGTGTCTTTTTCTGCCCATCTCCACTGGCCTGGCCTTCTTGCCTTCTCTAACCCAGCACCCAACAAAACCAACCCCATTGGTGGAGTACATAGATGAGGATTGGGTTGTACATATCTTAGCCTAACAGCTTGTGAGTAAAGCTTGGTGGCTGCCACTAGCGGCCTGTTAAACGTTGTGCCTGCCTCCTGACATTTCATCGCACCACTCCCAGTTCCATCGTCATGGATGACCGTCGGAGTCTAATCTCACGCCTTTCTTTGTCTGTGAAAGAGGGCACATTGCAAACGAGAACGAGAGCCACGCTCTTGCTAGATACTCCTCTCACGGTAAAGATCCCTGTGCCCACATAGACTACTGTGCTCTTGCTACATACTCCTCACAGGGTTAGATCACTCTGTGCCCACATAGACTACTGCGCTCTTGCTACATACATGGTATATACTCCTCACACGGTAAGATCACTGATGAGCCCACATCCACTACTGTGTGTTATGTATGCAGTGTGTACATAACCATTCGGCGCGCACTCGTGAGGCTGGCCAGTTCCTGACAAATCTGTCCCTGGTCCCCGCGGATCGTTTGCGCGTGGTTATCGGATTGCCCAGCCCGAGGTTGCGCACGCGCGCCTTCGGCCGGTGGAGTCGAATTTCGGTCCTTCTTCTCGCCACCAGTGTGGAGCTGGGATCGGATTGCCCGTTGCCAGTGAAGAGAAGAGAACGGTGATGCGGATCGCGATGGCGATGGCGATGGCGATGTTGATGTCTCGCTTGCTCAAGCTTGGTGCTGATGGCTTGTCTGACTGTGGCACAGGCTTGTGTCACTAAGGCCGCTCAGTTCGCAGAGAGGGCGAATTGTCTTATTGCCGGATTTTCTTTGAGGAGGGAGGAAGGAAGGAAGGTCCAGGGAAGGTGCTGGATCGGGTACAGCTCAATAGCCACAGTGCACTAAAGAAGCACGCGGTTCCGGCTACCAACTTCCCACGATCGATTCCGGATGGGCGTCATGGAAGCTTGATGCTTCGGGGGAACTGCGGGCCCAGGGCTTGCGAGTCCTCGGATGGCGGCTTCGCCACATTCTAGAAACATCACGTCTTTCAGGACCTGGTATGGCCGAAGATGAGGGTCAGAGCGCAGCCGACACAGCTCCTGTAACGGATGACCAAGACTGCGCTTTAGAGGATTGCAGTGACCCCTTGAGGGCGTTGTCCAGTGTGTGCGGTACCGAATCTGAGGATTTTGTGGGATGCACCGTTGGGGCTGCGCCGGTGGCTTTGCGGAATCAATTTGATGAATTTGCGATCCTGAGGAGGAAGAGCGTGGAACCGCTCTGTGGCCAGCCCGTGGGCTTAGGGTTTGGTGGATTGCTGCCGTATGATGATCCACCCAGGGGAAAGGGGAATGGCGCGGAGGGGGAAAGGGGCAGGGAGCATGTCACCTCAGCTGTGTCTCCTGAGCATGGAGGTGTCGTCATACAGAGAAGGCATATGGTGTCTGTGCAGGATGTGAAAGAAAGGAGGAGTGAGGAGGTGGGACCTTCTGGACAGGATGTGAGGGAGAGCAGGAGGGACAAGGAGGAAGTGGTGTCTTCGGAGACGGAACAATTCGATCCTGCCCACCGAGATGCTGTTGAGACTGCTGACCAGGGGTCGGTTGAAGAATCCGTTGAAGCAGGGCCGGGGGCGGGTGCTACGATCTGCGTAGCAGATGCGCATGCTCTGCCACAGGGGGAACCGGGTAGTGCAGAGAGTAGTACAGCCAGTATCCCTCGAATAGGGGAGGGCGAAAATCTAGTTGCGTCCTCCCTTCTGCAGGATAGGCTCCGGGGATGGATAGGCAGCACTGGTCCTCTGGCCCGCGATATCACAGTGGCCGCTGTCGCAAAGGCAAGCATAAGTTTGCCTGTGACTGTCAAGTCATGGTGGGCAACTTCTCCATCTGGCAAGAAGGAAGCTGCGAATGCGAGTCTTCAGCCTCCTCAAGCCGATTCTTCCCAGAACAACAAGGCCTCCGAATCAGCCTTTGGGGGTCTCCTCTCCAGGGGTGCCAACCTGGTGTTGAGGCCGAGTAGCTTGACGGTGCCAGCAGAAAGTCTTTCCAGTTATAACTATGCGGCGCCCAGTCAGGCATTACAACCAGTGGGCGGTGAGCCTGCAGAAAAGGCTGAGGAATCTGGGCGCCTTATTGCAGAGCTGAAGCAGTCTTTGAAATCTGTGCTTGGTGAGGCTGTCAAATGTGGCCCTGAACCCATGGGAGATGGAATATATGCCCTCACATTGTTTTGCTCACTTGTTGAACAAGCTTTTGGACACGGCTTGAAGGAAAGCAGTAGGGGCAGGTGGTCCTTCTGGGGTGCCGGAAAGATGCAAGTGTCCTTCTTCAATCTTCTGGAAGCCTTGGAGCACTCGGTGCCTGAAAACCAATCCTTTCGTGGAGCCTTGGGACTGGATGCTGTGAGGTCGTTGACTTGGGTTAAGTCCAGCGTTGGTCAACTGCGTGCGTGGCTGCGCCTCTCCTTGAACGAAGGCTTGTTGGGTCGGAGGCTTAGCATCATACTGGAAGATCCTGAACTTTTGGAACAGTGGTACGAAAGCTGGGCCTTGCTTCGAAGAGAAGATGCGTCAGAGCAGTTTGCATCCATTGTCACAGCTCTCGACTCTGTTAACATTTCTCTCTCAGTTTCTGAAGGTCTAGCTCTTGACCACCAGAAGTTCATCGGTGCCAAGGCTTTGCATGCTACACAGGTTGTGGAACCTGAACAAACAACACCTGATTCCAATTGGCAAGAAGCTCTGCACTATGAGCCCAAATCTTCTGATTCCCATTCCTTGGATCCTGACGGAACTGGTGAACTGCAAAATACACGTGGTGATATGGGTGCTTTGTCAGAGAAGAAAACCAGAGGCATTTCGAAGACTGGGGCCAGGAAACGTGTGATATCCGTTCCAGGTGGAGGTGCGAATGATGAGCAGGTTGATGCGAGGATAGAATTTAATGGCTATAGAGTGTATACAGGTCCTCCTGATGAAGAGGTGCTTGTGAATGGTGTGACGGACGTCATTGTTCAAAGTCCTCCTTTTGAGGTTGCGGCAACGCAGTGTGAGTCAGAGGGTGCCCCGCAGGGATTTCATCCTCCGCAACAAGGGCAACAGAAAACACTCGAGGAAGAGGTTGTGGAGTCCTATGGAACTCCTGACGCCAAAGATGAGGTGCCAGCTGTACGCCTAGTTACATCCAGGGGCGGTCAGTATAGTCCAAGCGTACAGAGTGGGGGTGTTCCGGAGGACATTTATGTATTCACTGATGACGTTGCATCCACTGGCAGGGATGGATCTTTTATGGATGCCAATGCCTCCTTCCATCTTGAAACAGCCTTACCAAGGTTGGGACTTCCTCCAGACCTAGATGACTCCAATATTCACGGTGTACTATCAAATGCCAACCTCCTCGAGTCAGAGGACGTTTTGCAGAGTGCCAGTTTTGTGGACAATCTTCTAAGTAAGCCTCGAAGTGGCAGTGCATTTGCTGCACTGGAACATTGTCTGACCACAGAGCCTCTCAGCGAACAAATTGATGCTGATTGTCAAGAGAAGAAAGTCCTGGAAGTCACACCATTTTGTTGTACATCGCCGGCCAGTGAAGAAGGATGTGGATCTGACAATGATTCGGATATGTCAATGTTTGAAGAGGCTGGTGAGTTGTCTGAGAAGCAGAGACGCAATGTATCGCACTTCCGAAATAGACGAATGGCCACAGCTTTTGATCTGTGCAAGAAGTATGATGATGAACTGGCCTTTGGAGCCAGCGACTGGGACGAGTACTTCCAGCAGACTGATCCTCAAGAAGATTTTTTGTTAAATCATACTACTATTGAAACGTCTCTCTCCAAGAGATTCCTGGGTCTGAATTCCTCTCTTCAAATTCCATCCTCTGATGCTCAGACCCAAAGGAGTGTGCATACATGTCGAGAGGATGCTGAGCCTGTACATGTTAGACCCGGAGAACCATTGGGCATCCATGGAACAGGTTGGCCTTACCTTGACTATGAAGAGGCAGAACCAGAAACTAAGGACGTGATTCAGCTGAAAGATGTTATGGTGGGGGAGCAAGCTTTGGCTGATGCAAATTTGCAGGTGTCTGAAGTTGCCCCTTATGAGACTGAGGTGTCTCATAGTAGACTAGTGGAGGGTTCTGGACAGAGCATTCCTCGGCAAGCAGAGGATCCTCTCCGGTGTGCTGTCCGTGTTATCCCTGGCAGTGCTGATTCAATGTCCCATTCACATGGAATGGGAAGTCAAGACGACCAAGATGAGCAGCTTGGTAGTCAACCTGGAGGTTATCATCAGAAAGTTGCTCCTCTTAGAACAAAGCAAGCAGACTCTACAGTTTTGAACATCTGCAGTGCCGATGAGCCTGAAGATGTACCTGCCAAAGTCAGACAACGGTCGAATGTTTTCACTGTTCCTGCCTCGTTGGAAGGGTTTGAGTCGCAAGTTTCTAGGCCCTCAGAAGAAGGTAACAAAAGACGAGGGTGTGTGGCTCGGCTGGGATCCAAGGAAGCAGAGGAGCTACTGCAACTAGATGTTGCCAAACTTGGAAGGGCCAGCTTTCAGTCGATGAAGGAGGCTACTCAAGTACAAAATTCTCCATCGCTAGTGTCGCCTTGGAGTTCAGAGGATCTGGGTCCAGACGAGGTTTGTTTCTGGCATCATACGTATGTTTGGATTAGTTATAGTATGTTTTGTATTTCTTTTGTCTGATAATATTTTTACTTTTGTCCCAAGTCAGCTTTCGCGGTATGTTGAGAAGGTGGAAGTTAAAGAGACGTACATTGACACGGTGCTTGACATGGAGAACGTTCTGCTAACAGAAGACAGCCGCATGTTTGAAGATATTGGGTCCTCTCGCGCTATTCGGGATGGAAGCTTGTATGCTTCCACCTCAGGTTTCCTATCTCTGGGCAGGGGGCAACCAGTAGTTAGGAAGGGGAAGGAGGTGGTTTGGGTTGAGGTCATTGGAGCTCGTCAACAAAGAGGGGGGGCTTCTCTTGGTGAAAGAATGGTGGGTGTACAGGAGCATACAGTGTATCGGATGCTGGTGACAGGAGTGAACAGTGAGTGGGAGGTTGAAAGGAGATATAGAGATTTTGTTGTGTTGCATAATCAGTTGGCAAATCTGTTCCCTCCTCAGAATGGCTTTTTCCTTCCAGCTCCATGGGACAAGGTGAAGGCAGAATCGAGAAAATTTTTTGGAAACACCTCACCAAATGTGGTAGAAGTGCGCAGCGCCCTCATTCAGGTGTGCTTGCAATCTTTGATCCAAGCTGGAACTCCGTTAAAAAATGCAGCACCACTACTAGAATTTCTTGCCCCACATGATGATGAAAGTTGGCCTTCGGCGGCACCAGAAAGTGTAACAGGCAGCAGTGCATCCCACCTTCCTCTAGAGGACTTTGTTACAAACTATTCAAGCTCGCCCAGATCAGATAGTACCAGCATTGTAGGAGATCAGGATCAAGATGCAAAAGGCAGCGCTGTGTTTGGGAGTACCATACGATTGATTGTGCAAGTTCATGCTCAGAAGTCTCTAAAGCAGCAGTTGCACGCACAGCACAATGCTTGTGCTGGTTGCTATGAGCATCTGGTGCTAGCAACAGGGGTGGTGCCTGGCTTTGTACAAAGGTTGGGATTGGCTGGGCCAAGGCTGTGTGAATACAGTGGGCAGCTATTCTGCCCCTCGTGCCATTCCAATGATGTTTCGATTATTCCAGCTCAAGTATTGCAAAGGTGGGATTTCTCAGTGCGAAAGGTCTCCCAGCTTGCAAAGGCTTACTTAGACTCAATATATGAACAGGTAATGAGAGGCACACAGCGCTAAGTGTTTTGAACCATGCATCGCACAAGAGCATTCACTGCTTATCCACAGAGTTTATTCACTTGGATATTGTTTGATGCAGCCCATGCTGTGCGTGAGTGCAGTCAACCCGTACCTTTATGGGAAGGTCCCCATCCTGGGAAATTTGCGGGATATGCGCAGGAAGCTAAGCAGAATGATGGCCTGTGTGCACTGTCCTGCCCGTGGGCGGATACTGGCAATGCTAGGATCACGACGCTACCTTGCTGAGAACAATGACTTCTTTGCACTTCGGGACCTTGCAGATATCTCAAAGGGTGCTTTTGCTGGTAAGGCAGTTTGTCATCACGGCTGTGTTCAAATGTGGTTCTGTACAGAGTGAATTGGCTGATGCTACTAGTTGTGGTGGACGTCTGTTGCTCCTTCTTGGTCTCTTCCTTATAAAGAAAACATCGAAGCTAAGAAGTAATTTGTGTCTGCATCTCACAGTTTTGTTTGCTGTTTGTATACAGTTGTCCCGGGTATAATGAAAACAGTATGCGAAAGGGCGTACATCCACATAACACGCGAGTGTTCTGTGTGCTATGAAACCGGCGAAGCTTGTGGTGCAGGTGAATGGTGCGATGACTTTTTCGATACCATCTTCCCATTCCAGGTACTTAACCTTTGAGGCTAGACAAAAAGCGCAAGGTTGTGTGCTTAAGCTGTGTATCCTGCAGGTTGGTCATTGACAGGAAGCTGACGGTTCCTTACAACCATGCAGGATGACAACATCACAAGGTGCCCTTGTTGTAAGGTTCCCTTTCACAAGTCATGCTTCAAAAACTGCAGCGATTGTCCATCCTGCCACGGCCAGAAACCCGCAGAGGCAGCCAGTACCAGTGGATATTCCACAGAAGAGTCTACCCAGGAACGTAAAAGCAAACATTCTTCAAGGCAAACACCTTCCACCCCATTCGAAGGTGGGGATAGCTCCACCAACTCACGCTCTCAGAAGCGAAGGCGGGGCAAAAGCTATCTGGGCAGGGTGCTGGGTGCAAATGAAGGCAAGACCGACCGAAGCCTAAAGGGAAGTCGCAGCAACTCCGCGGTGCTCAACATGAGCTCGCTTCCAGGGCCCCTCGAGCTGTGACACGAAATCCACATGGCCTTTTAGCTAGGTGATGCATTGCTATCCTGCATGCAGTTGGCCATCATTTTGGAGGCCTGCCTGCCTACTCTGTGTATTAATGTATGTAACATGAGATATGAAAATTAATTAGCCTCACTGAAGCTGGTTGTATCATCCCTCAGCAAAGCCCGACATTGTCACGAGGCAAAGCCACGGTCGGGCTGGCCTACAGAAAGTCATGGCTCGGAGGCAGAGGCAACGGTACTGTTACCAACGCGGGATCCCGTGTATAGAACGTGGGCCCCGCGGCCACATGGCTTACAGAAGCCGGCTTCCCGGCGGCAGCCTTCGCGTTGAAGCCTTCGACTTGGTGCAGCAACACGCTTCGTCCTAGGTAACGGTCAGAGCTGGAGACTTCGTGGAAGCAGCCCCGTCTCTTGCGAAGGCAGCTGTAAAGGCCTCCACGCCTCCAGAAGAAGCAAGCAAGGTTCACAATCGAGCCTCACTCTTCCGACCTTGTTCATCTCTCGCTTCCTGCTTCCTGCTTCCTGCTTCCTTCTCTGCCGCTGCATCCTGGATCCCTGCGCATTGCGGCCTCGCTATTCCGTAGAAGTAACGCCTACTGCTGCGCTTATTTAGCTTGCGCAGTTGGCTGTGCAAAAGGATTTGAAACTCCGCCTGCCTGCATTGCTCCAGATCTGCACCGAGCTTGCTTCCGCACGTTCGATCGGGCACGAATTCGTCTCCAGCCTATCCAGATCTGCTCTTTCCGACCGTCCTGAGTTCGCTTTTGCGGAACAACGCTCTGTCTCTGACAAAACTGTGAGCTGTCGCGCAAATGGAGAGTACTGCTGTGCTGTTACAGTCCCTACTACAAAGATTGCCGCAGCCATTCTGGATTGCGCGGCTTCTGCCAGCGCTGGCAGTAGCTTCGGAGTCGGGAGACGAGGCCAGGTGCGGGCAAAGAGGCGGGGCCTCCAAGCGCAAGACGCTGGAGAGGTTTTACACTGCTCGTGACCTGCTGGAGCCGTTGGACTCCGCTGTCGCGATCCAACGATCGCCGAGCCAGTCGAACGAGACTCAAGTCCTGCAGTTCTCGAATGGAAGCTTGGTGAGCGAGCAGGAAATTCGCAGAATATTTCAGACGGTAGATGAGGAGGGGAACGGCACAATCTCAAGGGCCAAGCTGGCGAGCTTCATCACGAAGCTTCAGAAGGTAGAGTGCAGCGAGGAGCAGATCCACTCCCTATTGCTATCGGCGGGTGTAGAGCACAAGGGATTTGTGGAGTTTGAGGAGTTTGTGAGGCTTTACCATTCTCTGCAGGGCGAAGGAGCAAAAGCTTTGCATATTTTTTGGCAAATGTGTGATGAAGGGTTCCAGCCAAATGTTAGGACCTTTGTCAGTGTTTAAAAAGGAGGCAAGCACTTGTGGACGGACAAAATGTGAAAGCAGAGTCACTGCGAATGGGCAGGAAAATTCATGTTCAGACCAGGGGTTTCAGATGTCTTTGTTGGTAGCACTTTGGTCAGCATGTATGCCAAGTGTGGAAGCATTAAAGATGCGCAGGAAGTCTTTGATGGTCTGTCACAGCACAATGTAGTATCATGGACTGCCTTGATCACAGCATATGCTCAGCAAGAGCAAGGAGATCGGGCCTTGCAGATGTACGAGCAGATGCAGGAAGAAGGGTCGAATCAAACTCATGGACCTTTGTGAGTGCACTCTGCCATGCAGCTGCATGAGTGAAAAGGAAGACAGTGGTTTTGTACATGGGCAGAAACTCAAGATCCAGTCTCTTGAAAGAGGAAGGAAAGTCCATGCTGCAGCGATCAGGAAGGGTTGCGATTCAGACGCATTTGTTGGTAGTGCATTGGTCAGTATGTATGCAAAGTGCGGAAGCACGAAGGATGCTGAAGAGGTGTTTGATGGATTGGCCGAGCGCGATCTGGCAGCATGGAATTCCATGGTTGCAGCATATGCTGAGCAGGATGATGGGGAAAAGCTCTGCAGGTCTTTTTGGCAAATGCAAAAGCATGGTCTGAGACCTGATGCTCGGACTTTGTCAGTGCTCTCAAGCATGTGGCAGGATTGCTGAAAAGCACACAGAACTTGTGGACGGGCAAGTTGTTAGGGTGGACTCGCTTAAGCAGGGAAAGGAAGTTCATGCTGATGCTGTCAGCATGGGTTTCTGGGTCGGACATCTTTGTCGGTAACACTCTCGTAACCATGTATGCCAAATGTGGAAGCATGACGGACGCAGAACAGGTGTTCAAGACCTTGTCTAACCGGGACGCAGTGTCCTGGACCGCCATGATCGCTGCTTATGCTCAGCAGGAGCGAGGAGACAGGGCTTTGCAACTGTATGTCGAGATGCAAGCAGCAGGTGTGAAGTCACATGAAGCGACATTCCTGTGTGTCCTGGAGGCATGCAGCCATACAGGCGCTTTGGACATCTGTGTGCGCACGCATCAGCATTGTGGAGAACGGACTGGAAACCAGTCCTTCTGTGACAACAAGGCTGATTCACGCGTACAGCAAATGTGGCAGCATTGTGGAGGCGCAGAAGGTTTTACCTCGCCCTGGCGTCATGGCATGGAATGCCCTAATCACTGGCCACGCTCGACTAGGCGGATACTCTGCCACCATCCCATGCTACGAGCGGATGTGTGCGGCAGGCGTGAAACCAGATGGCGTCACGTTTCTGGCACTCTTATCCGCATGCAGTCATGCGGGCATGGTCGATCAAGGACTGCGCTTCTTCGACAGCATGACCTCAGACCATGGCATCTCGGCAGAGCTAGAGCACTATGCTTGTGCGATGGACCTGGTGGGCCGTGCCGGCAATTTCAGCAAGGCAGAGGAGCTGCTCTCCCAGATGCCAATGCAGCCTGACCTGCCCATCTGGTTGTCTCTGCTCGGTGCCTGCCAGAAACATGGCAACGTGCAGCTTGCAAGGCGAGCCTTCCATGGGGCAGTCTCTGTCGAACCCAAACATGCGGCAGCTTACGTTCTCATGTCAAACATCTACTCCGACGTCGCCATGTGGGAGTGTGCATCCGAGATACATGAGTTGAGGCAGCATGCTTCCGCCTGGAAGAAGCCCGGCCTGAGTTGGATCCAGCATGAAGATGAGGTGCATACGTTTCTTGTTAATGATGACAGACACGGGCAGACGCCAGCCTTGTATGGCTTGCTCAAAGACCTTCGCATAGAACTGCAGGAGGCGGGTTACGTTCCGAAGACACCCGGGAGATCACTCTGACATGCCCAAATGTAAAATCCGAATTATCATCCCCGCATATCGACATCCTTCCCTCCAGGTTGGTTGCTTGTCCATTGTCGAAACAAACGGACATGAATTCAAGCCTGTCCGCAATCTGGGGCTGTCACACGTTCGTGGTTCAAAGGATTTACTTAGACATGGCAAGCATGGTCTGAAAGATAACTAACGATATTGGCCGTCAAACAGGCCGCTAAACGGCTCTAATACGAGGTTGTCCTCTGCCTCCTCAGGCTGGTCCTGTTGGACTGTCCATGACGATGTATCCCTCAAGCTGGATCTGGATGTCGGGGCTTCAACAGCCTGCCAGTGCTGTGGCTGGAGACTAAGAGTCTTAATAAAGTGTTCTATGGTTGGTCCCCAGACCGTATCTGCTAATTTCGAAGCACTGAAATCACTCGCATCCGTTATCTCTCTGACAGCCTTTATCATCTCGTCGGCAGCATTCCACGAGCACTGATTCCATAGTCTTCCAATAGAAGTGACAGTCAGGGGCTCCGGCAAAGTCCGCAGCATCGCATTGAACTTATTGCGAGCAGAAATGTCGAGAGGATGGCTGCCACAAGCAAAGCTTAGGCTCCATCAGCTTCACAACATTTGTCAAGGACTTTCAAAAGCATATTTGGGACAGCAATCATCACCTGGAATCTGGAATGCTCTCTGGCCAAAGAGAAGGAGGCTTCTCCGGTAGTTTGGGGAACATGGATTCCAAGAGGAATTCGCTTTGTCTGCATGGCAAACAACCAAGAGCAATATAAGCCACAGAAATTGAAGTCAGGCAAAGAACAAAACATTCTCAAGAATGCTCACAACTTCCTGCACAATCCATTGCTCAACAGACTGGCAACTGACCGATTCGAACCAAGGGCGCCATTGTTCTGTCACAGCAATCCTCGGTATAAGCAGGTAACAACAATCCCATCCTTCGCTTCAGCTGCAGCGTCCTCTGTTGCCTCTTCACTAACCCTGACGACGGTGTCTATCATCCGATCATTCACCTCCTGAATTTCTGACTCGAGCTTTCATACTTACCCATCTGTTCAAAATATTATAGCCAGCCTCTTGATCAGAATTGCTTCTGCTCAGCAAAACAAGCTTCCAGTACTACAATTTGCGCGGGGCGCACAAGACAAGCGAGCATCCTTGATCAACCACGCACCTCCATTCTCGACCTCATCTTCCTTGCAATAATTTCCTCTGGAGATACCGATTGGTGAACACGGCTCATTGAATTTCGTTTTCCTATCGTCCCATCATTCCATACCCCAAAAGGTTTTCCGGAGCCTTAAGAGATACCCATTGGGAACACGGCTCATTGTATTTCGTTCTCCTATCGTCCCATCATGAAACTCCCAAAGGGTCATCGAATTCAGCTCGAACTACCTCTGGATACACCGATGCGAGCTGCACAGCAGTTAACCGATCCAATGTGTAATGGATGATAACACGGACGGAGCATTTCACAGGACCACTTTCCTAGATCCTACGATGTCTCAAGCCCCTGACTCAAAGGATTCCTGATCGGAAATGGATACATACTGCGGTGGCAATCAGCCCATTCGGTTCCAATCTTGCATACAGAACAAGTCACACGACCTTAATCAGAGGAACCATGCCACTAAGACTCGGACTACTTGATTTAGTTTGATTATGCGGACCTTCCTTTTCTCTCGCAGAGTAACCTCCCGCAGGGTAATTCCATCAGTCTCCTCCCCAGCCGCATCTGCATGGAGTCCATGCGCTTCTTGTGTCCCTGGTGGGAAGTTCGCGTGCACAGACGAGGTGCCCGAAGTATCTTGGTCGGCCATTGATAGACCGCTAATGCAAAAAACACTGATGACTCTCTTTGAGAGAAAAGCTAATAAATATGAGCTTCATAGTATCACACATGGTTCATGTATTTCCGGAATCACACCACGCATGAGATCGCTATATTAGAGTATTTTTATTATTATATTATATTATATTATATAACTCTGAGTATCTACAAATATATATCTTTAGTTAATATAATTTATACGGGTCTTGCCCAGGGTTCATCCTTCTACCAAATCGAATAGTCTAGATATCTACACTGATACCATTTGTGTCCAATGAAAAGCACCGTGTTCGAAGATGATGTTAGTCTAGATCATGAACAGCCACAACAAGCCATAATCGTAGACCACCAAGTACCCAGCTTCGAACTTCAGGTATCCGTTGCTGCTCTTCACTTGGGTACAATCGTGATGAAACTGGAATGTTAGGAATGCAGGATCCTAGGAGGATAAGATCCAAAATAGTGTTATATTACACAGTCCCTACCCTGTCGAGATTGCTGAAAAGTTCGGTGGTTTGCTTTGGAAGCAAAACCAGATGTCATGTCAAATAAACCTACGGATGGTTCCCAGACTGTAGCTGCTGATTCGAATGCATTGGATTTCTCGGACTCATCGCCGCTCGTCTCATCAGAATCATCTCGTGGGCAGCATCTCAAGAGCACCGGTTCCGTAGTCTTTCGATATAGCTGACAGTCAGAGGCTCCGACAGAGTCCGCGGCATTGCATTCAACTTGTCGCGAGCAGAAATGTGAAAAGGATTGCTGCCAAAGGAAAGCTAGAGCTTCATCACGAAGCTTCAGAAGGTAGAGTGCAGCGAGGAGCAGATCCACTCCCTATTGCTATCGGCGGGTGTAGAGCACAAGGATTTGTGGAGTTTGAGGAGTTTGTGAGGCTTTACCATTCTCTGCTAGAAAGCTGCCAGGATGGTGACGACACGCCCTCTGCTCCACAAGCCGATGACAGCAACGACGTCGGGCTTCGTGATGCTTTTGACGTTTTGACAAGAACAAGGATGGCTTCATCAGCTTCACACATTTGTCAAGGACTTTGAAAAGCAAAGTTTGGAAAGCAATCAACACCTGACTGTGTAATCTGGAGTCCTCTCAGGCCAAAGAGTAGGAGGCTTCTCCGGTAGTTTCCGGGAACAAGGATCTCTAGAGGAACAGTCTCTTTGTCTGCATGGCAAACAAAGGAACAAGACACAGAGATTGCATTCAGGCACAGAAGCCAAAGATTCTCAAGAACGCTCACAATCTCCTGCAAAATGATTTCATTTCAATAGTTGCGCAACGGACCAATTCGAACCAAGGGTGCCATTTGTCTACCCCAGCAATCCCTCGGTATATACAGGTAACAACAATCCCATGGAATTCGCTTCAGCTGCAGCGTCCTCCGTTGCCTCTTCACTTATTTTGAGGTCTGTGTCAATCATATATCTTGTTGTCTGTCTATGCAAGATTGTACTCATACTTGCCAGTTCTCACAAGATGAGGCTGTAAATGGTGGCCTCAGCTCAGCAGGCATCCTTGTCCCCTTCTCAATTAGATAAGTTCAAGGGATTGCATGAGCTTCAGCAGTGCAGACAGTGCCAAGCTTTTCGAATGTCGGAAATTCGTTAACCTCTAACATCAGTCACTGTTCAAAGCTCCTCACAAAAAGACGGCATCAAGAGTCGCTTCTCTGGATGCAAAGCCTGTACAGCCATGCCAAACTGCTACCCACGGCTGCACAGACGAGGGGCCTCATGCTCCCAGAATGGGGCACTGCCATACCACCACCTTCCATAGCACTGCAGAGCTTACAGCCTCATACCCGGCAGGAATGCCCTGCTACGACCCTGGCATTCCATGTCACCACATTCTGTTGACCTAGTCTGTCACACACCCTCTGATCATGAGCGTCCTTCAAGCTGCCACATTTTGCACCCGTGTTTATCAAGCTGGTGGCTACAAAACCCATCCGCGTCATCTCCTTGTGCCCTCATCTGTGCATGACGCTGCTGCACCTTCACCACAGCCAGGGTACCGACGAATGTATGAGAATTGGGTGCAGCCATGCCCTCATCATGCATAGCACCGTAGACACGAAGGGGCTCATGTTCGGGCTCACTTTTGCAACGAAGTCCAGTGAGGAAGCTCTTCCTCACGTCAGAGACCATAGTCTATGCAAAATGACCGGCTTCAAGGAATTGATGAGCAAGCCGGGACGGAATCGGGTTCCAGTCTTCTAGAGACCACTGGAAAGTGGGACTAATGTTTATTTTTTCTCGGAGGATGAATGTATGGAATACCAAAGCACACAGAGGGGACAGGGCACGTTTTGAGGGGACGGGGTACATGTTTTCGCAACTTTCTCGTACAATATGCCTAATACTAGGTCTCTATAAGAACATACAGTCGGCCCCCCCTAATTGGGAATTCTATAAATGGGATTCCTCTCTAAATGGGACCTCCCATCCTACTCCCTTTAGTTTACAATGTAATAAATGGGACTTTTCCCTAAATGATAATTGGGACCTTTTAAAACATACATTCATGTTAGTTTCACCTCCTAAATGGGATTTCTAATTTTTACTAAAAATTTAAAAAGAAAGAAAAAGAATCTATTATTTGAGAGCACAATAGACTTTTAGGTGTGATTGAAGACTCTTAAGCTAAGCTTTTTCCTTTATGATAGATAGAGGTTTTTGATCGCTTAGAGAGAGTGCTAGCTTTCAAACAACTATATAAAGAACTGTTAAAAGTTATTTTTAGTGAAACCTATCAATCCAAATTTAAATTTTCTTTTTTTGGGTATTTTTTTTGATTTTTTTAAGTTTATAACATTTTTATTATTTTTAAATAGGGAAAATACAATCGGGACACTTCCCTTAATGGGACCTCTAAAGGCACTCCGAACCAGTCCCAATTAGGGGGGGTGGACTGTACTCGCAAATCTTGGAAATCTTGGACGTCAAAACACACATGCTCATATGTCCGCTTTGGTGCCCTCACCATGCACAGAGGTGGTGATTTTCTTTGAAAAGTGTCTCTCTTTGAAAAGTGTCTCAATTTCAAAAGTGTCTCTCTTTCAAAAGTGTCTCTCTTTCAAACTCTAAAAATATAGAGTCAGAGTCATTGAAACATAGTGACTCTTTTTTGAAAGAGAGACATTTTTGAACGAGAGAGGCTTCCTCGAAAACAAGAGTATTTCTTGTTTAGTGCAATTACATGGCGGCTTAACTCCAATTCGGTCACGGCCACGCTATCGGGTTGCCAAACCTTAACTTGTATGCGGCCATACCCTCGGTTGGCGAAACCCTACCTCGGCCGCACCATGGGTTCTAAGTAGGTGACTTTCAATTGTCTTATTCTTAGAGAACCCGAGCTTTATAAAAAAGGAAGAAACAAGATCGTGCTCGAAACGAGGAGACATGCCAAGGAGCGCAGAAAAGGCTCTCAGCAAGCAGGGTAGGCATGCAAAACCCGCAAGACGCCGAGGACCCCACAGCCACAGCTTGAAAAGGCTTCAGCTTTTCTCTCCACTTTTGCCACTCATCCTCGCTGAGCAACCTCCAATAGAGGGACATCATTTCGCCTGGACCAGACCTAGGCGAAACCTCATCGTGGTAGAAAAAGAAGCTGGTGCGATTCAGAATGCTTGGATGCAAGGGCGGGCCAGAAGCCAAGAACCTGCACCCTTCCCTGAGCAAGAGCAAAGGCCAGCTCTAGCGGGATGAGGAATAGATGAATCCAGAAGAAGACCCTACAGCACTTGCCCATAATGCTTTTCCTAAAGAGAAGCCTGCAACCCTTGAAGCCCGTCTCCGAGAAACTAGGAATACACACGCCTGCGGTTACATGCATGCAATAGCATCCGTGTTTATCAAGCTGGTGGCTACAAAACCCATCCGCGTCATCTCCTTGTGCCCTCATCTGTGCATGACGCTGCTGCACCTTCACCACAGCCAGGGTACCGACGAATGTATGAGAATTGGGTGCAGCCATGCCCTCATCATGCATAGCACCGTAGACACGAAGGGGCTCATGTTCGGGCTCATTCATCTGCGGGCAGGACACAGTTGTTTACGCAGCTTTCTCTGTCTGTGACTGCCACCTGCGAAGTCGTCCAACAGCGAGCGGTTCCGACAGGCTTTCACAATCTTCCGACAGAACGATGGCCACAGTGACCGGACTGCAACTCCGCTGTCTCGCTGTTTTACCCTGGCCAGGGACGCACGTCCTGGTAACCGGGCGACCGGCGGCTCCCGGTATCGGTAACCCGCTGCAAAAACAGATGAGGGAGCTGCGAGGAATGTTGGTCAAACACGAGCTGCACCGATCCGCAAGGCGCCATTCGATCTGGGCCGTTACCGTTCACAAAGATGTCACAGTGGATCTTTGGAGACCAGGTTTATCCAAGCCCTCGGTTCAACAGAACGAGAACGAATCTCTCAGATCAGCATGCCCTGAAGTTCAAAACATTTTGCCATTGAGCTAGTTGGGACACAATTGATCCACGACCGGCTGCTGCTGCCAAGTATGTGGATCTGGATGTTGCTTTGCTGCTTTAGCAATGGCTGCCGGGGTGCTGGAGCAGCATCTGCTCCTGCTGTTGCTATTGCTGTTACTGTTGACGCTGCTGCTGTTGCTATTGCTGTTACTGTTGACGCTGCTGTTGCTGTTGCTGTTACTGTTGACGCTGCTGCAAGGGCTGAGGCGGCTGCCGCTGCCACTGCCGTACATGCGCTGTTGTAGCAGCAGTGACTGCTGATGCTGCTGCTCCAGCTGCCGCTGCTGTTCCTGACGCTGAAGACGCAGGTGCGCCAGATCAAGTGAAGTACTCTGCGCAAGATGTGGGACAGACGTGGTCGCCAGGGTGCTCTGTGCAGCCTGAGACCTGCCTGCTGACGGATGAGTTTGGTTCCTCAGTATACCCATCCAACCTGTTCAACACAGCGCAATTGAACCAGAAATAAGGCAACGAGAGATGGACAGTAAGCTACTTGAACCACACCACTCCATGCGCCTCCCCAATAGCCTCCCCTTACCTGGGTCACCACCTTGGGAAATTCTCCTGCCATTCCTCCGTCAGCAGGAGGCTGACCTCGGCACCTGGGAGCAGAATTAAGCAATTCGCTCGTCCTCTCCTGACCTTCCGCGAGCGTGTGCCTCTGCAGAGTTTCCGTTCTGCAACCAACAACTAACCCCATTCAGAAGAATTCCTCCAGACTCCGATTCACTGGTGGAAACCAATTCTATTTCAGCGGAAACCCCTAACGGACAACATAGTACGAAGCTCCCTCGTGTTCTGCTCCCCGCCCTGATGAAGAATCGCACCACCTGCACCAAATCAGACTATGGCACAACCTAGAGGGGCGAGCCAAACTCACAGCCTCTTGGCGTGACTCCTGGCCAGTCGTTTCCATCGCCGCCTGCATCCATGGCGGCCAACTTTGAGCTCAAGCCTTCGGCCACACTACCAATCCTTGGCAGCACCTCTTCTGCTTCGCTCAAAGAGCCCGGAAGTGGCACATCTGTATTTAAAGAAACCAGAGCCAAAAGAGCCATGTATTTAGTGTAAATCATATGTTTAGGGTAATTTATGTTATCTAGTAAGAAATGATTTTTAAGTTTATAACATTTTTATTATTTTAAATAGGGAAAATACAATCGGACACTTCCCTTAATGGGACCTCTAAAGGCACTCGAACCGTCCCAATTAGGGGTGGGATAAATCTTGGAAATCTTGGGCGTCAAAACACACATGCTCATATGTCCGCTGGTGCCCTCACCATGCAGAGGTGGTGATTTTCTTTGAAAAGTGTCTCTCTTTGAAAAGTGTCTCAATTTCAAAGTGTCTCTCTTTCAAAGTGTCTCTCTTTCAAACTCTAAAAATAGAGTCGAGTCATTGAAACATAGTGACTCTTTTTGAAAGAGAGACATTTTTGAAAACGAGGCTTCCTCGAAAACAAGAGTATTTCTTGTTTAGTGCAATTACATGGCGGTTTAACTCCAATTCGGTCACGGCCACGCTATCGGGTTGCCAAACCTTAACTTGTATGCCATACCTCGGTTGGCGAAACCCTACCTCGGCACCATGGGTTCTAAGTAGGTGACTTTCAATTGTCTTATTCTTAGAGAACCCGAGCTTTATAAAAAGGAAGAAACAAGATCGTGCTCGAAGCGAGGAGACATGCCAAGGAGCGCGAAAAAAGGCAAAGCGGGGTAGGCATGCAAAACCCAGAGGACCCCATGACCACTTGAAAGGCTTGACTTTTCTCTCCACTTTTACTCATCCTCGAGCAACCTCCAATAGAGGGACATCATTTCGCTGGACGGACCTAGCGAAACCTCATCGTGGTAGAAAAAGAAGTGCGATTCGAATGCTTGGATGCAAGGGCGGGCGGGCCAAGAACCCGCACCCTTCCACGAGCAAGAGCAAAGGCCAGCTCTAGCGGGATGAGGAATAGATGAATCCAAGAAGACCCTCTGACTTGCCCATAATGCTTTTCCTAAAGAGAAGCCTCGCAGCCCTTGAAGCCCGTCTCAGAAACTAGGAATACACGCTGCGGTTGCTACATGCATGCAATAGCATCCTTGCGCTGCAATTGCAAGCATGCTCGAGCTAACTACATGCTCTTGCAGGAGGTGTGCTATTATATTCTTCGGAACCACAATAGAAAAGCAACTTACTCTTGAGCAGGAACTTGCGGTGCAGAAGACAACCTGCACGCAATCGGAGGGTGAGCAACGCTTGGTGTTGCCATTCAGGGTTTCCGCTGAAATAGAATTGGTGTCCACCAGTGAATCGGAGGAGTCTGGAGGAATTCTTCTGAATCGAGTTAGTTTTGGTTGCAGAATGGAAACTCTGCAGAGGCACACGAACGTGGAAGGTTAGGAGGGATGAGCGCATTTTTGAAAACGAGGCTTCCTCGAAAACAAGAGTATTTCTTGTTTAGTGCAATTACATGGCGGTTTAACTCCAATTCGGTCACGGCCACGCTATCGGGTTGCCAAACCTTAACTTGTATGCCATACCTCGGTTGGCGAAACCCTACCTCGGCACCATGGGTTCTAAGTAGGTGACTTTCAATTGTCTTATTCTTAGAGAACCCGAGCTTTATAAAAAAGGAAGAAACAAGATCGTGCTCGAAGCGAGGAGACATGCCAAGGAGCGCGAAAAAAGGCAAAGCGGGGTAGGCATGCAAAACCCAGAGGACCCCATGACCACTTGAAAGGCTTGACTTTTCTCTCCACTTTTACTCATCCTCGAGCAACCTCCAATAGAGGGACATCATTTCGCTGGACGGACCTAGCGAAACCTCATCGTGGTAGAAAAAGAAGTGCGATTCGAATGCTTGGATGCAAGGGCGGGCCAGAAGCCAAGAACCTGCACCCTTCCCTGAGCAAGAGCAAAGGCCAGCTCTAGCGGGATGAGGAATAGATGAATCCAGAAGAAGACCCTACAGCACTTGCCCATAATGCTTTTCCTAAAGAGAAGCCTGCAACCCTTGAAGCCCGTCTCCGAGAAACTAGGAATACACACGCCTGCAGTTGCTACATGCATGCAATAGCATCCGCTTGCGCCTGCAATTGCAAGCATGCTCGAGACTGCGCTGACTACATGCTACTGCAGGGAGCTGGGTGCTATTATATTCTACTGCAGAACCACAATAGAAAAGCAACTTACTCTTGAACAGGAACTTGCAGGTGCTTTCTGTAAGACAACCTGCACTGCAATCAGAGGGTGAGCAACGCTTGGTGTTGCCATGTGGTCAGGTCTGGACACCATGAAACAGATACATGCATGATTTTGCGACTGCTGTATGCATGCTAAATGCTACTGCAGGCAGCTGGATGCTATTTAGTCTGCTGCCGAACCACAAACAAAGAAAACAACTTACGCTCGAACTTTCAGGTGCCTTCTGTAAGACTACCTGCGATTCTTGTAGTGTGCACATGATGGTCGGAAACGTGCTATCTATCAGCTAATCCTCCAAGCTTGACAAGTCTGCAGTATATTGGAACTTAATAGCTTCCAGTCATGTTCAGAGAGAGTAACAACACCTGCCATGCTCTTAGCTTGATATGGGCGTTATGTGTTCTCCTCTTTAAATAGCCGTAACCAGCACATACGAAAACGAGCACTTGTAGCAATCAGACATAGCTTGAACTTCCATCATCAACATCAATCAGCCACAGTAGCACTAGCATGCAGATTGCAATGAGACCATGAACATTCATAGGCCTACAACGAGCATAAGTTGATAATAAAGGGGATCCATGCCATTCATCAAAATATGTTGTCCACTGTACAAAGCACAAAACTGCATAGCCTGCATCCTACTCCATTTCCTATTGCGGCCCCCTTATGGGGCACCATTTGCCTCCCCCAACACACAGCATACAAAACAGCGTCTGTTCTGAAAGGGGTTTCTCCTGTCAAAAGGGGTTTTGGAAAAAATCCCAACCCTATTCCACCGAAAACCGAAGTTGGGCTGGTTTTTGTTGAGTTTTGTAGGTGTTCATCCATCGGATTCGGGCATTCTCGGCTCCGGGACCACTTCCTGTCCGGTCATATACACTGCGGTGGCGCCATGCACTCGTGTGCATGGATACTTTGTCGGAGTGATGAAGGGGCTGTGACCGAATTCTTCCATAATTTCGGCATGTCAGTAGTTTCTGCAATTTGTGTGGTTCTATATGTTTTTGTATACCAAGTGGGGCTAGGCGGCGCGTAAGTGCGCCTAAACAAGGGTATGCAAACTTGTGACAAGGCAAAACAGTCACGAAATACATCATTCGGTGAGGAAATATGTCTTCTTGGAGGTGCATGGATGTGGCGGAAGCCCAGGGCGACATAAGAAGTTGCACAAATTGGTGGACGTCCACATAGACACGCCTCATCTATCTACCCTATGCCCTAAAGCTACGAAGAATACCCTATCACCTTTCTATCCTCTACGGTGTTTAGTCTCCTTGACAGTGACCTTGTGCGGATCATCATCAAACATGCCTTCAAAAGCACCGATGGCCGTCCGGTTCCGTTGCCTGCCGCGGGTTCTTGTTGCGATTGGTCTTGGAAGTCGGATGTCTCTCATCACCGGTAGCGCAGCCGAACTACACCACCCTTATTTGGATTTTCGTCCAAATCATCATTTTCCTCAATGCATCTCCCTCGGAACTTGGTGAGTACATCAGTTATCTTCAACCTGTTACCTTCTTCCACGGTGGTAGATGTTGAAGTTCGAATAGCTTTGTCTTGATAAGCTCACGTATGCGGACTTGTAGAGTGCTATCCCTTGCAAAGCGAGAACCCGTATGCCAAAATAAATGTCTCCGATATCAGCGGTCGATCCGGTGCTTGGGTCGCTTCCTCCGTTACAAACCCTCTCTATCAACATTGTGTGGAGCCAATATCTCCTCTGGTAGGTACCTTCCCTCAAACGCATTGCTATTCTCTGTCACCCACCACTGGACAACTAGGTAAGGTTCGTCACATAAGAAATCCAAGTCTTCGACTTACGCAATCGAAGGCACATTACGATGCTGTCTCACATGGGACTGCAATCATATGGCCTCGTCTGATCTCGGACACATCCCCATCGAATCTCGCCAACTCGATGGCTGCGGCTCCCGGTGGCCTAAAATTCCGACATACATAGCCTTGGTTGCGGGGTTCGCGAGCTGGGAATGACAAAGACATCTGGAACGTCGATGGGATTTAAGTTCCGCTCGGCCTTCCTGTTGTACCACTCCCATGCTTTTGAAGATCTCGATGGACTCCTCCTCGATTTTATCGCAAATATCGGTGATGCCAGAATGAGTTCCACCATACTTTGTCTTCCGAGATAGATATTTTTGCATCGGTTCTTGAGGGCTTTCCTAATGGCTCCAATGATTTATGCGGTGTCCATGGTTTTCCCATCTGATTGAAGTGGACATAAAGGCGCTCCCCTTATATCTGGTATTCTCAAGGAACTCCAAACCCTCAGCGGTTCCCAATGTGAACAAGTAGAAAGTGCCTTGCCACGAAGGCTATTACAGTGGCGCCCGACTCTTTCTTCCCTTGAAATTTTGAATTGATCTTGATAACTATGATTGTGCAAATTCCTTACACGCATCTCGTGTCCCTCTTTTACCCATCCCATTGGGCGGACAAAGCTCACATCGGCCACCTCGGAAACCATTTTCACTTCGGATTGGGTGTATAAGCGATGAATCAAACTCATAAGGGTTTGAGTGACATTGCTTTTTGTGCACGAGACTTTTAGAAAAGCACGAGAACATTTGATCAAGCTGCATCATGTGTGTGCGACAAGAAGGAAGCCCACCTTCACCTTATCGAAGACCCGCTTCTCGACAAGCATACTTAAGTATGCAAACAACAACATATTCTTGTTTTCTCTGGCCGTGTTGTCCAGTTGCAAGTAAAAGCGTCTTGTGACATCTCATAGGTGAGAATAACATCCTGGATGATATGAATAGTTAAGTTGGCGTCGTTCCGAATATTCGGGAAGTTCACAAACACCCTGGTCTTCATAATGTTGTTGTATACCAAACAACCCACAACATGGACCGAATGAGACCATCGCAAAATCCTTTGGAGGCGGGAAAATGTAGCTCGTCTTGCTTTGGTCCATCCGTCTATCGCCATTCCAATGTATTTGCTCGGTTGGCCTTTACACTTCAAGCGATGTTTTGCAAGTTTTAGTCGCTCTGCTTGATCGGGCCGATGTTCGGAGGTCTTGCTCATGGACCTCATCACGATGAAATGGATCACATGGTCGAGTGTTGTCCTTGGTGCGCAGTGCATGGACCCGGGCATCTGCACATGCGCACCGGTCTTCATAATGTTGTTGTATACCAAACAACCCACAACATGGACCCGGATGAGACCATCGCAAAATCCTTTGGAGGCGGGAAAATGTGGGAGCTCCGTCTTGCTTTGGTCCATCCGTCTATCGCCATTCCAATGTATTTGCTCGGTTGGCCTTTACACTTCAAGCGATGTTTTGCAAGTTTTAGTCGCTCTGGATCGCCGATGTTCGAGATGCTCATGGACCTCATCACGATGAAATGGATCACATGGTCGTTGTCCTTGGTCTCGCAGTGCATGGACCCGGCGGCCAAGCATGCGCGCCTTGCGCCCCGGGTCTTGGTGCGCCAAGTGCGGCGTCTTGTGCGCGCGCACAAGTGCGCCGCGCGCACAAGTGCGCCGCCGTGCTGCGCCGAATAGCACCTCCGCTGGGGTGGCGGCGCAATCGCGCACCCCACGGTCGCGCAAATCGCGCACCCGGTTCATCTGTGATTTGGTGCATCACTAATGTCGTGGCGCTTGCGCCTCGAGATTCCCACTGTGCCGCACAAGTGCGCGCACCGGCGGTGAGCAAGCGAGTCTAGGCGGTTGGAGTGCTCATGATTCCATGGAAGTCAAAAAACTACGGATATGAAATACCTTGTTCTTGTCGGTTCTTTGGTCATCTCGATGCATTTGTCTTCAACGTTCGCATTGGACGCATTTTGAAAAGCTACACTTTGGTATCTTCACTTTTGGAAAATGTTTCTTCCATAAGGCCTGAAGTGAGAATGAGAGGCGTTGGTCAAACCACTCTTGAAACCTCCCGTTTGTAGTCACGGAATATCTCTCCTTTGGTATATGAATCGGCAAGTTGAAAAGCGAAACATTGGGCATTCGTTGTTAGCTTGAAAAACTTTTCCATCAAGCAATGCATTCGAACATGATCTTGATTGGGCGTCCTTGGAACTTCAATTCGATGACCATGGTGTGTTCGTTAGTACTCTCTGTTTCAAATGTTCATACCTTCGCCATCCAAGAACACTTTTAAACTTCGTACACAACATTGCAACTTTCTTGTCTCGGAGAAAATTGAGAACATTGCGACCGATAGGTTGCTTGTTCTACCTCGAGCAATCCTTGCAAATATATTTCCTGCTTCTCGAGGCAATCCCAAGCGATATCGAGGCTCTCTATATTCTTCTTTCCCAATTCGACAAACAACTGCGCTTCTGACAATGCGAACACTTTTACGAAACTTCGTACACAACATTGCAACTTCTGTCTCCGGAGAAAATTGAGAACATTGCGACGATAGGTTGCTTGTTCTACCTCGAGCAATCCTTGCAAATATATTTCCTGTTCTCGAGGCAATCCCAAGAAGCGATATCGAGGCTCTCTATATTCTTCTTTCCCAATTGCGACAACTGCGCTTCTGACAATCACGAAGACCATCGTTATGTATTTCTTCAATCTTGCCGACTTCATGGTCCTCTTCAATCTCGGCTTGGATAATGTCTACGCTTCAGGGCAATGTTGACTCGGCGTTTACGTGAATGGCTCGGCTGGATGCCCTTCTTGGTGGTGTTACGTGCCCGCATCCTCATTCACGCAAAATTCGGTCCCATCATTCCGACCTCCTCCATGGATCGATGAAGAAACAATTTCACATCGCGTTCCATCTTGACCAATGTTGGATTCCTAATCCGGATTGGCGTGGTCTCGAATCCTTGGCCTACATTCTATCCCTTCTCCAGGAGTTGTATCGATTCTGAGACCTACCGATGCCTTCCATGCTCGGAGTGGTGTCCATGATTGTCACCTTCTCCACCTTCGGCTTGAATCTGAGAGGCAAGGCTACACCAAACCATCTATCGTGATACATTGTCCACATACATCGCCGCCAGATGGCCTTCCAATCGCCCCTGGACCTGCGGTAGAGAATAGGGTGGAAGCGTTGTGCATTTGCTAGCTCTTCAAACTTGCAGAATGTCGCAACTCGAGAGGAAGGAGAGCTTCGTATTCATTGTCCATCTTCGTTTGAACCTTAAAATATCCATAGATGATTATGGTGGCGAGGTTTAACCGTTATAGTAGCGCCAATGTTAATTACCGAATGTTAGGCTATGAAACCTAGACTTAACCTTCAACCCAGATTAGTTAACCCAGTTGGCAAGCCGTTAACCCGGCCGCACATGATTGTGCCACAGAAACATACGGTTGGGGTGAAGTGTGCGATAGGCGTTTTCATGTCAGAGGATTCCAGATTGCAGGAGCAAGAGGACTACGGATTAGGTCGGCAAGGCGTGACAACAAGAGGAGGGGGCGAGCGCAGATACCTGGATTGCAAGGCGCGGCGGTGTCGTGAGTTGTGCAATAGTGTCACGCCGCATCTCGGGTTATTCTAGCCAGTCGGTGTGTGCTTGAATCTCGTGTGTGCGGTGTCTGCGCGGGCACCCTCGGTGCCGTGTCCACACTCACGCAGTGCAGCGTTCTTATGTGACCACCCTTGGCGCTTTCGTATGCAGCGAGAACCCCGGTGCGCTCTCTTGTGGTAGCCACCCTGCGCGCTTGTGCGGCGCAGGCTTTGCGACCCCGTTTGCTGTGCGCGGCGTTGCTTATGCGCTTGTGCGGCGAGCACCCTCGGTGAGCGCTTCATTTGGCTGCTTGCTTCTCCGTGCATCCTTGGTCCATGATTTTGACATGCAGGCAAGAACCGCGTTTGTGACAGGCATTTCATGGTCTCGTTTTGGGCGGTGACGCGTTTTGGCGGGCTGGGAACGCGATTGAGGTGCAGCTTTGGGCGCGTTTGCAGCGATTTAGGTGGCTTTTGTGGCAGGCGGTGTAGACAATTTTCACTGTTGGAGGTCTGGGTGTATACTATATAGAGAGAACCCGAAATAGCAGGTTTGTGGACCCATAATGTGGCTTGTTCCATGACATCAAATCACCTTCAACCTTCCTTTGTTCCGTGCTTGAGTACATGTTGTCTCGATTTTCAATGCTTCACGTGTGCACCTTCGGTTGACAGACATGTCCATCCCAAATCGGCAAGTGCGTGCAAAACATGCCAACTTGGTTGAACCTCCACCACAGCCCAAACCTCCAAAACGCAAAAGAACAGAAGTCAGTGTCGAGGCACGAGCTTCCGGGAAACGGAGGAGTGCAGCAGGAGGAGGTGCGGGTGGTGGTCATGACCAACCAACATCCAGACCAGCAGCTGCTGTAAAGTCAACTCTGCTTCCACAAGGAGCATTAGATGGGAAGAGCGGACCTTCCCAAGGGCCATCACAGCGGCGGCCTCGACAAAGCAAGGGAGCATCAGGGCTGCTTGATGACAGCGCATTAACATTGTTCGATGATATTGGGATTGTGCCAGGGACCACTTTGGAGAATCCTTTCACTACGGCTGAGAAGAATGTCTTGACTGAAATTTGTACTGATCTATCGAGCAGGCTACTTGGACAAGGAATGAAAACATCCATGAAGAAGGAACGGACTCCACCCAACAGAATTTTGATCCCATTCCGACGCTCTGGGTGAACGGGTATATGGATGTGTTGAGAACGCAGAAGATTGTAGTTGGGTACATTCTTTGGGCTTGGAAGTATGAAGTCCGTGCGCAATTCAAAATGAAGCTTCTAATATGCACAATGAAGGAGAAGTTCTTTGTGAAGAATTCTAACTATCATCGCCTGCTGGTCTTGAGTGCGGACAAGCTGATTCCAAGGCGATGCAATAACAGCATAATATTTGAAGCGGCTGAATATACATCAAGCGGCTTTTGACGTGAATATACGCGGAACGGGGTTTTTGATGGGCATTGAAATGCCATATTTAAGCATACCCTGCAAGAAGGCACACAATTAGGGTGTCATAGAAGTTTATATCTTTCACGCCCATGGTAGACAAAAGGTTTCCTTCTATAGGGGCGACCATTGTTTTCGATGGAAATGATGCCCATGTTGTTAATCCATGCGATTCGTTAAACAACGATGAAATGAACATGGACGATCATCTACGTAGTAGCATCGAAGGAATGCATACGGCTATTTCTATATTCATGCTATACATCCCATCCAGATCTGATGGCGTCTTTGTACTGTGAGGGTATGAAGACCCTAAACATACCATAAGTGACACACTTGGGCGGCATGCGCCAAATCCAATATTTCGTGCCTTGGGCGCCGGCATCGCGCCCAAGATTCATGGTCTTTGGCAATGAATGCGGACGTCGGACGGACACCCTCCTTCTTCTAAGAAATGGCTTCTCCAGAGCTCGCGTCGGATGAGACACCTAAGCAAGTGGCTAAGAAACCACCTGAAGCGTGATGGCTTCTCCAGACAGGCTATAAAAAACAAGGAGCATGGAGGAGCATAGGGCATGAAGAAGAAGAAGAAGAAAGATGAGGGCAGGAGGGCGCCGGCATGCCGGCGTCTTCATTCAACATATACTTTATGTTTTGGGATATTCAACATGGGAAAGTTAATGAAGTGGTAAGACTAGGGGATTATGCTGGAGAGGTCTTGGGTTCAAGTTTTGTTTTAGGGCGCCGGCATGCCGGCGCCCTTTACAAATAAAATTTTCCTAAATGGAGAGGTCTTGGGTTCAAGGTTCGTTTTAAGGCATGCCGGCGCCCTTTAAAGATAAATTTTTCCTAGTGTGTAGGGAATATGGATTGAAATGAGAGAGATTATAATATGACGTTACTAGTTCAAGTCATGCTTTTTTTATTTTGGCCAGCATAGTTTGCGTTGTCTATTTTGGCCAGCATAGTTTGTGTTGTAAAAGTGATAGATAATTCGTTCGGTTTGAAATCTCCTTATTCTTGTAATTCCTAATCTTGGACTCAAAATCATGGAAATTATTTTCAAATTTCAACGGTTTCTAAGCACTGCTTGAAATTACCCATGCCCTAATATTCATGATTGCAAATTTGCCTTTGGAATCGGAGCGGTGAAGAGAGACATGACACGGCCAAGTTTCTTCCCTCTTCTCGAGCTCACTGCAGCCATGACTATCTTTCTCGGAGGTCATAGCAATTGAACACGTATTTTGTGTGTTAGACACCATCTTTGTGAGCGACCAAGGCATCGTCGCCGGAAGTGTCAAAGGTAGTGTGTTCTTTCTCATTCTCTTCTTGTGAGCAAGCGACCCATGGCCTAATGAATGTAAGTCATAATGTGCATGGGTGCACGACATGTGGTTGTAAGCCCTAGTGTTAATGCGGACGCATGCACGCCGGCGCTGAAAACTTATCTAAGGACGCCGGCATGCGGCGTCTTCATTCAACATATACTTTATGTTTTGGGATATTCAACATGGGAAAGTTAATGAAGTGGTAAGACTAGGGATTATGGAGAGGTCTTGGGTTCAAGTTTGTTTTAGGCGGCATGCAAATAAATTTTCCTAAATGGAGAGGTCTTGGGTTCAAGGTTCGTTTTAAGATCTGCGCCCTTTAAAGATAAATTTTTCCTAGTGTGTAGGGAATATGGATTGAAATAAGAGAGATTATAATCTGACGTTACTAGTTCAAGTCATGCTTTTTTATTTTGGCTAGCATAGTTTGCGTTGTCTATTTTGGCCAACATAGTTTGTGTTGTAAAAGTGATAGATAATTCGTTCGGTTTCAAATCTCCTTATTCTAGTAATTCCTAATCTTGGACTCAAAATCATGGAAATTATTTTCAAATTTCAACGGTTTCTAAGCACCTGTTTGAAATTACCCATGCCCTAATATTCATGATTGCAAATTGTCGGAATCGGAGCGGTGAAGAGAGACATGACACGCCAAGTTTCTTCCCTCTTCTCGAGCTCACGCAGCCATGACTATCTTTCTACGGAGGTCATCGCAATTGAACACGTATTTTGTGTGTTAGACACCATCTTTGTGAGCGACCAAGGCTGCATCGTCATCGGAAGTGTCAAAGGTAGTGTGTTCTTTCTCATTCTCTTGCGCGAGCAAGCGACCCATGGCCTAATGAATGTAAGTCATAATGTGCATGGGTGCACGACATGTGGTTGTAAGCCCTAGTGTTAATGCGGACGCATGCACATCGGCGCTCACAGAAAACTTATCTAAGGACGGCATGCCGCCTATGGAGGAGCATAAGAGCATAGGGTGCTAGCATATTGGTGCCTTCATTAGTATAACCCTAACCCTAGGGTTAGAGTTTAGGTCTCGGACTTGTTTTGTTTCGTCGGGTTAGGGCGCGCACTGGGTCGAGGGTTACATCTTGTTATGTTGAAGTTTGTGTTGTGCAAAGGGCGCATGCCGCCTCACTCTGAATCCTTTCATGATGCCTTGAGGCCGATTTTGATCATCCATGACACCCTATTGTAAACATGTCGGAGGGGCTCAGTATGGGCACTGGTAAGCCGGCGCCAACCACCATACCTAGACAGGTATTGCTCTTACAAATGGATTGAAATTGTAATCCGAAGGAATTCCACCTACCCCAAATAATCAAAAAATGCTTAAATATGCAATATAGTTACTGTAAAGATTTGCGCAAGAGGGTTTTTGATTTCCGGAAGCGGGTTCGTATATTCAGCCGCTTCAAATATTATGGTGTTGAATACTGAAGACCTGTGCAGTGGACTGGACGCAGCTATGACAAGTGACAAGGTATGTGGACCAGGATTATTATAGCTTTACAAGTTTGTTTCTGATGGCAGCATGTCGTGTATCAGGTGATGGCAGATGCACCAGGGCGCGCACTTGTGCGCGCACTGGGGTCACAGACCATCCCATATCGGACCCTTTTGTGCGCTTTGGTGCACTATGACCCCAGTGCGCGCAAATGTGCGCACACTAGGGGCACATGGGCCCAAGTGCGCGCACTTGGGCGCGCATAGGGGGCTCTTGGCACCTCGGGTGCGCCAGCAAGGTAATCGAGGGGCCATGTGCCCCATGCGCGCACTTGGGCCCATTGAGACCCGGTCGCGCGCCCAAGTGCGCGCACTTGGGCCCATTGAGACCCGGTCGCGCGCGCGCGCGCAGGCGCGCGCAGGCGCGCACTTGGGCGCGCGCGCAGGCGCGCGCAGGCGCGCACTTGCCGACCGGGCAACTTAAGACCTCCATGCGCGCCCAAGTGCGCGCACTAGTCATGGCCTCCATTGCGGCGCGCGCACTTGGGCGCGCGCATGGAGGTTTAATGCCAGCGCGCGCACTTGGGCGCGCACTTGGGCCCATTGAGACCCGGTCGCGCGCGCGCAGGCGCGCGCGCGCACTCGCTCATGGTTTTCCATTGCGGCGCAAATGCGCGCGTCCGATAAGCGCGGCGCGCATGGGCGCGCCGCAGCACCTGCGCGCGCGCGCCCTCGGGGCCGGTGTGCGCGCACCTCAGCTCGCCTCGAGGCGGTCGCGCGCGCAGGCGCGCCGCATGAATGCCCGTAGCGTGCTTGAGCACGCTTTGGCGTCGTGTTAAGCCCAACTGAGGATATCTCGGGTTAATGTATTTGGTTGATGTATCGATCAATGGAGTAATGGTTGTCTTTTTATTGCAGACATTCGGGACTATGCTGGCGTTTCTCCAGAAGGAAATAGTTCTAGGGTTGATGATGACGAAGATGGCCGACCAAGCATGTGAAAGCGATCCTCTCCAGGAGAGCGATGGAGAGGCAAGGAAAAGGCAGTTCGCAACCTCGACCAAAGCACCGTCATCCGCAACTCTAAATAGGGGCATTTCTGATGAGGATTCAATGGAACAAGAAACAGAGAGGTACTTGCAGCCAGCAGGTATAGATTTCCTGGTTGATGCTGATAGTGGAGAATATGAAGAGCATGAAACCGCAAATGAAGATGTTGAGGACGACGATGTGCATCGACAACCAAGAAGTTGGCGGCGACAACAGAGAGGATATACATAGCGAGGGGCTCAAACGTTTGCCTAATGTCCCAAGAATCGCCATGCATTGGAGGATGCCCAGCTTCTACAAAGTCGACAGAGGGTCAAAGAATCATGAAGGAGCGAGCCGTGTACAACCAACCTCAAAGGAGGTAGACGCGGATGTTCGTTTCACCAAGGACGAAAGGTAAACCGAAAGCAGGGAAAAGAGGAAAGAGGAATGACATTGACGAGACACCAGCGACGGGTCACACCATCACCAAAGCCGTGCACTGACAACGATAGTGGAGAATATGAAGAGCATGAAACCGCAAATGAAGATGTTGAGGACGACGATGCATCGACAATGAGTTGAAGCCGATGACAACAACAGAGAGGATATACATAGCGAGGGGCTCAAACGTTCGTCTAATGTCCCAAGAATCGCCATGCATTGGAGGATGCCCAGCTTCTACAAAGTCAAGAGGGTCAAAGATGAAGGAGCGAGCCGTGTACAACCAACCTCAAAGGAGGTAGGCGGATGTTCGTTTCACCAAGGACGAAAGGTAAACCGAAATCAGGGAAAAGAGGAAAGAGGAATGACATTGACGAGACACCAGCGACGGGCCGCGTCATCACCAAAGCTGTGCTAACGGACAACGACAGAGTGGAGCGAGCGCAACAGCATAAGGACCCGCTACATCAAATTCGAGAGTCACCGCACAAAAAGAGGTGTATTCCGCATACAGATATGGTTGCCATCACCAAGTTGAGAAGCGCAGACTACATTACTCGTGACGCTCAGATCCGAAGAGTGGATGAATCGTGGGGAAAACATCTTCTCCGGGAAATTAAAAAGGGACCTGTACAAGAGGGAGTACTTCCTCTACTATGTATGATCGATCCGAGGGAGTGCGCAAGCGTGGAGGTCTTTGACAAAGACAAGTTGAAAAGGCAGCAGTACACCATGGGAGTATTGGGTGGGAACCATAGCTTCTATGCATTCCAACGCCTGTACGCAGAAGACCCGGAGAACTCACACTTCCAGTATATGGAAGCTCATATATATGCAGGCTTAACCCAGGCAGAGATGCGGTGTGTGGCCACAGATCACAATGTCAAGGCAGATTTCCGGAAGAGAATGTCTTTCATTGAGCAAGTCCGCTATCTTCACGATGAAATGAAAATTGCGGCTGAGGAGGGTATTAGCATTACAATGGATTGAAGTACAATCTATATCGGATGCTAGGCGTCATCGGCGGCGGATCGGGAAGAAATGCGACTTGTCGACCGTAAAACCGCCTATGCATTGCTAGTGTCCCGCCTCATGTGTGGACACGGGTGGACGAGGTTTTCGATCTTTGGGAGAGGGTGAGCTTCCAGCAAGGTAACCGAAGAAAGGCAGCAAGAGGAAATCAAAGCGTGGGGCCGGATATGAGCCGGTGCGGGATCCAAATTTGATTATAAAGCCAATGCATGCGACCAATTGGAGAGTTTTCCAAGGCATGCCTGTGGGAAGCAGGTGAAAGGATTATGTTGTCTGCGCTGGAGAAAGTGATTCAAGGCGAGTTGACCGTGAGCGGCATGAAAACGTGGATAACGAAGGCCAAGAAGTTGAATGTCATCCAGACAGCATTTTGCTCTGGACTGAGGTGCAATTCATTTGCAGAAGTTGAGCGAGAATACCCGAGGCATTCGACACCAGAAGATATAGCGAAATTTCAACCGGTGTTTGATCACATTGTAAGTACAGCGATGTATTTTCCGCTCGAAGAAGGCGCAAACTAGTTTGCGACTGCCTCATGTTGCACCTATGAGCGTCTCCATCCCGTGCGTATAATCAAGCAGTCAAGAGTACAAAGAGAAGATGATACCCGATAGCTTCAAAGAGCACATCAATGCGGCAAGAAATTGGAAGAGGGTGGAAGATTTGCAGAGAGTCAAGAGGAAGACAACGACGCAAACTAGACATTTTCCATGTTCAAAAGCAAGCAAAGGTCCATTACGGTAATAACGGTGATATTCGTGAAATGGCTGCCTACTTGGGGAAAAGAGAATACAAGTTGGTCGTCGATTTACCAAGGGGCAATTTATCGGAGACATGGGATAAGGAGATGACATGTGAGGATTTGGAGAAGATAATGGATGGATTCATGACAATCACCGAATGCAAGACTTTCCGCGTGATATTCATGCATGGACCGGATGCGGGATGTCCAAATGCACCGCGAAAATGGTGTGAAAAGGGGGTTTATACAATGGTGGAGAAAGACAACTTGGTTTGGACGAGGGACTTTACGAGAAGAGTACATGATGGGGTATGGTGTTCACCCAAGTTGAAGATATGAGGAAGTGCGGTGCATTGTCCAATAGTGCGGCGAGATTGGAGCAATGCCTGCGTTTATTCGACAAAGCGCAGTCGTGAAGAAACTTTTGAATGTGTCCAACGATGGCCATGTTGTTTCTCCTTACCAAAAGCCAATAGGGTTGATGGTCCCGCTATCGACCTATTCACGAAGAGGGAATGGGTTATAGATGGATGCTCGGAAGCGGAGTGGAATACTTGCGGCATTCGAAGGCGGAACTGTATTCTGTTGACCAAGAACGAGGAGCACAATATTCATCGAGCAGTATTACAGGCCATGAAGTGTTTCCTGTGCATTTAGGAAGAGTTGACCACCAAACCACACAAACGTGGACATCCGGTTTTGCCAAAGAGATGGCGGCGGGGAGATCGATTAAGCCGGGGCAACGCTACACTTGGTTCAAGGAACATGCGCACCCATCGACCTTCAAGACTTGAGTCAATCACAGGGGCCCCAGAAGAAGAAGGAGAAAGATGGCAAAAGGTCCAGAAAACCCTAAGAACCCAGACGGGAAAGAAGTGCGAAGACCAGAAGAAAGCGACCCTACTTGGGACAACCAACATCTGGAGACGTTTGGCTTGGGCGATTCCCAAGGTGGAGAAACGCCATATCTTCCTCTTGCTATTTACGATCCGCAACGGCTGCAGGAGAACGATGACATCGTCGTCCTGAGGACGGAAAGACAACATTCGCCAAACTAGCTAGAAATATACACCGTTGTCATGTGGTGGAGACTGTTTAAATGTGAGTGCGCGCACAAGTTTGTGCACAAATACCGTGGCTAG
Source organism: Anthoceros angustus (assembly GCA_010909165.1). NCBI lineage: Eukaryota > Viridiplantae > Streptophyta > Anthocerotopsida > Anthocerotales > Anthocerotaceae > Anthoceros > Anthoceros angustus. The sequence continues at coordinate 194,053 of MU008150.1, forward strand.
TCTGAAGGAAAAAGCTGATCGTGAATGTCTCTGGATCGTTTTCCCTCGTAATTCCGATGTACAATGTGAGATATCGTGTATCGCAACAATAATTGAAATGTTTGCGGGTGACATGTCATGGGAGAAATACCACGATTCCGCATGGATTTCCGCGCAGAAGGTCCGGAACGCCCAGGTGCAAAAAGGGGGTTTATACAATGGTGGAGAAACCCCTTTCGTAATCAGATCAAGAGCTACCGTCACCGCAAGCTCTAGGGAGGAGGACCAAGCCTAGCCGTCCTCTAGCGCGTCCTCTATGGCCTTATGCTCAAGCACAAGTTGTTCAGCATGGCCTCCATTCCCCGAACAGCGTTGCGCATCGCGCGTAACGTTGCCCAGACCCTCCGTTGGCTCACCGATTTGCCTCCACAAGCTCGCATCCGGGCAGTGTGTGTTGCTGGCGCTCGCCTTGCCCGCCTCACTTCCTCCTCCGACATTGTGTCCGACTCGGTGTGGTTCCGCTTCCTCCCTCGTGTGCTCGTCCTCCTTGGAGAAGGGGTGGATTGCTCACTGCGCTCTGCCTCGCCTTCCGACATTGCCTCAATGCCCCCATTGTCAGCTCCCCTTGCAGCTCCTCCTCCTCCGATGTGCCGCCAAATGATGGCCTCCACCGCTGTGAGCTCTCCTGCCCTAGCCTCCCGCCTCGTGGAAGGGCTGAAGTGAAGGGTGCTGGAGGGCCGAGTTTCTCCAAAACTTAGCCTGCTCACTGACGCTACAACTTCGGTCTACAAAGAGAGAACTTGAACCGACCACGTGGAAGGAAGTTCGGTCCCTAAAAAAAAGAGGTTTGGTTTGTGTGTAGGCTTCAAAGTGGCCGAAGTAGTGCGTCCACTTTGGACACCCTCATTTCGGTATGCTACCAAAGCGGACACCATCAAGCATGCTGACAAACGTATCTTGTGGAAAAAAAAGTTAGGTGTGGAAAAAAATGTGCCCCATCCCCTTTGTCCTGTTTGGTATGCCATGTGGCCCCGACGATTTGGACCCCTTTCACACCCGATCTTGTGGGACCAGGTTGTTGAGCCCTCTCACCGTTCCGGCTCTTGGGCTTGGGCTGGAATAACTTGAACGTTCAAATAACCTCAAAAGAGCACAGCCAGATGTGACCCGGGCTCTTCGCCGTCGAGATAAAACCTTGCTAGGTCTTGTGATCAGATGTGAGCAACACTGGTACAGCTACATAGGTGGCATCGTGTCTGTAGTATGCATAGGAAAAAGTTCTGCTCCGTTGGTCGGTGATGCATGTGGCACTCGTTCAGGGGCCAAGAACGGGATGAAGAGCCGCGTCACATGACATAAAACTTAGTGATCACAACCTTTCACTCCCACGGCCACCACATGGACCTCTCGCATGAAGATGAAGCAGACCTACGAAGCTTCACAAGTATGCATGTACAGAGCCAAGGCAGCCGCGGCGTCAACCAACGGCTGAGGCGAATATTGAGGCAGGCGGCACCTAGGCCACTACATTTATCAAGGCGGCAACGTGTCTGTGCTAGCAAAAATAGACACCACAGCTGGCCAGCCACTAGCCCTGATTCCCGACTCGCTCGGAGCCAACAAACGAGCATTTCGAGGAGACGGCTGTATGGACTTGGTCCAACATCTGGTCGGGTAGGGAGGATGCCGCAAGTGCAACCGACTCCTCATCTAGCACCACATTCCGCTTCGCCTTTATCCCATAACGGAACACACAGATCCCATCCCATCTCATCCCCATCACACATTTACCACGCTCCATCTCGTCTCACGGACAATTTGCAACCTCCGCTCCGCACATGATGCAGTAGTACAACATCCCCGGGCCCCGACCATCGCATCCACCTGACGGCCAAACAGATTCAGCACATACGTAACAGCATGTACCACAAGCAAAACGCCCTCCCTCTGCCCGCAGCTGCAGCTGCCGCGCACGTGGTGAAACGCAAATAAAAAGGACGCTTAAAACTGCTACTAGTCGGGATAGAGCACGCTTTATTAACGCAGTGAGCAGGAGCGTGGGCCTCCGAGAGGCGGGAGCAGGGAAGGCCCGCACGAAATTGTGCTGGAGTCAAGGGCACTGGTCGCAGCCTGCAGGGCTGTCAAAGCCGGCTCGCCGGGCCTGGCCTGGCCTGCTTCTAGAGAGCTCGGGGGGGGCTGCCTACGCAGCACTCGTTCAGCGGCCTCACACACACCACGTTTTTCTGGCCTACCAGCTCTCACCACAGGGGCCGCCTCCTCCAACTACTCCTGCCTGCTTCTTGAAGGCCGCCCCGGGCCTGCCTGCCATTTCAGCGAATCACAGCAGGGGAGGATGCTCAGTCGCGCCTGCAGCTACCTAGAGATGGAGGAGACGGCGCCTCTGTTGTGGGCATCCCGAATTGTTGTGGCCTTAAATGGTATGTGCGTGCTGCCCTGCAAATTTAGTCCTGGATCCGCGGATTGGTCGATGCTTCTGCTGGGCTGTGCTGCTTCTGCTGCTGGTTGCGACTCGCTGCTGCTGCTGCTGGCGCTGCCTGTCTTTTGAAGCGCATGTTCCGATGCTTTGTACTGCAGATACGGCGCCACTTCATCATTGCGTACTGCTGCGCCAGCTGCATGCCGCTAGCAATTCGGTAGCAAGGCGGCGTTGAGGATTTCGGGATGAATCGTATGCGTTTTCCTGGCCAGGGTCTCTAGGTTTCATATGCAGTCTATGCGCGCAGGATGTGGGCTCCTGGATGCCTGCAGCGCTAGATCCTGCCGTGTTGCCTTTCCTGCTGCAGCCTGGCATGCGGATTTCTCGATTCCTGGGGCTGGGTTTGGGAGCGGTCGGGGTTCTTATCTGCGGGTGAGAGAATCGGCAGGGCAGGGTAGGAAGGCCTGGAGGCAGGAGTCGGTGCTACAACCCGCTGGATGGTTCGCAGGAGGCGTAGTGGAGGTGGAGCATGGCAGCTCAGGCTTCGAAGGCTCAACGAGTAGCGGAGAAGAGGCGGAAACTCAAGGCGCAGTATGCAGGGGGAAATGGCAATGAGTCTGGGGCGCAGGTAGAGGCTGGGGACTCTGTTTCTCATGATGCGGACGATACAAGTGGAAGTGGACAACTTGGTGATCAGCAGCTTCCGGATATCGCTTCTGGTGAGGATGGTAAGTCCAGGAGGGTTTTGTTTATCAATGACCCCAAGACTACCAACGAGCGGTATGAGTACGCGGGGAACGTTGTACGAACTAGCAAGTATACATTCCTCTCGTTCCTTCCTCGGAATCTCTTTGAGCAGTTCCATCGTGTTGCGTACCTGTACTTTCTGGTGATTGTGATTCTCAATCAGTTTCCGCAGCTGGCTGTCTTCGGAAGAACAGCGTCAATTTTCCCACTCGCGTTTGTCCTGGTTGTCACTGCCGTCAAAGATGGATATGAGGATTTTGGTCGCCATCGGTCTGATAGGAAGGAGAACAACAGGTTGGCTTCTGCGTTTTCGGATGCTGAATTCAGATTCAAAAAGTGGAAGTCGATACGAGTTGGAGAGGTGCTCAAAATTTATGAGAAAGAGACTGTGCCGTGTGACGTGGTGTTGCTTGGCACCAGCGATCCCAGTGGGGTTGCGTATATTGAAACACTGAACTTGGATGGGGAGGCGAACTTGAAAAGCAGGTATGCCAGGCAAGAGACTGTTTCCAGAATGCAAAACATGGCTTCTCTGGCAGGAAGCCTTACATTTGAACCTCCCAATAGGAATATTTATGAGTTCACTGCTTACATGGATTTGGATGGAGTGCAGCTCCCTCTTGGTCCCAACAACATCGTTCTTCGTGGCTGTGAAGTTAAGAACACATCCTGGATTATTGGAGTGGTCGTGTATGCTGGCCAAGAAACTAAAGCGATGCTCAACAGCTCAGGGGCTCAGTCGAAAAGAAGTCGGTTGGAGAAGCAGATGAATCGAGAGATAGCTTGGCTTGCTGTATTTTTGATCGTCATATCTTTGGTAGGAGGCATAGGAATGGGGGTTTGGGTCAAGAACCAAAGTGATGAGCTTAATGCGATTCCTTATTATATCAAGACCGATCCCAGCACTCAGAAATCGTACCACTTTTATGGGCAGGTTGGCGAAGCCATTTTTGGTTTCTTAGGTTGCATCATAACATTTCAGGTTATGGTTCCCATATCGCTTTACATCTCAATGGAGCTCGTTCGTTTGGGGCAATCGTATTTCATGACTGAAGACATGGATATGTACGATCCTCAGACAGACAGTCCATTCCAAGCTCGGGCCCTGAACATTAATGAGGATCTGGGGCAAATCAAATATTTGTTCTCTGATAAGACTGGCACTCTGACAGAAAATAAAATGGAGTTCCAAACCGCCAGCATCAGTGGAGTGGATTATGCCAATGCGACATTGTTGTCAGAATCTGCAATCCTTGATGAGGGATCTCAAGAACAAAGCGATATTTCCACTGGTAAAATTCTGTCCGGCTCTGATGGCCTCATCTTACTGCAGTCGGGGTCTGCACTAGTGTGTGCGCACTTCACTTGAAAAACTGAGAGATTCATGATGATGCCGATGCTTTCACGGTGTTTCTGTTTCATCTGTATCTATCTTGCCGTTGTTTCTGTTCTGTAGCCTCTGGGGTGCTGATGTTTGATTGGCCTCCTTCCATCAACTTTTGTGAGGACGTGTGATGGATGCCTTATGAAATTGGTGGATAAGGGAATATGACTGATCTTTCTTCTTACAGGTAGTGTCAGCAAGCGAACGTGGAGGCCAAAATTAGGTGCAAAGTTGGACCGAAGGCTTGTTAATTTGTTACAGTCCCAAGCTGACACAGTAGAACGAAGGGCAGCTCATGACTTCATGTTGGCGCTGACTGCTTGCAATACCGTTGTTCCCGACTCAACTGTGGAACAGCTGGAGGGTGCAGCAGCTGGTGATGTCTCCGGAGCTATGAAGTATCAAGCTGAATCCCCGGATGAGCATGCTTTGGTGTCTGCTGCTGCTCAGTATGGATATATTCTCTTCGAGCGTAGTTCAGAGCATCTGCTTATTAGTGTATTGGGGACTATGCAGAGGTAATACCTGCACATTGTTTGCTGTGTTCGTCTGATGGCTGACTCCTATTTGAGTGGTTGTTACTTTCAATTCCGTAAGATTCCGTATGATGGCAACACAACTTCTTGCTGTGCAGGTTTGCTGTCTTGGGAGTGCATGAGTTTGATAGTGTCCGGAAGCGCATGTCAGTGGTTTTAAAGTGTCCTGATGGGACAGTGAAGGTTTTTGTGAAGGGTGCAGACACAGAGGTCTTGGAGCTAATAGCTGTTCAGTCCGTGTCAAACCAGGGTATGAGCAATGACAGTGCATCAAAGTACCGCGCCGAGGTTATGCTTTCCACTTTGAGTCATCTAGATGGCTATGCCAGGGAAGGTTTGAGAACACTCGTGGTTGCAGTAAGACAGTTAGACCAAGATGAGCTTGCAACCTGGCAGTCGGCTCACTCGAAAGCCAGCATTTCACTGAGGAATCGAGTGGGTATGATGCGTTCTGCTGCAGAATTGGTGGAGAGAAACTTGTCTCTTCTCGGGGCTACTGGCATAGAGGATAAACTCCAGGATGGTGTCCCAGAAACTATAGCTTCACTTCGAGAAGCTGGCATTAAGGTTTGGGTTTTGACAGGAGACAAGCAGGAGACAGCAATCTCCATTGCCTTTTCTTGTCTACTTCTGACCAGGGAAATGGAGCAAATTATCATCAATGAACCAACCAAAGAGGGTTGTCGCGATGCATTATTACAGGCAAGAGTCAAACACAATACTAGACAGCAGGAGTTGTCCAAGGCCAAGAGGAAGCACCGCTCTTCAGTGACTGAAAATGCAGCTGGAGTTCCTAATGCAACCGATGGCGTTCTTGATGTGAATGAGCTTGAGCATCACAGGACTAGAGAGTCAACGAGGCTGCCACTCGCACTTATCATTGATGGGAACAGCCTTGTACATGCACTGGCTGAAGAACTGGAGCAGGAGGTGCTCTTTCTCACCTTGAAAATTTTGTGTGTGTATTTTTGTTCGTTGGATTCTGCTTTGCTGGTCTGCTGACTTTGACACGCGCATTGGACCTGCAGCTGGTGGAGCTGGCGCTGTTATGTAAAGTAGTCGTATGTTGCAGAGTTGCCCCATTGCAAAAAGCTGGGTTAGTCTCATTAGTCAAGAGGACAACTAACGAGCTCACTCTAGCAGTTGGTGATGGTAAGTCCTCCTGCTCGTGAATTCACAGTTTGCTGATTCTTTGTAATGTGCTGGTTCAATTTTGGATCACCCATGGCCTCTGCCAGCTCCCTGGTCTCACAGACAGCTTATGGTCTGCCTGTTTTTGTAGGTGCCAACGATGTCTCAATGATACAAATGGCAGATGTTGGGGTAGGCATTACTGGACAGGAGGGAAGGCAAGCTGTTATGGCATCTGATTTTGCCATTGGACAGTTTAGGTTTTTGAAGAAGCTCCTCTTGGTTCATGGGCACTGGAACTATCACCGACTTGGCTATATGGTGCTCTATAACTTTTACCGTAATGCTGTCTTTGTGATGTTGCTCTTCTGGTGAGTGCACTAAATCTGCACAGTAGGTGGCTAGGTTTCATTGTGCTGTTGAGGGTCTAGAAACGTTTGTTGTTTCAGGAACGTTTTAATTAAACAGGGTGATGCTTGACAGGTACATCCTGTACACAGCGTTTTCCCCGTCATCAGCTCTGACGGACTGGAATCTTGTTTTTTATTCATTAATATATACCTCAGTGCCCACCATAGTTGCTGGCATACTGGACAAGGATATCAACAAGGAAACTTTGATGGCCTATCCCCCCTTGTATGGTCCAGGTCAGAGGGGGGAAGCTTACAATAGAGTCCTGTTTTGGGCTTCGATGCTGGACACGTTGTGGCAAAGTCTGGTTCTCTTCTATGTAGCCTTTTTCACATTCAAGTCCAGCTTGGTGGAGATTTGGAGCTTGGGAGACTTGTGGACCGTTGGTGTGGTTGTACTAGTGACCGTCCAGCTTGCAATCCATGTACGGACATGGACGTGGATTCACCATCTCGCCTTATGGGGTTCTGTGCTTGCCACATTTATATGTCTCTTTGTCATGGATTCGTGGGTGGTTGAGAGTCTCCTCTACCATTACTGGTAAGGTCACTTCCTAATTCATGACGGCCATGTCGTGACAATTATAAGATTCTGATGAGATAGAAGTTCGAAAATTGGCCTTGCAACTTCTCATAATCGTTGGCTCATCTGTGCTTGTGACGTGGAATCTGTGCAGGTCAATATTCCATATAATTTCTACAGCCGCCTTCTGGTTGGACATCCTGCTTATGTTGGCCTTGGCGCTGCTCCCTCACTTCTTCGTCCTGGTAATGCAACAGCGGTTTTGGCCGTCCGACATTGACATTGCCCGTGAGCTCGAAAGTCAGGGGCGCACTGTGGACAGGGCTTCCGTTGTTGAGCTCAATGAAGTCCCTCACCTGGACAGGGGACAGACGGATGCTTAACGGGCAAGCATCTCCAGTGCACACATTCTTTGAGGTCTGTAACATAATAAGGCGGTAGGACATGCTTGATTCGGAGTCCCATGAGGGGAGCCAAAGGGTCCTGGGACATTGAGTAGCATAGTTTGTAGGTAGGCTCTTTCTCATTTTTTTACAACGCCATCACCATGCTCGCAATACACCTTGTAATGTATTGTCATTCATAAGCCAGCACCCTGAAGAGTTGCAACAACTTCTCTTAGTATTGCCATGTGCTCTCTCAAGGGAAAACATTTCCTTCGTGATCTGTGTATGTGATCAAGCAAATGGCCAGGCTTTCACTGAATCAGCTAGTAATATGATGTGGATAATAGGCCATTTGGACGAGCGCCAGGTGGTGGTGCACAAACGGCAACAGCCTACACGCTGGGTCACGCGTGGCATTTTGTGTAGGCTCCTCGAGTTGTGTTCCATGGAGCACCAAACATCTCACCCCATTTCCGCAATTGCGGCGCCTCCTCTGATTTTGTTGACATTTCCACTTCCCGAGCAGGTTCATTCTCATTCTTTGCTGTATTCGAATTTTCAGCAGCAACATCTTGAAGGCAGGCGTGAGAGGAAGAGGCTCTTTTGGTGCTCAACTGCTAGGATTCCTGGTGAGCTAGACTTTGCAATTTTGGAGAATGCCTGCTCTCTCGGTTAGTGACGGTTTTTAGAATTGGCTGGTAGATGTTTCCTGGCTATGCAGCAGACGATGCGCAATACTTGCGCCTGCACAAGAGTGCATGAGATTTAGCTCTATCCCGTGAGGAACGAGGCTCGTATTCGTGTCATGATCGACGGAACCACGTCTTGACTTGTGCACATCTTTCTTGCAGGAAGAGGATTGCAATTTCGTGACAGGCGTGCGCATCCGGACAACATTTGCAGCTCTGCGAAATTTCAGATATGGCTCTGCTAGTGCAGGGATCTGCAATCGGCGCCCGTGCTTTGGAGGCCAGTAGAGCAGGTTTGGAAGTAAGAGGAAGACGTCAAATAGCGCTGCTGCAGCCTGTTCCTTTTTCTGTAAGTCGCGGGGCTGCTTTGTCAAGAAGCACAGCACGGCGAACACGGACCGGCGAGGATTCGGAGGATGTCGGGATTTGGAAGTGCTTTGCGTCGGGTGGATCCAGAAGAGACTGGCAGAAATTGACGGCCAGAACGAAGAAGAGACGAGCAAGTATGTTTTCTAAAGCAATGCATCCTCCCCTCGTTGTGTCTTCAGTTGTGCTTAACAGGATGCGGTTGAAAGCAAACATGTGTACGCAACCTGGACGGAAGTCAGCAGCGTCAATGTCCGGTGACTAAGTTTGGATGTTGTAGGAGAATGGAACCAAGTGGGTTTCCGAATGGCCGCAGTTGGCGTGTTATGCTGAATTTATGCTAGACTTTACAGAGTATGTAGCTTATTGTGGCTCTCACATTCGTACAGGGCATATGAAGGGTGTGACGCCTACGCATCAGGATCTGCTTGATGAGCTGGGGCATGAGGTAGAATCGGATGAAATTTTGGGTGCAGAAGACTATCCAGATGATGATGAGGAGCTTGACAACGCCAATGAAGACTCTTTGGAAGGAGTAAGTGGTGTTGAAGGCAAAGGAGTTGTGGAGCAGGAACAACAATCGGCATCACTTGTGTCTTTGCCAAGGAATGGAGGAAGCACCCATGACTACGTGCAAGATAATAGGCAAGGGAATCACTCCCACGGCAATAGTACTGGTGCTGCAGAAGAAGCATCTGACAATCCTAAGCAGGGAATTACAGCTCCAGAAAGTGCCAACCGTGCTTCTCTAGAGCGAGGGAACATTAGCCAGGATCATTCTGGGAGGGTTGCCACAGGTCAAGCAAACGAGGTGCTCACGTCTGCTGGCAAGGTTGTGGAATTTGGTCAAGAGACTGTTGACGAGGTAGAGAAGCAAGTAGTGAGAGCTGGTGAGGCTGTCGGACAGGATCTTTCCGATATTGGAGTAGAAGTGGGTAGTACTGGTGGCAAAGTTGTGGAAATGGGTCAAGCGACTGCCGGGGAGGTAGCGAACCAAGTGCTAAGAGCTGGCGAGGCTGCCGGAAAGGATCTTTCTGATGCTGGAGCAGATTTGGGTAGAACTACTGGCAAGGTTGCAGAGATAGGCCAGGATACAGTAGAAGAATCTGGAAAGCAGCTGGACGAAACCAGCAGGGTCGTTGGAAATAACTTTTCAGAGATACGTGACGAGGGGCAGAGTTTAGTCCAAGAAGGGCAAGATTTTGGCCGCGCTCAGGTGATCTTAGTTCCCACATTTGTCATACCCGAACTGATGTCCAAGTGGGTGGCTTATGAAAATGTTGCCAATACGTACCTTCTGGCAGGTAAGAAGAGGTGAATCACAGCTTCAACAGGACGGTGGCCAAGTGTTCCAAAGCACCCAGGCAGCGCTGGACAGACTAAATAGTAAGGCGCAAGTTGCTGCCCAGAGGGTGCAGGAGTCATCCAGGAATGCGCTCTCTTCCACTCTTTCAGGGAGAGACAAGGACGATCATTCTGATGCAGGGTCTGAGCCATCTAAGAATGGATCTGCTGTGGTGAATGGGAGGACGGCAACTGAAGAGAAATCCAGTGAGGAATCCACCCTTGGCAGACGAGAGCCAGAACAACCAGAACTCAAAGAAACAGGGAAGGCACTCAAAGTTTTTGTAGCTGGTGGTTCAGGCCGGCTTAGCAGGTAAGCGGTATGATAGAGGTTGCTAAGAGTGCCTGAATACGTTTGGGACATGCGGGGCAAGCTGATGCTGGTTGGAAGTTGCAGATTGATTGTTGACGAGCTGATGAATAAAGGCGCAAATGTCAGCACTTTAGCACCAACAAATAGCAACACTTCGCGATATCTCAAGAGACTGGAGAGTGTGAAGGTACTGTTTCCTTCCTGTAGGTCTTGCTAGCAAATCCCATGGTTTGGTCGCCCAGACCTAGTTGCCTGGCATACGTGTGTGTACGGGCTGTAGTGGGTCCATGCATCTGCCTAAAGCTGAGGTCGTCCTCTCAGGTGGTTGAGGACAGTTCATATAGATATGAAGCTGTGAGGAAAGCACTTGCAGAAAGGTAATACTCCCCTAGTCTTTTCATTTTGTAGCTGCCACATGAAGTGCCACCTTTCCTTTCCAAATTCGAACTGTTCCTTTTCTTCCCTCATTTTGAAATGGGATTGTGCTGCCATGTCTCGCCTTACCAGCGATGCTGTCATCTGTGCTCTTGGAAACGAAGTTCACCCTTTTGATCCACTGAAGATGTTCCAGGTATGGACCTGGCTTTGCTCCTGATTCAGATCATGTTCTAGATTTTCCCCTATAGATGGGCAACTCAATATCCTATTTGCAGGAGGCATACGAAGGGGTTTTAAATCTCGTGGCAGCTGCCAAAAACAAGGGCAACATAAAGAAGGTTGGCCTGAGTTGAACTTTCAACTTGATTGTCCAGTCAATGGATGCCCCAGCATTTTCATTTAGGCAGTCTGCCTATTTTCAGGGTACACTCGTCCTAGCCGCCCACTTTTCAAAATTGTTGGTTCTAACTCGGGTGTATCTGGCAGTTCATCTTGGTGACGTCTTTGGGGGTCACTCGTCTGCAAGTTATTCCTTTACTGTTCTGGTACTTCTTCTTTGTCATTTTTTATATGCATCATTTCTTTGAGCAAACCTTTGTCGGCAGTTGAGAACAGTGGCATCGCGACTACACAGGAGAAAACAAGCCGAACTTTTTCTGCAGCGTTCAGGTCTGGACTATGTGATAATCAGACCAGGACTCACTGCCGGCTCTGGCAGTAAGGTACGCCATACTACTCTCAGGTTCCTGAAGGGTACTTCAATTGTACAGACACAGCAAAGCATATATATGACACTAAAGGTCCTCGTTTTCAGTGGGACCGGATAGAATTACATCCGGAAGACTCTCAGCTTGTGGGCTTCGTGGGCGAGCGTAAGGTATGTCCATGCAAAGCCCTGGGTATGACCAGCTGTTCACATAGGGTTTTCCGTTGACTAGCGGTGCGTTTAATGCAGGTAGCCGAGGTGTGTGTTGCGGCGTTGACTTCAGACATCTCTCAGAAGATCGTAGAAGTATGTTCGGTGTTTGGATGTTGCGATGCCTTGCTATTCTAGCCATGGAGGCGTGAGGGCCCTTGCTTACGCTGTTTTTTGTGGGAAACTATGTAGGTTGTCGGAGGTAGCGGACGTTCTGCAAGCTCGGACGTAGCAAAGCTACTTAACAGTTTTTAGACAGTCCGTCACCGGAGGACATTCCGCTTAGACATTCTCTACATGGCAATGACTTGCCTCTGATGTTGCTGCACAGAACATGAACATTCTCAACATGGCAATGACTTGCGTCTTAGGTTGCTACACGGAACTTTTACATGCAAAAACAAAATTGGACACCACACATTTAGTGTATTATGCACAACGTGTCCACCTCATCTTTTACTTTGGACCACTCGTTTTCGAAGGACCAGCTCGCTCCACCATTACATCATACAATTGCTTGCCATTCTGACAGAAGCGCGGCAATATGAGTAACCAATGACATAAGATGGTGGTGTGCTTGTTTTGATCCAATGCGAAACAGCACACAACTTACAAATATGATGGGAAAGAAATGGATCTGCCCTTCAGGTTTTGTCTGTGTTTCCTTGAAATACACCAGAACCGGGAAGCTGGGCCACCAGAACTCCCAGTTGACGAAGGACGAGTACCTGCAACAAGGCAGCACTGAGCATAGCACTTGGGCACCCTTGCATTCAACTGGAAATCCGAGAGAAAACCTTACTTCCACCGATTCTGTCCTCCAACGAAGGCATTCTCCCCTGACTCCTCCAGCTCCTTGCCAATTCTCACGTCCTGCAGTGTCGGCATATCAGTACGAAAGAGACACCCGGATCCGAGAGATTTCACACAGCCAACAGCCCACACACTCTACCCAAAATAAAAATACGAAGACCGTACGTACCAAGGCCTCATCGTCGAAGACGAACCTCACACGGCCTGCCTGCAACACAAACGAGAGAAGAGCATAATCACCCAACTTCTACGCTGACGATCACGTCCACGTCGTCAGCGACCACGATTGCAGAAGCAGCACCTGAACCAGCAGAAGCAAACCAAGTAGCCCCAGGGGCACGGCAGTCACCAAGTTGTCTGCATATACACTTGCACCCGCGGCACCTGCTCCACCACATCCCAACAGTCAGTTCTGCATCCGCCGTCGTCACTCTTCAATTCAAGCAATGTCAACATTACCCAGCAGAATAATGGGAATCCGGTAGTCAGCATCGGGGATGACTGTCTCCCTCACAACTTTCTGCAGCCCACCACATTCCATCAGCACGTCGTCTTCGTACCACACCTCACTGCAGCTCCACCAGAATGCACCATCTCACGCACCTGGGGTTTCCGGCTCTGGAAAAGAGCAACGACAACGTTCTTGCCGGCCAATTTCAAGGGGGACCCATTTCGTGCCTTCAGCGTTCGGGATGATGTGAGCAGCGAACTACTACTTCCAAGCCCAAGGACTCCGTAGCTCCCCACACTGCCGGAACAAGGTAGCTGGGCGGCAGCACCATGGTTGGACTGCCTAGCCCTGATGACCCCAAAGCTGTAAGTCTGCACGGGAGTGGCACAGCAAAGCGATGCCATGTCCACCTGTCCCGCAAAAATGACGAGGAGATGGACCGCTCGATCCTTGTTTCCTCACAAACTGTGAACCCAACAAAACCTGTTGCACTGATCCAGAACTAACACCGTGACCAAACAGTGTTTAACCAAGATGACAGAGCTGCCTTGCCTGTAGCCGGGCACGTTTATTGCGAAGACACCAATGCCGGTGCCTGATCACCTTGCACTCCGGCGGGACGGGTGAGCAGCTGGTGGAGCAAAATTCCAGCCGCAACACTCACATTCAAGCTATCTACAGCAGCTGCGGGTCGCAGCAAGGATTCCACTTCCGGTTTCCTAACCCTATGCTCTTCCTCATCGTTCTCGTCGTTCCTCAAGGTGTGCGGAAAGGAATGGTCCCAGCTTGGCGCACCAACGATCCGAACGGTCTCCGTACAGGCCCGCCGCACGTTCGTTCTGAGGCCCTTTCCCTCGTTCCCCAGCACCAGAATGGTGGGCACTGCAGGGGGGAGATCCCAAACCGATGGTGCTCGCGGATCGGCCGAGGCACCCACGGCTTGCCAGCCGTTCTGCACGGACCTGTCCAGAAACCTTACCATGTTCTTGCAGCACTGCACCTCCATCACCTCCAGCGCACCTGCGCTCGCCTTGCTGACGACCCCGCTCAAGGGAGCCGAGTTCTTGGCACACACCACCACGCCAGCTGCACCCAAGAAAAATGCAGACCTCAAGATAGCCCCAAAGTTCTGTGGATCCATTATCTCGTCCAGAGCCACCCAGACAGGGGCTCTGCCACCTTCCTGCAGCTCCGGCCGCTCCAGCTCCTCTGTGAGCACCAACTCCAGAGGTGACGCATCCAGGACCAGCCCTTGGTGAGGTCTGTTCTCCACCAGCAGATTGAGGTTGTGCTTGGACGTCACCACCGTCTGCAAGCCCATGCTCTTGGCAGCATTCAGCACCCAGGCCACTGCTGCCTTGTCCTTCCTCTTCCCCGTGGCCAGCTTCTCCTCCATCCCCACCTGCACATAGAGCGTGTGGAATTTCCTCCGGCAAGCCTGCAGAGAAGCCTGGATCGGATTCACACCGTACACTGCCTCGCCCACGGCCTTCAATGCGCTGCTCTGCTGTGTGTATTCCGTCCGGTACCCCCGCCCCCATGGTGCCCTCCTCTCCTCCTCTTCTTCCACTTCCTCCTCCTCTTCCATCTCCTCGTCCCCATTGTTATCATCATCGTCCCAGCTTGCAGCTAGTTTCCCAGAAGGAGGTCCCCACTGAGCTCTCCGAACAGAGGACGTGCCTGAGCTACGCCGGCTACCTGCTTTCAGGCCGCGGCCATCCTCAACACCTTCCCTGACGGAAGATCCTATATCACCCCATTCCCTTGCTGCAAATGCCACATTGTCCATCACCTGACCCTCTCCATCCTTCCGGCGCTGGTACGAAGCCGTAGCCTCACCACGCTTCTCCTGAACACCTCTACCCTCTCCCCTCCTGAACCTACTGCTGTCCTGTGCCCCATTTCTGCGATCCGTCTTCCAGCTCGCAGCACCGTCCTTCCTGTCTGCACCTGGACCCTGCCTCGCTCTTGCCTTCCCCAGAACCTGCTTCCAGCTCTGTGACAAGTCTCGCTTAGGAGGAAAGCGGACAGGCTCCTGCTGCGCTGGGCCCTGGTCGCCAGCACCTCCGGAGAAGTACGCATCTGCAGCCTCATCCCAGGTACTGGTTCCTCGGTCGCTAGCCTGCCTGCAAACGACACCCTGCAATCTGGGCCTCCTTTCCCGCTTCCTCAAGAAAGTTGCCAACCTGAATCCAGCAGCTCCACGGCTAGCCTCCTGCAAACCCCGCAGGTTTCCTAGTGCCTTGGCAGAGCACACTCCAGCCGACTCCAGGTGCGGCATTGCATTCATCCACGAAAACGGCACCAGACGGTAACGGAAGGAGGAGAGAGCCCGCACCATCCCAGCCGATGGTGCCAAGGAGCATGCTAACCTAACCTTGAGATTCATCAGCTCTTAGTCCTTGTAACGAAGCCTGGCAAGCCACATGTTAGTCAGTGATCGTCCTCAGGATCCATGGATGGCAAGGGAGATGACCGAGCCTCCCAGAACCGGAGGCGGCGGGAAGCGGACACGGAGCCGGACCGGAGCAACCTTCACCCGCATCGATGCAACGATCGTCTGGAGGACTTCATCTTCGTATGCAAGCTCCCTCACTCTGGCATGTTCTCCGGGGAACAGGGCAACCGTTGTGCTTGCTGATCGTGGTGGTTGTCATACTTGCAGGCACTGTTTGAGGGGGAGCCAACCAAGAACCTTCCGCGGCCATGGAGGTTGATGTGGGAGTGCTTCACGTCCAAAGTTGGGTGAGTAGCGGTGCTGGGAGAGTGTCAACCAGGCAGCGGGATACGGAGCTGACCCCTGTTATGGTGGTATGGTGCAGGGAGGAGCCTACTGAACCCTTCTCCTTCCTCAAACTCGATCCTCCTAAGAGGGGTGGCGGTTCCTCAGAACAGCAGCCAGCGTGACGTCTCTGCTTCATCCAGCTTACACTGACGGCGTCTTTCATCATATCATGTACCAGCTGAGACAGTGTGGTGTCTCCGACCTGGGATGTGATGAAGGCAATTTGAGGAGCTGGTTTGAGCTGACGTCTGTGGCCAGATACAACATTTTTCTCTGCACTCTTTGGGCAGAAAGAAGAGGGCCAATTGCAACAAAGGAGGGAAGGCTTATGGAGATTGCAAGCTAGAGACAGATCGTTCTTGGCCACCTTTTTTTTTTTTTGGATAGGATTGGATTAGGAAGGAACAGGACAGGACCGGACAAAAGAGAGATTTGGAAAGAATGCTTGTACCATGACTCCCAGACCTGATGAGCGACTAATGCTCTTTTTAGTTTGCTCTGAGCTTGATGATTGATGGTACGAGGAGTTTGTAGGGCAACTCTTCGTCAAGCAGGGCGTTTTGTATGATGCCATGTCCCAGCTGATCCTTGCCATCGGTACCCAACGCTAGCATGTCTTCAGACACCAAGCTGCAAGCTGCTGTCCTTTGAGTTGACTCCTAAGTACAGAAATGCTTTGTGCTTTCTGATCGAATGGACTAAGAGAGTAAGACCACAGACCAAATAAGCTTTAGTGTGAACCATTCACGATTCCGTCATCTCCAGGAGTCACCATCCCAGACATGTCAAAGATTTGCATGTTGCTGTATTGCCGGTGATCCATTTCCGAGCTTCTGGTTGAATTGAAAGTCCTGTAAATGCGATAGCTATATACGCATGATGCTCCTTCTGCTGGGAGGTTGAGCCTGTTTCTTGAGGCTGGCTAAGATAAACAAGTCACTCAAGAATGCCATCTCGCAGGTGAGCAACTGGCGGGGGGTAGTGATGGCAAGCTGTTTCATGTCCTCGGCGTCGGTGCTCCGGTGAGTGAGCTGCCTCGTTGCAAACCCTGATTTGTTGCGATTCTCCGTATGATCATCTTGGGTCTGCCGGCGCAGCGGTTGCATACAAGCTCCCGCTGTCACAGTGAGGAGGGCCGGGGTTGGCTGCCGCTGCTTAGGCAGCCAGGTGGAGCCTCCCAACGTGGCGCAGCTCTGCCAGAAGGCGCGGCTGACGCTCACGCCCAAGGAGGTATGTGATGGTTATACCCTCTGGTTCAGGATGTTGGTGCAATGCTTTTGCTGATTGGATGTTGAGTGGACCGGGTTGGTTTGCAGATCGAAGACTTTGGTCCCAAGATCGGGCGCATTGTTGAATGGTGCCGTCTTTCGTTCAGCGTTGCGGGTTTTCCCGGTTTTGTGATGCCGTGAACAGGTTGAGATGCGTCGGATCCTGATTGGAACGGAATGCAGGTTTGCTCAACTACAGGATGTGAATCTGGAGAATGTTTCCCCTGCCATTCGTGTCGGTATGTCCGCAGCGATTGCCGTGGTGCTTTTAGAGTAGCTGGCTGCAGGATGGCAGTTTCGAGGTGCTGTAGCTTGGAACCACATATGCTGAGCATTTTCCTGTTCCGTCCTATAGGGGAGATTGAAGGGGCGGATACTTTGAGACCAGATACACCCAATGTTTTCGGCAACAGGTCAGTTGGTTCTTTGAGCTTCTTAGTTCTCCCCGAAATTTGGAAGGCCGCTTGAGACTTCCGGTTGTTGGACTGTGGGTAGGGAGGCCATGTTGTCTGGAGTCCCAGATATGGAGGGCCCATACTTGAAGGTGCCTAAGGTTCTCAAGGAAAATGTTGAGTAGACTCCACTGGACATTGTTTCTGCCGAAGCAGGTGGACGTCTTCCATCAAATCCACCAATGAAAATCTATCATTCTAGTTAGGAGAACTGCCTCTGCTGTTGTGAGTTGTACGTGGCCGTGGGCTGGTCTCTCATCACTCCCAAGAACTGCGAGCCCCGCCCCTGCATAACATAGTAGGGGTGCTTAGCCTGCAAGGCTTTCACTTATAGCTAGTCCTTCAGTGTGCACGCTTTTACCAAATCCCTGGGACTTCAAAAGGATTCGTCTGCCTTATTCTGTGATGAAAATTTTGTGAGGCTGTGCATCCCGCACATCCAACCCGCTACAGCTGCTTCGCTAGGGCTGCACTGGCTGGCTAGGTTTAGAATGATACGGGGAGTGGCAGATGCTCTTGGGGTGTCTGCATGGAGGCTCCGAACGGTCAAGCCTAGTAACGTGATGCTGGATGCCAACTTTGCTCCTACTTTGGGCTGGCTGTGGCCGGCTTGCCTGCCTCCTCAAGACAAGCTCGAAGGAATGGTTGTGCTGTTTCAAGACGGGCACTGTTGGTCCCTCCCTCATCTGCAAGACCCGCCATGATCGTGTCCTCAGCTGTCACAGGTGGCAGCGGCAAACTGCAGGTGACTGGAGGAGATACTCCCACCAGCTTCTTAGAGCAGCAGGGCAGCGGGGCATCCCTTGACAGATACAGACACCTTCTGCAACTATGCACCAGAAGGAAGATCTTGGCGGAGGCTAAGGAGCTGTATGCTTCCATTGAAGCAGATGGGTTTGAGTCCAACAGCCTTCTTGGCAACGATGCAGTATGCATGTTTGCCAAGTGCGGGGGCCTCGCTGACGCTCTTCAAGTGTTCAACAATCTGCGTGAGCCCAATGTCTTCTCATGGATGGCGCTCATTTCGGCGTACACCAAGTCCGGGCAAGCCCGAGAGGCTGTGAGAATCTTCTGGCGAATGCTGGAGAATGGCGTGAAACCAGACAGATTCGTTCTTGCCGGCGTGATTAAAGCCTGCGCCAGTCTGTTGGACCTGGATGAAGGAAAGCGGATCCACGCAGAAGCGGTCAGATGGAGATGCGAGTACGATTTGTTTGTGGGCACCAGCTTAGTGGACATGTATGCCAAGTGCGGGAGCATGGCGGATGCCCAGCGGGTGTTCGACTCCTTGCCTCACCGCACCGTCGTGACGTGGAACGCGATAATAGCAGGATACGCTCAGTGGAACCAGGGTGAGAAGGCTTGGGAGCTTGCTGCGCAAATGGAACAGGAAGGCGGTGTGAGACCCGACAATTGGACTTTTGTCAGTCTGCTCAAGGCATGTTGCAGCCTAGCAGAGAAAGAGGTGGAGGTGATTGTTGGTGGGCAGGCACTCAAAGTGGAAGCCCTCCGAAGAGGCAGGCTGATTCATGCCCAAGTCATCAGCAGAGGATATGAGTCGGATGTGTTTGTCTGTAACACGCTCCTACACATGTATGCCAAATGTGGGGACATGGCGCGTGGTAGACATGTTTTCGACAGCTTGATCCAGCGGGATGTGGTGACATGGAACGCAATGCTGGCGGGATATGTGCAACAGGAGCAGGGTGGTGAAGCCTTCCAGCTCTACTCCCAAATGCAGTCGGAGGGCACACGACCTGACAGTTGGACGTTCGTCTGCCTACTCAAGGCATGTGCTATGCTGGCAGATGTGGAACCAGATACTCTTGCCGACGGACAGGCAATCAAATTGGAGTCTCTGAGAAGGGGTAGGGCTATCCATGCCGAAATTGTCAAAAGGGGCTGTGATTCTAATGTGTTCGTTGGCAACACATTAGTGCACATGTATGCAAAGTGTGGCAGCATCTTGGATGCCAGGAATGTGTTTGATAGCCTGGCCCAGCGCGATGTGGTGTCGTGGACTGCGGTGATAGCAGGCTACGCACAGCAAGGACATGGGGCAATAGCTCTGGAGGTTTATGCTAAGATGCAGCAGGAAAGCGTGAGGCCCAACAGTCGCACCTTTGTCAGCGTTCTTAAAGCTTGTGGGAACTTAGCCGAATCGGAGGAAGAGACGCAGATCGATGGACTGCGATTGAAACTCGTGTCTCTCCAGAGACTGAGGATGATTCATGCTGAAGCCGTCAGACGAAGCTGCGATTCGGACGTTTTTGTTCGATCTGCTTTGATTGACTCATATGCCAAATGTGGGAGCATGGTGGATGCTCAGAGCGTTTTCCAGGCTCTCCCTCAGCGGGACATGGTTTCGTGGACTGCACTGATTTTAGGTTATGCTGAACAAGAACAAGGTGATAGGGCTTTGCAACTCTACGCTGAGATGCACAGGGCAGGAGTGACGATGGATGCTACCACGTTTCTCTGCGTCCTAAAGGCTTGCAGTGGTGTTGGAGCTCTAGACATGTGCATCCAGATCCATCGTGACATTTCCAGGAAGGGACTGTTGCGCAGCCTCATGTTGGGAAACGCGCTTCTTGATGCTTACGCAAAGTGTGGAAGCATGACGGAAGCTCAGCGTCTCTTCGACAAGTTACCAGTGCAAGATCTCGTGTCTTGGAATGCGTTAATTGCAGGATATGCCCGACAGGGGGACTGCTGCGCAAGCTTAACGCGTTTCCACATGATGAGAACGGAAAGGGTAGAGCCCGACGGAGTGACTTTCGTAGCACTTCTCACGGCCTGCAGCAACTCGGGCATGGTGGATGAAGGTCTGCACTACTTCCAGTCCATGAGCAGGGACCACGGCATCTTACCAACCATTCAGCACTACTCCCTCGTACTCGACCTCCTCGGCCGTGCAGGCCTCTTCAACGAGGTTAAGAAACTCCTCAGAACCTTCCCAGTGGAGCCTGATCTGCCGCTGTGGTTATCCCTCCTTGCATCCTGCCGCAATCACGACAACGTGGAGCTCGGAAGATACGCGTTCGAACACGCTGTCCAAATGGACCGGAAACACCAGGCTGCTTATCTCCTTATGTCAAACATATATGCCTCCGCTCAACTACCCGAGGACGCCGCTGAGATATCCGCGAGGCAGCGAAGAGCAGGTGCATACAAGCAGCAGCCCGGACACAGCTGGATAGAGCACGACACAAACGTCCATGTCTTCACAGCAACAGACGCAGATCATGAACAGTGTGCTGCCGTATTCGCCACCGTCCAACGATTAGGGCACGCAATGAAGCAAACCTGAAAGACAAGTGTTCTTCTCGCACTGCCAAGGTACAGCAGCTCCTTCAGCTGCCATTAGATCTACAACCTGCTAGTGACAACAGCATGTATGTATGCTCAAACTGCCCTTTCCACCTGGTTTCGGTCTTCTTCCTGGACCTTTCCAATTGATGCAGCTCTCTCTCACAGTGTTAACGGAGCGAGACAAACAAAGGCCTGCTGTGGGACACGCACAGAGCATCGTGCTGATGGGAGGGGGACGGGACCCCGGAGCACCTTGGTGCAATATGTGTGCAACGCACAACTCCTTCACGACTTGCCGTGTAGAATCGACTCCCCCAGCAGCCTTGTAAAAGAATTGTGGATTCGTCAGTGGTTGCTGTACAAGAGCATCTGCGGATTAAACAAGGCGTTTATGTATGGAATCGTGACATAATTATCGCCAACTCCGTGAACGTGGTCTCCTGCCCCCGCTAGGCCTAAATATCGGTTCGCCAGGGTACGGCCTGGCGAACCGACATGCCGTGCCATGAGCATGGCCTTCCTCTCCCCTGCCCCCTCTCTCTCGTATCCGTGCCAATCCGCGACCGGGCCACCGGGAGCGACGGGCAACTAATTCAAGTTCTCAATTGTATGTGTCACATGGGCATATGTTGAACTCTTGCATAAAGCTGTGGTACAAGGTGGGGAAGGCAAAGTAACATTATCATCCTCAATCAGAGTTGCCCCATCTATTGTAGTGTGCACCAATTTCTCCTGGGCTGTGTTAACCACATACCCTCCTTCTTTGCAATGGTTCACATACAAATAATGGGACGCAATTACGAAACTCAATTGATGTTGTTAACAAGCAGTCTACTTGTCTGCCCACAAGAGATGCCCTCGTAAGACTAAGTTTCTGCTTAAAAAACCGATGCCATGCCTCTGTAGCAAAGGCACAATCTTGCCCTGCATGTGGGCATTTTTTATGAACGTGGTTGCAATCAAAACAGGCCTTGTGAAGATGTGTATGTGCACAAGCTTGAAAAGGGAGAATACGAGGCTGGAGATATGGACTAACCTAGTTGTGCACCCCAGGTTGTTCCGAAATAGCCCACGAACGCAGGTTGCCGTTTCTCCCACTTGGCATAGAAGGAAAATAGCAACTACCCACCCTCCCGAATTGTATCTCGACTTGATGTGCTGGAGCCCTTCACGTACATCAGTTCACCTAATTCCTGCCATATGGCTTCCTTGTCTACCCTGTTTTGGACTTTCTTAATAAAATTGCGGAGCCAAGCACGACGCACATGCCAGAGGCAAAGTAGAATAGGAACACTGTAATTGTAAACCTTGCGAATTGCAGCAATCTCAGCTGCACAATCACCAACCAATATTGTGGAGGGCAACCAAGTTGCATCCTTACTTAACAGAACCTCATGAAAAGATGTCAGCCACCTGGCTATGGTGTCACTTGTACCGTTCTTTGCCAAAACTCACGCCACCGGAATACCATTCATGTGAAGATCGAAAGCCATAATTGTGAAGACCTAGTACTTGTACTAATTTATACCAAACGTGGAATAAATCCCGAGCACATTATTCTTACCATGTGTCAAACAGGTCTGAAGCATGAACGGGTCTGAATCCCCAAACAAAACGACTAATCATCAGTGAACTTGTGAAACACAAATGCAGCATTGAGCCGCATCCATATACCCACACTAATATTGTCATCCGGATGAGGTTTCCACATTGTACCTTGCAAGTCGAGGGCAAGATTGTCAATGTCTGCACATGTCAAGAAATCATCTCTAACCTAGACATACAGTGACTCATGCTCCAAGCTTGTTGAAAGCCCACAACATTTCGCACCTCGTGTCATAAGAATCTCGAACATTACAGAAACCATGTTTCACCCATGCCTTCTTGTCAGCACTCAAGTGAGGAGCCCTGACATCTCTTGGCATGCCTACGTACTCTGGGCTATGACACACTCTTCCAGAAACATCCACGTGCATAGTTTCGTATAAAGTTACTTCAGCAATTACTGGCCATCTTGGTAACTGTGCAATGGCAAACGAAGCTTGATAGCCGTGTTTGATGCTCTCACCGTTAGCAATCCGAGACCGTCTACGCTTCTTCTCACCCTCCACAGCAATAGGTACAGGTGGTGAAGGCATGGGAACATTCCGCAAGTCCTGTGGCCCATATCCACACCAATAACTGCAAAGAAAACATTGAAGATGAAATCTTTCAATATACCAACAAGCAGAAAGTAAACGGATTGAATCCTTAGGGTCCATACATACCGTGTTGTGACAATGGCTGCATCTAGCTTCAGACAACTTATTGCTGAAGTATTGCTGGCCGGCCCTCTACGAGATGCCTTGTAATAATTTGTAGGAGCTTGTAGCAATGCGTTCATGCCCTCTATGAAATCCTGCACTCTGGTCCAAGGGATGTAAGCTAGCTGTCGTTGTTTGTCTTGGCCAGGACAAAGATGGATGCTTGTATGAAGATTGCTGCCACTCCAAGTCATTGAAAGAAAATTACCCTCCACCAAGCCTCTGAACTGCAAAAAGACAATGCATTGCAACCTCATCCATCACTAGAGCACGATTAGTGTACGTGCATCCTCCCAGTCCCCAGTCTTCGGTCTTTTAACTCTTACTGCGTGCCCTGCTTTGAGCATAGCGCTCTCTCCGCTCTCGTCTCAACTGAAACGAACGTAGGGCGATTCCATGTGGGCTACATGTGAGTGTGCTCAAGGGAGGAAAGGCTTCATTTGTAAACACATGGTGAAAGTGCAGGATATGCTTGGAGTGCTCTCATACACACTCCGGATGAAATGTCAGTATAAAGCAATGAATGGTCTGGTAATTTAGGAGTCTATAACGACTCTTGCTTTATGTGATAATAGAGAACATGTGATGGAAAGCGTTTCGTGCAACTTGCAACCCACTGTGGAGGGTGTTTTATGTAACGAAGGTGGAACAGAAGATCAAATTCGCTTCCTGGAACAAGATAGCAATGCTATTGTGAATTTGATGCACAAGAATAAGGAAGTCGTGGGGGATGCAACACTTTTAGTGAAACGTACACTCATGGATGTCCAGCGTTTGATTGCATACGAGCAGGAAATGCTTGCAGCACGGCAGCCTCTTCAAGCATTCACCACCAACGAGGGAGATAACAACATCGTCAGGACTAAGCCATTCTTCTCACCACCGAAGAAAAAGAAGAAGAGAGTGACTTGGAAGTTATCAGCAAACAAAGAAAACTAGCGTAGGTATAGGTGCGATGTAGGTGCCAATAATGTCTCCCTTCAATGTTTTGACCAATGCTGCAATTAATCAAAAACTCAAGTCTTGCTGATCGTCCTCTCCGCTCGTCTTGGTGATCCTCCTCCACCCTTACCTCAGTGCACCCCAGCCGCACATGCCTGAACGCTTTGCGTGTCGATGAGTTAGACTTTGTATCGTGCTAGAGTATCGCCACGATATTCAGGACGACGGGAACTTAAATTAGTTCCCTCGCACGGATACGAGAGAGAGAGGGGCAGGGGAGAGGAAGGCCATGCTCATGGCATGGCATGTCGGTCCGCCAGGCCGTACCCTGGCGAACCGATATTTAGGCCTAGCCTCCTGCCCCACCCCCTGCTCGTATGCGCATTCCTTGCCGGACGCAATTCACTTGGACTCCTTTCTTCCTTCCGCTCCGCCCCTCGGGCAACGGTGGATCCGCCTTCTGGTTCAGACCAGGGTTTCAGATTGACCGCGTCCCGGTCCCGGTCTCGGTCCCGGTCCCCGACTTTGTAAAAAAATTGGGGACCTGCGGTCAGTGAAGTTGACGGTCCCGATCCCGGTCCCCCATTTTCCCGGGGACCGACGGTCCCCTAAAGTGCCGGTCCAAAAGTGGGGCATGGGCTCATGTCATGTGTATCTACACTGGCTATGGTTATGGCTCATTAATGGAACACGACATTCTATGTAATCTCATTGGCTTAAAATTTTATTTAAATATTTACTTAATAATGTAGAAAGGGTTCTAATACGGCTGAGACCGAGCGTCCCGAAAAGTACCGGTTCCTGTCCGATGAGAAACCGGGAGTAGTTGGAAAGTGCCGGTACCCGGGACCGATTGAGTAGCCTAGCCAGTCAATCTGAAACCCTGGTTCGGACCTGAGGAGCCTGATTTAGGCGCCATTTTGCACATACTTGGCGGCTGCTTCCGCGTTGGCGTTGGCTCCGGTGGGTGGTGGATGTTGGGTTGTGGAACGGAATTCAGCGTCTCCAGCCGTGGCGGATTGAATTTGGGACGGATCCAGCAGGGGCGCGGAATTCGCAGTCTGGCAGCTTGTGCCGAGTCCTGAGACCTGGTGCTGTTGCAGGGTCGGCCGTGGGGGTTTGATTGTGAATTCGGTGAAGCTGGGAGGGGAGAGGGGAATGGCAATGGCTGGGCGCGGTTTGGATTGGATGCTGTTCCGGTACCGGTGTGCGATGTGGCTTGAGAGGGCTCTGTGGAAGTAACACCATGCGTCTGTGTACTGGTAGCAGTACAGAGCACCAGGGCGTCAGATTTGTGCCATGCGTGTCGGTGAGAAAGCGATCTTAGTTCTCGTCCCCGCACCTGATCGGCTGCCCCGGACTGCTGCGGCATATGGCAGTATTTTGCTGTGGTTGTTGCTTTGGGCTTAGCAGCAACCGGTCGAAGGGAGCGCGTGACCCAGGCTCTGACACGCGGGCTGCGGAGAAATTGCTAGGATTTGCTGGGGCCGGGAAGGAAAATGGATTGGAGAAGGTAGGTTGTAGTGTGAGCAACAGCAGCAGCAACCGCATCGGCAGGAGGCCTTACCAGGAGTCGATAGGAACTACTAAAGTGAATCCTGAGGATGACCTGAGGACGTCCATGATCCCCGTGAAGGAAACACGTGTGGTGGTCCGATCTGAGGTGTGCATGGCTGAGGCTCGAGCTGATTTTGGACGGCGTGTTGAGCTGTAGAAGTGAGGGGAGCTGTAGTAGTGATTCTTTAGGCTTTTTGAGGTTTTAGCAACTTGTCGCCTGGGCTCCGCTCTTAATTGCCTGAATTGTGAACGTAGGACAATGGGAGCAAAGCTGTCAATCAGTACGTGAAGGAGCGAAAGCTTGCGGTAGGCAGCTATGGAAAAGTGGTGAGCGCTTGTTGCTTACGCAGGGCATCTTGGTCAGTCCGGCAACCTTGTCTGAATGCTGTAAGATGCCAGACCATCTAAGCAGCAGTCGTTGCTCTGTTTATGTCACTAGGTTCTGCACAGAAGCAAGCTGGACAACAAGATGTATGCAATTAAGGTAGGTTCACGAGACTGGCTCATTCAGCCACACAGCCCCGCCCTTGCGCTGAAATGGTACGAATTGTTATAGAGACATGTGATGTGTCCTTAAGTTTCTGTTCTGGGAAATGCAATGAACGTCTTTGTGACAGATCTTTCACAAATCCCGGTTAAAAAGAGTCCGGGTTGCTCCAAATGAAACTGCAATGACAGATGTATTGAGGGAGGTTCGTGCACCTCCTTGCTTGTCATTGGTTCTTTTGGGCAACCTAACTGCGGGGGAGAGGCTGATTCCCTAAGCCTGTCACTCCGTATCAGGTTTCAATCATGAAGCAATTGAACCACCCGAATATTGTGAAATTGGTTGAAGTTATGGATGATCCTGGAAATGACCACTTTTACATGGGTATGTCACACTTTTTCGCCTTTTCTGGTAATCAATGGCGGTCAGTCAAGTTAGTTTGGGAGAGTGATGAGAGGGGGTAGCGAGATGATGGAATACTTGAAGGTAAAACTTACAACCTTCACATACCTGGACAGTTCTGGAGTATGTTGAGGGGAAGTGCCTTTTTGAAGGTGCAGGCCCTCCAGGTGGTATTGGGGAAGCCACATCACAGATGTATTTCCGAGATATTGTGGCGGGGCTTATGTATCTGCATGAGAGAGTAAGTATGGGATGTTTGGCAGTCTAAAATGACCGCACTTTGAACGTGCATGTTCAAAACAGGTCTAGGAAGAATCAACGGCTGTTGTTTTGTCATCTGAGTTCTAAGTGTGTCTTATCTGGTTATGTTCTTGCTCATATGTTTGCTGTTTGGCAGAATGTAGTCCATAGGGACATTAAACCTGAAAACCTGCTCATTTCTCGAGATGGTCATGTCAAGATTTGTGATTTTGGTGTCAGCCGGTCCTTTGAGGTACACCCTCGACTATTTAGTAGTGTGGATGTGCTTTGTTGTGTATGTGAATCTTGGGCATGTCCGTTGCAGGATGACAATGATGAGTTGCGGAGATCACCTGGCACACCTGTCTACACAGCTCCAGAGTGTTGTCTCGGTATGTGACAAGTATGTTTGTGGGCAACACTTTATGTCTTAACATCTTTGCTGTCTAATACATGTGTATCCTATCCTGCGACAGGCTTGGCCTATCATGGGAAGGCTGCAGATGTGTGGGCCTTAGGTTGTACATTATATTGTATGGTTCTCGGCAGATTTCCGTTCATGGGGGATACTTTACATTCCACATACGACAAGGTCGGTCCTCATGTTTCCTCCCTTCATGTTTTCTCCTAAAGTTGGGTGTCTGCCTTTCTACCTTGCGATGTCTAAAACCTCATGTGACTGTGCAGATTGTACATGACCCGCTGTCCTTGCCCATTGGCTTGAATCCAGATCTTGCCAGCTTGTTATCTGGGCTCCTTGACAAAGGTTAATGTGCACATTTACCTACACTGGACTTCACTTAGGCCCGTGACACTTTCTGACATTTCTCTGGTGGCAGACCCAGAGAGGCGCTTAACGCTTGCTGCTATATCTCGTCATCCGTGGGTGGTCGGAAGCTGTGCACTGGTCCAACTTGAGCCGTCAACAGGTAAATGATTCCACTTTCGGTGGATCATGCTGCAGGTTTTGAATTGCAGCTATAGGGTGTGATTGGCGTTTCCCTGAATTACTATATGCAGCCTAGATGAGAAACAGGCGTTTGAGAATTCTGGCTGAAAACTCTGGAGCAGGTGCCTCCTCGGTTAACGGTTAACTGAAGTACCATCGGAAACCAACAATGACTTATGTGGTGTTGAAGATAATGTTATGTGAGTACAGTCAGCTTTGATTTTCTCCTACCATTCAACTTTTTTTTTGCCATCGTCTTCGATGTCAGACACCACTAGCGTGGTCTTCTGTTTACCGGTGCTTGTGCCAGATGCAGATAGACCCAGTTTGCAGTACAGAAGAGGTGTCACTGTACAGATGCCGGAGAGGTTGTTTGTTTTCAATATCCACAGATTGAGTGATTGATTTTATGTAGCAGATCGTTAAAGCATAAGAAACCCTCCACTAGACTGTATCCTCGAAATCCTCTAGCATCTGGAGGATAAAATAATTGTGACGTTGTCTTTAACAGCTGGGGAAAAGGGACCAGACGGGCGTCAGAGACGGTGGACGACTGCGGACTACAAAAGCCCGTCGGTCCAACTGACCGACTTTATCCCCTGGAATTCACCTTGATGTACTTGCTGCATGCATTATGCATCGACGCAATAATATGTCTGTGATTTTTAACTGCCTACACAAAAAAAGTGGTAAAAGTCCCGAGGTGGCCCTACCGCCTATTACCTATGTGAGCCCCCTCGGTTGAATTTTATTCTTTAGTCAACGGAGTTTTCATGGGAGTTTATCAACAGGCTCTAGTTCACTTGTATTTCAGAACGTTGGTCTTAAGCCTACTTGGCCCAAAGTTGTATGGGTGTGGATAAGAAGCTATGGGCTAATCACATCAAGCAGCACATCAGGGAGCAAGTAAACTTGGATAGGAACAAACTTGGATAGGAACAAACTTGGATAGGAAGGAATGATTAACCCTATCCAGCAACGTAGCAAGGAAGCAAAAAAAATATGGAGAAGAAGAGATGGACACCCCATCAAGTAGCAAAACATGTGAACAAACAAAAGTGGATCCAGCAACATAGCAAGGAAGCAAACAAATGTGGAGAAGAAGAGATGGACAGCCCATCAAGTAGTATAACATGTGAACCAATAAAAGTGGATAAGAAGAGAATCGTTAACCCGATCAAGTACCAGATCATGGAAACAATCAAAAGTGGATTAGAAGAGAAGGGCTAACTAACCCCATCAAGTACCACAGCATATAAATAAAATAAACATGGGTAAGAAGAGATGGGTTAACCCAAATGAGCAAGGCTAACCGAATCAAGTAGTACATCATGGAAACAAACAAATGTGGATAAGAAGAGTTGCACTAACCCCATAAAGTAATACAACATGGAAACAAACAAATGGCCATTAGAGAGAGGCATTGGACCAAACACTTGCATAACATCGAATAGATTCTTTCTACTCGGTTTGCTCTAGCACTTGAGCCTTGTGTTGGGCTTTGTACTCTCAGGTTTCATTTTTCGGTAAAACTTCGAAAATTCAGGCTAAAAAAACCCACTTCCATAACTCTTCTTTTTTTTCCTTTTTTTTTTTTGTCTAAGAGCCCATTAGATAATACTAGAATTGGTAAGAAATCTATCTTATATTATGTGACTTATTAAGATATAATTCTTTAAAAAATTGCATACTCTTATAAATCAATATCAATAATAGAAATATAAATTAAAAACTCTTTATTATATTTAAATCTGAATTCAATGTTTAAAGATACACATCTCTTGTTTCATACATTAGTCTGTACATAGGCTTTACCAAGTCTTGGCACTCGCCACAAAATAATGTCACACTTAGAATTCTTCCTTTGATAAATTTGTTGCTAGCATTACCACTAATTAACGTCTAAACAATAGAGTCCCTTCATACAATCCAAATAGAAAATAGCCCAAAAGCTTCCATTCTTAACTAGACTATAGCTACTAAAGACAAACAAAAACTCACCTACAAGAAAGATCTTATGTTAGTAAGGTCTTACACAAAAGAAACCTCATACAATGGGGGAGCAATATAGTGTGATAGGAGATGCCGATGGAACTTTGGAAAGGATTACAAAAATTGAACAATGTGGTAAGATGCCCATTCGAGGACCATCTAGTCTATGTTGTGCGTTAGCAAGTACACTCTAAACTTGCAGTTATAATGGTGCATAGGCAAGTATGCCCTAAACCAGCAATCCTAATGGTGCGGTGGCAAGTATACCCTAAACCACCAATCCCAATGGTGCTAGCCAACGGTGAAGCGGAACACACAAACTCAATACCTCAACATCATTGTCATGGAAGAGTAGGATATATGTATGGTAGAGAGCTTAGTTGCTCTTTTTTGACATGACCCTCAGAGTCTCCCTTTGTTGTCCTCTACTAGATGGGCTCTCATTTTTTCCCTCAACAAAGTTTAGGAGTTTAGGATGCAAAGATGGTGGTACCCACGTACACTTGGAAAGTATACACTAACTTGGGAAGTATGCACTATTATTTCTACCGTGTCATTAGCTCAGAGTATCGGATACTCTAATTAAAGTTTTATATAATTTGGACATTCCTTTGATGGTGACACTCTTTCTCATCTTATAACTTACACCTCACCTTAAAATCCAGCACGCAATAATATGCCCGCGTTGTAAAATAATCCGCCTTACCTGTGCATAGAAACAAAATATTCCACTGCCTATGTAGGCAGAAGCGATTTTTGTGCAAGAGAGTGGCTCTATGGGGCTCGTTCATATCACTAGATTCAAAACTCTTTTGGTGGAGCACTTGCCTCCTACAAACGCAACCTCAACAATTGGACGAACTAATTCTGAACTTATATTATATTATATTTTTATACTTTATTTTTATTTTTCATTTGATCTTCCGTTTTAAGATAATCAACATCTAGTTTTAAATTATCAATAAATATTTATTAATTTAATAATATTGATTAGTTTAGGATATGAATCTGTACCACAACACAACAAGTTTGTGAACTCACAACACTTAGAGAATGTTAGTGTAATGCCTTGTTCACAAACTTCATGAATTAGACACCAACCATTAGACACCAACCACGAGTCCGTTGACATCCTTAATAAGACTATTATTACTTGTAGCTTTTTCTTTTTTTCTTTTTCACTTTCTAATTTTTCATTAGAAACAATGTTTGCAAGGAAACGAGTCACGCCTGATTAAAAACGGTTGCTTTACATCTCTATCTAAAAGCCAAAAAGAAAAAGGAACCCCCAAATTTTGGCCTTTTTCTTCATGGCGAATCGCGTCTTTGTAAAGATTAGAAAAGAGAAATATCAAAGCTCCGCGCAGGGACGATTATAGAAAAGGTTGACAAAGCTGAGAGAGGTAATTAGTAGACAAGCAAACAAGCAGAGAGGGGCTGGCTTGGGCAGGTGCGAAAAAAGAGAAACAACGGTGCTCAGGCACCAGCCGACCCACCCACCTAAGCGGCATAGTCGAGCCAGGCCTTACAATTCGATGACAAATTGTGGTTAGTGCATAATGCATAGATTTCGTGAAGAACATTCACTAGAATGCTTCTCTTATGTATAACATATAGATTACGTTAAGAGCTTTCAATGATGAAGAGCCCAAAGGCTATCAAAATCATTTTAAAAAGAAATAATAGTTTAAATACTGAAAAGAAAGTTTTGCTCAAGGGGTTTAAACCAGCGCAATTATGTGTATATCAGATGGACCGCATTCTTGGCGCTATGATCGACATTGGGAGAAATGGAAACGTTTAACTATGCTGAAACTTCTGCCAAACCACAAAACGTTGAAGACTCTGGTTAAGTTAGCATCAAAGTATGCTTATCAAGAGGTGCAATTGGGAGCATCAATTAAGAAACTTTCAAAGCGATTGGAGCGCAAGGTGGACGCCGTATGGTTTACCTCGGAGATCGATGCATATATTCGGATGGATTATTTTGTTCTAACTTTCATAGAACAAAGTCTTCGTCAGAACTCTAGTCTTAATAATTAATAGTCAATACATATTTTTTGGAAGCTCAAAACGAGCAACAAGGTCCTCTCTTCAAGGAGTGTTATTAAGAGATGAGTCCATTGGAACTACCCAGCTCTAGTCTTAATAATTACAAGTAAATATATATTTCTTTGAAGCTCAAAACGAGCAACAAGGTCCTCTCTTCAGGGAGTGACATCGAAACATGATTCCATTGCAACTCCTAAGTTAAGCGAAGGCAACAAGGTCCTCTCTTCAAGGAGTGACATCGAGACATGAGTCCTTTCGAACTCCCCAATTAAGTGCCCTTCAAACGGACCAATGCAAGCTTGGAATAGGGTGCCACCCATCCACCGGCTTCATGGTCCTATGAGACTACTTGTTATCAACATCATCTCTTCGTCTCCGCACGCTGTTATGTGTCCTTTGTACATAGCAGTGCTTGGATAGGTGCCACGCATCCTTCGGACGTAGTAGTGCTTGGACAGGGCGCCACCCATCCCCGGCTTCACGGCTCTATGGGGCTACCTATTATCAACATCATGCCTTCGTCTCCACAGCTGCGGGGCTGCTAGTTGTTAGTGTCCTCTAGGGTTGCTCCACATCAAAAATCCCAATGTGCGACTTCGATGTTACTTTGACATATGTATAAAGTCTCCGAATTCATGAAAAGTAGTGTGCGACTTCGATGTATACTTCGAAATATCTGTAAAGTCTCTTGAATTCATGAAAAGTATGCGACTTCGATATATACTGTGACACGGCATTAAGCGTCCTTAGGACGTGTCAGTGCTTGGATAGGGTGCCACCCATCCTTGGCTTCACGTCCCTATGGGGCTACCTATTTTTAACATCATGCCTTCGTGTCCGCACAGATCAGTGCTTGCATAGGGTGCCACCCATCCCTAGCTTTACGTCTCGATGGGGCTACATGTTATCAACATCATGCCTTTGTGTCCGCACGTATCAGTGCTTGGATAGGTAGGTGCTTGCATAGGGTGCCACCCATCCCTAGCTTTACGTCTCGATGGGGCTACATGTTATCAACATCATGCCTTTGTGTCCGCACGTATCAGTGCTTGGATAGGTAGGCCATCCATCCTCGGCTTCATATCCCTATGAGGCTACTTGTTATCAACATCATGCCTTCGTCTCCGCAGCGTGCGGGGCCGCTAGTTGTTAGTATCCTACAACCACTTCTTAGTGTCCTCTAGGATTACTCCAATAAAATACCCAAGTGTGCGGCTTCGATGTCTTCTTTGACATATCTATAAAGTCTCCGAATTCATGAAAAGTATGCGACTTCCATGTCGAATCTAGTCAGTCATGTCTACAATGTCTCCGAATTCACTAAAAAACGATCAACAAGGCGTTTGAGTAGGTTTTTGATAAGCTGTAAATTTTATTAGACTACTTTTACATTGCATATTTGTGCGTCTTTGGGTTTGCGATGTAACCTTCATTCTAGATTTTCTTGAAGTGACATCTTTAAATTTTGATATTACTTTTCTAATGGTGGATTCATGGCTCGTAAGGCTACTTTCCACCTCTTGGCCAGCTCGCTTGCAATCCCACGAGGCCAAGATTTCAACTTCTTTGAGATGAAGAGTTCGGGGCTTTTCCACCGCCTCCTCTTGAACCGTAGGGAGGTTGGAGGTCAACGGCCAATCTCCTCAACGAGTACAGAGACATCACTGAGGGATGGATGAACTACATGCTACAAAGAAGGCCCCCTGAAAGCTTATGGCCGAAACAAAAAGCTCCCAAGTTCAATTCCTGGTCCGCTAGTTTTTAAGTTCAATTCTTGGTCTGGTCTTGAGTACAGCCCTAGTTTCTTGTTGAAGTACATGTGCTAAACCCATTTTTTCTCTAATATGAACATTTCAAAATATAATAGACTTTGAATTAGACGTTATATATATATACATGAAGTGAACTTCAATTGATAACTTTAAAATATTGATTCATTATTCCAAAAAATCTAACATATCCACTAATTACATAATATCTTAAATTTTGACTTATAATATTTTCTACAAAATAATAATATGATAAATATAAATATAATATATGCATATATGTACATTCGAGGGGTGTGAAAATCAAGCCGTTGGGACGACCTTACCGTTTGCCGAATCCAGCCTCCAATGTCACGAACAGAATTTTGCTCCATGTCAGACTACCGTTGATGAGCCGTTCCCAGACTCCCAGTTTCGCCCAATGGGCCAAACCGCACTGTGGTGCGTAAGTTGTACCGGGAACGGGCTTGTCCGGCGAACCGGAAGGTTCAACCGTAGAACCGGCAAAACGTTTCGCCGTCGCCGCCTTGCGTGCCTGGTCCTCCCGGACCTGAGAGTGTTGATGCCATTTGCATACCAGCACTCGATGGCTGTGGCGCTGTAGGGCTGTGTGTGCGCTGCTCAGTGCTTTGCTCCGATTCTGAACTTTGCCTTTGCCCGCCCTTGGCGCGGGTCTGGTCTTCTTCAATGCGTGTGATTCTGGCCGCAAGCTTCTGAGGCGGCATAGCAGCAAACTTGTGTAGCAGGAGGTGCCGGCGGTCCTTCCCCTCTCGCTTTTGGAACTGTCTGCATTTTGTTCAATTTGTCTGCCAGCTGGGAAGCGCATTGGCTGGCTCCTGCTTTCTCTTTGCCGGGAAACGAACCTGGGGGCTGTTACAGACAGGAAGTGGATGTCCGTGTATGCGGGAGCTCGTGCGCGACTTGCTATTCGACGGCCTGCTCGGCGTTCGGGTTTGGCTGCCGGAGCTCTCTGAGCAGGGGAGACGGAAGATTTCTGCCTTCTAGGAGGACCTAAATGAGACGGAGGGAGGCTGCTTTATCAGAAATCGGAGTGCAGTTGTTGGCACTTAGGCTGAGCCTTCAGGCGCCGCCAGTAACGTTTTGAGTTTTGAGGTAACCTAGCTGTCAAGATGTTCAACAAGATATTTGGGAAGCCCAAGAAGCAAGCGCCAGCGACGGCTTCCGCCCTTGACAGGCTCACGGAGGTTGCCTCGCTTTCTGAGCTTTCTCGTTTGACACCTCTTTATTTCGTGACTGCTGCCAGACCGGAGTGTGCAGTCCTTGGTTCAGAGCTGCATTGGCAAGCAGGAGTCTTAAGCCTGATAGGTTGTTCTTATGCAGACGTTGGAGATGCTTGACAAGAAGGAGAAAATTTTGTACCGGAAGATCGAGGCAGAGATTGAGAAGGCAAAGGGTTACGCAAAAGTGAAGAACAAGAGGGGTAGGTCACGGCTTGTTGCAAAGTTACCGTGCGCCAGTTAGAGTTAAGAGTGTGGTTTTTTGCCTTCCACAAGGTTCATTGTCAGGCCAGCTTTGCACATTGGTGACAACTTTAGTCTCCTTTTCACTGCTTCAGCTGCAATTCATTGTTTGAAGACAAAGAAGTTCTACGAGAACCAGATTGCTCAACTTGGGAGCTACCAGCTACGACTACACGATCAGGTTCGTGTTGCAATCACTTTCTTTCCGGAACTCTTTTGATTGGAGGTAGGGTTTTGTGTTTGCTGACCTGCCCGTCATGTCACCTGCTGAATGACATAGTAGTACTTCTCTTGCAGAGTGATGCTCTCTTGAGAGACCATGGTAAACGCCTTCCAATTCTAAGGCGAGCCATCATGAAAGTCAGGACCAAGTGCCGATCGATTTTTAGTTCCATCACTGGATCAAGGTCTAGACTCGAAGCTCTGCAATGTCCTTCCTGTGCTGCGGCGTGGACATGTGATGAGGGAACTGATTCAGGAATGCTGCTTTATGCAGACCCCCTCTCCTCTTAAGCTGAATAAGTCGTCACCTAAATTGTCAGTTGCGTGACTGCAAATAAGGATCTCTGATATTGTCAACCAGTAGAAACTGCCTATTCCCCACCCCACCTTTCTAGTCAGTCATCGGGGTGTTTGTGTTTTGGACCAAGACACAGTCACCCCGCACGTTAGCATAGAGTTGTTGTTGATCCCTGTTGGTACCTCTATCCTCTGAGCTAACAGCAGCAGCTGCTGTGTCCACCTGCCTGACGCTTGAGAGCTTAATTCTCTGCCCTTTCATTGTCTTTCTTTTGTGTGGAAGTATGTTTGCAGGTTTAGTGCTGTTGCTACACCACGCTGTGCACCTGTCAGATGATCTTGTCTTCGAAGCTGGAAATGTATGGGCTACGTCTCAGCAAATTTGATTCATCGGGTGTGCAGATGATTATGTTGGAAGGCGCCAGAGCAACAACCGATACCGTTGATGCTCTTAGAAGTGGGGCGAAAGCAATGAAGTCTATCCAAAAAATTATGTAAGATGCCAACGACCCTTCTTCCACCTTCCCCCTGCGGCATGCGGCATGCGCATGCCTAACCGAAATGTAGCTCATGCGGGAACAACGAGGTGTGACTGACATTCAGCACACTGCTCGATTCACTGGAGTGCAGAAACATAGATGACGTGGACAGGACAATGGAGGACGTGACTGAACAGGCCGAGAACATGAAGCAAATTCAAGAATCCCTTTCAGCTCCAGTTGGGGTAGCTGCCGAGATCGATGAGGTTTGCCTTATTCCTCCAAGACAAACTTGTACTCAGTACCTAGGTTGTCTCAGATTTCCTGAAAATGTCGCTTGTCGTTTGTCTCCTCTGTCCAGGATGAACTCTTGGACGAGCTGGAAGATCTGGAGGGTCAGGATTTGGACCAGCAGCTGAGAGATACCACACCTTCAATACCTTTCCACAAAGCTTCGATTTCCACACCCACCGCTCCTGTCAATTCAGCCCCGCTGAGGCAACCTCCTCCTGCGAAAGCGCATGAAAGACCTTCCCCCCAGCCTAGCAGCGAAGAGGATGACGAACTTGCAGCCTTGCAAGCGGAGATGGCGTCATGAATCCTGGCCAGTGGCCACCAGATTGGGCAGTTTACAGTCTAGTGGCGCTGGCCACAGTAGTGTTGTACACTCTAGGTGACTTGGTGCTGATTTGCCACATTCTGCACTTTGCAGTCTCGTCGAACTTTAATGTAGACCTGTATCGTGCACATCATGAAAGGGTAACTCTCTAGTTTCCCGGAATTGAATCCTACGGAAAACCTGACGATGCGTCTAGGAAAAAGCGCATTGCAGTGAGCTTTGCCCTAAGAGTCGGAAACGACTCGCTGCTCCCGCGCTTTTTGTCGCAGTCCAAGTCCTTAAGCAGGGACGGCTGCCAAAACTCTTTCTGGAGGTTAGCAGGATGGCGCTCGCCTTCGATGAGTTCGGGCGGCCTTTCATCATCTTGCGGGAGCAGGAGCAAAAGGCCCGTCTGCAAGGGCTGGATGCTCAAAAGGCCAACATCCTGGCAGCTCGTTCCGTGGCCAAGATTTTGAGAACCTCGCTCGGCCCCAAGGGCATGGACAAGATGCTGCAGAGCCCGGACGGCGATGTCACTATAAGTGAGCTCTCAGCCCGCACTTCTTGCACAAGAGGTTTTGAGCCCTCGGGCGGGTCAATTAGGTCTTTCTGCAATGCCTGATCTCACCACTCCGTCGAGTGATAATGGTTGCATGCAGCTGTATTGTCATTGTCGGTCACAGTTGTGAGATGAACCGATCGTGTTCTCGTGTTTGGCAGCAAACGATGGGGCTACAATACTTGAGCAGATGGAGGTTGAGAATCAAATTGGGAAGCTGATGGTTGAGCTTTCGAAGAGTCAGGATTTTGAGATTGGTGACGGCACAACTGGGGTTGTAGTCACAGCAGGTGCACTTTTGGAGCAGGCGGAGGAGCTACTAGATCGGGGCATCCATCCCATTCGGATCGCTGAGGGGTATGAGATCGCGTCTAAGGTCGCTACTGAGCATCTGAATCACATTGCGCACAAGTTTGACTTCAGTGCAGATAATGCTGAGCCTCTCATTCAGACCTGCATGACGACGCTGTCTTCCAAGATGTGAGCCGTTCGTCATCCTTGTGTTTGCAACTTTATCCTTCTAGTTTGCAGCTTCGCACGATGCTGTGGGCGACGACCCAGTGTGTATGTGCCTCCTTCGTGTTTCCAGCAGATAACCCTATACTGACACACTATCCATCTCTGCAGAGTGGGTAGGTGCAAACGGATGCTAGCGGAAATCGCAGTGAAAGCTGTGCTTGCTGTTGCGGATTTGGAGAGACGTGATGTCAACCTTGACTTGATCAAGGTGGAAGGAAAAGTTGGTGGTAGACTAGAGGATACAGAACTTGTGTACGGTATTGTTGTTGACAAGGATATGAGCCATCCTCAGATGCCCAAGGTTATAGAGGATGCAAAGATTGCCATTCTGACCTGCCCATTCGAACCACCGAAGCCTAAAACCAAGCACAAAGTGGACATTGATTCCGTTGAAAAATTTGAAGTTCTCCGAGCAGCAGAGAAGAAGTATTTTGATGACATGGTGCAACAGTGTAAAGTAAGTGTGAGCTGCTATGGTGAATTACAGAGACTATTTTGGAATGGCAGACTTTGTTGTTCGTAGCCTGTATGATTCTAAGTCGTATCTTTGGGCTACGGCATTCTTTTACATTCCTGTTAGTGGTAAACAAAGGTCTGATTATTCATGGAAACAGGATGCAGGTGCAACACTCGTGATATGCCAATGGGGCTTTGATGATGAAGCTAACCATCTGCTGCTCCATCGGGGACTGCCAGCTGTTCGGTGGGTTGGAGGGGTGGAGCTTGAGCTAATTGCGATCGCAACAGGTGTGTGATATCCATCTTTATGTATGTCTATTTCCAGCCTTCTGAAGTCTCTTAATTCTTTGCATGGCTGGAAACTCTGTTTGATCAGGTGGACGAATAGTTCCTCGGTTTCAGGAGTTAACTCCTGAGAAGTTGGGGAAGGTAAACACTCCAGTTGGAATTTGTGGTCTCGCTGTTTTGAACGGATCAGTTTTCTTCAACAAGCAGAGCATGCCTCTGATGCTTGTGGTGCTCACAGGCTGGGCTAGTAAGGGAACGGGGGTTCGGCACAACAAAGGATAGGATGCTCTATATTGAAGAATGTGCCAATTCTCGGGCAGTTACAATATTCATCCGTGGAGGTCTGCTTATTTTCTTGATTTCTTGGTTGTTGTATTAAATCAATTTCCTCAGGTGGCTGCATCTCGACTCTTATATCTCTTGTATCTCTAGGCACAACCCTTTCCTCGTATTTTAGGGTCAGCTTGTCTTGGTTGGCAGGAAACAAGATGATGATTGAAGAGACCAAGCGCAGTGTCCATGATGCGCTGTGTGTGGCTCGGAATTTGATCCGGGACAAGGCTATTGTCTACGGTGGTGGCTCAGCAGAAATTGCTTGCTCAATAGCTGTGGAAGCTGCAGCAGATAAGATCCCTGGGGTTGAGCAGGTAATTTACACTCACTGTGTCATGTCACTCGGGGCATTGAATGAAGGCTTAGGGGTTACTGTGCTTTAACCGATCCTCGCTGACTGGATTCCATTTGTTTCGTTCTTGGCAGTATGCAATGCGGGCATTTGCGGATGCCTTAGATGCAGTACCGATGGCTCTGGCTGAAAACAGTGGTCTGCAACCGATTGATGTAGTGACAGCAGTGAAAGCACAACAGTTGAAGGTGAGCTGGGTACCCAAGGTTTGGTGCAGCATGCTTGGTTGCCGCTTGAGTACTAAGTTACAACTCTGTTATTGATGTGCAGGAAAAGAACCCTTACTTGGGAGTCGATTGCAATGATGTGGGAACCAACGACATGAGGGAGCAGAACGTGTTCGAGACCCTCATTGGGAAGAAGCAGCAGCTACTCCTTGCCACCCAAGTTGTCAAGATGATCCTGAAGATTGATGATGTGATCACCCCCTCTAACTTTTAATGACCAGATATCTATGCTTAATTGCGAGTATGCGCTTCACGGTTTTGAAATTTTTGTAGAATACAGATCTAGACATCCTGAGACTGCCAGTGAGGTAATAAAGAGGTCAGGCGCATACCCGGTTTTATTGGCGGGTAAACATCTTGCTTAATGTTTGGGACAGAATTGGCTCAACTTACATGCAAAGGCATGAAAGAGAATTCGTGAATATGAAAGACTCCGAGTGTTTGAAAACGGTCAGTGCAACCTAACCGCGTCCATCTAGGTTTAGTCGGAGTCACTATCTTGCACAGTCGAGCTTCTCACCCTCCTTGGGCCCTCATCGTCATCGTCTATCCAGACCTCCTTTTTGACGAGAACCCCTAAAATCCAAAGCGCGCGGAGACAAACTGTTAAGGTGCAATCAAACAGGAGAAAATCTGTGCGGCTTAACTACTTGCAGGCATAAATACCTGTCTTTATTAGGTAATTTTCGAGTCTGCTCGCGGGGAAGTCATCAACATCTCCTAGTTGCTGAAAACCAACAAGTCTGTCGATAGCAACTCCATTTCTGTAGAAACATATCAGCAATCATGCATCATTCATCTTGGAAATGAGATTCGCACCTGTCACACATTCAGCAGCCGCATCTTTGGCATACCTGAAAAGAATAACGCAAGGCAGCACTTTCACAGCTAGCTTTGTAACAAAGAAGGGACAATTCTGCACAAGACAAGCGCACGTAAGTGTTCATGATTGTCAAGCAGTGATTACCCGAAGTTTGGAAGCAGGGATCCTTGAAAGCATAGAGCAAGATAAGAAGCTCACCTCCGCATCCACTTTAATAAACTTTGTATCAAAATACTTTGCTGTCAGGCTGTTCAAATGTTTGTCCATTATCCTGCCAGAGCCAGATACGCACTTGGAGTGGCCATTTGGAATCGAGTAAAGAAGTGGTCAGTACGCAATGGCAGCTGTTGAGGCACACTCACTTGCAGCGGACAAACTCTCTGTGGAAGAAGTGACAGACCACCCTCTCGGTTCCAGTAACTTCAGCAAGAAAATCTCCCTCAGCAATCTGGGGAGCACAGGCCATAAGTTAGATGCATACAATGTCAAGTCATAAATGAATGCAATACCAGGAAGATTATAAATGGAGCGCAAACTGCATGCTTGCCCACCTCTCTATATTCACCATGCCCCTTAAGTTGTAGCACTTGCCGCTTTTCTGCATCTTTCTACAACAAACGCCAAACTTTCAAATGATTGACTTATGGCTGCAATGACAAGAAATGAAAACAGCGAGTAGGGCATGAGCTTTATGAAGGGATGACGAGATAAACCTTCAGCTGAGCAATTCTCTCGGAATGCAGTCTTTCCAGCTCAGGATCCTGCATCTCGGATACTATCCCACATGAGAATGAGAAATGTGCGTAGTTTGGCAGCCACAACTTTCCAAAACCGCACTCACATAGTGTGGTACTCACATCCAGAAGTTCGTCTAGGTCAACCTCATCATGCGCAGGGCCAGTGCCAGCCCTCTCTGATGCCAGCATCTCCTGCAATTTCAGAGCATTTCTGCTGGTAAAACACGGGCAAGGGTGCCAGGACTAGCGAGCAGTTGTTCCTACAATCTTGACACACACCACACCCACACCCATTACGGAATGCAAATCCACCCTAAACTAGTGGCCACACCCACAAACCTTCTGAAGATCCCGGGCGGCCGCGACCATGGCAGAGCCCAGAGCCAGGTCCCCCATTCTGGAGCGGAACTGCTCAGGATCCATGGTGCCGCCCCCTGACATGCCTGCTCCGGGGAAATGGGGAAATGCGGAGCGCGCTTTCACCTCAGTTCGCTTCCTGCTGCTCCGTCTATGTGCACCGGGGAGGCGCGTAATGAGCTGCGGTGTCCGCCATGCCAAGCAACTGGTCAGCAAGCAAGGAAATCAGCATCAAGTTCCGATGCCGTGCAAATGCAAACCGTAACAGGCCGTCTTACCCTCACCTCCGCTGCCTCCAGGCGAAAATTGAATTATGTTTTACTTTTATTTTCTATTAACCATGTACTTGCCGAAAACCAAGGTAGGTATATGGGCCTACCAACACTGGAACCACCCCGCGCTCGGGTACGCGGGGAAGACCACTCCACGCTCGGGGGCGCCAGTAGGGCAAGGGGATCGAGCCCCCGACTACCGAACCCGGAACGATATCTTTAACAACAACTTCTTTATTTATAGGATATGAAAAGGGAAGAATATGCTTGAAGTATGAAGAGCTCATGGATATGAAAAGAGAAGAATGAGTGCAAGGAAAAATCACCATAATAAACAAGAAGAGTGTATCGAGCCCGAATGTCAGCATAGGCAGGGCACTAGAAGAGGAAATGTGATATAGATTCAGGGAACATAACTTACAAGTATGTTCTTCCACTAGATCACTAGTCGTTTGTATATTTATACTAATATATTACTGCTTAAGTCTCCTATAGTACACTATGCTTAAAAAAAATGTGGGTTCAACTTTCAACTCTCCTGTCATAGCATAGCGTGCTTTTAGCAATAGGTGTCTATTGGCTTCCAAAGGGTACTTACAAGAACTAAGAACTATCTTACGGAAAGCAACGACTAGTTCACTTGGTTCAGTGATATGAAGGCCATTCAATTACTTATGATATTGTAGGCACTGTAGGAAACTTTAGACATTGCAGTTTAGTTGCTCCTTGGTTATTGTGACCTTTGGGTCTCCCTTTGAAATTTCTATCCTTGATAAAAACCTTCCTTTTATGAGTCATGTGGCTGCCCATCACCTATTATGTGTTTCGTAACCATTGGATATTAACATGCTAGCACCAGAAAATGAGGTTACCAAATCTTGCCACCATGACAATGTGCACTAGGAGACAAGAGGAGGCGAGAGAGCTTGCCTTTTCCTACATTCTCCGGCCCTCTTGATTTTTCTGGTGTGTTGTATGCAGACCATGTGATGCACATTAGAACTTGAGGCTCCGGCCCACACACGCGGCTGTCGGGCACGGGAGGCCTAGCAGCAGACATAAGATAGTGCATGACAGTACACAAAGCTGCAAAAAGGAGCTGGATGAACGTACATGGTCTACATGAAGGTGGGAATTCGTAAATCAATCTGTGACGCAGCAGGGGAGGTTTGTGACATGAGCTTTTTATTACCCTGGCCTGGCCTGGCCTGACCATATTTTTCAGGTGAAGCTGCGGACACGCTCAACGTGGCTGCTCTGGAAGAGCGAATCTGGAGTCGGAGCACCTCTTGGAAAGCTGACAATTGGCACTGCTGCTAGCCGAGAGAATATTGTATCTCTATTTGCGGGCTTTGCCCAAACGTGTACCCTATCCTGTTGCTGGCCGGGCCGCCGTTTGTCTCGCGGCTGTGGTTCTGTTTGGGGTTTCAACGGCGATCAATAAATCTCCACAATTACAAGCGTGCACAGCTGTGAGAGTCGAGACCCGCCATATTCACCGGCAGAGGAGATTTGTAAATTCTGACAGGCTGCGCCAGCGGGAGGCAACGGCAGCGGCAGCGGCAGCGGCAGAGCGGCAGAGAGCGGCAGAGAGCGGCAGAGAGCGGCAGAGCGGCCCGGCCAGCACCGTCCTCGCCTTGAAGTGCGCGGAGCGTACACGAGGTGCTCATGGAGGCTCAGTTATGATCTTCGGCCGCGAGAGTTTACTTACATGTTTCCTAGAGCTCGGGCGGCTCCACAGATCGTTGTTGCTTCACGGCACCAAAGGCGGGCCCGTTCCGCCCCGCCCCGCCTCGCTTGCGTGAAATTGT
This sequence comes from Anthoceros angustus, assembly GCA_010909165.1. Taxonomy (NCBI): domain Eukaryota; kingdom Viridiplantae; phylum Streptophyta; class Anthocerotopsida; order Anthocerotales; family Anthocerotaceae; genus Anthoceros; species Anthoceros angustus. The sequence goes on from MU008150.1 coordinate 237,180, forward strand.
CTCGTTCTCCCAAGCGGCGATAAATGCCTCAACTCGCCTCGCGTTGTAATCGTATCGCAGGGCATGGCTTACCGTGCGCCCATCGCACAACCGTGCGTGGACATGAACACACACATACAGACAGCCTTCATCACACCTTTCCTCATGAGACAAAGGAAGAACATCTTAACTATGGACAGCCAAACGTAACGTTCTTATTTTGTGTATGGCGCGCGGACGGCACTGTTGCGAGACCGTCGCGCACGGTAGGGTATTCGCTACCATTCGGGAGATGGAATGGCGAAACTGAAAGATAACCATAAAATGTAGACACCTACTGAATAATGTAGAGGCACATGGCGAGGATATGGGAAGGCGATGGACATGGATTCCCCGGAGGATTTCGCACGCCCGAAGCATTTAATGGCTTTGGACATTGAGAAGCAGGCGCTCGGGTCGACTCGGGTAAAGCAAAGCATATTTTATGTCTGGAGTCTGCTGTTATTAACGGGTGCAGGTGCCCTTCAAAAACAGGGCTCGGGCTCCGCAACATCTTGTGGGGAAGCGCGACAGAGAGAGAACGTAGAGAGAGACAACGCCCGGGGCCCGGAGTCTCAGAAAGGAGTCGTCAATCCCCGGCCCGCCCGCGCACTCCCGGCTTGAGGCGTCGTTGATGCGTCTCTCGATCTCGCCGCCCTCGCCCTCGCCTTTGCTTTTGGCTTTCCCTCTGCTTCGGGTGGCCGTGGTGGGGGAGTAGCGTAGTGTGTGTGAAGGAGCAGGAGCGGGATCTCCCGCCGGCGGCTGAATTGGTGGCCGTTTGTCATGACCGTCTGCGTCTGCGACCTTGTTGCTTCACGGAATGGAGGCTGAGGAGAGCGATGGGAGACGGAGCGCAGCAGCGGCAACCTGTTGCTTTGCTTGAGAGGGCAGGGTTTGGCGAGGAGGTGAATGGCAGGAGGAGGGAGGGCGGGGCGGAGATGTTTGGAGGGGGTGCGGCAGCAGGAGGAGGAGAGGCCCGGGGGTTGATGTTGTTGTTGCTGTTGTTTTTGTTGTATTCGGATCGGTATCCGTATCCGCATCCGCCATGGACAGGCTGCTGGCTGTGGAGAATTCGGAGGTGGTGATATCGTTCCAGCTAGGGAAACGGTGCGTGAGCGAGGTTGTGGTGCGCAACGTGATGCACACAATGCCGGTGGCGTTCAAGGTGCTCACCACCAGCCCGAAGCGGTACGCGGTGAAGCCGCAGCTGGGGATCATCTCGCCGCTTGGGGAGGTGCGGTTCGAGGTGGTGATGCACGCACAGGCGCACCTCCCGGAGGAGTTTCCCCTGAGCCACGACAAGTTCCAGGTGAAGAGCCTGGTGGTGCCGTCGGGGCACCCCACGGAGGTGGTGCTGAACGAGTGGTTCAGCACGCGGAAGAAGCAGGTGTTCGTGGACGCCAAGCTGCGGGTGGTGTTCGTGGGAGGCCCAATCCTGCGCCACCTCGTGTCCAAGGGGACGCTGGAGGCGGTGCGGGAGCTCCTGGCCCGCGACTCCACGGACCTGGACGGGGCCGACATGCAGGGCCGCACGCCGCTGCACATCGCGGCTGCCCGGGGGAAGGTGGAGGTGGTGCGCCTGCTGCTGGAGCGCGGGGTGAAGCAGGACGTGCGGAGCAAGACGGGCCAGTCCCCTCTCCACGAGGCCACCTTCAGCGGGCACGCGGCCGTGGTGAGGGTGCTGCTTGCGGCGAGGGCGCAGACGGAGGCCAGGAACCCGCGGGGATGGACGGCTTTGCATCTGGCGGCCACATGGAACCGCACTGAGGTGCTGCAGCTGCTGCTGGAGGCCGGGGCGGAGGTGGATGCAGCCGACAACGAGGGCCGGACTTCCTTGCATGCTGCTGTCACCGAGGGCAACACGCAGTCCGTTGACACGCTGCTGCGAGCCGGGGCCGACATCGACGCCCGTAGCCTGGACGGCAGGACGGCGCTGCACCGGGCCGCCACCAAGGGGTACCTGGACATGGTGGAGCTGCTGCTGGAGCACGGGGCGTGCCGGGAGGTGCGCAGCGGGGACGGCAGGACGGCTTACACCGTGGCGGTGGAGAAGGGCCACACGCACCTGCTGGAGCCGCTGTTGCTGGGGTCGATCCTGGCCCAGGCTGCGCGCAACGGGGACGTGCCCGCCATGGCCGCCTGCCTGCACCAGGGCGCCTCGCTGCAGCGGCGGGACCAGCACGGCTGGACCGCGCTCCATTGTGCGGCTTTCAAGGGCCGGACTGAGGCCGTGGGTGGCTCCTGGAGCGCGGCGCAGACGTGCAAGTTCAGGACAGTGCTGGCTACACTCCGCTGCACTGCGCGGCCGAGGCCGGCCAGGCTGACGTTGTCCGCCTCCTGCTCGGGGCTCCACAGGCTACGGATGTCGATGCCAGATCCAACAAAGGCGTCACACCGCTGCGCCTGGCGCAGCACATGGGCCACAAGGAGGTGGCCGCGCTGCTGGTGGAGGCCGGGGCCGCCACCAGCGTCCTCGCCAAATCCAAGCTGAAGTTGAACGACGACGATCCAATGCCTGCTGCTGCTGGTGCCAAGATTCATGCCCACTCCCTCAACAAGCTCAATCCGCATATGGCTCTTCACCCTCAGGTCTACTTGACAACGTAGTCAATGGCAGTGAAAACGGCAGAAAGGTGAGGACACCAAGTTTTCTTTTTGTGCAAGGCAAAGTCGAACCCAGGAGGAAGACGATGCAGTCTGCTGCTCCAAGACAAGATTTCAGACGGAGGAGGAACAGCCAGGAGGAGCAGGCCCTGCAATCCAGCCTGACATTTTTACTACCTATCTATTCTTTGGTGTGTGCATCCATCGAAATGCAGCAAAGCCACGATTGCAAGTCCCATTCAGTAGCGGGTTCCAAGCCTGCACCATGTGTGTTGATAATTCTGTGAAAATATGAAAACTGCTGCCGCCCGGCAGAGAGGTAAAAAGTATTTCCTCACACAGCTTTTGGCGGAGAAGATGTTTCGGCAGATGTTGATGGTTCCACTCTCTTCAACATGCTCCTCACGGGTCGCATGCTCTCCAGAAGGTAGGACAGGCCCTTCACTACGTGAGCTCGGCTGTAAGGGACCCCAGTCTTGGCCAGTGCGTTCCCCCGAGCGTCCAGCAGAACGAAGCAAGGCACATATTTGATGTCGTATTGCAGGACCTGGGGATGGATGGCACCAAACTCATGGTCACCATCTGCCAAGCAATCAGCTCCCCTGAACAAGAAAAAGCAGATGGCAAAACGGGGTGAGAGAAACTAAACTCACCTCCGGCAGCCATCGCTTGTTCTCCACATCGGCCATGACCACACTCAGCCAGTCCTTGTTCTTGTGCTCCACCTCCAAAATGAGCCGCAGCAGAGACCGACAAAGCGTGCACTTGGGAGAGTAGAACTCCACCACGGTGGCCCTGCTTCTGCTGGCCAGAGCCAAAGCCAGGGCTCTCTCCTCAGCCTCCCCCTGCTCTTCCGGGGACAGGCCCGCCTTGTCACTCCTGGGCTCCGTCCTCGCCCTCGCCCTCGCCCTCGTCTTCTTCCCCCACCGCCCGATGGCCATTCCGAGCCCTTGCACCTGCGGCAGAAACTGCGCCACGGCCGGGAACGCTACGCCGCCCTTCTTGGCCCCGGCTTCAGACACGGAGCCCGAGCCGACATGACCATACGGAGCAGAGGCTTCGGCCCGCGCATGTGCCTGTGCATGTGCCTGTGCCTGCTCCTGCATCTGCTCCACCTGCCTCAGCAAAAGCTCGCTCACGCTCTTGAGCGTCTTGAAGGCCCACGGCAGTTCCAGCTTGCACCCTTGCTTGGAGTTGCTGCCGCCAGCCATGTCCGGCCATTTCATGCACAGCCACGGCTGCCTGCCGCTGCTGCTGGCCGCTCCCCCTGGGCCTGCATCCACAGACCTCATCTTCCTCCTCCTCCAATTCTTCCCGAACTCTCGCACCAAACCCCGATGCCGCGCACCATCACAGTCTCACCAATTCGCCCTCCGAGCGCGAGACGCTGTCCCGCGACTCGCCTCCCCTGCCGCGTGCTGCTCTTGTTGGCGCCCTCCGCGATCGGCATTCCTCCGAAGGCGTCGGGGAAGCGATGTATGTACATACCTATGTACATATGTATGTAGACCACGGACATCGGTGGACACCCGTAACGGAAGAGGGCGGCTGTGTGAAAGCGGCTCGGGTTCTCATGAAATGCACCACTCATGCCTCACGACCATGGCAGTCCCGTGCCGCAGCTAGTGATCTACATCCGTCCGCCTCGTGCTAGGCCACGGGATGCCAGCCATCGTCGGGACTTGAGAATTGGGATTGCTCTTTGTTTCTTTCTTGGAAATTCTTGAGTCTTGCGCGACCTGCAGCAAGTCCGAAGACTGGGCGTGAAGCTCCAAGGATGGAGCAGGAGGTGAAGGAATTGCTGGCAGCCATCAGCGCGTTGGATGAGCAGGCTCCCACGGCGGACGGGGTCAGGATCCTCAAGGAGCAGGCCGGGAGGATCGCAGCTCTGAGCCGGAGCCAGGCGGATGGCAAGCGGTCCAGGATACAGGAGATGAGCATGGAGGTGGTGAGCAGCAATCCCTACAGCAGGCTCATGGCGCTCAAGAGGATGGGGATTGTGCACAACTACGAGCAGATCCGGGACTTCTCGGTTGCGGTTGTCGGGGTCGGGGGTGTGGGGAGCGTGGCAGCGGAGATGCTCACCAGGTGCGGCATCGGCCGCTTGCTGCTCTACGACTACGACACTGTGGAGCTGGCCAACATGAACCGCCTCTTCTTCCGCCCGGATCAGGCGGGCATGACCAAGACGGACGCAGCCGTGCAGACGCTGGCGGAGATCAACCCGGACGTCGTGCTGGAGAGCTACACCCTAAACATTGCCACGGTGGAGGGATTCGACAGGTTCCTGGACAGCTTGACCAGGCAGATCGGCGGCAAGGAGAGTTCGGAGCCCGAGAAGAAGAGCGGGGTGGATCTGGTGCTCAGCTGCGTCGACAATTACGAGGCCCGCATGGTGGTTAATCAGGCCTGCAATGAGCTGAGACAGACGTGGATGGAGTCTGGCGTTTCTGAGGACGCCGTGTCCGGCCACATCCAGTTGCTCATTCCTGGGGAGACTGCATGCTTCGCCTGTGCTCCTCCTCTGGTAGTGGCGTCCGGAGTGGACGAGAAGACCCTCAAACGAGAGGGAGTATGTGCTGCTTCTTTGCCCACTACCATGGGCATCGTTGCAGGACTGCTAGTGCAGAACAGTCTCAAGTTTCTTCTTGGCTTTGGGAATGTTTCCAAGTACTTGGGCTACAGTGCCCTTAAAGACTTCTTCCCGACCATGGAGATGCGACCCAATCCGCAGTGCTCCAATTCGGCTTGCCTCCAAAGGCAGAAAGAATTTGAGCTGGCCAAACCTGAGAGAGATGCTGCTGCCAGGCTCAAGGCAGAGGCGGATGCAGCTGCTGAGGCACGAGCTGCCAAGGTGCCTCTGCATGAGGACAACGAATGGAGCATCAGTTTGCTAGCAGATGACGAGGTGGAGGAACACCTATCCACCCAGTTCGAAGCTTCTTCCTCATCTCTTCCCGAAGGCTTGTTTAGGGAGCTGCCGGATTCAGATTTTTTAAAGGATGGTGCCACCTCCAATTCTTCCACATTTGTCAATGTGGAAGACGATCTGGATGATTTGCAAAGGCAACTACATGCTCTCAACAGTGCAACCTTCCTTTAGGCTTCTTTCTATCAGCACTTACGTGTGCCACAGTTTTGTTGTGATCATTTTTTCCAGGCCAGATTAGTCCTGCGTTCTGTGCACCCGTGGTGCAAGTCCTAGCTGATAGTGGCATACTTGAAGCCACGGGTTTGTCACTTCCAGAACATAATTCCTTGCAACCCAAAGATCGGCCGTGCTCATTGGCGCTTTGAGCGACTTGAGTTCAATTTTTTTGCATCACTCCGTGCAGTGGCCATATCTCGGAAGAAGTAAGCTCCTTGTCTTCATTCACTGTGACAAAATGTAAGTGTTGAACCCTTGGTGCGTGTTCCATGGCAGCCGCACTTCTCAGACTGCAGTTTTAACCTTCCAACGTCATAACGCGTGGCACTGTCTGACACGAACATCAGACACGAACACCGTCCCGTGGACGCTGGGTTTTATGTATTAGGGCTCTGCACACTGGGGGAACTGTGAAATCCTACACTTTGAGTGCATCTGTAGAAACTGGTTGCAGCAGTCATGCTGACCAGACTATGGTCGATGCTGCGGTCTGTCAGCCCAAGGGAGTTAGTAGGAACGGACAAGGCCGGAAACCTCTTCTACCGTATTCCCTGCAAAGATGGAGGTGATGGAATCTATCTTCTCATTCTTTGGCCAATTTTGCAGATTTGATCTCTCGAGCATGACGTGCTTGTGGTTTCATTGACATTGCACTTTTGCTTCCTTTGCAGGGGCGGAACGAAGGTGGGTCGAGTACAAAGATAAAGCAAGTCTTGACCCAACTACTTTGCCTGGTTAGCTCCTCCTGTTTTGAACTTCCACCAGCAATTAGGGAGTTCACCGTAACTCTTTAGCCCGTTTGGAATGGGGGTTCATTGCCCCGTTGTTTGATGAAGCTCCGTTTTGTTGCTACTAGTTGAGTGGTCAAGCTGGTTACACGGAACGAGGAGGGAGCCCCCAACTGCACAGGTGAGGACTTGGTCTTTGTGTGAAGTTGCCCAAAGGACAGTCAAATAGCACTGGTGCCACGCGGTTGAGGTTCTTGCCTCGCAGGAAATGATTGAAATGGAGCAAAAACGCAAACTTGTGAAGTTGAAGGCCTCACGTATGTACCTAATTCCTCTTTCCTTGTCAGCTTTCCTAGTACATAGGTAGGGTAGATGATTTCAACGTTCTTTTTCCTTGTTGACCCATGTAACAATGTGCTGCGTTTCCTTTATAGACCACTGCAGTGACCCACGGCCGGCTTCCTTGTAACCGGGTAAAAACATTTGTTAGTGTTCATGCAGTGATACGGAAGGAGGAAGAAAAAAGGAAATTTAGGGCTAAGAGTCTCCAAAGTGGACTAACCTCGGGTTTGAGCTCTTTACAATCCACACAAGATGTCATCACTGACACCCTGCTGAAATCAGCAGTTTAAATTTCTGGTTCGTTTTGTTGCTTCTAGACGACGTCAACCCAGAAACTATGGAGCTCTATCTGCAAAAAGTCACAACGGCGGATGCTGACCCTGCACAACAAGGTTGGTTCAAATGATACTATAGGCGAGTGTGAGCTGTTGCTCCATGATGGGACAAGCTGCAAATATCTTTCATCCACTTTACAGTGAGCTGCATTTCAAGGCATCCTGTGATGCCCTCCTCCATTTTTTTCTCAAGATACCGCGGGAGGTTCACCAAAAGAGGAAAGCAAAGTGACCCAAAATAGTTCCTCCTTCCCTGAGACATGGCAACCTGGGACACGGCAGCCTGGCTCTCCAAAGCAGCAGGTATTGCAACAACTTTTGCTTCTTGTTCCGGCAGACATTAGATTTTCTCACCAGCTCTTAATCCCCAGTCATGTGATTTGTATGTCGTCCTCTTGTCACACTTACTTGATCCTTGACGTTGGCTGTCAGCAGGATAGGTAGAGTCCAGCCCCAAGATCTTGCTGGCTTAAATCAAGCAGAAGCTTTTGCTCAGAGCGAGTAAGCGTGTTCAAACTTTTCAGGTTCACATGAGGCTGTAATATATCACTGTGAAGGAGAGCCGGATACTTTCATTGTAGCAAGCTGATTTGTTTCGCACCTGTCGAGCTAGCTTCGACAGCCGGGATATCCTCGTTCCTTTGCAGTTTTTTCTAAGCACTGGGGGCTCCCTGTTTCAGTAGATCAAGGAGACCAATGTCTTGCAAATTCAGACGTTGTTTCAATAACCCAGTTGCTTGTCAGCTGGAAGCCGTCTTGGGCCCTGGACGCTGAGCTACTCCACGAACTGTCACTCTCGTAGTTCCCAGGACGGCAAGCAGGGAAGGATGTGCTGCCTGGTGCCGACATCGTAACCATAACCGTGGCGAGCCACTTTTCCATTTCCTGGACTTAAGAAGAGTCCTTCGTATATCTGCCTAAAAACTGATTACTTCCGTTTTCTTAACTTGGTTCTGTTTGTGTGCAACGAGAAAAGCGTTTCGTTGTGACGATGCAAGTGGCTGTTCCCAGGCGAGCGAAACGGGATCAGAGTCTTCGGAACATGGAGGCTATGGCTGATGAACCTACCCTTTTCAATTATGATATACTTGGGAGATTTCGCTACAAGGATCGCCAGGATTGTATTGTTTCTCAGTGCTGCCTCTTTGATTCCATTCACCCTGTCTGCCCACAGCTCACGTTACTACCAAAATGTTCGTGACTGTCTTGTTGTGCATCAAGCTGAGCCTGTTTTCGCACGAATCTGTGTGAATCTCTCATGACGAGACTCTCGCATGAAACCATATTCCTTTACCAGATTGCTGTTCTGTTTAGCCAGAGTAGTTTGTCTGCGTAACCCTCTTTCCGTACGGTCTTTCAACAGTTCCCAGATGGAGAGCGAAGAGCTTCCCAAATGTCGCCCATACGGAATGCGAAGTGCTGCCTGTAGCATGTGCCTTCCCAGCGCCAACTGCATGCCTCTTCCTTTCACATCCCCATGCAAACCGCCTTTCCTTCATAAGCAATCACGTAAGACACGGGTGAACTATTGGCACTGCGCACTTTTCTCCCATCAAGCCTTGCTGAAGCCTGGCAGGAATTTTGCTGGCGATCACATTGTCCTCTCTTTGGCTGTATTCCAACTAGTAAACATGGTTGGGGAGGTTAGACCGCAAAGTTCCTTCCAGCTCAACAGTGGAGGTATCATTCCTGCAGTGGGCTTGGGAACATGGCAAGCTGAGCCAGGAAAGGTCAGCGAAGCTTTGAAAACTGCGATCGGTGTAAGTTCTCGTCTCTCCTAAGTGCTTTGGTGTGCACTTAAAAGGTGCCTCATGCCCGAGCATTGGCCTGTGGAGTGCTGCAGTTTATCGCTAGCTTGAAACTGAGTTGGATTGGTTGAGCCATGCAGGCCGGCTATCGTCATATTGATTGCGCTGCAGCTTACAAGAATCAGAAAGAGGTAACTTGCGTGATCACACTAAAATTTGCATCTATGTCCCCTTGATCTTGGAACAGATTTTTTCTCCGCACTTGATCCTACAGATCGGAGAGGCGCTTCACGATGTGTTCAAAAAAGGCATCGTCAAGCGGGAGGATCTCTTCATCACTACGAAGCTCTGGTACTGATTAGAATTTCGGTTCTGTGTAGGTGGATTTTGACACTCGCCTCCCGGTCATTGTGTATTGTTTGATCCAAAATTGGATTGCTTTCTGGCAGGAATACGGAGCATGAACCTGAGGAGGTTCCCGTGGCGTTGGAGAGGTGTCTGAGAGATCTTCAATTAGATTATGTGGACCTTTACCTCGTAAGTGGACTGACTATAGCTGCACCTGACTTCGTGTGGGCCGAAATTTACAAGCTCGCATGTTGCGATCTGTATTCGAGATGCACTGGCCTGTGCAACTGAAAAAGGGAGCTCCATTTCCAGCGCGCGCGGAGCATTTGCGCCTCTAGATGTCAAGGCCACCTGGCAAGCCATGGAGAGGCTAGTTCCAACTGGGAAGTTTAAAGCCATCGGAGTGAGCAACTTTTCTGCTACGAAGCTGGAGAACCTGCTCTCGTATGCCAAAATTGTTCCTGCAGTCAACCAAGTGGAGTGTCACCCCATGTGGCAACAGGGGAAGCTCAAGGAGGAGCTCAAAGCTCACAATATACATCTCACGGTCTGACTTCTCATGTTTTCTTTCCTTGTATAGGCCCGTTCCCAGGAAGCACAAACAGCCAGTTCACCAAAAACGGGGCCAGCTCCTCTGTGAAATAGTGTGCATATCTAGAATAAAAATGGGTCTGCTCGACTTCTAATTGGGCTGGCACGTTGATTGGACAGGCTTACTCTCCCTTAGGATCCCGTGGCAGCCCGTTGATCAAAGTACACTTGCTAGACCAGCCAGTCATCAAGGAGCTAGCTGAGAAATATCAGAAGTCACCTGGCCAAATCGCTCTGCGTTGGGGCGTGCAGCAGGGGCATAGTGTGATCCCTAAGAGCACAAACGAGGCCAGACTGAAATCCAACTTGGACATATTTGACTTCAGCCTGTCGGATGAAGATCTGGAAAACATCTCTGAGATGAGACAGGTAAAGAGCACTTCTTCCGTCAACCCATGCCCAGTATGCGAAGCCTTGATCCAGTCTAATTCTTGTGCGTGGCAGTTTCGCTTCTTGAGAGGCGAGGAGTGGACTAATCAGACCACCGCGCCGTATAAGGGTGTACTAGAGCTGTGGGATGGAGAACTTTAAAGGTTTTTTAGGTTGATACTGCAAACGATGGTGATACATTCAACATCCGATGACCTAATGAGCACCAGACAAACTCTCTGTTAATTAAACTACATAATATGTAATGTGAGCTCTGTTGCATCAGACTTCAACCTTATCGAAAAAGCTTTTCTATTGGATTGAGAGTAATGGGATCCATCCCATCATAGGTACTAGGTACATATATATAGGCAGAAACCAAACCCACCGCAAACCCCATTACCGATATTGGTGGTCTTTGAACGGAATGTGCCCTGTCTCTGAGGCAGATTCCTACCGATGAAGCGTCAAGGCGTCCTGTCAAATATTTCGGAAATACCTCCTGATCGTGACAAGCCGGAAGCCGGTTGCAAATCGAACAGCAGGAAGGCCGATCGATTGTGAAGTGTCCACTCCAGTTGTCGGACGAGAGAATGGTGTATGTGGTGTAGCACGGGGATGGCTGGGATTGAACTTGAATGCTATTTTAGCGTTTTGCTGGATGGAAACGATGGTCTGTAGTGGGCAAGCTTGGTGTCAACATGGAGGACGAGGATTCCGAGTGGAGGCGCCGGTCACCGAGGACTGAAGACCGGGAGGGGGAAGAGGAGGCGACCATTGTGCCTAATCGTCCTGGATTTGGACTCGCACTGCTCGTCTTGGCAGCCTTCGCGGTCAGTATTTCTGTCATTGGATTCGCTAGGTATGCACAGTCCTGTTCCGTTGCAGTTTCGGAAATTCTCATGGATACGTAAGTGGATGGGACTTCGTGCAGCTAGGAGCTCTTCGCCGGAGGCTTGCAAGGTTTAACGAAAGGGTTTATCGGCAGGTAGGTGATTCTGCGTCTCTCTCCTGTATGGCTGCAGGGCAGGAGGGAGGTCAGGCAAGCAGGAAAGCAATGTTGGTAACGATGTTTCAGCCTCTGATACCATTGTGTAGAGCTACGGTTCCCCCGAACATGGCACTTCCAGGACCGTCGTATGGTGGGTTTGGAGAGATGGCCAGGGTTTTTCCTCCGGGCCTTACACCGATCCATGGAGGTTTCGACGAACACACCAGTTTTGGGACGAGTACTTCGAGGAGCAGCTAAAAAAGGTGAGCTTCTGGTTTGTTCCAGAAACGTCCAAAAGTGATCTGTGAAATACTTCTCCTTTGGCAACGGAGACGATATTGTTACGTTTGTGTAAACAGGAACGTATGAGGCGAATGCAAGAGGCGTTTTACAGGGAAAAGACTCGGTACACCAGAGATTTTAGATGGCAGGAGCAACCAGGCAACTGGTATTCATCACGACACTGGGACTCCAGTAATGCCCACAGGACCACAGCGGAAGGTCAAAGACAACAAGCCGTCAGACAAGCGGGAGTGCAAAGACATTATGAAGTTTTAGGTCTTGATCCGTATGTTTTCTCCTGCCTCCAGTTTTGGTTGATGGAGCCTTTTGGCATTCGCTGCCCTCAGGTGCTCACAGAGAGACATGTTTTTTGTGTCTCAGGAACTTGCAGTACTCCGAAGCAGAGCTCAAGGTACGGCGTAGCATGTGGGGTTAATTTGTCGCTTCCATTGCACCCATTCCTTCGTAACAATCGCTTTGTTGAGTTTCCAGGCTGCTTTCAGAGCAAAAGCCAAACAACATCATCCTGACCGAAACCCCAATCGCAAAGGTAACAACTCCGCAGTTATGTCCTACCTCTTATTCGTGCTCTCCCTTGGCAGTACCGATTCATGATTGTTCTGTATCTCAGCTGAGGCCGAGGAGAAATTCAAAGCTGTTGTGGAATCATATGAGGCACTTCGTGCCCGGAGCAATCTGAAGTAGCCGTAGCTTATGGTTAAACATAGCACATTTCTTAAGAGGTATAATTAATATTTCACTGTGTTGAGAAGTCGAAATTCATCTTTCCAAATGGCTTGCTTACTACATATGTATCTAAACATAGTTAACTCCTTTGGAGAAAATCGTCGACAAATTACAGTTGGTTCCGTGTGCTTGGATGAACAACCACGGGCGGATTTCGTAGGCTTGAATTGAGTTGGTGATCATTTGTCTCAAGAATACCACCCATCCTGCTAACTAGACTTTTCGAGAGGGCACGTTCCCACCTGCACAAACAATTGTCTGCCCATTAGAACAACCTTGGTTTGTAGTCGCTATCCAATAACGTACATGTAACCCAAGAGACCAACCTGAAGATTCCTTGAGATATGATATAGACCGCACTCCAACTCAGACAACAACCATACCACCGGAGGAGCAAACTGGCAACCGTGTCAATCAGGGTTTTTGTTGGCAACAGGTGATAAAAGTGAGCTAAAGCTTGTATTAGACAAAAGTGCCAACAGAAAAAGAAAAACCCTGCAGAAGCGCAGGAAAACGCCACCAGCTTAGTGGCTACAGGGAGTAGCTAAAAAGTATGCTTTTTCACGGGTTTTCCTTCGGAGGCAATTATAACAATATCTTTTGTGTCCCAGCCGTGATGTTCCTTGTTCATTGCATATATCCTGTGTTAAACTAATATTATCCTTCAACCATAATCCCCCGACTCTGACAAAAACTATCCACGTTTTCGCTGTCAAGGAACTTTGCCAACTCCACTGAAAATGGATAAGCTTTTAGAGCATGTCTACAAAACTCTTTTGATGCACTGGGCTCCCCAATTGCATGTATGAAATTGAATGCCTCCAGCCATTGTGCTTCTGGGGCTGTGGGACAAGAACTCACAAGTGCATTTGCAAGCAAAGAGTTGGCCCAAACTGCCACAGCCTGAGCCCTCACTGATGCTGATCCCCCATAGATACTGCCTACCAACCGCCGCAGAGCAAGAGCAACTGCAACATTTCCAGGCATCATTTCCAGGATACCTTCAGCGAAACTTGCTGTCCTTCGAAATGAGTTTGCATCTACAGGAAGCAAGGTGTGCCCAAATGTCGCAAATAGAATGTCATTGAACAAAGAATAATCTGCAGGGGGTGGACCCAGCAGCTCCTTGACAAACGATCTAACCCGGCGTTTCTTGATACTATCAGCAATATGTGACAGTGGCTCCAGCTTAGATGCCAGCCGGGACTCTGCAAAACACCTGTCAAGGAGCTCCAAGATGTTTTGCCCAAATAGAGAGCCACATTCAGACTCCAGTTCACACGTACGATATAAGAACACCACAAACTCTTTCCAACAGTGTTCAGCATCCCTCTCCTTGAGTGCGATCTCCACACTCTTGTCAATAGTAGCCTGTGCTGCAGATGTTTCACCAGTTAGAACTTGAAGGAGAGCAAGGTTCAGAAGAGCAAACACTGAATCCTGACCAAGTGACATCCGACTGCCTTTACTATCTAACCTAACAGACGTCTGCTTCTCTGCAGCTACAGACAGCTGCTCCTGGATCTGCCGCAGATACCCACTGTCATTGATTACCACACTTGAGGAACTTAAACCAATACTCAATCCATTGCCAGTAGTAGGCCTACAGGATTCACGTTCCCAAGATGAATATTTAGCTAAAATGCCAATGGCAGCATCCTTCCCATTCCATTTCAATGCATGTCCAGCATATTGATTCCATAAGCAGTGGATGCCCGGCTTGCCCTGAAATTGTAACACTGCCTCGTCAAACACATGAAGACCCTGTTCCATTCCTTTCAGCAGGAATTCTAGAGCGGCACATTCCACAACTAGCTCCAACGAAGTTGGGTGCAAGTTCAGTATCTGACGACAAAAACGTAAAGCTGAGTGCCCTCCCACCAAAACTGCTAGACACCTGACATAGTTGACAGCAAGTGCTTGCCTGGACAAGTTGGCTACATCATCATCAGAAGTGCAAATATGCAATGAGACACAACCAGTTCCTGCAGAAGCAGCTGTTTGCAGCAACCTCATGACACGATCCAAACGTACAGACTCCTGAGACATCCATCGAAGACCAAAGGGCAACTCCTGCTTGCAACCAAAGTGTAAAACCACAGAGGAAGGCAGCTCCGAATATGCAGCAACGTGTGCACAGCATACCCAGAGTATGCATGCGTCATGCAAAGTCAAACCAATCAGAACATGTGACGTGCTGCGGTCCCCTGGGGGCAGACATTCAGCAGAAGCATCAGTAATCAATCCATCTATCCAAGACAGTGCCAACTCGATATTCCCGGATATAATCATGCAATATAGCATTTGCAGTGACAGATCCAATAAATAAGGGCTTTGTGTCTTCTCATTCATGGAGCTCTTTCCTCCTTGACCAAGAGCTGACAAAGCCCTCTTATAACAATCTAGTCTCTGATTTAAGTTCGGTCTGCTGTCTATGAGAAGGCACCAAAGCTCGTAAGAGTTGCTATGAATAACCTGCAGCACCACGAGCAGACAAAGTTATGTAATCATGTGAAGCTCCTCAATCCTCACAAACATGTAACAAGCATGCCACAAGCATGTTTGGAATAACTTTCTCCCATAGAAATGTATAGAAAAGTCTGATCTTCATCACGAGCATAAAGTACTTCAAATGTTGAAGGCAACTGGAGCCAGACACAAAATACAGCCAGTGCCAGAAGGAAATACCGCATGGTGGAACAAGTCATCCTTGTCAATCCCATCATTGCTGTAGAAAATGGAAAGATACACAATCCACAGAACACATGACGATGAATTTGCCTCCAATGCTCGGGATAGATAGTATAAAGCCTGCATAGAAATGACCAATGTAGGTAAGGAACCAGAGTCATCACCAACTGTCAGCATGAATGTCGAAGTCAAGAAAACCGAACATGCTTCCACATGCTCCGTTCCCTACTGTTCAGGGCAATGACGATTGGTTGGAATTTTCTCGCTGACTGTGCTCAGGCCCTTATTAGAATGGTATTACAAGTGCAAGTGGCTCACCAAACTCATGATTGCATCAATCTTAACTCTGCATTCTATAGTCTGCAAAGTTCACCATAAATGCTTTTCAAACAGAATGTTTACTTTTCTATACATAGCTGAAAAAAACCCATGTCATATTATCCTCATCCTGACTAGCATGAACGGTGCTGGTTTGAACTTCCAAAAAATATCACGTAGCCAGTTTTCCAGTCAGATCATTCACAGAACATGCAAGTAAAATCATAAAGACTAGCAGCACCTACTGAGTTTTTGTTGACTTCCTCCATATTCATGTCATAATGGATAGCATCAAGTGCAAGTTCCAGCGATGACTCCACATCATTAGGTTCTCCCTGAAGATAATGAACACAGCCAAAGGAATGAAAGGGCACCTAAGGAGAGAAAACACTTAGCAGGACAAAATACAGAAACATCTGCAGACGATTCCATATACCTCAACCCGTAGCTGCTTGTCTGTGCGATCAGCAAGGTCACACCACCGAGGAGCATCATAGATCCGTGTCTTAAACAAGCTCCTCTTGCCACCCTTGTCGAAAAGGCAGGGCACACCCACAGGTAGGGGCCTGCTTGCAGAATATGAGAGGAGGACAGATTGAAACGGGCCTAGTTTCACAAATGGCTGTGGCCTTGAGTCCAGCGACCACTTAAGGTGAGACCCCATCCGGCAAACTGGTACTTTCCCGACATAGCTGATCCAATGCCGATCAGGACAAACCAAAGGTTTCACAATACAGGAACCATCTTTGTGCACTGATTCAGGGACCAATGATGTATCTGTTTCAACATCCGTCAATGCTCCCATGTTTTCCCCTGTGGAGTATGAGACATCTACAACTTCCTTCATATTTCCAGGAATAACATGATTTACTTGTGAGATCCTGGCCTCCTTATAGTTTCTCAACTGATGCAAAACGCCGTGTGTGTTTAATCTGTAATCCCTCATATGCTGCGATTTACATTGTACACTCTTGCATGCCCCCCTTAGCTCATAGTTACATAAACTTTTGAAACAATCAATCGCATTGCTCCATGTTATCGATTCCAAAGAATATTTGAACCAGGGAGAGAGTCTATAAGAGCGGAAATTGAGGAGAGGGCTTCTATAACAGGGATGCTGATATGGGGGTGCACACATTTCCCTAGAACCTGCATCCTCTGACATGCACTTTTGCTTTGCAGTCACGAGATGGAGACGCTGAATATCAGAGTCTGCTAAAGAACCGAACGCGACATTGAGAGAGGACCCGGGCACATACAAGTTCAAATCACTTCCGCAAGTTGGAACGACCAAGTCGTCCACAGCTGCTTCAGCTCCTGAAACAACATCTTGCTGTCTGGCAGACTCAGGATCTAAGACTACTTCTGGCAACACTGGAGATCCCATGCTGATCTCATTGAGGCTTTCACCAACCTGCAAGGCTGCACTACCATTGGCTTCTGATCTCATCTCATCAGCACCTTGCACTGATGTACCACATAGTGTTTCTCCCTCCATGTCCCCACCATGACACTGTTGGTCCTGTGACACATCTTGCACAGCCCTTATCACCTCGGCAAACTGCCCTTCAGAAGATACTTCATTTCCAATATTTAAATCAAAGTCTGCAGAGGCAACAGTGACTTGCGCAGCTCTAAGGTCCTCTGACAAAGGTATCACAGGTAATTCAACGACAACATGTTCATCCTCAGGATCAGAGGCATCAAGCCCAATCTGAAGATGTTCCACAACTTCGCTTTGATCGTGACATGCATGCTCCTCGCTTAACAAATTTACAGGTTGTTGCGTACCTTCGCTATATGTTCCTACTTCTTTGATTGAACAGTCCTGCCCAGAGAAACAAAAGAATGACATGTAGGCAGTTTGACCCAGGTCACGAAAAATCTCCCACAATTATCGAGATGCACCATGCCAAATCTGAAGTTCTCCCAGCCTCTGATAACCCTGCACCTTGCATATTATGCATGTCAAAGAAATAACTTCAAACATATCCTCTTACCATAAGAGGCTTCTCATGACTTCGTGGAATTATGCTGTCTGATCCACTTTTCTCAACTCCCAGACAAGTCAGAAATCCCCCACGATCCGTACCTGCAAAATGAGTCAAGAAGGGCTTCATAAATGTCGGTTATACGACACCGGTCACAAATTCAGAAATTAGGAGGTCCAGTTTCGCCTCCATCACAATGGAACATGAAAACCTGAAGCACGCAGCTGGTCAGAGCCTTCTCCCCGTGTCAAACTTGCAACCTCAGTATTGATGTTGGGGTTTTCAACCCTATCCAGTTGGTCACCGATGTCGTCTGCGGCCACTGATGAACTCTCTTTGTACATTCCAGTTAGTCTGCATGGGTCAGCAAATGTCACTGTTGCACCATCAGAAGCAGTAATATGATCCAGTTCACCATATGCAGGAGCTGATGAGAGTTCGGAACCCTGAGGTGGAGCACTTGTACCAGGACTGCGGAATTTTTGAAAACCAACTTTTCGAGCTTTTGCACTCTTGGCAGCTCTCCCAGCTTGCTCACCTTTCTTCCGACTCCTCTTCTTAACTGATTGGTTTTTCACGGCGGCTGCCTCCTCAGCAACTTCTGGCAAAGAGATGAGCTGTCCTGGATTGCCCAATGATGAATGCACCTCTTGTCTACTCAAAGCCAGAAGTTTGCCACCTGAATCATGCTCGGGACGGTTAGCAGATCCATCGCCAGACCTATCACCACTCCCTAAGACTGGTTCAGGCTGGAGAGCAAGTGCAGGTTCTGCTGTCCGTAATTGATGCATGTCCTGGAATTGACGTAATCTAAGGGTTTTGGCAGGAGCTGAAGATAATTCCCCAGACTTAGGGAGAAGCGCACCGTCACCATCCGTGCCAAGATTTGTCTCCAACAGTTCCCTATCCACACTGTCAGCAGGAGCTGAATGTGTTACTGCAGCAGCTGAGAACCCGGAAATATCATTCACGGACGAGACATGCTGGCCCCTGCGAAGACCCTCAAGTGGGATTCCAGGCCTAGCAGAACACACTGGGGTGCTTGACACCGGCAGGTTGGGCAAAGTATTCTGAGGCTCAGTTGGGAGCACCACCCTGCTTCCCTCTGTCTGCCTCAACATAATTGTGTTCATGTTCCCACCTTTCTGGCCATAGTGAGTGGTGCAGTTTGTCTCATAAGTCCCTTCGTTGCCAGCGAACCCCCCACTTTGAGCAGCTGCATTGATGCCTGGAATCATGCCAATGTGCTGATTGCTTATACGAGCACTCATTGCTGCCATATCTACTCTGTCTGGAATGTTGACGGGAGTCCTGAGCTGAGAGATGTGGGGGTGCGTATTCCTCGGTGCTGGAAGCTGGTTATTCATCAATGGCCCCCTCCATTGCGCTGAATCCCCAATATGATGGCTAGTTGGTTCTGCCATGGGCCAGGCCAAGGGTGCAGGATAGAAAGAAGTCATATCCATAGGCCATTGAGGTGGTTGCAAAAATGCTCGAGCTGCATAGTGCTGTATTTCAGCTGCCCGAACTTGAGATGCTAAAACCTCTCGTCTCTGGTGTAGATCATCACAGAGACGACTGGCTGTCTGCAGTGAGACTTGGGCATCCCTGTAAGCTCTTCGAGCTGCCCGTTCCTGGGCTTCATATCTGTGCCTACTGTCTTGGGCCTCATCTAACTGTCTGTCAATTGCCTCTTCCTCTGCCTGTAACTTAAGATAATACTCTTGCCACTGTGAATGTCCATTCGACTCAGCCCCACTCACACCTGTCGGGACAGGTAGTAGCTGGTCCTTCGGTAAGTTGGCCTCTGAATGATGTGGTTCATGAATGCTGGCCAATTGTCTGTCTTCCCTGCTAGCAAGGAGACCATGTCCAGTGCCATTCAACTCTGAACGTCGATTGGAGGTGACATTCAGCATCGGTGCTGCAGCTGGTGTGAGGGGTGTAGCATTCCTCAGTAGACCTGATGAGAGGACTTGTTGAGGGCGGTGCACTTCATCTTCTTGACGGCTAGATATTGTCCTGGCATTGCAGACAGCATCACCAATTGAAGAATAATGTGTGCCTCCTCCTACCAGTTGCTCCTCAGAAGGAGGTTGGACTAGTAGTCCAATACAGCTGGAGGTGGCTAGAGATGAAGCCCTTTCAGCCTCATGTTGCAAGCCATGCCCAGCTCTAAAACCTGATGCATCTTCCTGCTGATAGGTGACAGGCTGCAATGCCTCAACAAAATTACTAGCTCGGCTAGTAACATTGGCTCTCGTGTCCAGTACATCAGACCTCAGCCTCTTAGGAGGCCTATCTTGCACAACATCAGCATTTCCCTTGGCTTGCAAGTGGTCAGGTGGATCTCGGACATATTGCCGACGTTTTAGTGGCTGCACTGCTTTAGTACTAACAGCTGCTTTCCCTCCAACAGTGCCAATCTGAGCCTCCAATCGTCTGATATCATGGGCAAGCTTTTCAGCTCGCGTTCTCTTCTGTTTAGCAAAAAGAGGTGACTGGTTCTCTTGCACCTCATGACCAGAAAATCTTGACACATCTGAGACAATTTGTAGACCCTGAGTTGGAGGTGTAAGTACGTTTCCAACCAGTGCCCTCTGCTCAGAAGCCGCACATCTGGTGGTCAGATTCTTACTCAACTGGCTTCCTGAGTTGGTTGGTGTTGCCAAATAGCCTGCAGATACAAGAGGCCTAGACATTCCAGCCCAGGCTTGCAGCTCCCCATGGTTCCCCGTACTGTTGTCTCTTAAAGTGAGGGAATTCCCTCGGGTTTGAACATAACCTGCTTTCCGGGGATTAATTGCAACTCCAGCGAGTTTTGGCACACCCCGCTTCTTAGCAGGGTTTAGTTGGCCCTGCCGATGCTTTTCTAGTCTCAGCCTTTCCTGCTCAAGCTCGTTCTGTTTCTGCAGAATAGTTTGCCGCAGTGTCTCTCTTTCATCATCTCCTGCTGGGCCCACTGACCCGCCATTAAGGACACCTGACATAAACTGCTGAGGCTGTGTAGCAGACTGAGACGACTTCAAACCTTTGATGGAATTCTGAACAGGTTGTTTGCCCTTTTGCTCCATGGCCGCAATTTGTTTTTTCATCTTGTCAATCTCCGACTGCAACATCTCAGGCTTTTGAGCTGCACTGTTTGAGGTTAGGTGAAGACCATGGGAAACAATCATTTGCAAAGGAACTCTTCGGTAACTCCTTCCAACAACTTTGGTGGTACCTTGAGCGGTGCTTGCTGCCAAGAACTTGTTCTCACCATCACTGTCAGTGCTTTCGTCAAAGTTTATCACAAAAGCTTCTTCTTTGTAGTCAGCTGAAGGTGGGTTGCTCACAGCTGCCGGAACAAGCGGTATGCACAGACTGGCAAGGAAGGAATCAGCTTCCTTTTGAGGAGGAATAACCGCAGGTAGTGCTGTCCTGGTTGGAATTTCAGGGACAGAGCTGCCAACCAGAGATTCTACCTCCCTCGCCCCAACAGATTCTTGGCGGCCAACTAAAATCCAATGCAACACATAGTTAGCATCAGACGACTCCAGTAGGGTGCTCACACCATTGGTTGTTAGATGCAGCACAAAAGCAAATTAAGGTGGAACAGACAAGCTCGGGTCACTACAGTGCTGCAGATCTAGGGACAAGAGGCCGTCGGAAAATACCCAGAGACACCTTTGGTGGAGTAGATAAAATCCTCTGTGCTGTGAAAGAAGCGCTTAAGACAGCTGTAGGCACGTTTGGTGAAGGTACAGGTCCTAGAACAGCTGTAGAGGGAGCAGCCACATCTGCTTCTGCTGGTCTAGTTGACAACCCCACGCCTGAGGAAGGAAGCACTGGCATATTTGGGATAACAGCATTTTCTTGAGGACTTTTTCTCCCTTGATTGTATGACTCACCAAGAACAGAAGTGGACACTTTCAGCGATCCACTCGTCTCGGGTGAAGACCTATGTTTGGTACTGTTGTCCGCTGAGCTAGTGGCTGCAGCAGGGTCCGTTTGCAGGCCAATCTGGGACTGTGTGTGCTCGGTGTGAGATATCTGCACAACCATCACCCATACTTTACATCAAACCCATTACACAAGTGTGACAACTGTGTGCCATTGAAGTCCAGAAAGCAAGCCTGATCCACAGGGTGGTTCTTGTAGCACGAGGAGCCTAATTGACAAAGAGTTGGCTTTTGCATCAACGAGCATCTCCTGGGAGTTCATAGGGGGTGCTAGCTTACAACGAAACCCTAAATCAGCAGACGAGCACAAGCTGCGAGCAAGATTGGCCTGGAAGGCGGGCCAGCTTATGATGCAAAACAATTATAAAAGGGAGGGGGAAAGAGTTGAGACGGTATCAGGACCTGTTGAGAGACCTGAAACGGAACACATGCATCAGGTACACCAGCAGGAACTTGTGGTCCTAATGCAGTAGCATTCTCTGCTGCTAATTCAGAAGAAGACCTTTGCGCTGCAAGTCAGGTGCAAAGAATACGTTGAGCTACACAGACAATCGCCTCGGAGGCAGCTCCAATCAGAAATACGAGAAGCAGTTAAGCACAAAAGTGTGAGGGGCGCACAAACACAAACCCTAAATCAGACCACAGGAGCCATGAGCAGATGATCATACCGAGAACGAAGAGCGACGGAGCTGAAGCGCAATCCAGAGGGGGAGCTTGAGCTGTAAAAGCGCTGATCAACTGCGCCTTGTTCACTATGGCGCAGACTCGCGAAACGGGCGTGCTGGTTGCCTGAGACAAGGGAACAGCAGCAGCTGAGGGAAATCCCCGGGTCCGCTGCCGCCGACCACCACTCCCAGGCGGAGAACGGGGGCGGGGTGACGAAATCCTGCGTCCCGAAGCGGAGCCTGTAATCTCCTGCACAGGACACACCAAACGCCGCTTGTAGGATGTGCATAGGAGCAGGGAATGCAGTCCACCCCAGCGCGGGGTACTCAGAAACCCGACATCCAACTATACCTACCAGCTTGTGGTGGATATGCCAGGCAGTGAAAAGAAAGGCAAGGCAAATCTCCCCGACCGGGTACGAGACACCGCATTCCGTCCGTCCCAGAAATGTGGAGACCAGATCCGCACCAAGGGACGAGTAGTGGACCCAGACCTCAAGACAGCTCAAAGTCCGCGAGCCGGCCGGCCGGCCGGCACAGTGAATTGCAGCAATGCACAGACGAGCGGCTCCGGAAGAAGGCCCGGGTTCACATAAACTCCCGAATGGGAGCGCAGACGGGAAGAATATAAAAATCCAGGCGAGCATGGGAGGAGCTTGCGGCACATACCAGCGAGGACGGCGGCGGCGGTGCAGGGTCGTCGTCAGACGAGGATAGCTCCCCTTCTTCCTTCTCCTCCGGGGGCTCGGGTGATGAGCAGACCACAACGGTGGAGGCGATCCTGACTGGAAGCAGCTTCGGCTGGAGTTGCTGCTTGGCCTGCTGGTAGTGGTCGAAGTATTGGTGTTGGTGTTGGTGTTGGTGCAGCAGCTGCTGCTGCCGGTGGTGCTGGTGCTGGAAGTGGTGATAGTACTGGTGCTGCTGCTGCTGCTGCGGCGGCGGCTGGGGCTGGGGCTGCGGCTGCGGCTGCGGCTGCGGCTGGTGTGGCCAGTAGCCGGCGTCGTGCAGTACCACCCGGCGAACTGGTGGTGGGTGGCGCGCGTCGTAGTTGGTATAGGGCCTGGGATTTCTGAGTTGCCAATGCTCGCGCCGGTCTGTCATCTCGCCTCACCCTCCAGCCATCAAGTCGAGAGCACCAAACGCCGCAGGCACGCTGCTAAGGAGTGTGAGCGCCGCCGCAATACATGCATACATGCGGTCAGGCCGATCGACGCGGCCCTATTTCGGTGCCCTCCTCCACACCTCCGCCTCGGGCCTCAGGCCTCAAGGCCGTTCCTTCCCACGATTCCTTTCCACGTTCGAATCATTCGCACTTATATATATACACCACCTATATTGTTGCCCCCTTCACCTCTGAGGAACCATGCACCCATGCTCACCAAACACTCTTACCGGTACACCTTTTAAAGGTATGACTATTACTATTACTTTATATCTGTCGAGCATAATTTTAAGTATAAAATAAATCTATTCGTTCTATCTTATTATAACCCTTGGTATTATATGTTTGACTATTACATTATCACCCTTAGATTGTTGCCTAGAAGGAATAGAAGGAACCACCATACTATAACTGCAAGAGCAAGAGCAATATCACCCCACTGCAACATGATCACAAGGCCACAAGGGTTCCTTCTAACAACTCAGCCCCTAGAAGGATTGCTTTCAGTTTTCTTAAGACCTGTGATGTATTCTTCTTGGCTAGTTTTGAGCTAGCCAGCAAACATGAACCCTAAGAGGATCTCTGTCTGCCTAGGAAGATTTTGGGTTTTAAATTTCTTTCAAAATTTTCCTACACTCCTCCAATTTTATTGCAATTTGGTAGGAAATCGTGACGACACCCCATCTCTTCTTCTACCCTTACCAAGTTAGTTTACATAAGGACATGAGAGCGGAGACAAGAAGGTACAATAACTAGCATAGTTAAACTTGCCATACTGCGACAACTGCATTAAGTACTATGTACTTACGTTGAATGTCTCATATTGCTACATTCATATCACACCTTGCCACCAGGTCGTATCAGAAACAACATCAACGGAGACAAGAAGGTACAGCATCAACGGAGACAAGAAGGGAGACAAGAAGGTACACGAACATCGAACAACAACTAACATATGTACTTGAACTCGCTGTACTACTGCGACAACCGTCTGGATACTACGTACTCATAGTATCCAGACATAATAATCCGCTATGTACTATATGCTTACTACTAATAATTATAACTAGTAAGTTATCATATAGTTCATGTCATTCCAAGATATATATACAATTTACGTAGGTGTACTGGACAGAAGTAGTAGGAATATAGGTGTGCGCAACGTGTTTGCCAAGGGTTGCAGTTGTGGGCAAGACCCGGTGTAGAAACGACGGAAACAGGTACACACGAGTAATCAGATTTAACATGGTAAACGGGTATGAGTTGGAGGAATGGTAGGAGGAGACGGAGTTGCTTAACCTAACTTTTGTAGGTGTCCGTCCGAGTGTGGCCTTAGAGAGTGAGCAAGTACTGGGCGCAGGGCTGACAGTCAATTGGTAATTCCGGTTTGTTATTCGGGCTGTTTAGCGCAGCTGGTCTGGTTGTGGAGCGCAGTCTCCCTGGAACTTGCGGGCGGGGATGGGGGAACAGCCGGAAAACTCAGCTGGCGCGAGCGGTGGGGATCATGTCACCATCCATATCCGCTGTTCAAACGGAAACAAGTTCTTGGTCGAAGCCGTCCTGACTTCCACGGTGGGAGCGCTTAAAGTTTCACTGGTGGAGAAATCCGAGATACCAGTCGACCAGCAACGCCTCATCTACAAGGGCCGAGTGCTCAAGGATGACAATTCTCTAGAAAGCTATGGTATTCCGCCTCCCTCCATTCATGTGCATTCTACCTACCTGAGGTGTGCGGAGCACAAACCCTAGGCTAATCCATAATCGTGCCTCCATAGTCGCGGCCATGGGAATGTCTTGCCTTCGCAGCTTCGCTGGGATGAGCAGTTTGTGGAGGCTGACTGGGGTTTGGGTGAAGTATGGATGGGGATTGTGCGGGAATTCAGAGTTGTTTGAATTTCCAGTTCCGGGTCAGGGCGGATCTGATGCTTCCGGGTATGTGTTCGTCTGACTTTTTTTTTCTCACTGTGCTCGGCGTCGCCAGGGTTGCAGCATGATCACACAGTCCATCTTGTTAGAGGAGCTCCGTCATCAGCGTCGGTTGCGGCGGCAGCTGCCACTCCGCCTGCTGCATTGCCAGGGTTAGCTGGAGCGTTTCCTGCAGCTGCGAGCCCGGGTTTGGGGGCAGCTGGCGGTTTGGAGGGCCTGCCATTTCTGGGACCAGGGGGAGCTACTGCTGCCGGTCTTGGACCTGAGTTTCAGCATGTACAGCAGCAACTGATTCAGAATCCCAACTTGATGCGGGAGATGATGAACATGCCTGCAGTGCAAAATTTGATGAACAATCCCGAGATGATGCGTAGTTTGATTATGAGCAACCCGCAGATGAGGGACATAATTGACAGGAATCCTGACCTTGCACATATTTTGAATGATCCTGGCACTCTTCGCCAAACATTGGATGCTGCTAGAAATCCGGAGCTGATGAGGGAGATGATGAGGAACACAGACCGGGCTATGAGCAATATTGAAGCCTCTCCTGAAGGTTTCAACATGCTCAGGAGAATGTACGAGACTGTCCAAGAGCCATTGATGAATGCTGCAGCTATGGGGAGTGATTCTGGTGGTGACACTGCAGCTAATCCGTTTGGAGGATTGTTGGGGTTACAGCAGTTGACGCTGAATCAGAATCCGCCTCCGGATTCGGCTGCGTCTCCCTTGGGTGCACCAAACTCTGCCTCCACAACCACGGCTCTCCCTAATACTGCTCCTCTCCCGAATCCTTGGAATCCTCAACGTAAGTGTCAGCTGCGCTGCCCTTACATGCTTATCAAGAGTCAGGAGTGAGCCTCTTTTCCTGTATCTGAGGAATTCTTGTTTTCTTTTTCCAGGAGGTACAGGGGGTGCAAACACAACACCGCAGGGACTCGGAGGATCAACTCCTGCAAGTACAGGGTTTGGGTCACTAGCGGGGCTCACTGGCTCTGGAGGTCTTGGTGGGTCTGGAACACCAGATTTGGGTGCGTTTGGTGGTTTGGGGTTTGGTTTGGATCCAAATGCAATGCAGCAGATGCTGCAGAACCCTGCATTTCAGCAGATGCTGCAGAACCCTGCAATCCAGCAGATGATGCAGGGTCTGCTCGCCAACCCACAGTCCATTATGCAGGTATTTGGAAATATTGGCCCTCCAGGTGGTGCTTTTCCTAGAGTTATCTTTCTGAGCTGTGACCCTCCATGTCCTAACCCTTTGGCTTGGATGTTTCTGTAGATGTTGAATATGCAGCCTCATTTACAGATGCTGCTAAATGCAAATCCCCAAATCCGAGAGATGATGCAGAGCCCTGATTTCGTGCGGCAAATCACTAGTCCAGAAAGTTTTCAGGTCTGTATACTTATGCCTGTTGCTTTCTCGGTGTGCTGTCGGTTCGGTGCTTCAGTTTAGCCTGACGCTCTTTTCTTTCGGCAGCAAATGTTTCAGCAGGCTGCTCTCGGTCAGATTCCAGGGAGGCCACAAGCAGACCAGTGAGTATCAACAAGATTGTCGATGGCAGTAAGGACCTGTTTGTGGGAATCCCACGTATGGTTGCTGTTGTATGTGAGCAGTAAACTTGTTATGTATTGTGCAGAACACCAGCTCAGGGTGGAGCTCCTGGCAGCGTTCCTGTTCTTGATTTGAACTCATTGTACAGCATGTGGGGTGGGCTTGGAGGTGGTTTCCCATTGGACTCTGCCGGAGGTAGGTCTGCAAGCAAGTACCTCCTTAATCTGAGTGTACTACAATTGGAGTCATTTCGTGACGTCTCATGAGCTGCTGGTTTGGCAGCAAATGTGCCTCCTCCAAACGCGGAACAAGTGTTTGCCCAACAGCTCTCCCAACTGCAAGAAATGGGGTTTTTTGACCAGCAGACCAACATCCGGGCTTTGACTGCGAGCGGGGGCGATGTCCAGGCGGCCGTGGAATGGTTGCTGAGAAATCAAATCTAACAGCTGACTAACAGAATGGGCACGATTCGGGTGACGGCTCTATTACCCCTCCCGCTTATCCGCTTCTATACCAGGTCATGTATGTAGCTGGTTTTGGCTTGCTGGGCGATTGTGTATATCACAGCTGTGGCTCTTCTCTCCGGGACATTCTCAGCGTTATAAAACATACAGTAGCTTGCATTTATGAGTGGACGCTCACACAGCGTCCACTCTGCTTCCCTTCTCGCCACTAAGAAGGATAAAAAACCAGAAGATGCAGCAGATCTTGTTCTTGGTAGACTTGCCGTCGTTTGCTTTATGAGTCCTTATCAGCTCCCTCTTTAGCAGGACTTGATGCAGCCTATTCCCAGAAGCTGTGGATTTGTTACTAATTGGGGACCATTTTCCGCCGACAGGATGGGTCTAATACGTATCTCAATCCGGGGAAGATAAACGATGAACTCCAAGGCAGTCCTACAGAGCATCGGTGCATGGGTGGAACATCACTGTCCTGTGTTTGGGCTACATCAAACTCCTAACACTCTTTCACCGCATCAGTGCACGGATGGAACATCACTGTCCTGAGTTTGGCCTACATAAAACCCCCAACACTCATCGGTGAAAGAGTGGAGACTTCATAGATATGAAGAAATGGGAAGGAACGCAGAAACTTCATAGATAGATGCCGGGTGGGGAACAACCCACTGAAGGGCCTTAGGCCATGGGACTAGTCCCGCGATTGTTTACCCTGAAATTACCTCCAAGGTGTCATACTTTACCTTGAAATTATCTATTGTCCCAAGACGTAATCGAGAATAAAAAAGGGCATAATTACCACGGGAGCTGAAGATGCCGGCCTGAAAATCGGGCCGAAACAGAGCCAGCACATGGCATAGAGGAGACCTACCCCTTTCTTACGGCTGTGGCAGGCCATGTAAGCTGAAACTGTTAAGGCACTTTGGTGACGAATTAAGCACAGTTATTAGTAGGTCTGTAAATGCCAGAAATGCAGGGTAAGGGACTTGTGTCTTACCATAACTTGTAGGCTCCGGCGTCCCATCAGACTCCCAAGTGGTCCGTGATTCAGCCCCAGCCCTGGACTGTACAGACACGTCGCTATCGCCGGCAACTTGCCGGGCGTAAAACCCACGGGTGCATTCCTTGACATGTCACACCATAAGTGTCGTCTTGTACCGCCACCATTACGCAACTAATCCACGATTCACTCACAAGACGTGAGCAAGTCCATAATTCTGGTGCTGCTGTCCTTGAGAGCAACTCGTGTCCGAGTGAGTGGAATGCACGCCAGACTGTTCAAATGTGAGGGGATCAAGATCTGCAAAGAACGTGGAATCGCATGCACCATGGCTGCCGCAGATGGAAGGCTGTAGGATAATTCCCTTCTCGTAAGCGCAAATTGAGGTCGGTTCTTTCCAAGTTGAAGCGTGAAGCTGCAGTCAAGGCATGCGAGGTGCACCGCGCCAGAGTTGCTTCTTAATTGGACAATGTGGTGCTTACAGGTGGAAACATTACATAATCCGTTGGAGGTTTCACATTCGGCACGAATTCGGGAGCAGCCGGCTTGCAGGATGATGAACTTCAAGGCTCTGGTGATCGCGATCCTGTTGACGCTGAATTTCAGCCGAGGAGATGACAATTCTTCCCCACCTCCAACGAACACGATGAAGAAAGGCCTGCAGGTCACCTACGACAGACGTGCTCTTGTCATTGATGGCCAGCGCAGGATACTCAACTCTGGCTCCATCCACTATCCCCGCAGCACTCCGGAGGTCAGTTTCGGAATTGCATGCATATGGCTCTCACGCGCATTCAGAGACACAGCCAATTCAATCTTCAGTTGTTTCCGAGTCCGTTCTACACTTGTCCCTGCCGAAGTTTTCGAAGTGTGCATGGACTATGATGTGCCTATTTGTGACAGATGTGGCCGGGTTTGATTTCGAGGGCTAAAGATGGAGGGCTGGACGTCATTCAGACTTATGTGTTCTGGTCTGGCCACGAACATTATCGGGGACAGGTAGAAATCCTGGTTTGGCCACTGGTGTGCATTGCTATCTGCTTTGGTGACGTGCTCACGTGCTTACAGCGTTCTGCCGTTGCCACACAGTACCATTTCCGGGGCCGATACGATTTAGTTCAATTCATCAAGCTGGTCCAGGACGCCGGGCTGTATGTCAACCTCCGCATTGGTCCATATGTCTGTGCAGAGTGGAACTTCGGGTATGGAAATCTCAGGTTATGCTGATTTGCAAGGCGTGTCTTGATTTTCAAATGTGGATCACTTTCTTGATCGTTTACTCAGAGGCTTTCCAGCTTGGCTAAACGAAATTCCTGGTATCGCATTCCGGACAGACAATCAACCGTTTGAGGTACATCCCTGGAGTCCAGACCGACTGATTTCTGTTTGATAAGTCGAGCGTTCTCTGAAACTAGACTGTGTCTGACTCCACGGAATCGATGTCCTTGCCAGGATGAGATGCAACGCTTTGTCCAGGAGATAGTGAGTTTGATGCGAAAAAACAACCTCTTCGCTGAGCAAGGAGGACCAATAATCCTGGCTCAGGTGTGTTGTGTTGTCTGTGTTGGTTTACTTCTTTTTTAGAAAAGTCTGCTGGTCTACGCGTATGCTCATAGATTCCTGAAGGACGTGTTTGAATCTTGC
This sequence comes from Anthoceros angustus, assembly GCA_010909165.1. Classification (NCBI taxonomy): domain Eukaryota; kingdom Viridiplantae; phylum Streptophyta; class Anthocerotopsida; order Anthocerotales; family Anthocerotaceae; genus Anthoceros; species Anthoceros angustus. The sequence goes on from MU008150.1 coordinate 266,779, forward strand.
AAATGAATCTTGCAGATCGAAAATGAGTATGGCAACATACAGAGTGCGTTTGGAGATGCTGGGCACAGGTATATGGAATGGGCAGCGGCCTTGGTGACAACTTTGAACACCACAATTCCGTGGATTATGTGCCAACAAGACGATGCTCCAGCAAACATTGTAAGGATCTGCTGTTTGTTCGCTGCTCTCCCAACTTCACTTCGTTGGGTGTGAAGAGCAGGAGTCCAGGTTGGACTGATGTATATGTTTGCATTGCAGATAAATACATGCAATGGATTCTACTGTGATGATTTTGAACCATCTGATAGCAACAAACCTAAGATGTGGACCGAGAACTGGACAGGCTGGTATGTTGCTCAATCGTTCTGTTTGGTGAAATTGCCTCCTGATATGGCGGAAAAGAACTGTAGCGGCATCAGTGGTTTTGATACCGTTTTCAGGTTTCATCTTTGGCAAGGCTCGAGACCTCGTCGTCCAGTTCGGGATGTCGCTTTTGCTGTGGCACGGTTTTTCCAACGAGGCGGCAGCTTTCAGAACTACTACATGGTACTGGGCTCACCATAGTGTCTTTGACCTAGGATGAGGGACGGTGACTGCTCTGTTGAAGTTGACGCGGGCCTAAGAAGCGCCTGCTGCTTAATTTGAGCAGTACCATGGTGGAACAAACTTCGCACGGTCATCCGGAGGCCCATTTATCACGACAAGTTATGACTATGATGCCCCTATAGATGAATACGGTGAGCTCCTGTACAGGACAAGTTTGCTCGATCTCGTGAAACATGCAGCTGACAGATACGATGCTTGTAGGATACGAGAGACACCCCAAATGGGGTCACTTAAGGGAGCTTCATTTAGCGATCAGAATGATCGAGCCTGCCCTGGTTGCAAGTGATTCCTTGTCTCTTTACTTGTCACTCTCCGACTCTGGCGAGCAAGAGGTAGGCACTGCATGCAGAAATGCTGAGTAGGGGGCAACGTGTTTGCGAATCGATGGCAACTGATACATGCCGGTTTCATAAACGTGCAGGCCTATGTGTACTCGGATGTTCAGAATGCTACATCTGTGGAACAGATACTTCGAGATGGAACCCTATGTGCAGCATTTTTATCGAACACAAACACCTCTTATGCGACAGTTTCCTTTAATGGCCACGCCTACGATTTGCCCGGGTGGTCTGTCAGCATCCTCCCTGACTGCCGGACTTCTGTGTACAACACAGCAAAGGTATGGTCCTCATATGCATGGGTGTACAGTCGTTGAAGCCCAAAGAAGATACATCCTCAACAGTGTTTTGCTGTGTTTGAACAGATCACAGCAATGTCTTCCTTGATGAAATTCAATACCGTTTGGTCTTCATCGGGATGGGCCTCGTACCAGGAGCCCACGGGTGTATCACTGGGCTCAGCATTCTCCCATGCTGGCTTACTAGAGCAGATTCGTACCACACATGACCTGACAGATTATTTGTGGTACACAACCAGGTCGGTAGAGTGTACGCTGCTGTCGATCAAAACATAAAGTGCTTCTGGCGAACCTATCGAGCTGCTTGAATATGTAGTGTGGACATTCGCCAGGCTAAATTTGCCTCCTAACATGCAGTCTGCAGATCTCAGAAACCGAGTTTAGCGCTCTTGGGTCAAGTCAGGCCTCCATTTCTATTACATCCCTCAGGGATGGAGTTTATATCTTTGTGAATTCGGAACTGCAAGGTTGGTTGGGTATGACAACTTCTTGTGCTATGCAGTATTGACCAGCATGCCCCTCCTAATGTGTGAAGCTGTCAGGAGGGAGAATAGGAAACGGTTCAAGTTTGATATTCGATCTGGAGCAGGCTGTTACCCTACGGGCTGGGATCAATGATATTGCACTGCTTTGCTTCACTGTAGGCCTCCAGGTATGGATCACTTGGATGTCTTTCTCGTGGATGTCTAGTCTTAATCCGTCCAGTCTCCAAGATTCGTTCCATGTAGTGCATGCGTTTTGGAAGTACGTGAGGCATGGACATAATGTTTTAGTTCCTGCCCATGTTTCATTCATCACGTGAAAAGAACTACGGTGCAAGATTTGAGGCATTTGGAGCAGGAATTCGAGGCAATGTTACATTAAGAGGTCTTCCTTCTGGAGAAAGAGATATTGGTGCTGGTAATTGGACCTATCAGGTGACGGATTTTTCCACCCTAGAATCTTGCGTCTTATTTAATCTCCTGCTTATCTGTGACAGTCCTATAATCAGAGAGATGATATGTAAGCATGGTGTTTTGGTCTATTTTCCAGGTTGGCTTGCAAGGTGAAAGCTGGGAACTTTTTAATCACACTGTCTCTCCATCTGTCTCATGGAGCTCAGTAATCCCGTCAAGCAATCAGTCTTTGGTGTGGTACAAGGTAAAATTCCCGAAAGCCAACACAAGTGACCAATCATAAAGCTGACACTCTAAAAGAGTTCTTTTGGCAAGCTGTAGACGCTAGGAGTTGGAAAATCATGCCTTCTGACAAGTGAAGGACTGACAGACTACTTTCAAAGCTCCACCTGGACAACACGCATTAGCTCTCGACCTGAGCAGCATGGGAAAGGGGCAAGCTTGGATCAACGGTTTTCACATAGGGCGGTACTGGGCTACCGCTCTCGGTCCTGCAACCGGTTGCTCTCCAGATTGCAATTGGCGAGGACGATACGATCCAAGCAAATGCGCATATGGTTGTGGAAGACCTTCGCAACTTTTGTAAGTTTGACCTTCTCCCCAAGAAATCCATCTCATGTCCCTGCATTTCACCTTCCGTGGCAGAAGTTTCTGAAACGCTGTTTGATGGGTTCAGGTATCATGTTCCTAGATCGTATATTTTTGAAGCAAATGATAATTTGCTGGTTCTGTTCGAAGAAACGAGAGGCAACGTTTCTGGAGTTACACTGCGTACCTTCACTCCGTCTACAGTCTGTGCGCATGTCAGAGAGTCCGATCCACCCCCTATTGAGGCGTGGGCTCCATTCCAAGAAATTAGTCCATTGCCTCAGGCACGACTGCGATGCCCCGAGGGGCAAGTCATCTCAGGTATCAAGTTTGCTAGTTACGGCAACGCCCAAGGTCGGTGCGGAAAGTTTCAACTAGGGACTTGCCACGTCGCAACCTCAACGGAAACGGTCAGTCAGGTAGGATCTCGTCTTTGGTTGGCTCGTTCCATGTTTGTGAACGGCAAGTTTCTTTTGGTCAATGCTGGCATTGCGGGATCTTGTATGTAGGCATGTACTGGGAAGAGTTCGTGCGCACTTCGGGTCGATTGGCGGCAATTCGACGCTGTCGACCCATGCCCTGGAACAGCGAAGAGCTTGGCAGTGGAAGCAGAGTGCACACCCCCATCCTCTCAGCAAACATGAGGCACTGCAACGGACAAACCCAGATTCCCCAACACGCAACAATCCATACAAACGTTCTGCAGATAGCCTACAGCTGATCATGCTGTGCCCAAGGTGCATTGGGTTAGTCTCCGACTACCCTTATGCACAGCACTTATGAACATTAGCTAGGTGTCTCCCTTCTTGTCCATCCTCTTTGTAGGTTAGGACTGGAATGGGAAGATGGATTCTCTACGATGCCTTCACCATCCCTTGACACTGAAGTACTGAGAGTAGGATTGTGCTCCTCTCCAGTGATGTAAAGCTGCCCGGTTTTCCGTGGATGCCCCTGGATTGGACCTGGACTCTTTGAGCACAACCTGGCACAAGACGACAAGGAAGGTAATGCTGTGAGAGCAGGCTTGAATGGAAAATTGAATGCATCTGAAGTGGTGGTGTGGGCCAAGGCTTACGAGTATAGGGATGAATCACACTTCCCACCAATTGCAAGGCAAGCCTCCTGATCTGCTGTCGACGAGCTCGAACTGGCTTGAGCTGGACTGATCTGCTGATTGTGGGAGGAGCCCTGGGACAAAGTCCGGTTCCGGCTCCACTTTGGCGGCTTGGTAGGTGAGCTGCTGGAAAGGATGGTGATGAGCGAAAGCCTGCGGCTGCGGCTGAGGCTGAGTCTGCGCCTGCATTGTTGGTACCTGGGGCCGGTGGAGAGGTTCAGTACTAGGCTGGCCGCCATTGGCATCGCCACCAGCTGCAGGGGGCACGTGAAATATGCTAACGTTGCTCATGCTGCCAGCGGCAGGTTGGGGTGAGGCATAGTCTGTAACTGTTCGGCTCACTGCAGTGACTGCACCCATGTTCAAGGGCAGCCCATGGCCAGCTTGGGACATGCTGGGAATGACCAGCTTGGCCAGATTGTTGAGATGGCTGCTCTTCATGAACTGGTAAGTGCTGCTCAGCAATGGCCCGTGCGCATGCCCAACAGGCCGAGGGCCAGCGTAACCACCTGCAACGCTAACATGCACACCCGTAGAAGCTGGACTAGGCTCAACAACATTCATGGAAAAGCCTGAAAGCTCTCTCCTCATACCAGGGACCATGTTGGTAGGTTCGCTCAAGGAAGGTGCAGAGGGCCCATCACAGGGTGGTGCTATCTCGAGCGTCGGCGGGGGCCCGGGCGTGGCCTGGCCCAGGCCTATGGGACACAGATTCAACTGACACAGATTCTGGTTCACTTGGTGGAGAGATGGGGAAGACAGGTTCCTCCTAAGTCCTCGCAATTGCAGGGCTCGGGCTGATGCAGCAGGGTCAGCGAAGGAGAAGAGGCAGTTGTCAGCGGACACCACTCTGCTGGGCACACCAACACCTGGTCCACTAGTACTGGCCTGATTGACAGTAGCGGAGACCGAACCGGGTGTTAGGTCATGAGGAGTGTCGGCCTGCAGCTGCGAATGATGGATGTGGTCCGTCTGGCTGTTGTGACATGCATAAGGGACATGGACGTGGTGGTGAGCTTCAGTGCTAGTGGCGTTAGCTGCAAGCAAATGCTGACCTGGTCCAGAGCTGGTAGCATCCAAGGCCTCCAGCGGTACCGGGTTGGCCATGGGCGGCTGATCTGCAGGAATGGAATCCAAGGTGGGCATGGCATTGGCGGATTCAGGAACACATGGAGGAAAAGTAGTGGCACTGATGACACTTGTCTCACCCGCAGTCACATTAGTGACAGACAGGGCAGGCAAGTCGACTGCAGCAACGAGCTGTATGTCTTGGGCCGTGGGCTGCTGGCCATGGGGAGTCTTTGACAGAGAGGTGGTGGAGACCATGGAGGAGTCGCTGGGAGAAGAGACCTTGATGACCGGACTGGAAACCTGGGACATGTCATAGCCCATCATGGAGGTGTTGTCCGCCAGTGTAGCCATAGTTCCAACTTCCCCCGAGTGCCCTGTTGCGCAGGTTGTTGAACCCTCCGTGAGGGCCATCCCAGTCTCATCTGCAGAATTGGCCGGAGACAGTGCGAATCCGGATGATCCCGGGCCCCCGGGCCCGAGCTGCAAAAAGGATTCCCCTTTTCCTGATTCAGCGGCACGCGATTGCGCATGCGCAGCAGGAGCAACATCAACAGGCGTGGCTTCATCTTCGTCTGCTGTGTTGCGCAGTCCAACATGGTGAAATCCAGTAGCAGACCGCGGTTGTAATCGGCCAGTAGAGGTGGAAGTACCGGACATAGGTGCAGGAGAGGCCTGCATCTCCTCCACCTTAAGCCTGCTGGTGTGCTGCATGCCAATGTCGTCCCCGTCGGGCCTCGGGCCCGGGGGCTCGAATGCTTGCAGCTTTGTTGTGAGAAGTTGCACCTGCAAGAAAGATTTTGGAAGGAAGGAAGGAAGGGAGGGAGGGAGGGAGGGAGGAGTGTGAGTCCCGACTTCAGCTGGTCAAGAGGACGACGTGCGAGGTGAGGTGAGGTAGGTAGGGTGGCAAGTGCACTGTAAAGGCGTAGGATGGATACCTGCGACTGGAGATTGTCGCGCTCAAACATGAGGGTGTCGTACTCCAGCTTGAGCTGATCGTAGTCCTTCTCCAGTTGCTTGTTTTTCCAGCGGGCTCGACGGTTCTGGAACCAGACTGCAACCTGGCGCGGCTGTAGGCCCAGGTCGTGCGCAAGCTGCATTTTGCGTTCCGGCTCCAGCTTGTTCTCCTTGTCGAAATTGGACTCGAGGGCTCGCAGCTGCTGCACGGTGAGCCTCCGTTTCTTCTCCACATGAGTGCAGTCGACTATGCAGGTATCCAGGTCGTCTGCAGCGTCGTCAGAGGCGTCGCTGAACATTGTGTAGAAAGAGCGCTTCATCGGGGACACGGTCGCACCTGTGGCTGTGCAGGTAGCGGCAGCGCATGCTAACGCTGCTCTGGATCCGGATCCAGATCCCCTGTTGTTGTTGTTGTTGAGGTGGAAGTAGAGAGCTGCCGCTGCCGCTTCATCCGCCACTACGGCACGGGCCAAGTCCGGGCCTCCCATAGCTAGGTGTGGGCCAACTTCTCTGGAATTAGGTGCAGCAGCAGGTGGAGGGGGATCGGGCAGTGGAAGCACCTGGAGCGCTACCTCACCCGGGCCCGTTTCCAGCACGCCTCCCCCCAGCTGGTGCCCGTTGTGGGCATGATTCGCGATCGGATTGGCAATATTCAGCGGTAGCAGCCCATGGCCGTGGCCGTGGCCGTGGCTGTGCCCCTGGTGGACGCTCCACGTTCCGGACTGGTTGCTCCATTGCAGGTGATCTGCCAACATCGATCACAGCAAGCTTATAACAAGGGATCCGGAACAAGACGCTGCACCTCTCCTCTAGACACGCAATTGTAGGACACCGTTGTGTCGCTCTTATCCCGGACTTATAAGCTACAGTACAGACCGGAATGAGGAGCTTCAAATCAACGCGTTGCATTGCATTGGTGGCACGCAATGACAAGACAAGGCAAGGCAACTCCAGACAAGGCAAGTAGCTGGAAGGTACCTTTGAGCGAGGAAGCAGAGCAGCCGGAAGCAAGGTCAATCATGGCGAGCATTCGCGATGGGTGACTAGCAGGCCTGACGGATGAAGTGGTAGAAGCGGGCATGTCATTTCCTATCATGAGCATCTTCCCGACGTGCTCATCGCTGCTCGTGTCCCGGGCCCGTTCCATAACATGCTGGAACTGGTTCAGGAGCTCATCCACCACACTTGCGATTTCCAATCCTGGACCATGGCCAGGTCCGTATCTGCAGGCCTAGGGGAGGATCCGTCTCCGGAGCCGCGCGCGGCTAGTCGATGGCAAGTTCAAGTCACTCCACACAGATTGCTATCCACATCACCATTGCTCCAAACAACCGGCTGCAAACTCCACTTGCAGATGTGGGCAGCAGTGGTGGTACCGGAGGCAAGCTCAAGGCGGCGCCAGCCGCCAGGGGCAACCAGGACGGTAACGCGTGCCTCATCACACCCCATGGTCACTCGCCTTCAAGCTCTCCTCCGGATCCACCCATGTAGTCCCCTCCGGATCCCCGTGAGCGCCTGTTGCCTGTGGCCCAGCCACAACCGGCCCCCACCAATCGGCGTAACAAAGACACAACGGGCGCCCGGGCTCTAATTCTAAGCTTGTCAATCTCAAAGCTCATGATGAGGCTGCTTGGCCATACGATCTAGGCCACTCCGGATCCGCAGCCGGTGCCGCGTCATGACACGACGCGTACGCTAGGTAGCGCCAGCGCTAGCGCTGTGAAGTCACGGTGGCAACCGGCCGGTGGTGGTACACTAGCTGTACTCACACCAGCTACGATTGCCATCGATCTAGACAGCGCTTTTGTAGATGTGTTCCACGATCCCGACCAGCTGGCCATGCCCCGGATCGACATGCAGCACCGGTAGCAGGTGCAGGTGCAAGCGGGGCATTGTGATGCTGCTCCGGATCCACAAGCACAGGCGACGAAGCTACATATGTACTGTGATGGGCCGCGGGCAGCGACAACGACAACGACGACAACGACAACGACAACGACAGTGTGATGCGGAAGTTGGGACGAGTTTGAAACAAGCTGAAGGGCTGAAGGAAGGAAGGTTGCGAGAGAGTTGCGCGCCTGGGCCTGGGCCTGCGCCTGGGCCTGGGCCTGCGCCTGAGCCTGTGCCTGCCAAGTGAGAGTGTGTGGCGCTTCGCTCCTGTTCCTTCTGAGCACACCTTTTGGTGTGGTGGCTGCAGCGGTAGCCTGGGCATGAAGGTCAGGGTCATAATCAGGAGACGACAGGGGATCCGGATCCGGAGGAGAATCCGGTCATCACGTCTTGCTGCTGGCCTAGGCCTGCCAGGCGGTCAGAACTCATGAGTACACTGCTGATGCGCATTCTGCGCGCGCCGCGGCCTGGGCATGGGCCTGGGCCTGGGCCTGGGCCTGGGCCTGTGCCTGTGCCTGTGCCTGTGCCTGTGCCTGTGCCTGTGCCTGTGCCTGTGCCTGCGCCTGCGTCTGGTCTTGACAGCAGGGGACAATCATTTCTCGCGCGCTCACAGCTCCACCTGCACCTGCACCTGGTCCCGCTTCCTTCCCTGCCACTCTTTATCGCCCAGCAGCAGCAGCCGCGGGGCCCGGGGCTCTACATTATTATTCACCTTGTCCAGCTCTGGAGCTGGACGTCCCAAGGTCACAGCCTCCCTTTCTCATGACACCAAACAAGTCCTCTCTGGACACGGCTTGCGGCTGCCTGCTGCCTGCTGCCTGCTGCCTACTGCCTGCCTGGATTCTCGCACTGATCCCAATGTCCATCTTACGTAACAAGAGCTACACATGTCTCCGGGCCTGTATGAGCGTATGTCCTAGCCTCCTAGCCTCCTACCCTCCCTCATCCACGTCAAAAATCCATGTCCACTCCGACTCCTGCCCACACATGTGATCTACTGCACACTACGCAAAAACCGCTGCCGCACAACATCTCCAGCTCCACCGTGCTGCTGTATCCTCCGCCGCCGTCACCCAACTCTGCCATGCCAGTATCTCCATACTCATTTATTACATCCAACGCTGTTTTCCCCGCCTCCGCCGGAACCGCCGGAACCGCCGGTACCGCCGGTACCGCCGACTCCGCCGACTGCCTCCCTGCTTCAAACTGCCGCCACAGGCGTATCCTGTTCCCGGTGACGCGGAGGCCCTATCCCACGCCAAAGTTTTTGGAGGGAGTTGGGAGACTTTTATAAATATTTCACCACGTCACAAAATTATACTACGTGGATCAAAATAAATTATTTTCTTTATTTTTTACTCTTCTTTATATGTATATATATCTTACTTAATTTAATTCAATTCCATAAAAGTGGGTTCACGCAGACACAACTCCCAAGGCGGACTCAAGGGTGCCCTAACGCACGGACGACACCATAAAAGCACGAAAGCCTCCATCACTCATTATTTTGGCACCAAGCTCCGACTGGACTCGGGGAGTGCGTGGAAGGATCCATGGCCGTGAGCCGTGACGCGTGACGCGTGACGAGTGACGCGTGACCCGTGAGCCATGACCCGTTCAACGGGACAGTATATTGGCATGACAACTGGAGTGTCGCACACTTGCCCCCAGGGCCCCAGCCCGGCCAGGCGGCCAGGCGGCCAGGCAAAAGCCTGCATCCCCAGCAACCACCTCCTACGCCTACGCTTCAACGTACACGGTAAAACGTATATGTATATGATTTACAAGCACTGGGCCCACCACTACGTTCAACTACAAGTACCAAGTACACCACATTATGCATTGCATGCGTCTCACACGTCTTGTACCCGCTCCTTCCATCATACACGCCACCCCCGGTCCTTTGTCCTTTTCTATATCATATTATATATTTCTTATGCTTCCTTTTTCCTTGTACCATACACAACAAAAATATTTGCCATCTTTACGAGGAAAAGCAAAGACTGGACGGCTGGATCTGGGCCTCATTCTTCTCTGTCTTCGTACTCTCATCTACCTCTACCCGCGCTTGCTCGGAAGGGAAGGGAAGGGAAGGAAGGGAAGGAAGGGAACAGGACGGAATCCAGTACGCCAGGCCCAGCGCCCAGCTTGCATACGTACAATATACCGTCTCCCGTTGGCGGAGGAAAGTCTGACCGAATGACAAGCGCAACATGAGCCATGGACCATGCAGCACCCAATCACGCTGGTGCCGGCCGGCGGCATGGCTGATATCTGAGCGCGTGGCCGGCGGGCTCGTCCGCCCCTTGAATTGCTTCTGTTGTCCGCGACATTGCAAAACAGTGAAGAGAAACTGCCGGGGCTAGGAATTCGAAAGAGGATGACATTAGCGTCTGAACGCAAGAAGAGCGTTTTTTCTAGGTACGACTTCTGCCTGAGTTCCACGACAAGGCATGCGCAGGCTGAGTTCCAAGACACTGCAGGCTGATGAGTCTTCTTGTGACTCATGATCATGGAGGCGGCAGAAGGCCAAGGGATCGCCATGTGCTGAGGAATCAGCTGAATAAGTGGTTAAGAGCTTTGATCAGGTACCGGTGAGCGTGCTGCTCAATGCTGGCCATATGCACATGTGGTAGCTGTACCGGTGTACTGCATGCACGAAGAGAGCCTAGGTTAGTGGACTTTGTGCACTGTGGACATGGGCAAGCAGGCGTTAAATAATTGGGCCTGCAAGCCTCCCGGGTCCAGGCTCCCACCAAGTTGTTGAGAAGGCCACGTGAAGTGGAGGTCCAAATTATGCAGTGCCCAAGATACGTACTCACCAGCCCTCCAACAAAGGCCTAAACCCTGGAACCTTCAATGAATGTTGCAGATGAGGAGCAGCCATGCATTGCATGCGTCTCACACGTCTTGTACCCGCTCCTTCCATCATACACGCCACCCCCGGTCCTTTGTCCTTTTCTATATCATATTATATATTTCTTATGCTTCCTTTTTCCTTGTACCATACACAACAAAAATATTTGCCATCTTTACGAGGAAAAGCAAAGACTGGACGGCTGGATCTGGGCCTCATTCTTCTCTGTCTTCGTACTCTCATCTACCTCTACCCGCGCTTGCTCGGAAGGGAAGGGAAGGGAAGGGAAGGGAAGGGAAGGGAAGGGAACAGGACGGAATCCGGTACGCGCCAGGCCCAGCGCCCAGCTTGCATACGTACAATATACCGTCTCCCGTTGGCGGAGGAAAAGTCTGACCGAATGACAAGCGCAACATGAGCCATGGACCATGCAGCACCCAATCACGCTGGTGCCGGCCGGCGGCATGGCTGATATCTGAGCGCGTGGCCGGCGGGCTCGTCCGCCCCTTGAATTGCTTCTGTTGTCCGCGACATTGCAAAACAGTGAAGAGAAACTGCCGGGGCTAGGAATTCGAAAGAGGATGACATTAGCGTCTGAACGCAAGAAGAGCGTTTTTTCTAGGTACGACTTCTGCCTGAGTTCCACGACAAGGCATGCGCAGGCTGAGTTCCAAGACACTGCAGGCTGATGAGTCTTCTTGTGACTCATGATCATGGAGGCGGCAGAAGGCCAAGGGATCGCCATGTGCTGAGGAATCAGCTGAATAAGTGGTTAAGAGCTTTGATCAGGTACCGGTGAGCGTGCTGCTCAATGCTGGCCATATGCACATGTGGTAGCTGTACCGGTGTACTGCATGCACGAAGAGAGCCTAGGTTAGTGGACTTTGTGCACTGTGGACATGGGCAAGCAGGCGTTAAATAATTGGGCCCTGCAAGCCTCCCGGGTCCAGGCTCCCACCAAGTTGTTGAGAAGGCCACGTGAAGTGGAGGTCCAAATTATGCAGTGCCCAAGATACGTACTCACCAGCCCTCCAACAAAGGCCTAAACCCTGGAACCTTCAATGAATGTTGCAGATGAGGAGCAGCCGTACGTGCAGCGTGCGGGCTATAGTACTGCCAACCATGGCCAGCCTTGATTCCCTGCCTTGCATGCATTCTTCCTCTGGATCGGGCCGGCGTCTGAGGCAGCTGATTGCATCCCAAGAAAAGAAGGATAAAGAATTTTATTCAAGTCCAGGAAGGACGGAGCATCGATTGTATGCCCGGCCCTTGGTTGTTCGTCCAAAATTGCAAGAGTCGCCACTGCCTGGAGACACGAGACTACCGTAGCAAAGAAAAACAAGCTTATGGCCTGGGCATCCGGAATCCGCCGTGTTTGACTTGCCAGCGCCCAATTTACTAGGCTGCTTGGTGGGTATTGTGCCATATCCATTATGTAGATGCATGTACTGGATGTACATGCGGAACAGGTTGATTATTCCGCGGATAATACGTATATGCATTGGTTATGCAGTCCATGGGCTTATGCATGGACGGCCTGATACTGGTACTGTGTACACTGATACTGGTACTGTGTACACTGTACAATAGTGATAGCTTTAGTAATTAGACCTACGATTACTACTGAGCTGCTTACCTGGAGCCTGGAGCCTGGGATCTGGGTAGGCTATGGCCTGTCTCCCAGGCATTTGAGCCCAGCCCATGATTGCCACTCGTACTGAATCTTATTAAACAACCTTCAAAAATCGAGATATACTCTGGACGCTTGAAGTCTGAACGCATTCCTGTCAATGTGTGTGATCTGGAAAATCAGAATCCGTAATCGTGCCCCAGCAGTCTGCTGCTTCTGTTACAGCAAAGCTTGTTGCAGTCTGTCACACTGGATCGAATCCCAGGTTGACTGCAAGTCAGCACGTGCGAGGCTTGGCCCCCTTGATATTTTGCTTTTGATAAAAGCCTGTGCATTCGTAGCAAATTGCAAACGGCTACTGTAGGTTGTCTCTGCCACTATCTACAAGCTTAAGCTAGCGTCTGCACCGTGCAACAACCTTGATTTTAAATTTGCGAGTGTCTAGAGACCTCATCAGAAGGCCCATGTTTCACAGGTGTGATCGCTGAACAGCTGGAAGGGATGGCCGCCAGCTCCAGAGATGACGTACATGGAGGACATCATGGCCCTGAGCTTGCAGGTTGTACACAGTACTGTGCATGAGGATTCCCAATATCGTATGTAGCCCAGCTTGTGGGCGACTCGACCGTCTGCTGACATGCAGTAGTTGGCTTCGGCAATCGTCCCCCAGCTCCTTGTTGCGACAGTTAAACAAGGCTCCTCCCACACAAGCATATATTCACATGTAGGTACCTATTTCCTATTTGGATGTACTTAGAGCTGTTGGAAAATGTTGCCTACGTATATATCCTGTACCATTTACTAGACTTTGTGAAATGTGTCTTTTCTTCGTGTACCTATTGGAGACTTCACTTTTGAATGTGTTTGCATTGCAAGTGGCCGTTGTACATGGCATTCCTGTGACGTCACTAAGGAGGTGGTTCAGAGGTTCGGTGTGCCCATGGACTTCAGAAGCTTCCTTGGAATCCCTTCTCAAGTGCTTTCACAAAATTCATATCCCTTGGGCCATGGCGGATGTGTGTTGCACAGTGCACAGCAATTGGACTGTAGCTTTGCTTCGAACTCGTCCAGCAGATTAGAGTATCTTGAGCATAAACGATCCCACATTCACTCTGCTCTGCAAGAGAAGGCTGAAACGGCAACGGCAACTGAAACGGCTACTGTGTCGTGGCGCATTCTGGGCGTTACAATCGAGTTTATCTAAAGCTCCAACACGCGGGTCGATGCCTGCAGCTTAGGCTTGTGCCCCCGGGGCCCGGGCCCCCGGGCTCTCATCAAACTTCCCACAGACAACAGTCTGCCCTGCGAGGGGAGATGCTGCACCACGACGCCTGGCAGGGGAAGGGGCAGGGGCAGGGGGAGGGGCAGGGGCAGGGGCAAGACAGGCGGCCCGTGGGCGACAGTGACACGCACGCGGGAGTTCGAGGCGGTGCGTGCAATCGGACACAAGTACTGGACAGCCTCTCTACAAATGCTTTTTCCACAGGTCTGAGAAGATACCTCGCCAGACTGATTTCCCGCTGCACATACGACAGCAGAGAGGGGTGAGCGCGAGCCATGTTGGTACCCCGTGCACAGTGCGTCCGCCAAAATAGTACTGTACAGGGAAACCACAAATCTGGCTCCTACAGCCATTACGGGGTCAGGATGGATGGGATGGGTGGATGGAGCTGTGCTGGCCCTGCAGCTGCCCGCCACGTAAGCTGTGGTCCAATACCCTCTCCCTGCGGGTTCGCTCTCACCGTTGGTTTTAGGCTGCGCACCAGTCCAGAGCCCGAGCATCATGCAGCAATGCAGGCTAGGGTGCCTCCCATGCAGCGTGCAGGGCCCCGGTACAATCTTTGTCCGAGATCCAGCTGCCCTCGTTTCTCATCACATTCGCGCTCCTGCGCGCGCGTAATTGTCAGGAGGGCTGGCGACTAGCACTGCCGGCCGAGGCCGAGCAACGCATGCATCCAAGTATCGGCGTGTACAGTATCATGTACATGTGTGGCAGCCCGTGTCGACATTAGCAGATCTGTTTGTCAACCCAAAGCTTGACTTGTAAACCTCTCCTCCCGACGTCGTCGGCTGGCAGTCCCCAATCGCGCTAACCAGTGCGTCTCAGTCTGACCTTCTCCTCCTGCAAATTTAAATGCTCGCCAAATGTCAAAGCTGTAAAAGCGCGTCTCCAGTGCTTGTCTTCATCTGCCGAGAGCCGACATGGTGAAGTCTGCAGGCGATCACTGCCCATAGTCTCCGTGTGCATTGGGTACCCTAGCGGCTAACGCACCGATAACTGCACCGATCTGGAAAGAACACGCAGTGCACATATCCAAGTCTCCTCCAAAGCTTCATACGCGTCCATGCGGCCGGAGTGTACCATCCACCGAAAGCAGCAGCAGTCCGTGGAATCTCGTTACTGAGGAAACGTGCTGTGTAGAGTAGATCGCTGAAAACGAGCAGTCCGTGACCGATTGCAGCACAAGGTCCAACGGAGGCAGCACGAGCGAGCTTGGTACTTGGTACTCCCCATGGCATCCTACAATTTCAGTGCAGATACACCTGTGCACGCTCTTGTAAAGCCCCATGAACGTGGACGTATGTAGTTTCTCAGTTTCAAACCATTCCACCTGATAATGCACTAAATTAAAGAATCGATCGTACTTTCTCAGAACTCACCCATGCTATGGCCGTACCTTGCCCCACAGCACAAAACGAAAACGTAGTTCCCAACAAGCGTACACATCTTGTGACCCACCACAAGGTGGCTCACCTGCTATCTACTATCTCTAATTGCAGCTGCGCTCTTGCAGCAGATCAAATAACTGTGCTGATAACCCGCGTTGCCCTGTCAAGTTCTGGTGAGTGCAAACAAAATACCCCCATGAACACTTTCTGAGATCATTAGCCATCTGTAGGTTTCGTTTTGTTGGAGGAGGACACATGAACCTGCCAATTCAATGCGACACTGTTCAGCCAGCAACTCACATCATGCCAACACTTCAAGCTACGCACACACATACCAGAAGAAGAACACAGCTTTTCGTAACATGTAACCAAGAGCCCCCGCTCATCTGGGATGGTCATTTCGTGCCATCACCACGTCACATGTACATATGTATTCCCTGACAGGAAAAGAAAATAAAAGATTTAAGGTCAATTTGCTTAACGAGGTCAACACACTGGGACCTGCCAGGATCACTAGTAATACCAGAAGCTCCCTTACCTACGATACAGCCACGTGTCCGATTATTTGATACTAAAATCATGAACTCCCCTCCTGCTACTGCTAGTGTCTCAAGTCCCCGACCGGTTTTGTGCTTGAAAATAGTGGCTCCCTCCTAGCAGAATACGAACTTGCCTCAGTACCTGTTGTCCGAAAGCTCAAAGATCCTGGGGTTCCATAAGTGCTCTGGCTTGGTGGTGCCATTCCCCTTACTGGAGAGGAGAAACGCCTACGTTCCAGAGCTTCCCTTGGCTCTCCTGATCCAGCTCGTATATTTTCGTACTTAAGCACGCCAGGGGTTGCAGGAGCAGCCCCGGTCCCAAACGTCGGATCCGTCTGGTTTTCTAGTCCAAAGTCCCTTTTCTTACTGAAGTAGAGCCATCCTACAAACATCAAAAGGATGGAAAAGAATATAGGACTACTCCACAGCTTTGCATTGAAATCCGGGGGCCTTTGAACGGGCAGGTTGGATATGTAAATGCCTACGTATCCATCACCAAAACCAACCACCACCAACTTGTCACGATTGCCAGTCATCACAGGCCACTGTATCTGTTCAACCGGTGTATTGACAAACGAGAGGGATACCTCATCCATTGAGGAAGTAACAACAGGTCGTGTACCTCCAGCACGAATGTTTGCATAGCTGAAGCCAACTTGCGATGTTGTATTGTACACATACAGGTACTTGGGAGTTGCCACGAGCAGGTATCCTTTGATGGCATGAGGAACTAACGGTCTCTCCACGTCCAGTGCCTTCTTTGTTCCCACTTGACACTTGAAATGGAAAGTGTCCCCAGATAACGCTACGTAGATAAGGTCACCATCAACAGTAAAACCATAGGCTTTAGATCGTCCACCAGCATCGAATGTGTAAGCAACCACCTTAGAATCATTTAAGCCTTCACAAAAGCTGCTACGCACCGTCATATTCATAAGATCCAGGGATCCTGCACCCGTCTCTGTGAGAAAGAGAAGCCGCTGGGTGTTTGGAGTCCGCAGGAACGCTAGCGGCCGACTGGGTGAGTGTGCCACTCCATGCAGTGATCCGTTCTCACGAAACACCTGTAACTTTCCTCCTACGTCTGAAACCAGGAGGTAACGAATCTTGCCCACTCTGTACATTTCAATGTTTGTCACAGGCACATGATCCCCTGCAGCCACTTGTTCTTTTTCTGAGACTGAGCCTTTCGCTCCACCTGCTGCATCTGAGCTTTCATCTTCATTGACAAGAACCTTTTCACCATACATTGTAGCCAGAGAAGGTGACACCGGAATACTTGGAGGTGCCACCAGAGAGTACATATCCTCCATCGACAGTGCATGCCATTCATCTCCGGATGAAGGTCCACGATACAGAGTTTCACATATACGGTGCATCAGCACAGCTCCATCGGAGTGACCAGTGATGAGAACTGTCTCGTTGGTACGCAAAACATAAGAAAGCATGGAGGTAATTGGGGAAGTCGACAGAGTCTGATGATGCAGCAACAGATCTCCGTACGCCAGGAAAAGATAAACCTGGCCACTTTCATCACCCACAGCGACGTATCTACTGAATCCATCCTCTCCTTCATGCGGGAGAACGTGCAAACAAGAGACATTGGAGTCCACCTTCACAGCAGACAGAAAGTGAAAGTGATCAGACCAGGCAGGCTTGTACCTTGCTATAGTCCTACCACCAAATTTCTGGCGCAAGCTCTGGCTGTCAAGTGCTGCAGTATCATCCTGGTGCAAATGTTCAGTGCCACGTAGAGGTGTCTCGCCCTCGGCCCTGCCTGCAATCATCGATGGCATTCTCCGCGGTAGCTCTACATCAACTGACTTCGGACTATGGCCACTTTCAGCTTCATCTGAATCGTGGAACTCTGCACATCCTTCAACCCTCACCTTCTCTTGCGCTGTTAGGTTGATAACCGTGTCAGATAGCTTGTTAACAGCATCACCCATAGCAGCGACAAGGGATCTAAGTTGTACAACCTGATCTTCCTGATGCTGAGCCAACATCTCAAGCTTCCACAAGTGCTCCTCAGCACAGAGCTTTTGCCGACCTACCTGACTGTCCTCCACATCTGCAAGCACAGTTTCTTCCCCAAGAATTGTCTCTGTCCCAAGAGCTTCATGCTTCCCAACAGGTAAGACTTTGAATTCCATTTCGGGACAAATCTCCACTCCCAGTAATTCCAAATCTCCATCCAGCTGTCCTGTTACCAGTGGCGGATCTCTTTCCTCTGAGTGCAAGCGCTCTACCTTCTCTGTCCCAAAAGCCTCATGCTTCCCAACTGGTAGAATTTTGTATTCCTTCTCAGGGCACATATCCAGTCCCAGTTCTTCCAAAGCTTCATCAAGCTCCATTGCTATCGGTAAAGGATCTCTTTTCATCAGTTGCACACTGTGGCCTCCCTCCGACGGCAGATCCACTCCCGAATGCAGTACCTCTCCAGATCCATCAAGGACGGAATAAGCAGGAGAGATCGATGCGGAACAGATCATCCATGCTGAAATCAGCACGGTAAGCTGAAGACTTCTCATCATGACTGACCCTAAGCCCCCGGAAATGCAACCACTCTGTCGGACTAGCTAGCAAATTTGGCAAGTTCAAAGCCACAGGACATTGCAGATGTAGAAGCATAACCAGGAACAGCCAATCAGCAGATCTACTTGATCCCTCTCGACGCAAGCACTTGCCAGCTCGTTGCCCTAACAGTCCTAAGGTTGTCAACAGCCTGAGAATTCTGCCGCCTCCGACTATCCGCCTGTGCTCCCATACCGCCGGACAATGCCAAGAAGAGATGCATCAACATCTCCAATTCCACCAGACAAAGTGACGAGATCTCCTCGCAGAAGGTTGTCCAACCCTTGACCCCGACGAATCCATGTCCCAATGCACGAGTGCAAGCGAGAGGAGCACCGCAGCAATGACAGAGCTCAGCACAAACAAGGTTTCATCAATCCTGCACCTCGCATCGCACTGCAACTTGCCTGCCTAGCCACAGCTCCTTCCAGAACGTTCGGATACCTTCCAATACCAGAACCCGGAGCAGTGCGGGGCGTGCGCATCGAACACCGCCAAGCTGCACGAGGTATGCACATCCACAAGCATCCCCTCCTCCGGATTCTCCGATCCGCCTTGTCCCTGCTCCTACCGGGAGCTGCTGGAGTGTCGGGGCCAAGGATCCCGCCACCGCGGCTGGAGCCTGGAGGTGGCGGGCTGCGTGTGGCGTAGGGGTCGCGCCACTTGTCGATATACGTTATAGCAAAGGGACAAAAGTAACCGCGTCAAAGTCGATGGCTGAAATGCTTCCTCTTCGTTAACAAAGAAGGGGGGTGTTTTCACGGACTTCGAAAGCATCTGGCATCTGGCGCTGTCCATACACATTAGGCAACCTTGTCACAAACTCATGTTCCCAGCACCCAAGACGCTATGTTTGCTGCAGTTGCCCTTCTGAGCTTAAATAGTCGAATTCCCTGACACTGAGCACACACAGTCGCACAGTAAGTCAATTACCTCAGCTGGTATTCGAACCAAGAAATTTTTTTGGGGGGCTGGAAATATTCTAACAAGAGATTCAGTTGCAGGAACAAGGATGTTGACGACATACTGGCACTGCTGATGCAGCTTGAATGACTGGGAAGCCGGATTCACGCTTGCACACTACTCCTGCAGGACCTCATTGTATGAATGAGCACAATACAGTGCTTCATTGAGCTCAACTCTCAGTTCCTTGTGACCTTGGGCGTGGCTTTCCGATTGCTCTTCACTTTCACCCTGGTGACCCTGGGGGCACGCAGCTGTTCTGGAAGGAGGTCTCGCTGGGAGGACAGCTCGGCGATGAAGAGAACAGTGTGTGCCCACCCAGCATACTTGCCAAACCTTGTCACAAATGCCTGGGCAACATCATGATGTAATTTTGGTGTGAGCCGCTCCCCTGCAAGTTCTGGCATGAGATAACGCACAGCAATCTGCGTATGACAAAACGTTCAGATGTTAGCTACACTCAGGAGGCAGTGGGAGGAAAGTGCTTAGTATGGCTCTCACCTGCCAAACATGGGTATCAACTGGAACGGCGTGATGCTGGTCAAGGGAGAAGAGAGCAATGCAGGCTGCCACTTTGGGCCCAACACCAGGCAGAGTGCATAATGCTGCGACAGCCTCAGGAAGAGATACCTTCCTTAGGGAGAGAAGCCAATCCCTGCCCCCGTCCTTCTGAAGCAGTACCTCTGCAGCTCCGACGATAAACTTTGCTCTGCAGCAAATAACGTAGGGCAAGAATGTGAGAGGGACGTGAGATGTCAAACCGTAGGTGGCCATGACTGTAGAGCATTGGTGTCACCTGTAGCCAAACCCAGCCTCACGCAGGGCAGTTTCCTTCACACTAGCCAGCTGCTCAAGGGTTGGAAATTGGTGGAACCGGAGGCCTTTGACTGTTCCCAGGTAAGTCCCCAAGCTGGCCAAATGATCCACCATGCCAGTGATCCTTTGCAGGTGATTGTTGGACGAACAGATGAACTGGAAGACGCACTCCAAGGGATCTTGCCTCAGCAGACGCGCACCTGACATGTATGGAGCAACTGCCGCAAATCTTTCATCAGCTGCTTCAAAACCAGTCCAGAGATCCTTCAAAGACGTGTCCAGGTTCAGATAATCCTGAAGGACGGCCTCCACGTCTCCCCCAACCTTCCTTCCAGGCACCAAGACATCAAGGCAAGACAGCTCCGTCTTTGCACATGCGCTGCTGCTGCCCCAAGAAGGCTGCGCTGCAGCAGGTGGGTGCAGCAGAAACTCCACATCACGGTCAGTCTGGCGCAGGGAAACAAGGTGGGAGCCCACCACACCTGTATACTCTGCATCACCCGTCTTCCTCCACCGGAATGTTTGGCCTGTGGGAAGCGTGAGCGCCAGACACAACTCATCAACAGTGACACCCAGACTTATCCAAGTCCCCAACCTCCCCCCACCACAGGGCTCCTGCTCCCGATCCTGCACCTGCTCCAGCCGCTGCTCAAGATCAAAGGTCAGAACTCTCCTTGCCCGCTCCCCGCGCACTCGCAAGTCCTTGCCTGCAATTCCAGCGCCCCCACCAGCACCCAAAGCCCTCTTCCGCATTACCGCTGGCGGGCTCTGCTTCCCCACCCCAGTACCAGTACTAGGCCTCAGTGCACGGTCCAAGGATGTCATGCTGGGACTGGTGCAGCTTCTTGGCAACCTCCACATTCAGAGCATGAGCCGACGATCCAATGCCCCAGAAAAGCAAATGCGATGCAAGCCCGCCTGACACCCGAATCCAGGCCAGCGGGACCACTGTTACAGAATTGTTTGCGCGTTTCTTGACGTGGAAGGATGCAGGGACATCGCATCTGCCGTGGCCTGTGTGGTGTACATGTACGTGTGGTTTACCCGTTTACCGTGAGGGTTGCGCGGTAAGCCCAAGCCCTGGGGGCTGCCGCCGCCGGGGCTTGGAGCAGAAGCTGGTGGGCAGAGGGTGGGAGGGAAGAAGAGCTGCCTTGCTTGCCTGCTTGCTGGGTTGTCTTGCCCTTCTCTCTGTGTTGCGAGCAGGCCATGGCAAGTGGTGGGGATGCAGCAGAAGCAGGAATAGGAGCAGGAGCAGGAGCAGGAGCAGGAGCAGAGGCAGCAGGGTGGCAGGAGAGCTTGATTCCGGGGCTGCCGGAGGAGGTTGCCTTCAAGTGCCTGACCCACGTCCCGCGGCGGTGCCACCGGGTGATGCGCAGGGTGTGCACACAGTGGGACAGGCTGCTGGACAGCGACGAATTCTTCGAGGCTCGGGCGAAGGCGAAGCTGGCGGAGCCGTGGATCCACGTCCTCACGCGGATCCAGGGGAGCCGGAACCCGTGGCGGGCCTTCGACCTGCACTCCAGGAGGTGGATCAAGTTCCCGGACCTGCCATCGTCCGTGTACGAGAAGCTCTCCCTGGTGGGGCTGCAGTGCCAGGTGGTGAAGGGAAAGCTGGTGCTGTGCGGGGGGCGATGGCAGGGCTCCATCATCAAGGACGTGCTGGTGTACGACCCCAGGGCGGACAGGTGGAGGGAGGGGGAGGGCATGCTTTCGCACCGGGCGGATTTCGTGAGCGGGGTCATCGAAGACCAGCTCTACGTCGCCGGGGGGAACAACGGGGTGCAGGGACGGACCAGGTCCGTGGAGCGCTACGACATCGAGCAGAACCGCTGGTTCCCGGCGCCCAGCATGAACTACGACACTGCTTTCTGTCTGGGGGTCACCTTGGACGACAAGTTCTTTGTGCATGCCAAGGGCGGGCTGCCGGAGGAGACCCAGGTCTTCTGCCCCTTTAGGGGGCTCTGGAGCAGCTTCGAGGCCGAGATGCTCACCTCGCACCGGATCCATCCCTACGTTGTCAGCAATGGTCAGCTGTACAGGGCGGACATGCTGCCCACCAAGTTCGAGATCAAGGCGTATGATGTGGGGAGCGATACCTGGATCAGCATGAAGCCCACTCTCACCATCTTCCATCCCACCAAGTATGTGAAGGAGCTGGTGGACCTGGACCAGAAGCTGGGGATTGTCATGGATGACTTCAGTGTTGCTGTTGTGGAGATCGACCTGCCCAACCACAGCCTCAAGTACCAGTGGTTCTACTTGACTGCAGCAAATCCTTCCACCGACAGGATTGTCAGCTGCCATGTCCTGTATGCATGAATGATGGATGGATGGTAAATGGATGTTGAAGGTCAACACTTGAAGCTAGTTTGCTAGAGCTAGAAATGGCTTGTTTGTGTGGGGAGTGTAGTGTGCTGTGGACTCAGGACACATGATGAAAAAGCTTTTTCAGCTGTGTACTAGTATACAAGGTGGCAGTGGGCAGATTAGTATGCTGTACAAGGCTAGCACTGATGGATGGATCTACCGTCTGCCCATGGTAGATGCACCATCAGGGTCATGGCCGGTTGTGCCTGAACAGGATGAAGGACACAAAGGCTAAGGAAGCGAACATGAGGCTCATACCTCCTAGGGCTACAAAATCGAGACCGATCCGGGAGTAGTCGAGGGATCGGAGGTCGCTTATTCTGTCCCACACAAACTCACCGTCCAAGTCTGCAAACCGCTTGCAGGGGCAGGCTGGGCAAGGGCTGTGAGGAGGAGCAGGGCATGCCATGCATGACGGCTGCTTGGTGTCGCAGAAGAAGCTGATGGATGTTAGGGTGTTGGTGACGTACTGGTAAGGGTTCGCCCAGAAGAGCCAAGTGTAGGAATTGGGTACAAGCAGCTTGGGGACCACCACGCCTGATGCTGTTATCCACAGTGACGAGATGATGGAAACTGCGAAGGCTGCAAGAATCGGCACCGGCGTTGCTATGGTGAGCAGCATCCCGAAGTAGGTCACAGCCAGAGTGAACATGAAGAGTCCCATCCAGTACTGCACGAAGTTGGCCAGAGAGTCTGTTGCGATGCCAGCCATTCCGTTGCCGATGGCCACGAACACGAGCGTGGCGATGAGGAGATAGGGCATCTCAGCCAGAGCCCAGGATATCGGGTAGAAAATGGCTGCGTACATTCTGGCCCTCCTCTCCCGGAAGTACGCCAGCCGGTCCGTGCCAATCTGGGGTATGATATTGTTGGCTGTCACCACTCCGATGAGCATGATCTGGATGTACACAAACAGGGAGCGGGATGTAACAGCGAAGCTGTCCTTCTCGCCGATCTGGAAGTAGAGAGAACCCAGCAGCAGACCGATGGATATGGAAGCCGTGAGTCGGCCGAAGGTGTACTGGACATTCCTCCATAGGAACTTCTGTGTCCGCAGAAACACCATGGCCGCCTGCTTCCAGTACGAGGCTGCATATGCGGTATCCACATCCTTGATGACATGCCTTCTGCTTTTCCTGCGTAGTTTGCCCAGCTCCTTGCTGTTGTCCTCCCCCAACCTGCTCTCTCTGTAGACTGTGGCGAAGTCATGGACGGGTGCTCTTCTCCTGATTCCAGCTCCCAGGATATCAAGCACATAGGTGATGGCGTTCTGGGAGCTGTGGTACTCAGGTACCTTTGGGATGGACGTGAAGTACCTCAGCAGCTCGGTGCAGTTCCAGCCCACAGGCCCGAAGTAGGCCTGCTCTCCCCCAGGTCCGAGGATGAGCACGCTGCTGAAGGCACTGAGCATTCTGGCACTGGGGTGCTGGATGGTGCTGATCACAGTCCGCCCCGTGGAAGCGATAGTCTGCATGGCTTGCAGGATGTTTCGAGCACCGATGCTGTCCATACCGGAGGTGGGTTCGTCCAGGAACAGGACGCTTGGGTTCGCAGCCAGCTCCACTGCAATGGTTATCTTTTTGGCTATCTCGTAGGTCCTCCCTGTTGCATCTCTGAGAGACCCCACCAGCTGGTCACTCACAGGATGGAGATCCAGTAGTTCTAGGATCAGCTCCACATGCTGCTCAAGGTAGCCCGAATAGACGCTGTTCCCCAGCCGCAGGATGGCGCTAAATCGTAGCGATTCTTTCACGGTCAGGAAGGGTTGATGGGCATCCAACTTCTCAGCGAAGCCCGAGATGCGTGAGAATGTGGCAACACTTGGCTTATACCCGTTCACCAAAATCTCGCCCAGTTGCTCACCGTGGGATGCCCTGTTTGCCAGACACTTGAGGAGGCTGGTTTTACCGGATTTGGTGCCCCCCAGTAGTGCTAGCATCGCTCCTGACTTGCAGTATCCCGAGACTTTGCTCAGAATCACTTGGCTCTGCCCCTTGGCGTCCTTGCAGGTGAATGTGAGGTCGTGGAATGAAATTGCCACAGGCGTGACCGGGATGTGGTGGTCAGACCATCCTTTCATCCCCTCTTGATCACTGGCGCATGCCTCTTCGTCATAGCCTTCCCTCTGCTGTTTACTGAGAAAGTGCGATCCAACATGACTGTCGCCCCCAGAAGACGAGGAGGATGGAGACTCTTCCACCTGCAAGACCATAGAAGTGGTCTTTTCTTGGGGGAGAGAGTTGTTGAGCTCGGTAAACCTTAGTCTGCTTATTGCTCGGTGTGCAAGGATTAGTATGAGAACTGTCCACCCCAGAATCACGGCGAAGGAAACCATTATCCAACCACTCCCTGTCTTCAGCTGGTAATATTTGAGATAGGCGTCGCCAGTCTGCATGTTGGGATACACCTCGCAGAATGGCAAGTCCAGGTGGAGGTGGCAGGAATCCTTGTAAGCACTACCTCCGATTTGGGTGATGCAAAAGGCCATGTTTGCCCAATGAATTGGATTGGCGTAGTACATCCACTTCCACCACTTGGGAATGTTGTGTGGGTAGATGAGAAAGCCGGAAAAGAGGAGGAATATGGAAACGAGTAATCCTGTGAGACGGTTCCCACTTGAGGTGTTAAGATTTCTACTGAATACCAACAAGCCGGAAGGGGGTTGCATCTTAGAACTGCTTGTTTGTGACCGACCAGGACACGAAAAGGAAAGTGTTCGAGGCTTACCACCCAGTGCATTTGCAGCCTCCAGGATTGGTGAGATAGCGCTCAGTAGGAAGAAGAGGCATGATCCAAAGAATGCTATTGAGCACAGAAGTCCCCAGTACACGAAGAAGTGCAGTCCATCGTCCTTTGTTGAGAGGCCTGCTCCAAAATAAACGCAGACACAGTAGAGAGTTCCCTGCCAGTCCAAGTCCAGTACAACAATTTGTTAGATGTGCCCACCTCTGAAAGGCAATATCTGGGCTTATTAGCTTGAGGATGATTTATCAGGATCCACCTCAATTATGGACTGTGGCAAGGAAATGGCACTATGAGCAACAACGTAGGAAGAAGCTCTGAAGAAGCGCTGGTCCCGTTGCTTGTAGAATATAGGCCGTTGCATCATGTAAACAGGTGCTTGTACTGAGTTGATGAGCATAATACCCATTGTGGACACAAATCCGAGCCCGCGGATAGCATTCATTTCCAGGATTCCGGGTTTGCCTCCCAGCCCCTTAAAGATGGTTCCAGCAACCAAACTCAGGATCAACACCTGCAGGTTCAGGCAAAAAGGGCATTTTTTAAAGATGCGGTTGTGGGGCGAACCAATGTATGGCACGACCTCTATCTCCTTCCTCAAGGAAAGGGAGGCTGGTGCGTAATTCTGTAAAAGAGTGCCTACCTGCAAGAGTCGGAGTTGAAAAAGGATGGTGAGTCTCTTGGTAAGTTTGAGCTGGCGCTTGATGAGCGTCAGTGTGGATGGCCACCACCGTTGGACATGCTCTTGCGAGAATTGGCCCTCCACCATCTCTTCCCCATCCTCTGCATTTGCCTGAAAGGAACAAGGGCACAGAATTTCATCATCGTTTTTCACGAGCATTCCTAGCCTCCACTTCATCCTTCAAAATATGGGCAGTACGCTTGATGAGTTTCAAGAGGAAGGAGCAGTTTGAGCAATACGTAACATCGAGCTGGAAGCAGACCTGGGTTTCAAGTGTGCGTTGCAGTTGCAGACGAACATGACCTCGTGCATTGGATAGAAGAGTGGACACCCTGGCAGCTTGGTTGGTCTGGTGGTCCTGTGACCCAAGAGCGAGGTACTGCATTCCGCCAGCTGGGCTTGAGATAGCGGTCACCACATCCCCAACCTGAATGTTCCCTGTGCTCTCGATCCCTCGGCTGTGATCCACGTTGCCGGACAGCTTGGCCACCACCACTTCTGCAGGACGTGAAAACAAGACGATGGAGCTGAGTCGGCAGGCACATGACAGCGCTGCGCTTGGGCAGGCACCCACACAATCTTAAGCTTCACCAATGACTACATGTAGCACTCACTGGATGGCCATGGCCACACTTGTGCGACACATACCAGGGCCGAAGAACACTTTGGATGTGGAGCCATCGTCAAGATGCTCGGCCCGCTCCGCCTTGCGAACTGAGAGACCCAAGTTGGGCTCGCTCTCCACCCAGAAGGTGTGCAAAACCTCGTCGCTCGTCACGATCCGCATCACATCCCGACGGAGCTCCGAGTCTCTGTAAGCCTTGAGCAGGTCCTGGAGGTGGGGAACGGGCAGCCCGTCCTCCACGTACTGAGACCCCTCGCCCGCTGCAATCTCCTGAAGAAACTCTCCCGAATCGACATGCGCGGGCTTCACAAACCTGTGGCACCCAACAAATTGCCGATCTCGTCACTCTGCTGTACACCGAGGGGGAGGACACAACAAAGTGCTCTGGTAACTCGCTCAATGTTGCAAGCGCAAGCTTGCAATTTCCTCACCCGAGCTCCTCGAAGTAGTGCAGCGCGTCCTGGCGCGGGCCCTGGTACAGGATCCTGCCCTCCCCGAGCAGGATGACTCGATCGAACAGGTGGAACACCTCCTGCGACGGCTGAACCAGCGACATGACTGCGGAGCACTGCTGGAACCTGCTGATGGCCCTCAGCGTGCACACGAGGTCGTAGGTGGCCAGCGACTCCTGCCCCGAGCACGGCTGGTCGTACAGCATCACGGCGTACGTCCCCATGGCGATCTCCGCCGTGGTGAGCCGGTTCCTGTCGTTGTCCGTGATCCCAGCCCCCGGGTTGCCCACAATCTCGTTCTCGATGCCCTTCAGCCCCAGCACATGCAGAATGTACTCCAGGTATGGGTCCTGCCCCTCCACCAGCGCGTGCGCGAAGAACTTGCGCAGCTGCGGCGAGAAGTTCTTGGGCCGCAGCCCCTGGGTGCACTCCCCCGCGAACTCCAGCGTCTCCCGCACCGTCAGACCCGGCAAATGCCTGCAATCGTTCACCAGTCAGGCCGGTGGAATCCGAATTCTCGCAGTCTGCAGCAAACTGGTTGCATCCACATGTCTCACTTGTTGAGCTGCCCGTTGATGTAGGCGATGAGGCGAGTGAGCACAACCTCCGACGCGTCCCGCCCGTTGTACTTCACCCAGCCCTCCAGCTTCACCGTCTTGCTGGTCTCCGCTCTCCCAGCAAGGACCTGCCAGACACGGCACAAGCCTCTCATCACCGACTGTGACAAGCATCCATGGACCAAACAACATGGCGAGCTGGCCCGTAGCTGGGTGGTACCTTGAGGAGGGACGTTTTGCCGCTCCCGGGAGGACCCAGCAGCAGCGTCATGGAGCCGGGCATGATGTAGCCGTGGACGTCGTGGAGGATCTCGTAGGTGACGGCGGCCTTGGATCGGTCGCGGAGGAAGGGGTTGAGGAGGAGGCCGGCGGTGATGTTGTACACCTTCTTGCCGAAGGTCTGGAAGGCCTGGTCCTGCGGCAGCAGCTGCGCGGTGTAGCTGATGCCCCCGAAGCGGACCACCTGGCGGGGGACGGGCGGGGTGAGCCTGGCCACGTCCCGGAGGTAGTTCACGATGCCGTCCTTCATGATGAAGTCCATGCCCACCAGCATCGGCAGCTGGTCCCCGCTGCCGCCATCCACATCGTGGTGCAGGCGCTGGAACGCCTTCTCCGCCTCCGCCAGCATCCCCTTCTGCTTCAGCAGCCGGTACATGTGCAGCGCCACGTCCTGCACATTCTCCGTCGCCGCATGCGCCAGCTTCCGCGCCACGTCCGGGGTCTGGGAGCCCTGCAGCCCCGGCAGCCTTGCCCTGGTCATGGGCGTCTCGCTTCCCCGCACCGGCACCACGAACACCTGCTGGCAGCAGCACAAGAAGCAGACGCCTCACTCTCACATTGCAACAATGCGGGAACGAACGCGTCAACGAGAAGCAACGCCAGGCTGAAGCAGCCGAGGACGCACCTGGTCCCGGTGCGGGGTCTGGGTGGCGGGGAAGTCGAATCCGGGGGAGGGCAGGAAGGCGGACTGGCCCGGGGTCGGGGCGGACATGAGGCTGAAGCCGGAGACGAGGTGGTCCACCGACGCGGGGTCGAAGCTGTCCGTGCTCGTGTTGTTGTAGAAGCTGTAGCCGTTGGCGCTGGCGCTGGAGATCCTGCTGGTTCCATCGGCCCCGTCCCCGTCTTCCAGCACCACGGCGTGCTCGCCCTGCCACCAGATGGGCCTCGCCGCCGGCTTGGACCGGAAATGCAGCGGCGAGCGCATCCAGCTGCCCCGCGGACTGGGACTGGCCATGGCCGAGGCCAAGGATTTGGAGAAATCTCGAAGCGACTGCCGTCGCTCCCGTTTCCGACTCCGCTCCCAAGCTCCCAAGCTGCTGTTACTCTACATGCAATGGTTCTTGTCGAATTGGAATGGCGTCTTCTTGCGACTGCGGGGCTTGGAGGTGGACTCCAGCGTCTGCCATGGAGACTCGGTTCCTGGCTGCCAAGGCTTTGTAGTGGAGGGTCCAGGATCCCAGTGGAAGGGGAGGGTGGACGCGAATCTGGGCGAACGTGGGGTCTTGAAACTCGAGCGGAGTGTGGTGCCAATGGGGAATCGGAAAGCGCCAAGGCCGGCTGCTCCACGCGGCGGCAGCCGGCTCCATGGCAGGTTGCTGCCAAGTGGCGCCTTGGTGAACTCTGGGTGGGGAGAGGGACGGCCGAGGCTACTGCTCAGACTCACAGTGGAAGGGGGAAGGGGGCGGCGTACTGTGTAGGTCACGGAGGGAAGACAGGAAGACAGCAGCCGACCCGACAGGAAAATGGGGAGCCTCGCTTTTGCGCCTGGGGCAGCATCACCCGGGCCGGGCCGATTCCGATTCCCATCCCTTCGCTCCCGCCCCTGTCGGGCCTGGCGGCTGTGCCGTGTGGGTGCCACCACGGCGCGGGCTGCCACGTCGGCGGAGCCCTTGGTGCATCTCCTGCGGCACAATCACAATGCGGCCGCCTCCGGGGGATGCTCTCCGGAGGATGCCCTGCGCCGGGGCCGCTGGGTGAAGCTCATTTGTGGGGCGAGCTTTGAGGTAGGAAGGAGGGTGGATTGCTTTGCTTTCCTTCGCGTTGGAGGGTTGAGCATTGAGAATTTAGTTGGTGGAGCAGGATTTGGCACGAGTGCGGAATTTGGCTCTGGTCTACACGCTTGCCGGAGGTTAGTTTCCCGTGATGCAAGCGAGGTGCGAAAGGACAGGGCGCCCTGGAGCAGGGTGGCTGATGATGGGGTGGTGTGGTGTGGTGTGGTGTGGTGGGCAGTGGACTGCATCGACTGTGCTGCCGACCCTGCTGTGGTGGGTGCTGTGGTGGAGGGTGTGGAGACGGCAACCCATTTGGCATCGGCTTGTGCTGCTGTGGAGTGGCTCAAGCCCTGGCTCATGGTGAGCATCAACGATGACCGAGACCCCCATTTTCGGAAAGCCGGTGAGTCTGTCTTGCATTATGTCCCAGCCCAACCATGTACGACATGTGCTCACTCACAGCTTTTCGCACTGGTGCTGCAGAATTCGATGCCGACCAATGTCCTGCCGACTGCCCCCGTCCTTGCGAGCGGGTGTGTCCTGCGTCCGCTATAACCTTCGGCCAGCATAGGGTTCGTGCTCCTGCTACTGCTTCTGCGTCTTTTCGCAATTCCTTGCTTCTCTTGCACATTACATGACATGACCCTTGGGACTGTGGCGGGACACAGGAAGGTGTCACCACCGAGAGATGCTATGGGTGCGGAAGGTGCCTGCCAGTTTGCCCCTTGGCCTTGATCCGTAAGTATGTCCATGCCCTATGTCAGCTCTCGAGTCGATAGTGGCCGCAGCCTACTGCAATGAGGATAACCCTCAAGCACGGAATTTCCAGGAGCAAATACCTACATTAGAGGATTGGACACGGTCCTTGAGCTTCTGAGCAGCAAACATGTCGACGCTGTTGAGATTCACACAGGAGCAGGGTAGCTTTTCGTCCCACCAGTAGCTTTGCTTTCCAGGATGTTTGCTCAACTAGCTCTCCTGCACAACTCACCATATCAGTTTGTCTCTGTTGTAGCCATTTGGAAGCTTTTGAAAAGCTGTGGACCAGTTTGGCAGGGGCTGTGCAACAACTGAAGCTCGTGGCTGTGAGTGCTCATTGTCTTCTCGCTTTCTCGTTCGGCTATGTACACCCTCCCCTTTTTCAGATCACACAAATGAATTGCGTGCCTGCCATTGTCTTGCTTGCAGGTGAGTGTACCTGACCTACGCGAGTCCATGGTTCCGAGCTTGGCAGCAATGTATACGATCATGCAACCCTCTTTGAGAAGCTTGAATTTGTGGCAGGTCCCCTTCCCTTCATTTCGGCAGCTAGTATCCAGCGGCCTCGCTTGCTGCTTCTTGCACTAATCACATTACTGTGTCTTACTGTAGCTGGATGGACGGCCTATGAGCGGAGACATAGGTGCAGGTGCCACACGGGCTGCAGTGGCACTTGCTTCTCGTGTGGCTTCCTCGTTAGATCGACCTCCTGGTAAACAACTTTCTTACTTGCGTTGAACAGAGAGTGAACTGTTTGCGACTCAACTGGCGGGACCTCGCTTCTTTCTTCAGGCTTTCTTCAGCTCGCTGGTGGAACCAATGCTTACACACTGGAAGCCTTGAGGAACGCTGGTTTCTACACGGATAGTAAGGCACACTGACTGCCTGTGGACAAGTGATTTCTTTAGCGAACGTCACAGTGGGGAACCACGTATTTCTAAAACCAACTCACACGAGGTCTTGCTGCTGCAGTCACAGGTGTGTCTGGAAGGGAAGTAGCCATAGCTGGTGTAGCTTATGGCGGGTATGCCCGGAAGGTACGGTTTCTTTACAGTCAAAATGTACCTCCTTGCCCCTACTGGGTACCTAGGATCTTATGCACTACTGGTATTGCTGCCCTGTAGATTGTGAGTAAATATCTTGCCGAGATGGAGAAGAGTGAGCAAAACGAGCAAGACACAAAGAAGCTCATGCCTCATCTCCGGTTGGAAGGTCATCCAACCCTTCTCTTCGAAGCGGTGAAGCAAGCCAGTGCCTTAGTGCAACCTAGCAAGTCTGGAACAGTAACTACAGTCTGTGAAATGGCTAGAATTTGAAGGAAAAATACAGTGGGCAGCGACGAATTTGAGGTATGTCCAGCAAAATCTGGCGATATCCTCCGACTCGGCACTGTCAGACCATGGTTTTTGGGCTTACTATCTCCTTCTTCGAATGCTTGAATGCGTTCGTCAGCTCTTGCTCCACAAGGTCTCTTGCCCCTTCAACTAAACTCCTTACAACAGAGGCCGCTGACTCGATGCTCTTTATACGCCCAACACCAGTTCCAGCGTACATACACATGCTCTTGATGTCACCCTTTGCCATCACGTTGGGAACCTTCCCCGAAAAGCGTGGAACAGACTCATCCTGGTTGAGAAGTGTGAGCCGTCAGTAAACAGTGTCGGGATCGGGATGCCTGCCCAGGTGGTACACATGACATACATCCAGCGTGCATGTTGCATGACCACTTTCGGCAATGATGGGAGATGATGGCCAACGGACTAGCACATAAGGACTTGCGGCTTTGTTACCTTCTCATATATTGTGGTTGAGCCTACAAAGGGCTGATTCAGCTCAGTCGTGTCATCAGTGACCTTGTCCTTCCATTCTTCGAAGAAGGCTGTTCGCAAAACTCTCTGAGGAGCTCCAGGCCATCGTGCTCGGCCATAAATATTCGTATATTCTGTGCTTGAATCAGAAGCGTCAACGAGCGCTCTTTTGTATACAGGATGCGCATAAGCCTCGAACGTAGCCACAAACCTGTCCCGTGCAGTGCAAAACAAGGTCATTTCCCACTTTCAGTAGTCTCAGCATACACATCGGCATCAACAGCATGGGTTAGATACAAGGCTCACCGGGTTCCAAGACACACACCCTTGGCACCAAGAGCCACAGCAGCAACATATCCCCGTGCGTCCACGATGCCCCCAGCAGCCACCACCGGAATGCCAAACGATTTCACAGCTTCAACAACACTTGGGAGGAGCTCAAACATGGGAACCTGGCACGCATCAAACAGTCCTTGTCACCGCCTTGTACATCACCCCAGACAAGACTCGCTATGAAGCTACCTTCCCGCAGACATGTCCTCCAGCTTCAATGCTTTGCGCAATGATGGCATCGACACCTGCTTCAGCCGCTTTTAAAGCCTCTTCCACTGAGCCAACCTGCATAAGAGAACACAACAAAATGCTCACTCCAAGTATCTCTTCTCTGCAGATAAACTTCGGGCATCACTAGTGTATTTACAAAAACGTCCTCTTCACAATTACGATCATCGACATATACCTGATGTACTACTTTCACACCTGCCCGATGAGCTTTCTCGACAAGTGGCTTTGGAAATTCACCCCAGGAGATGTGCAACACGGCAACCTCCTCGTGCAATGCAGCCTTCAGATTCCGCTCGTGAGGAAAGGCCAGAATGATGCCGATTCCGAAAGGCTTATCTGTCTGCCTCCTGGTTTTGCGAATAAGGTCCTGAACCAACTCTGGATTGTCCTAAATCCCGTTAAACCACGAGAAAGACTGGACGTCAGAAAAATCTGAACAGAGCTCCCAATTCTAACACCTGCTAGCTAGACTTCCATCTCTCCCATCCAGATTTCCCTCCGATGCGCTGGAATGCTAGTTTCCAGCTGAAATCCCAGTTCCTCAAACCAGAAAATCTGGAATTCAAATAGACCTGATCTGGAGCTCGCAAAAAGCCGATACCACCGGCGCTGGAGACGGCAGCTACCAGCGTTGGCCCGCTGATATCAGGCCCCATAGGAGCCGACATGATTGGATACTGCGCTCCAAACATTTCCGCCTCAAGCGCACTGCTCGGAGAGGGAAATGGGCACGTTCCTCGGCAAATCGTCTTCTTCCAACCTGACCCTTCTGGGCGCCTGCTCCACACGACGTCAGCTCCTCAACCGAATACTGTAGTGTAGGCCGTAGGCAGGCAGTGACACTTGGCGCCTTCAAGTTCGCTGTGTGAAACGGGCGCGCTGGTTCTCGCTCCGGGTTTAGGGCTTTATACGGATCGTTGAGAGCTTGATGAGAGAGCATCTGCCTCTCGCTGAACTTCGAAGAAAATTGGAAGGCTTGCCATTCTGGTTCATTGTACTTTGAGTTGCGGCGGGACACGTATATATATATTTGAGCTAGTGAAGCAGAAGGACCTTGGGTTGGTAATTTTATCCACGACGTGTTTTTGTGATCATGCTCGCCGCCTTGTCCTGGATTCCCAGGGGGGCTGCCAAGAGCCTCCCAGTGAACGCGGAGCCCAACCCTGAGGAACTGCAGGCTATTCTGCAGGCCGAAGGGCAGGAGGAATTTGATGCTAGGTGCAATTCTGATAGCAAGAAAGCCTTGGATTTTGGTAGTTTCGGCGGTTCGGGGATGTGACTCTGTGGAGTTTGCCTGGATGCAGTGCTGAAAGAGACGAGGAAGAGAATGTTGAGGATGCAGATGAAGAGGAACGTGCTGAGAGTAGTAAACGTAATGACAGTGTAAGAAGGGCTGTAGAAGCTGCTAGGGCTCTGGGAACCAGTAATGGCAGGAATGGATTGGATGAACTCGCGGACGGGC
The DNA here is from genome assembly GCA_010909165.1 of Anthoceros angustus. Classification (NCBI taxonomy): domain Eukaryota; kingdom Viridiplantae; phylum Streptophyta; class Anthocerotopsida; order Anthocerotales; family Anthocerotaceae; genus Anthoceros; species Anthoceros angustus. The sequence goes on from MU008150.1 coordinate 300,593, forward strand.
TTGCTGAGCTGGATATGGATCATTACGATGAAGAAGATGGAGGTGGGCAGGCTTTTTTCTTGCGGCAACAGGGCTTGTTTGTGAACCTTGTGAACTGCAGCGCTCCTTTTGAGCTCATGGATTTTATTGCTTGTTAAGTGGAGTAACCCGGGGCCTGGGTGTTGGGAATGATGCAGCAATTGACCTGTTCGGCAATGGAGGGCTTGGATCGAGTTTTTATCCAAGCAACAAAGATGACCCCTATTTGCTCGACAAAGATGTATTTCCCTCATTTTCTTACCAGCTGAACGGTGCTTCTTGTTTTGTGGCTTCTTTCACCGGTTTACAGCTGGTTGTTGTATTTCTGGATCGTAGGATGATGACGACGATGAGATAGAAGACCTGACATTGAAGCCAACAGATCTCCTTATTCTTACTGCACGGAATGAAGATGATGTCAGTTTGATAGAGGTATTGCTGAGTACCTACACTGTGCAATGAAGCATTGCTTTTTGGGCATACTTGTCGCAAGGGTTTTTAATTGCGCTTAGGATATGGGCAGGTTTGGGTGTATGAGCCAGGAACAGATAATGATCCAGAGACCAACTTGTATGTCCATCATGACATCATGTTGCCCGCTTTCCCCCTCTCTCTTGCATGGATGGACTGTAATGTCGCCAGTGGTGAGAAAGGTAGGTCGGGTTGGGCATCTGGAATAATCTTTTATCGCCTAGTTTACAGCTACTAATTGTCTTATTGGCAAATGTGATTGGGTTGCAGGGAACTTTGTCGCTGTTGGAACAATGCAGCCTCAGATTGAAATTTGGGATCTAGATGTGGTACAATCCCTAATCTTGTGGCTGGTTGTGTCTTTCTAGTAAGATAAGCTGGGATGTAATTAGGTTCTAGTAGCTACCAGCGGCTCGGCACTTGGAGCTCTTGTCCCTCATATCTAGACATGTTCTCCTCCCGCATTTTGACTGATATTTTGTTACTTTATACAGCTTGACGAGGTAGAACCCGCGGCTGTGTTGGGTGGTCAAGTTGACGCCAAGTCAAAAAAGAAGAAAACGAAGAAAAAGGTAATGCTTTTCATTGTTCAGCTCCTAGAATTCTACCTGAGGGCTGCTATCTCTCAATGAGGAGTGTTTGTTGTCACAGGAGATGAAGCTAAAGGAAGGCAGCCATACAGAGGCAGTTCTCGGACTGTCATGGAATCTGGAGTATCGGTAGGTCCCCTGACTAACTTCGGGGTACAGCTCTGGGGATTGCAGTCAGTCATAACCATAGTAATTCTTGTTCCTGTTTTTTGGTTCCAACAATCATAGCTGTTTTATTGCACTCTTTACTGAAAAAGTGGCTTTCTTCAGAAATGTTCTAGCAAGTGCGAGTGCTGATACCTCCATAAAGATTTGGGACATAGTTGGCCAGAAGTGTGAACACACACTGCAAATTCATACTGACAAGGTGTGCATTATTATCAGTTTCCACATGCCGATTACAAACGAAGTGGTTTTGCTAGCTGCTTTATTCGGTGAATGTTAGGTCACACCTTTGCTCTGTGGCTTACACTGCTGTGTCCTTATACAGGTTCAGGCTGTTGCCTGGCATCAGAAAGAGTCAACGGTTATTCTCAGTGGTTCCTTTGATCGCACAGTGGCTGTGGTATGTTCAGGGGCGGCCAGAAGTAAACTCTTCAAAGTGTTCTCGAGCAAGAGTTCTGTTAGCTTATTTCGCTGAGTTGTGTTTTGCCACCTGACAATGTAGTGACTTTTGCAAATTCTGCCCCAACAGGCAGATATGAGGGCCCCTTCTCGTGGAGCTCTGAGGTGGATTGTCTCTGCTGATGTGGAGAGCGTCGCTTGGGATCCCCACACCCCGAATCAATTTCTGGTAATCAATCTCTGGCAGAAGCAAAGAATTCAGGAAGATGTAAGGTCACCTGATCTTAACCTTGCTTATTGTCTTTCTGGTGCAGGTCAGCCTAGAAGACGGCCTGGTCCGTTGTCATGATATTCGTGTCGGGAGTGTGTCATCCCAGGAACCTAGAACCGATTCTATCTATACTATCCATGCACATGATAAAGCTGTGTGCAGCATCTCGTACAATACTGCAGCCCCCAGTGTAAGCTCTGAGCCTAGACCTTCCAAGATACTTGACTCGTTCAAACTTCTCGGGTATTTCCAACATTTTGATGTCTTCTTTAGGTCTGAAAATGAATTTTCTCTGATTGCAGCTACTTGCTACTGCGTCTTCTGACAAAACGGTGAGAGCTGTGCCTCGTCTTTCCCTTCTGTGTATCTTTGCTGTTTCGTGCCCTATACAGTAGTGACAAGGCAGTGTCCTCGGTTATGCAAGGGAAGTGGTGGTTGTTTGGAGAATCTGGTCGTTTGACTTAGGCCCTTTGCGCAGGTTAAGCTGTGGGATACTACCGGGAACCAACCATCTTGCATCGTTACCACAAACCCAAAAGTGGTAGGTCCGAGTCCTCCTGATTAGGCTGTATTAATTGGGTGTCTTTTCTTAGCAATAACACTCTAAATCTGCTCACCATGTTTTGTCCAGGGAGCGATTTTTGCATCGGCTTTTTGCAAGGATTCTCCATTTCTGCTAGCACTTGGAGGCTCCAAGGGTACTTTGCAGGTAAGCTACAGTGAGGACGTGCTTCTGTGGACATGGTAGAGTCCGCTGAATCCTGTTGTTTAAATCCTGTTTGCAGATCTGGGATACGTTGGAAAATTCAGAAGTTTCAAAAAGGTTTGGCAAATATGCTCATTCGCAGCAAAGACATACTTGAGTTACCACATAAGACGGTGTTCACATCCTTTGGAAACTGTAACTGGATGACAACTGTAAGCTGGTTGTCAATTGGGGTCTCCTTATGTCGCGATCTGGAGCCAGGTCGGTGGCCTCTCCACTAAATATAGTGCGATTGAAGGGATATCCGATCCATGTCCTGCTATGATGGTAGGCACTTCCGCAGGCACTTCAAGGGCGAATGAGCGCACACAGCTGAGCCGCCGATGGGACAGTGTGCAGCCATCGGAACTGTTTGCCAGTGTGGGTGCCACGCAAATAGCAACCCAGATGGTGGCCACGGTGCACCTGTTTTGCCAGTTCGTGAATGTACCATGACAGTTGGGTGGCAGTGTCATGTCAAGGTCACTCCTGTTTAGCCGTTCACGAGCTTTACGGTCTAACACAAGCTGATGACATTAATCATATCTCCAGTCACGGGTGTGTTTACGATCGCTTTTCAAATACGCGGAACGCTCTGAAACGGCAGGACAACCATTGACTCTCGCACTGATATGCTACTTCATTTCAAAATTTTAGAGACACAAAGTTCACCAACAATTTTTGTTTGAATGAATGGCAACGACAATACAGATCAGGAAGGCAAAGCCACCCATGTTACAGCGAAGAGGTATGCCTAGCGCACAGAACGATAACCCAATAGAAATGAAATAGGACAAGATTCGTAGAACGATGAAAATCAGCTCAAGAAGAGCTAACAACTAGCCTGCTACCAATGCTATAAGTCGATGAGAAAACATCCCAGGACACCCTCGCCATGAGCGTTATTGCAAAGCGTGAAGAAGATCCTTCCACAACAGGAAATGCGTGGCATGCGCCTCCTGCGTCACAGACCAAGAAGAACAAGGTGCCAAACGCCGTCAGGCCGGCACGCCTAGAGACCGATTTTGGTGTTCGCGGCCCAGGCGACAGCAAGATGGAAAAGCGGAACCGCTTAAGCTTTGGAAACACTTGGATATGCACCTCATATTTGTATAGTACATGATACGTTGGTCCATGACTACGCCTCCTGCTTCACAGCTTCAGCAGCAGCCTGCACCTTCTCTACTGCCGCAGCCTGAGTCGCTTCCAGATTCGCCTTAGCATCTTCCAGTCCTCTCGAAAGCTGATCTTGCAAAGAACCCGTATTGGCTGTGCTCGTTCCCTCTGTCTTGGAACTGCAGATAGAGCTGCACCATGTAACAACCGACAGCGGGAACTTGACGGATTCTTCGTCGCTGGCCCCCTGGATAACGGCATCAACAGTTAGCTCGCTCTGTTGGACAAAGGACAGGGATCCGCAAATGCAGATCGGAGCAAATCTGCGGTCAACTTCCTCCAGATGACGCGTCTGTGTGCCACTAGACCGGAAATATATATTGCACCGCCATCCACTCCACGGCTCCGAGACGGAGCAATGCGGAGTCAAGCGCGATGAAAGAAAGAAAGCATAAAACGGCAGCAGAGTGTACACCTCCGCTGATTTTTCCCTGATTTTTACTGACCGTGCTCGCGCCTCCAGAAGTGGACGGGATAGCGATCGCCTTGGAAAGAGTGTCCCGCAAGCCGGTGGAGGTCGTAGAGGATGTAGAGGTTGCAGAGGAGCTGGCCGACGACTGCGCGCTCTCCGCGTACTTCTGCACCTTGTTCACAACCTTGGAAACGTAGTCCTTGGCAGAATCCGCGGTTTTGGACGCGGAATCCTTGATCTGATCCGCGTACTTCTGCACTCTGGACTTGGCCTCCTGCGCGTTCGCACTTGCGTCCGCGGCGGACGCCAGCAGCTGCTCCTTTGCAGCCTGCAGATCCCCAGCCGGCGCGGTCTCGGACGCCATGACCGTGTCGCGGGCTGCGCTTGCCTAGGCCTGGATCTGCCTTCGCTCCGGCTCGGAGCAGAGCTGGAGAGGCAGAGGCAGAAGGAGAGCAGGGAGTCTGGGAGTCTGGGAGTCGGGCCTCCGGTGGCGTAGAGGCCTGGTTAAGCTGTGCAAGGGGAGCGTGCGCGGCTCCACTCACATCACTTGCGGCCGTGGCCAGCCGTGCGACTCCTTGTCTCTCTCACAACACTCCCTTTATGGCGTCCCGTGCCCGGAGGAGCAGCCGCAGCAGGCGCGCCACCCGCCACCGGCTGCCGCCGGTCGCGGTAACGGAACAAAAGGGCGGCAGCCTGGCCTGCCCGTGTCTCGCCGTTACAATATGACCTGGGAATGCTCGCCTGGAAAAACACGGCATTGCCAGCTGGACGTTGGTGTCCAGGAGAGAGGGATTCCCCTTCTCATGGTCCGCGCTCCGAGTAGTAGGCAGTTGGCAGCTTCTCGGTTCCGAACTTCCTCCTTGTCGGCAGCCACGGGATGGGAAAGCCGTTGCTTCCCATACAAACGGCTTTCACCTGTCTTTCCCCGTCTTTCCCCGTCGACACCGCGTTTCCTAACCCGAATCTCCTCGCCAACACGTCCATTGGCAGGCCCAGCTTTCAGGATCAGGTACACGATCAGACTACATAGGTAGGTACCTACACGCTGCTGGTCTTCAGCAAGCACTTTACATGTGGTAGTAGGTACATGTGAAAAGAGGGACTGCTTTTATATTCCTTCATTATTATTATTATTCATAAATACCACTGATTCATATTAAAAATAATGGGTTAGGCAGACAAGAAGCTGAACCGCGAAGCTCCTTCAAATGTGGACTTGGATTTTGAGGACTTGCAGTGTCCTACACTCCTTATGGATGAGGTTTCATCATTTCTTATAGCTGTAATGAGCATTTTATCATCTGCTACGGTTTCGCCAGTGTTTCATCAGCTCAAGTAATTATAGTCTGCATTTCATCAGCTTTTGTGATTATACGTAGTCAGCTATTTCTTCATCCTCTAGCAAGCATTTCATCAACTTCTATAATTACAGCCAGCATTTCATCATCAGCTGGGGAATCAGCCAACATTTCATTTCTTGTGTAACTCATTCAAATGAATCTAAATAAATACAATAGAGTGAGCCATTAAACCCCAAAATAATAGACCAAAAAACTAAGAACGGAAATCCGCTGGCAGCCTACTCATCGGGATTTAGAAGCCCGGACGCCGGAAGAGCGAGAACTGAAACCATTAGAGACTCGGTTTTACAGACTTGCTAGTTCCTCGGTATTTGGGCTCCGGAGTTTTGAATCGAGCCGGTCTGTCGAGAAATAAGTGTTTTCATTCGAAACTCGCTGCAACCATGAATTGAAGTTGGACGGGGTGAAATGGACGAGGCTATCTAGAAACAACCAATGCCGGTAAACTTTGATTCACACTGCGCTTGTGTTCAATAGTACATATAACTTCCTCGCTTGTCCTCGAAAAGTGTTCGACTCCTATCTCGAAGCCATGGACTGTCCACGACCAAGAATGATATCCCGCGGAGCAAGGAAGAGACTGCATACATCCTCACTGCCACCCCCCAATACTGAATAGGGCCAAAACTTTGTGTGCCCTGCAAAATCAACTCAGAGCTCGACAGGCACTTGCTGCAGCACTTCATGACCGGGCTGACCGGTCTCCATTCCCTTTCAGTCCTCGTCACCGAAGTCTACGTCATCGTCATCGTCTTCCAGCTGATCGGCAAGGTCAAGGTCATCATCCTGCTTGAATGCCTCCGAAAGAGCTTGCTCCCCAGCCTGCTCCTCTTCTAGAAGCGAGCTGCGCATATGCTGTTCCGCTCGCACCTCCCAGGCAGGCCTAAATCGCCTCTCGTTTTCTATGTCTTTCTGGATAGCTTTGCGAATAGGGTTCAAAATAAAGAAAACTGCAAGCACCAAGGCTGACACATTAGCTCCAGCTGACACAAAACTTTCAGCTCAAGAGCAGGAGGAACGATCTACTGCTGCTGCACGAAAATTACCTGGGCAGCAAGAATTAGAGGGATCCAAATCTTTCCCTTTTATTTGCGTTGGGGCCCTCTATCAGCTTCTTGTTTATAAGCAAAGATGGTGTATCGTTCGACACAATGTCCACGATTTGCTCCACAAGCCGAGGAAGCCAGACCGTATCATCTGGCAGAACCTGTATCATTTGTTGCAGCGTTGGAATTGACCACTTTGAACCCTCGCCCACATCACAGTACAAGATACAAGCAAAATACAAGGAAAAGTCTTACCTTCTCTCCTCTGCATTCGTTGAACATCGATTACTGTTCTCCACCAGAACTGTAGGTACCTGACAACAGATCAGAAAACCTTAGCAGCACATCACACTCTGCAACACAAACACAGACCTGACAGACCGATGGTCAAGCACAAGTTTGCAAGCTCAAAAATCTCACCTCAGGCTCATGCTTCTTGAACCCTGCCTCTTGCCTGATGGCTGCCTCCAAAGCAGAAGACCTCTTTGCCACATATTCTTTGTAACTCACTCCATCTGGCGGGAAAATTGCGCATGGGTGAGAACTATCGTCCCCAATCGCCAAATCTGAGGCCGAACGCGGGCAATGGCCCTTATTACTTGTCTATCCAGACTATCGACCCGGTATCCATCAAGCCGATCAACAAAAGCAGCACATCGATGGTCTTATCCACTAGAAACCTGCAAGCCCAAGGGCATGTTGCATGTTAACAGCGTCGAAAAAACTAGAAAGCAAACTAATGTCATACCCAAACACAGGAGGAACTACGCAAAAAAATCTAGGAGTGAAGGAATTTTCAGTAGAGAGCCAAACGACTGGCAAAAAGTTGGCCCCTCGGTACGAATACCAGTGCTGCTTCTCTCAAAAACTGTCCTCAAGACCCTTGTGTGAAGGTTACCAAATGCCCACACCCATGCAGACTACATTCCCTACTACCATTCCAATAAGTATGCATGGCTAGGCTACACCCAAAAGTCCCTCACACATGGACCTGTCACAAGTGGTGAAGAAAGTCGTACTTTCTAATGACATCCATGGCTTGATCATTCACGCAACCACCTTCAACCAAACCGGGGGTATCAATGATGTTCAAAGTGAATCCTGTTTTCGACCGAGAACACAAAATCGGCCTCAGGGTCTCTGCCTGAAATATCACAGCACATATATGCAGACGTGGTCACGTGTCAGAAACTTTCACAAATCCTTGCCCATTCCATTTACCAAACGGAATCGCAGGCACTAGGGCCTCACCTGAAACGCACTTGCCACAGTAACTCTCTCCCCGACCATGGAATTAACAGTCGAGCTCTTGCCAACTCCGCCCTTTCCCAGTACGAGGACGGTGAGAGTATCCACATTCTGCAAACATCCCACTCTGCCGTGCTCAAATTCACAAACTGCGCAAAACAACTCGCCGCCGTGACAATGCAGGTTACATGAATCCTCCTGTGGACACATGAGCACATGCAGTACAGATTTCCGAGCATTCATCCGCTCTCCACCGACCTCTTGCCGGAGCTTGCCGAGCAGACCATGCAGCGCCGTCTGCGTGGCTACGGGGAACTGCTGCAGCCCGGTCCACTCCTTCACCGCCTGCCCCGCCATCGCGAGGGAGCCCGATCTCATGCAGCTGCTCTTCACAAGCCCGATATCATGCACCTGCTCTTCACAAGCGGGATCTCTTGCAGCTGCTCTTCTTCCATTTTGTTCGCTTTGTTTGTAACCATGAATCTGTCAAAGTATGGCGAACTGTTTTTGTCTCGATACGTTTGAGGCCTGTGTTTAAGGGTTTTACCGCCGCAAACTTCACTAAACAGTCGTTTGACGATACCGGCCACAGGGGTCGTTATCGTCACACGGTGAACCGTTACCGTCACTTGTCACAAAACATTTTTTCTGGGATGAATGTTACGTGTTTCTTTTAGGGTTAGGGTTGGAGTTGTTTGATGCGCATAAAGGAATGGAGGCGCACTACACCCTCACCAAGTCCTTAGACTGTAGCATACGATCATGACGGTTTGCAGGCTTGCTCGCAAGCTGTAGTCATGTTCATAGTTTGCCGAGAGAGCTAGCCACCATCTTCACTTCTGCGCAGCAGTAAGAGAGCTCGTAAGCTCTTGTATTCCTTAGTTCCATTGTCATACTTATAAGCTCTTGTAAGCTTTTGTATTCCTTAGTTCCATTGTCATACTTGTAAGCTCTTGTAAGCTTTTATATTTCTCATTCCTTAGTTATGCCATCAATGAGAAAGTTCTTTTCTTAGTTTTACAGTCAGCTACGGAATACCGATTTGGTCACGCACCATCCACATATTTTTTTAGGGTTGTGGAGAGAAAGAAATAGTCCTGCCGCATACGGCGGAACTATTTTGTTATGTCACACATGACCACATCAGTCTTGGCTGCGGCCCTCGGTGTACCGATCTCGTCAAGCTGATGATGCACACAAACTTTTGACGATGATACACACAAACTTTGCACACAAACTTTTGACGATGATACACACAAACTTTGCACACAAACTTTTGATGTTGATACACACAAACTTTGCACACAAACTTTTGACGATGATATACACAAACTTTGCACACAAACTTTTGACGATGGTACAAACAAACTTTCTTTCTCTCGCCCACTTCCGGCTAAGGTTTAGGGTTGCATCTTCTCATGGGCGTTTGTGTGCCCTTGCATCATGCATCATTGCATCATGAGGTTGTCCTCAGTGGCTTGGATGCCCATGCCATCAGATGCTATGTGACGGAGGCCCGGGGGAGTGACGAGAAATGACACAAAGGGACCCTAAACCCGTGCCTATGTTGAGCCCCTTATGCAGCACGATGCACAAGCCTTACTTCCATGTTGTAGCCACGGTGCATGAGAAGCAGGCGCAGCAGGCGAGGCCTTGGTGAGAGCGAACCACTGTGAACCAAGCCCCATCGCCCAAAAATTTGTGTCTTGGTCGCGTGTTAACATGTATGTGTGGTCATCGGAATCTTGAAACCCTAAAGAACAAAACATCTCCATGACACAATGGGAATACCAGACTCTCTTTAAGCTTAATGATTTCACATTTCTGTAGATAAATGATTTTACTAGAGAGTTTCTTGGTTATAGACAAGCATTTTAGCCAATCTTATATATATGGCCATCACAGGCTGCAATCCATGAGTATGTGTGCTGCCACATGGGTGCATATATGTGGAACGCAGGGGGCCCTTGCAAGGTTCTTGGCCTTTGTGAAAATTCTTTGTTTTTGCAACTAGGTGGGATGATCTTGAAAGTGGTAACTCATGAGGTATGATGTTCATATACTAAGTAGTAATTGGGGTGTAAACTCTATAAGTCATTATGATAGTTTGAAGTTGAGAACCGCTAATTGCTTTTAGCTGCTTGAGAACTTAAGAAACATGAGATTTTAAATCACTATGCAATGATAAATATCTACAATGATAAATATCTACTACAGACTAATTGGAACTATTGAACCTCAGCTATTAGGCAGGTGTAACTGTGTTGAGCGTTTTAATCTAATCTATTTTATTTATTTTGATCATTATTTAAAATATTACCCTTTTATTTCTCTCTCTCTCTCTCTCTCTCTCTCTATATATATATATATATATATATATATATATATATATATATATATATATATATATATATATATATATATATATATATATATATGAACACAGACTTTATAAATATGCGAGATGGAAAGTCCCATCTTTGGCGAGACTTCCCAATCTTAGGGGCCATGCGATAATAGAGGTTGGAAGGAGACCCATAAAAGGAGCGGACAAAGGGAATAAGGCTGGCCAACTGCCCACCTGTGTTCTTGAGCTCGTCGAAGATGGCCGACCGTGAGACAAAGTTAAAGGCATTCTCCACGTCGACCTGAAGAGCAACCCAATTAGGGTGGGTCTCGAGAACCGCCTCCACCCCAAAAGCCACAGACTCGCAGCCCCCCGGCGTTGCAATCCCAAACTGATAAGGACTAAGATGGGCCTAGAACTGCTCCCGGAGCTGGATGGCAATACTACGACCAATAAGCCGCAGAAACGCCTCCCCGACAGCGATAGGATGCACCCCAGGGGTGGGCTCCTCCATCGCTAACAACCTGCTTGCACCCAACACTTGAGAGATCCGAGGAGAAGTCTCCCCCCTCGCCACAGCGGCAGCCAAAAGAAACAGCTCAGAAAAACCGCTAGAAGGATCCTCAGGAGTAAAATGGTCCCGAAGGTGGTCATATACCATTCCAGACAGGCCAGCAAGAGGCGGCGGGGCGGTGGAGCAGCCTGTCAAGCAGAAGAGCTTCTGGGACAAAGTCCGAATATCACAGCAAGTGGAGCTCCTTGGGCCCGGATGAAGGGCGCGAAGGGCAGCAATGGTCTCCTCGGAGGCAGCCGCCATCGGCACCGGGCGAAGAGCCTGAGCCGCCCTAGCATACTCCCCAGTGCGACCCAGTAGGAGGCACCGTTTGAGACACACCTTTGCAGGGTCCGGACGAACCTGATCCACCTTTGCAGAATCCAACCGAGACCTCGCTGCGCGCCCGGCCTCCTCCTGCAAAAGCTCCCAATCCCTCGCCGGAAGCAGCGAGGCGGAGGCAACCTCCGATGCGGAAAAACCACCAGGGGCGGCGGAGACACCACCAGGAGAAATAGGAACAAGGCCCAGGCAGCCTCGTCCCCCGGGTCCTGTGCAAGGCGGTCCAAGGGAAGGTGATAGGCAAGGCGGACATCGTCCTGAAGGCGCCGCGGGAGGCGCCGAAAAAGGCGCGGACGCGGGAAGCGCGCTTCGTACAAAGCCAAAAGATAATCAGACTGCCCTTGAAGCCATAGCCAAGACTCCGGAGGGGGCCCAAGAGGGGTACTTGGGGCCATTGGGACAGCATTGGAAGTAGACGAAAATGCAAGTCGCAGCTGAGCCTCCTAAGTCGTCCGATCAAAATCCTTGTGGACCCGACCAATGTGGTTCCTGACCCCGCGAGGCTTGAATAATTTCCCACACACGGGACATGGAGTATCCCTCACAGGGACGGGAGAAGAGGGCCCCATGCATCGAAAAAAGAAAAACCTAAAAAATTCCACCCCACAGCACCGACCGCCGAAAAACGCACCCACCTAGTGACCTGGATAAAAAGCTAACCGCTAACCACCGCCGGAAATGCGACATGGGCACGGACCCGAGCTGCGATGCCAAACTTGGGCCGGAGCCTGCGGCAGGCGTGAGCCCGGGCCCGGGCGATCCCGCGCACAATCCCTCCTTGTTTGCGCGTGGACAGGACCAGCAGGGGCACCGCCGATGGGAACACCCGCCGGGCGGGGCCGGTGACACCCGAGCTTCGCCCGGCGGCATGGCCAGATGACACCTAGCCCAGACACGGACACCCACCCCTCGCTTCACACACCATGCCGGTCCTCCGCTGGCCGTGCTCCTCCACGGCCTCTTATGCAGTGGGGCAGGGGCAAGGGCAAGGCAAGGGCAGGGGCAGGGGCAAGGGCAAGGGCAGGGGCAGGGGCAAGGGCAGGGGCAAGGGCAGGGGCAAGGGCAGGGGCAAGGGCAAGGGCAAGGGCAAGGGCAAGGGCAAGGGCAAGGGCAAGGGCAAGGGCAAGGGCAAGGGCAAGGGCAAGGGCAAGGGCAAGGGCAAGGGCAAGGGTCAAACCCTTGGTCTCCTACTTTACTACTACTTAAACTATGGGTTCTAAATTACAATTATCTAGTGAGGGATATATTCTTACTTTGTACCTTTTGTGATTGAGTCTTCCAATGGACAAATGGATTGAATTAAGCCCATGATGATAATAATTAATAATAAATAGGAGAATATTGTGGGTAGGCATGGGAGGGAATTCAAGAGCTTGTGCTCGGAGGCGACTGGTCTTGCGACATGAATGCGGCATAGGTCTCTCATCTATCCTATATCTCATTGTCCTATATCTCATTTATAAAATTTCCAATGAAGAGGGCCGACAGACCTAAGAGGAGGGCCGAGTATACTAGGTCTGTACCTACATATACGTATGTAGTTTTGAGATGGGTTCACCCATCTCTTTCTCCATAATATAAAAACTTCTTTTGTTTTGAGATAGGTAGGCTGATTCACAAGGGCCTACAGATCCCTTATCCATTTAACGCTTGGGTTAGGAGCAGCAACACGTGAGGATTCCATAGTCGAAGGTGATGCGTCTCTGGCGAGCTCCCGCCTGCCGCTGAAGACAAAGAGGCGGCACAATAGAGACGTATGTGCAGGGGAGGTTGAGTGAAGAACATCTGCATGAGATCGGGCTCCCTCGCGATGGCGGGGCCGGCGGTGAGGGAGTGGACCGGGCTGCAGCAGTTCCCCGTGGCCACGCAGACGGCGCTGCATGGTCTGCTCGGCAAGCTCCGGCAAGAGGTGCGGGGAGAGCGGATGAATGCATGGAAATCTGTACTTCATGTGCTCATGTGTCCATAGGGGGATTCATGTAACCTGCATTGTCACGGCGGCGGGTTGCTTGGCGCAGTTTGTGAATTTGAGCACGGCAGGGTGGGATTTTTGCAGAATGTGGATACTCTCACCGTCCTCGTACTGGGAAAGGGCGGAGTTGGCAAGAGCTCGACTGTTAACTCCATGGTCGGGGAGAGAGTTACTGTGGCAAGTGCGTTTCAGGTGAGGCCCTAGTGCCTGCGACTCCGTTTGGTAAATGAAATGGGCAGGGATTTGTGAAAGTTTCTGACACGTGACCACGTCTGCATGTGCGTGCTGTGATATTCCAGGCAGAGACTCTGAGGCCGATTATGTGTTCTCGGTCAAGGGCAGGATTCACCTTGAACATCGTTGATACCCCCGGTTTGGTTGAAGGTGGCTGCGTGAATGATCAAGCCATGGATGTCATTAGAAAGTACTACTTTCTTCACCACTCGTGACAGGTCGTGAGGGACTTTTGGGTGTAGCTTAGCCATGCATACTTATGGGAATGGTAGTAGGGAATGTAGTCTGCATGGCTGTGGGCATTTGGTAACCTTCACACAAGGGTCTTGAGGACAGTTTTTGAGAGAAGCAGCACTGGTATTCGTACCGAGGGGCCAACTTTTTGCCAGTCGTTTGGCTCTCTACTGAAAATTCCTTCACTCCTAGATTTTTTGCGTAGTTCCTCCTGTGTTTGGGTATGACATTATTTTGCTTTCTCTAGTTTTTTCGTACGCTGTTAACATGCAACATGCCCTTGGGCTTGCAGGTTTCTAGTGGATAAGACCATCGATGTGCTGCTTTTTGTTGATCGGCTTGATGGATACCGGGTCGATAGTCTGGATAGACAAGTAATAAGGGCCATTGCCCGCGCGTTCGGGCCTCAGATTTGGCGATTGGGGACGATAGTTCTCACCCATGCGCAATTTTCCCCGCCAGATGGAGTGAGTTACAAAGAATATGTGGCAAAGAGGTCTTCTGCTTTGGAGGCAGCCATCAGGCAAGAGGCAGGGTTCAAGAAGCATGAGCCTGAGGTGAGATTTTTGAGCTTGCAAACTTGTGCTTGACCATCGGTCTGTCAGGTCTGTGTTTGTGTTGCAGAGTGTGATGTGCTGCTAAGGTTTTCTGATCTGTTGTCAGGTACCTACAGTTCTGGTGGAGAACAGTAATCGATGTTCAACGAATGCAGAGGAGAGAAGGTAAGACTTTTCCTTGTATTTTGCTTGTATCTTGTACTGTGATGTGGGCGAGGGTTCAAAGTGGTCAATTCCAACGCTGCAACAAATGATACAGGTTCTGCCAGATGATACGGTCTGGCTTCCTCGGCTTGTGGAGCAAATCGTGGACATTGTGTCGAACGATACACCATCTTTGCTTATAAACAAGAAGCTGATAGAGGGCCCCAACGCAAATAAAAGGGAAAGATTTGGATCCCTCTAATTCTTGCTGCCCAGGTAATTTTCGTGCAGCAGCAGTAGATCGTTCCTCCTGCTCTTGAGCTGAAAGTTTTGTGTCAGCTGGAGCTAATGTGTCAGCCTTGGTGCTTGCAGTTTTCTTTATTTTGAACCCTATTCGCAAAGCTATCCAGAAAGACATAGAAAACGAGAGGCGATTTAGGCCTGCCTGGGAGGTGCGAGCGGAACAGCATATGCGCAGCTCGCTTCTAGAAGAGGAGCAGGCTGGGGAGCAAGCTCTTTCGGAGGCATTCAAGCAGGATGATGACCTTGACCTTGCCGATCAGCTGGAAGACGATGACGATGACGTAGACTTCGGTGACGAGGACTGAAAGGGAATGGAGACCGGTCAGCCCGGTCATGAAGTGCTGCAGCAAGTGCCTGTCGAGCTCTGAGTTGATTTTGCAGGGCACACAAAGTTTTGGCCCTATTCAGTATCGGGGGGTGGCAGTGAGGATGTATGCAGTCTCTTCCTTGCTCCGCGGGATATCATTCTTGGTCGTGGACAGTCCATGACTTCGAGATTGGAGTCGAACACTTTTCGAGGACAAGCGAGGAAGTTATATGTACTATTGAACACAAGCGCAGTGTGAATCAAAGTTTACCGGCATTGGTTGTTTTTAGATAGCCTCGTCCGTTTCACCCCGTCCAACTTCAATTCATGGTTGCAGCGAGTTTCGAATGAAAACACTTATTTCTCGACAGACCGGCTCGATTCAAAACTCCGGAGCGCGGACAGGAAGCTCTTGTTTCTACATGGATGCTACGAGAGACGCATCTTAGTGACACCGCATCTTACTGATACCACAGATACATGGTTGATGGATGAAGTGCAGCAGATGTAGTAACACTCACCGAATTTGCAGGAGATATAGCAACACTCGATGAATCTACAGCTACAGAAACGATCGCTGATCATAAATCGATTGCAGCAAATGACAAAACGATGGTGGAACATAAGTCTGCATTCATGATTCTGTCGAGATAGGAAGGGAAGGGGTAATATCTTTGGTTATATCGAGAGGGATCAAGAAATGGATGGCTTTCGACACTTCGCCGTTCATCTTCCCGCCTTATGCAGCTGCTCCACACTCAACCTCTCGCTTGGACATACGTCTGTGCTCATGCCCGGTCTGTCAAATCTTTAGGAGCAGGCGGGAGCGCGCCGGAGACCCATCTCTTTCGACTGTGGAATTCTCACGTGTTGCTGCCCATAGCCAAGCGTCTTAACGTAAGGAGACCTGTAGGCCCTAATTATGAGGCCAGCCGAACTATCTCAAACTATGTACATAGTAGTAAATATTTATGGTGAGTTTAAGTCTCATGTTTCTTAAGTTCTCAAGCATATAGAAATAGTCAACATCTCTCAACTTCAAATTGTCATCATGGTTTTGGAACTAGGTTACCATACTAATAGTGCTATTAATTCAATGGAGCAACACAACTTGCTCATTCTCAAACCAAAAGCATTACAAGTGGAGGTAGCTATTGATAATATGTGTGTGATTCCATAGGGTTTCAAGGATCAACTTATAATGGTAGGTAAATCAAAACAACCATCGTCATATGTTAGTATAAACACTTGAATTTTTGGAATGATAAAAATATTGGTATTTATTTTAAAAAATTATTGTTTCCTAATACCTTATATAATATTCTATGTTACATGGTTTTGGAACTAGGTTACCATAGAGCAGTTGACCGCTATAACCAACTATATGTAGGTTGTACCCTGCAAAGTTTGGTTCACTATTAAAAGTGATAGTTAGTCATCAAGAGTGACCAACTCACTAAAGGTCAAAGAGACTTGAGGTAGCCAAATTAAAGTTCTTGTTCCCATGATATTTACTTCCCATCAAATAGTAATTGGGTTTATCTCCTCAATAAAAGGCTTCATTATATTCACTTCTTTATGGAGAACTATTTTATTTATACCATTCTTTTTCTCAATTGATCATAGCATACTTTCAAAAATTTTGCATCTTTGACAAATTTGCTAGACAATAACTCCACAAGAATGTTAAGCATTTATGTTCTATGAAATAAAATTTTATAGCAGTTTGTTTGAGTAGGCATGGAGTGAAGAGCATTAAGGGATGTGAGAACAATTATTTAGTGTTAGATGAGCTGAAGGACTATTCATTATGGGGTTGAAACATCAACCACCATTTCCCGCATCAAGACGTACTCCATCTTTAGACTCATCACCATCTTTTCATAGTTGTTCATCAGCTATTTCACCTAGCAATACTCCGGGACCTTCCACATCAGGATCATCCCGATATATGAATTTTCCACAATACTATGTGAATAGTCCAACACGAAGTTCGATATTCTCAGCTCATGAATATGATGATTGCAAAGTACCAGTTTTTGAAAAAGTCACCCCTTGCTCCACTGCACCCTCATCTCCAGCATCAGGAAGAACAGGCTCTTCTAGAGGATTATTTCCTTACAGCGTAGCAGGTGAACTTTCATTGATTTCCTTCATAACAAAATTTGGATTGTAAAATAGTTAAGTGCCTTGGATATCATTGGACTTATGTCCTCAAAACTTTTGTGCAGGATATCCTCATAAGACAACTGGAAAAGTTCAAAGTGCTCGCCCAATTGGCCCTCGTGTTTCAAGAAGCTCTCGTCCAGGCTATAAATGTGAAACTCTGCACGAAAATTCTATATTGGAAGTTAAATCAGTAAAAACAGAGAATGAACATGAAGATCGAGAAGAGCTTTCAAAAGCATTAGTGTTTTGGTCTTGGATTATAGGCTCTTCAATTATCTCTCTCACTATTTTTACTTGCATCATTTTGTGGATAGTATGCAAACCTCACCCTCCCCGACTCTCGTTAAAGGTAAGCACATATCCTCTTATATAAGATAAGCTAAAATGCTTGTTTGGAACAGAAAAATTCTCTAATAAACTCATTTATCTATAGGAGTTTGAAATCATCAAGCTTGAAGAGCGGCAATCTTTTGATGAAAGAGGAGTTCCCACAACACTTGTCAACTTAGATGCAAATGTCATTTTCAATCTTTACAATCCTTCAAAGTATTTTGAAATGCATTTTGATATTATACCAATCACTCTTTCATACTCAAAAGTACCCATAGGGAATGGACAGGTATACATCAATTTAAGTCCACAAAAAAATATACATCAATTTAAGTCCACAAAAAAAAAGTTGCTTCAGTGTAAATATTTTCAAGTCAACATCTTTTTGGTATGGTCTTTGACAGATTCATGCTTACAAAGAAAGCAAACAAAATGGAAGAAATGTAAAGCTAGCTATTGGAAGTGAAAATACTCCCTTATATGGAGCTGCACCTAGTTTTGATTACTTTAGAGCTAATGATTCATACATTCCTTTACATCTCTCTACTTCTTTAAATAGTCATGTTGACATTGTTTGGCATTTGATGAAAGCTCACTTCAATAGTGAGCATGATTGTGAGATTATGGTTAACCCTCACAATTTTAAATTCTTAAAAAGTTCATGTACTAAATAAAATAATTAAAAATAGAATAAATAAGAATAAATGAAAATATCTCTGAACGAAACATCTTACAATTTATAAATAAGACAGGAACTACAACAATCTACCAAATCAGGAAAACTTAACATGTTCTTGGGAGCTGGAATTTTGACATAGAGAGTCTCCCACTAACATGTTCTTGAGAGCTGGAATTCTCACATAGAGAGACACCTGCAGTAATCAATAAAGGTTCTAGTTGGCAAAAAAACCCCAATACATTCAATAGAGGTTTTAGTTGGCAAAGGTTCCGGAATTTTGATGGTTGTTGAGAGCATATTGGGCTCATACCACTGCCCCATTAAGAACAAGATTAAATAAAATGTTTCAATAAAGGTTCCTAATTTTTCATAAAGATCTTTTTTTATTATGTTCATACCTTGATTTTAGCTTAGATTGAACTGAAAATATAGGTATATTAGGATATGTATTAAAAAAAGATATTTGGAAGAAAGCCAGAATTCCAACCCACCATCCACCTCCCTCCTTATATACTGTCGCGACAATTTTCAAAACCCCAAAGGCCAAGGACAAAACCTCTAGCTGTCCGAAGGCCAAGGACTCAACACACCGTCAGATTTCACAAAAACATCAGCCGTTCTTCATCTGCCAAAGGCCAAGGAAAGAAAATTGATGGCCATGCACCAGGGGGTTAGTCTGCTATCACGCTATGCCCTAAAGCGCCGCCACCGCCCAGACCCAAAAAAAATTCAAGGCCAAGGATGATGCCCGATTTTCCACAGCTCCAAGTGCCAAGGAGAATCCTCCTTTATATGCCTTGCATGCGCTCCCTCCAGTCCTCTTGTTGCGCCTGAATCCTTCGCAGATCGCTAAGGGATGGCGGTGGCACCATGCAAATCTTCGGCCCTCGTCCGGAGTAGAAGTTTACTCCCGTTGCATGCGGAGAGTGGTGGCCGACGTGGCCGGAGTAATCAAGGCTGCCATTTCAGGCTGCACCGATCCTCGATCTGAGTTCGGGATTCGTGAATCCGCCTCGCATCGTAAGTCCTCCGACCCTCCCTCCTTTTGATCTAGCCGTTGGACCCCTCCTTAGGTCCGGTTCCCCTCCGTTCCGTCCATCCCATCGGGGGATTGACATCCTATCCTCCCGCTTCTCGTATGGCCATCTTCTCATTGCTACCTTCCCGTCAACAACCTCTCGGTAAGAAAAAGAAAAAAAAGAAAAAAGAAACCTAACTAATATGAACAAAACTATGAGGCATCCGCCTCTTCTCTAACCATGGACCCAAAATTCGGCATGTTCCGGCAGTGGCACAACCATCCTGGCTGCATTATTGAGTGGTTGAAACTGCGTTGCCATCAAAGTGGACATGAGATGCGGGGGGTACATTCCCCAGCGCATTCATGGGTTTGAGGTTTTACCAAATGGCCATTTGAGGTTTTACCAAATGGCCAAATGGCCATGGAGAGGAGGAGCTTACATTCGAACTGCATGGACGAGGATCCTCGCAGTTTTGGGCAAAGGAAGTGTGCATTAGTGACACAGACTGCATGAAAGCCCAGATTGTGTCCTTATGGTCGAGAAGGAAGAGATTGAGCGACGATGACACTTTGGAACAAGGACAAACGACTTTGGATGCTGCTTGGGGAAACACTGAGGCGAGCGATGACTAGGGAGATGACGTTATGCGCGATTCTCTTGCATTGGAGGAAATCGATACATTCGAAGACGATACTAGGAATACTTTGCGTAATGTTGCTGTAGTATTGGATTCGTGAATCCGCCTCGCCACGTAAGTCCTCCGACCCTCCTCCTTTGATCTAGCCGTTGGACCCTCCTTGGGTCCGGTTCCCCTCCGTTCGTCCATCCCATCGGGAGTTGACATCTATCCTCCCGCTTCGTATGGCCATCTTCTCATTGCTACCTTAAAAGTCAACAACCTCTCGGTAAGAAAAAGAAAAAAAAGAAAAAAGAAACCTAACTAATATGAACAAAACTATGAGGCATCCGCCTCTTCTCTAACCATGGACCCAAAATTCGGCATGTTCCGGCAGTGGCACAACCATCCTGGCTGCATTATTGAGTGGTTGAAACTGCGTTGCCATCAAAGTGGACATGAGATGCGGGGGGTACATTCCCCAGCGCATTCATGGGTTTGAGGTTTTACCAAATGGCCATTTGAGGTTTTACCAAATGGCCAAAATGTATGGAGAGGAGGAGTTTACATTGACGCATGGACGAGGATCCTCGTGATTTTGGGCAAAAAGTGTGCATTAGTGACATGCATCGCATGAAAGCCAGTTGTGTCCTTATGGTCGAGGAAGGAAGAGATTGAGCGATGACACTTTGGAACAAGGACAAACGACTTTGGATGCTGCTTGGGGAAACACTGAGGCGAGCGATGACTAGGGAGATGACGTTATGCGCGATTCTCTTGCATTGGAGGAAATCGATACATTCGAAGACGATACTAGGAATACTTTGCGTAATGTTGCTGTAGTATTGGATTCGGTGTTGGCGTAGGAGCCGGTTTCGTCTTCGCTTGGCGGAGAGTAGTTTGGTAACTTCGTAGTGTGCACATTTTCCGAGAACTATTCTGCTACTGTGCCTATAGGCTTTTACTGCATTTGCTCAACATTTTTGTGCTATAGTGGGTTTCAGCTTCCATGCCCGTGTACAAAATTGCAGATAAGGCGCTGCCGGCCGGCAGTCTCAACTACTTCTGCAGTCTCGCTTGCTTTTGGACGCTGGATCTGGCAATCCATGCGCACGTTTTATGGTCATGTTTGCAACGTCTCACCTCAAATAGGGGATAATCGGCCGGTACGCAATTGGACAAGAGGGTCCACCCCTCTTCTAAGGGGGTTTGTATATTAACCCCATTGCAACTTTGTCGTGTTTAAGGAACAGCTGTGGGAGTGAGAGACGATGCCGTTCGGGCTCAAGAATGCGTCCATTTACTTTCAGAGGGTGGTTGACTTGCAGCTGCAAAGGCTGACATTCATGCGATGCTATATCGATGACATCTTGGTGTTCAGCAACAGCCTGGAGGAGCCTCTTGAACATTTGGAGATTTTGTTGCAAAGACTATCAAGCTTGGGGTTGAAGGCACACCCGAAGAAATGCAAATTTGCTTAAAAGGAAATTGAATACTTGGGACATAAGATTGTACCGGGAGGAGTACAGCCCTAGGTAGCCAAGGTACAGGCTGTCAACCTTATGCCAAGGCCCAAGGACGTTGTTGCCTTAAGAGCTTTCCTAGGGCTTGTTAATTATTATCGAAGGTTTTATTAGGAACATGAGCGGTACATGCAGGGTGTTATATGAACTTCTTAAGAAGGGCATTCATTGGCATTGGGAACAGGAGCATGAGCAGGCGTGGAATGACTTGAAGGAGCAACTGGCAGAAAGGCCTATGCTCACAAGGCCCAACTTCGAGAAACCATTCATATTATATACGGACTGGAGTGCAACGGGCATAGGTGCTATGCATGCTCAAACAGACCCATGCGGTGAGGAACGAGTAGTGGCATACGCAAGCAGATCTAACAATTCAGCTAAAGCAAACTACTCATCTTATGAAGTTGAATGTTTGGCTGCAGCGTGGGCCGTCTTACATTTTCGTGTATACTTATTCGGGATTTTTTGGTGGGGATCATCATAGCATTGCACTGGTTGATGACAAACATGAACTAGTTGAGCGGGAAGCCTGCTAGGTGGGCATTATTACTTTGAATATGATATGACAGATGCACAAGGTGCAAGGTGCATCATAATGCTTGATTAGAGGGAACCCGATCATGAGTGAGATAGATGCCACTGGGGCACGGCTAGTCTTTGGAATAGTGAAATCTATGCCCAACGTGTTCATGGCGCTCATGGCCACAACGCGAGAAGCTGGTGGGTGGCTTGATGACGCTGTCCAAGACATTTGGAAACATGATCGAGCTGTACAATTGTTAGAAACCGGAAGGGTGGATGGTTTGAATGACGCCGCAACTCAAAGGTTGCAAAGTAGAGTAGCGAGATACACTTGGAAAGATGGCAAGATGTTCATTGATGATCATGGCGTGATGAAAGAGGTGCCACCTGTTAACGAGTGAGAGAAAATAGTGACTAAGGTGCATAAAACCCTTGGACACTTTGGGGTGAAAAGAACATGCCATATGTTAAGAAATTTTATTTACAGTGGGGCATGAGTTCATGCTCAAACAGACCCATGCGGTGAGGAACGAGTAGTGGCATCATAACGCAGATCTAACAATTCAGCTAAAGCAAACTACTCATCTTATGAAGTTGAATGTTTGCGTGTCCTTACATTTTCGTGTATACTTATTCGGGCGTAGTTTAGGATCGATCATTAGCATTGCAATCGGGTTGATGACAAACATGAACTAGTTGAGCGGGAAGCCCTAGGTGGGCATTATTACTTTGAATATGATATGCGAGATAGTGAGTAAGGTGCATCATAATGCCGACCAGTTCGAGGGAACCCGATCATGAGTGAGATAGATGCCACCGGGCACGGCTAGTCTTTGGAATAGTGAAATCTATGCCCAACGTGTTCATGGCGCCATGGCCACAACGCGAGAAGGCGGTGGGTGGCTTGATGACGCCCAAGACATTTGGAAACATGATCGAAACAATTTTGTTAGAAACCGGAAGGGTGGATGGTTTGAATGACGCCGCAACTCAAAGGTTGCAAAGTAGAGTAGCGAGATACACTTGGAAAGATGGCAAGATGTTCATTGATGATCATGGCGTGATGAAAGAGGTGCCACTGTTAACGAGTGAGAGAAAATAGTGACTAAGGTGCATAAAACCCTTGGACACTTTGGGGTGAAAAGAACATGCCATATGTTAAGAAATTTTATTTACAGTGGGGCATGAGTTCATGCTCAAACAGACCCATGCGGTGAGGAACGAGTAGTGGCATCATAACGCAGATCTAACAATTCAGCTAAAGCAAACTACTCATCTTATGAAGTTGAATGTTTGGCTGCAGCGTGGGCCGTCTTACATTTTCGTGTATACTTATTCGGGCGTAGTTTTCAGTTGGTGACTGATCATTAGCGATTGCACTGGTTGATGACAAACATGAACTAGTTGAGCGGGAAGCCTGCTAGGTGGGCATTATTACTTTCGGAATATGATATGCAGATAGTGCACAGGGCAGGTAAGGTGCATCATAATGCCGACGGATTCAGTAGGAACCCGATCATGAGTGAGATAGATGCCACTGGGGCACGGCTAGTCTTTGGAATAGTGAAATCTATGCCCAACGTGTTCATGGCGCTCATGGCCACAACGCGAGAAGGCGGTGGGTGGCTTGATGACGCCCAAGACATTTGGAAACATGATCGAAACAATTTTGTTAGAAACCGGAAGGGTGGATGGTTTGAATGACGCCGCAACTCAAAGGTTGCAAAGTAGAGTAGCGAGATACACTTGGAAAGATGGCAAGATGTTCATTGATGATCATGGCGTGATGAAAGAGGTGCCACCTGTTAACGAGTGAGAGAAAATAGTGACTAAGGTGCATAAAACCCTTGGACACTTTGGGGTGAAAAGAACATGCCATATGTTAAGAAACAGCTATTTCTGGTCAGGCATGAGTTCACACGTTCAGCGAGTGGTGGCCAAATGTGCCACTTGTGATGCTGTTAAAGCAAGGTTCAATAGTCAAGATGTGGTGCTGCACTCGCTACCCATCATAGGCCTCTTCTTTAGGTGGACTTGATGTCAGAGCTGCCAGTGACGAGGCAAGGCAACAAACATTGTATGTTGATGATCGAGCACTTCTCGAAGACCCATTCCATGCGGTGATTTCCTGCCTCAAAATTTTATTTGATGCGTAACCAGACTATGATGTGACATTAGAGAAAGCGATGCTAGTAGGGCAGCGTCTTGGGTGAATAGGGAGTGACAAGGCCGGTGCACAGTAGGAGGGACGTGTTTGGAGAGCCAGATCCGCGTGCTGTAGCACAAAGAAGGGCGAGTGTACTGTCACCAGCAAGTAACAAACATGCGTTGAGTGTGGACAATGAAAACAACGCAAGGGAGTGGAAGAGGCGGATGGCAGTGGGAGGATAGGACTGCAGCAACCAACAGCAGCCATGGTCAAGGCAGGGGCAAAAAGGCGCGTAATGGACATGAGGCAGTTGTCTAGGGGAAGAGAGAAGGAGGGAGGACTTGGAGCCAAACAACCCCACGCCAGCGCATAGCAAACATGGGTCCGCGTAGCACAAACTCGTAGGCACAAAAGGCACTGAGTGCTCAAGTATCGTGGACATGTACAAAGTATGTACGTTATCCGTGTGACGTATATGCTTATTTTATACAAAATAGAATATGACTCTATGTCAGAGGAAATTACCATATAGTATATGTCACCATGAACAATACGTATATTTTATGTATATGTGTATTCATACGAGTATCAATGGGAACTACTAAGTAAAACTTTGCATGATTTATTGAGGTGAAAGAACGATGGAAAGAGACCATCTAGGAGGGGACAACAAATGGGGACCCGGGGGTCAGAGTGAAGAGGAGCAACTGAGCTCCCTACCTAAAGTGACCAATCGCACTCACAATGTCATATGTAGAATAAACGGCCCGCAAACCACGGAGGAAGAGGAAAAGGCATCACCCACCGCCGCCTTATGGAGAATCGCCGCTGAGAGCGCCTGAAGAGCAATAGAAACCCGCCGGAAGTATGCCGTGAAGTACGAGAGGGACAAGACTATGCCCGCACAAGATGGTAAGCTTTGGCACAAGACTTGATGAATTTGTCAAAGTCCTCGCCATTGCCCCATACGCTTTAGAGCAAGCGGATAAAGAGGTGGCCCGCTTGCATCCCGCTATACTTATGGACCTTGAGAGCCAGACGGCAAAGCAGCCATGACCGCTGGTGATGACTGCGAGGTGGCGCCACGCGTGGTCAGAACCACTACATCCGCCACCACAACCGTCGCCACGACAAGGTATAAGTCCGCCCGATTGAACGACCGTAAGAAGAGTATACCCGCCCCTCCGCCATATAGCCACTTTCGCGAGCAATGGCAAACATGACGCCACGGATGGCGCCATGAGTGGCAATGCGATGACTGGGGACAACGAGCAAGGTGGACACCGAGACGCCAAGGTGAAGAGCCGCACTCACAAGTGAGGAGCGAAGAAGCCACAGCCGGAGTAGGCCGAGACGGAATCGCATCGCAGAGTGAAGGTGGTTGGTGCGATGTGAAATCCTGATGCATGGGCGGGGCCAAGAGCCAAGCACCGCCTCCTTCCTGCAACAAGAGCGAGCCGCGCCTAGTGGACCTCGAGATGGAGGGGTCCCGGAGGATGATCAAAAGCTCGGCCGAGCCGCTCGAGCAGTAGATGCCTCGCAATCCCTAAAGCCATGTTGATAAATGTAGAGAAAGGAGGGAAGTCCTTCCGAGCATCCGCCGATAACATGTCTCCGGCCCGCCTCAAGGACGATTGAGAGAGAAGGTTCCTCCTCCACACTTGATACGAGATCCTCGAGAAAGGGCTTGTCATGGAGGATGAAACGGAAGCCAAGGCAGAGAGGGCCCAACTCCCAAGAAAGCCGCCGGAAGAGACCTCCGATGAGAGCCCCACGCCCAAATTGCACAGCAGGATGCTTGCTGGCCAGTCGCCCTGTGGCACTCAAAAGCCCCGAGCCCAAGATGTCCCCAAGAGTATCCATAATCTTCAGATCAAACCCCGAGCCGGACAAAAGGACCGAGACGAGGCACAGACGGATGAGGTACCTGTGGCGCCTAGCAAATGTAAGGAAAGGATTCCAAAGGCCACCCGAGCATCCTCCAAAGAAAGGGAGGTCTCAATATGGGAGAGGTCCTCTGCAAGGGCCTTGTCCAGAAGCTCCCAATGAAGTCTGGGAACCAAAGGGGACCCCAAGAACTGCATCAAGAGCCGAGCAATCTCCCCAGGAAACCGCAGTAGTGATCCCCGACGGGGACCGAGACGCTGCACTTGGACATCTTGACCTTCAAGCCCACCAACGAAAGCTCTAAGAGAATATCTCAAAGGCCTCCTTGACTTTGTCCCTGTGCCCGAGGATGTGAGAATCGCCCCGCCAACGAAGGGAAGACACAGCCGCTGCTGGAGAGGGCGGCCCCAGTGGCCCTATAGTGAGCAATAGCGAAGAGAGCACCGCCTAGCGGTCGCCTTGCCCGGTACCGGGCCGATTCCAAGACGGAGACGGCGAAACTCAAGAGACGTTTCAGGTAGTAGAGGTTGGAGGACCTCCGTAGAAGCACCGGACAAAGGGTATAAGACTCTAGAGACGCCGCCAAGATCCCTAAGCTCCTCAAAGATGACGCCCGAAATGGTATTGAAGGCGCTCGACATCCACCGTAAGACTACCCAATCCGGGTGGGTATCAAGGCAAGCCACCCCTAGCACCATGCACTGCAGCCTGAGTGGCAATGCCAAATTGAAGGGGTTGAAGTGCCGCCGGAGAAGGGAGCGCAGATAGAGATAGTGCGGCCGAGTAGCCGCATGAAGGCCTCCCAACCGCGAGTGGGCGACGCCTGAGTAAAGTGCTTGTCCATAGCGAAGCCTACTAGCCGCAAGAACAAAATCCGGTGAGGCATCTCTCCACGAGCCACCGCAGCAGCCTGAGAAAAGAGCTCGGAAAGCCGCTAGATGGATCTGGGGAGAAAGAGGTCCCTAAGGTGTTCGAACACCATTCCCGACAAACCGCATGAAAGACGAGGGTTGTGGAGAGAGCTGAGCAAAAGCCGCCTGTCCAGGAGAAGGGATCCTCGGGACATAGTCGGATATGTCCGGGAATGGCATCCTTAGGTGGCGGATGGAGGGCACGGAGGGCAATTGTCTCTTCTCAAGCGGAGGCCAAAGGGGACGGGTCAAGAGCCCTAGCAGGCATATTCACCACCGCCAAGCAACTTGCCCAGAGGTTTGTTGCATTACCCAGACTAACCGCCGAGCGTGATTCCGCCCGGACTTGGCAAGACGCAGACGCCTCCTCCTCAAGAGCCACCGCCAACCACCAAACGCCAAGACGGCTAGCAACTTCACTTGCCTGAAGCTCCTAGTGCAATCAAGACACCATCGGGGAGAAGAAGGAGGAGACCAAGCTAACTCATCCCGGATCGAGTGCAAGGCGATCTAGGGAAGACGAAATGCCGACGGCATCATCGTGAAGGTGCCGAGGTCAAGGCGCGACATGGAAAGCGGGTTTCAACATCCCAAGGATGTGATCCACCGACCGCAACCATTCCTGTGAAGAAAGAGGCACCACAAGGAGAAAGCTACCGCAAAGCCGGGCACGTGGAGGAGGTCGCAAGGCACTTGGGCAGCCTGTAGTCCGGTCGAAATCTTTATGCATGTGCCCGAGGTGAGTTTTCACCCCTTGACGCCGCAGAGTTGAGCATGATCGACAAGGAGTGTCCTCGACAACACGGAGGGTGTGGATCGCCCATTGGATGGGGGACGAAAAGGGCCCGCAAGCTTGAAGGTGACAGGTCAAGAGGTACCGGGACCGAGGGCAAATGACCCCACTGACCGGACATACAGAGTTTGAGTCTGCATGGCGAACCCCAAAAGGCCGCCAAAGGGCCCCACCAAGAGGGGTGCAACCCATGTGACCACCGCCAACCACCAAACTAACGCCCACACTTGTAACTCAGCACCCAAAAGCCGGGCAAGTGTGAGATCCCCTATAATGGAAGAAGCCCAACCGAAAAGCGTATAAGAGAATCAGATGAAAATGGTATAAAATAAGCATATACGTCACATGGATAACGTACATACTTTGTACACGTCCACGATATGTTTACTTGCCTCGCCACGGAGTGGCAAGAAGCGGAGGAGGCGGAGGAGGCGGAAAGGGACCCAAGGAGCGGAGGCCACGGGCAACAGCCCCCACCCGAGCTCTGCCCCAACCGGGAGAGGCAAAGGGCTAGCCTGACCCTTCACCACCTCCGAGCCCTAGGAGGAGAAGAGCGGAGAAGGAGTTTGCGGCCAAGAGGGCCAAGGAAGGCGAGGCTCCGGACCACAGCACTCAAGACCTAAGGGTCCTGATTAGGTCCGGAGAGCCCAGCCTGCACTGCCTCCCGACTGCAGAGATGGCGGTCCTGACCTCAGAGATGCCCGCGCCCACAATGGACTTCGGCATCTCCTGCGGCCGTGGAAGAAACGAGTTCTAGCTACCGGGCCATGGACGGTATGCTTTGGGGTCTCGGAATGAGAAGACCCAAGAAGTGGAGGCCACCCGGCGGAGGATGGTGGAGCTTCAAGGGCAGGTAGAGGCGGCCCAGGAGGCGAACAAGAAGGCGGAGTCCCTCGCCCGAATCGAGGAGGGAAAACGCGGGGAGGCGAAGCGGGAGGTCCGGACGGTCAAGAAGACCGACCAAGACCCTTCACTGCTTCAAGGGCGGCGCAGGAGGCCCAAGCACGGGCTGAAGACCTCTGCAAACGAAGGGAGGGGGCGAAGAAGGAGGCGGAGGAGGCGGAGAACGCGCGACTGCCGAGGCGGCTCGGCTAGACCAACACCAAGCCAACGAGGCTCAGGTGAAGGCGGCGCGGGAGGCGGAAGCCGCGGCTAAGGTCGACCGGGATCACTACCGACGTGATCGGAACCGGTGGAGGGAGACGGCGGGGGTAGCCGCGGCTAACCTGAAGGCCGAACAGGTGGCAGCGGAGCAAGCACGGGCGAGCCGTGAAGAAGAAATGGAGGCCAGCACCCGGGAAATAGGGGACCTCAGGGTGCAGCTGCAGGAAGCAGAGGAGCGGCGACAGGAGCTGGAAGGCAGCAAGGACACCCTGGAGCTGCAACTCCAAGACGCGTCGGAGCAACACGGGATTCTCAACGGGAGAATCCAAGACTTCGAGCAGGAGATAGAGCGTCTCCAGCTTCGCTTGAAGACGGAAGAGAATAGGCGGCGATCTAAGGAGTTGGACGTCGCCAGCCGGAAGGAGCCGGAGGAAGCTGTGAGCGGAGATACCGCCCGCCTGGAGAAGGAAGTGGCGGATCTCCGTGTAAGGATGAATGGAGGGACGAGCCTGGAGGAGGAGCAGATAAGTCCGCTGATTGCGGGAGGGGGAGCGAAGCTCCATGGCCAGCAAACTGGTGGAGCTTCAACGACGAAGGGAGGAGGAGGAGGAGGCCACAGGAGGCCCAAGCAGGCTGCAGGAGGTGTCGGAGGCCGCCTTGGCGGCTCGGGAGTCTGCCCGCCGCTTGGAGCTCGGCGGAGACGATCCAAAGAAGCGACAACACGCCCAACCGCCGAGCACCTATGGAGGAGGGAGTACCGTGCCCGGCCCATGTGGAGGAGGCACCAACAAGTCGATTCATTTTGCCTACTACCACGCTGGAGCTTCTCAAGGCACTGAGGTTACGCCCCCGGGCAGTGGACTTCCCGTGACGGGTCAAGGAGGAGCGAGGGAGGAAGGCCCCGGAGACAACACGGCCACGAGGACCTTAGGAGCGCTGTTTGACAACGACAGCAGGGCGGGAGGCGAGGAGGAGCAGACGTGGGGCAAGGTACTGAGGTAAGCACTCCGCACCTCACCACGGAAGGAGGGGAGGAGGGCCCTGGGGAGGCCGTAGAAGGGGCGCAACCGGGAAACCTAGAACCACGAGAGGGCTCAGTGGGTGAGCCATTGATAAGTCCACGGGGCGAGCCTGTGCCATGAGTCCGGACTTTGTCCGGACTCCTGAAGAAAGGCCGGACCCCGAGGTCCGGCCTCCTAAAGAAAGTCTGGACTCAGAGGTCCAGACTCTAGTGACAAGACCGGACCCTGAGGTCCGGACTGGGGCCGGGCCCAAGACCGGACCCCAGAGGCAAGTCCGGACCCCGAGGTCCGGACAAAGAAGACTGACCCAAGTCCGGACCCCGAGAGAAGACCGACCTAGAGGTCCGGACTCGAGTCGAGATCGACCCCGAGGTCCGGACTCGAGGCGGAAGGGAGCCACCAATCACCAACCCCGGCTGTAACCATCTCTTGAGGCCACACAGACGAGAGATAAGAGAGGATGGGGAGGAGGATTTAGTGGTGATCGCTGTTGTCGCCGCCACGGTAGCGCACCGACAGAGTCTCGGGAGAGGTAGGGGCTACCCGCGGATCATCCGATTGTGCAGCTGTCGTGGCTAGGCTTGGGCCGCCAAGGCGGAATCAGGGGCAACCCAGCCCACCACCGACGGCGTAGATAGGTGGAATAAGGGGAAATAGTAGGCGACCGATTAGTGACCAATCAGTAATAGGTGGAATAAAGACGCCGACCTTGGGCGTAGTATAAGAGGGCTGAGGTTGCTCTAGTAAAGTATCTTTCTCTTGGTGTTGATGCCGCGTTTCCTTGCAGGCCCTTGTGCGCCTTCTAGCTAACGTGAGTCCTGAGTCACTGAGCAGGCCGACAGCCCCGGGGAGACTGATCAAGGTCCTCGTGACGGACCCTAACATGTGGTGGTGTGTGCAGGAAAGAGCGATCAAGGACCCTTGCTCGTCCGGCCCAGCCGGCCGGACCCAAGTCCGGACTGAACGTAGGAGGGACTCCGGAAGGGCGTGTAGAGCCCGGACGGAGAAGCCTGGCAGAGCGACGGAGGAGGTCCGGACCGCGCAGCCACCCGCGTTCTTTCTCCAAGGACGATGAGTGTAGTGTGAATGGTGAGAGGAACGGACTAGAGGAACGAGTAATAAACTTGAGTGATACGGACGCAAACGGGTCCTTAAACGTTTGGCCACGCCGGGCCTAATCGGTGAACGTTACGGGTAGTCAGTCGTAAAACAATGAATGTGTGTGTTGAGTCTGAAACGGGTACTACGTGAGGTGAGAAACGATTGAAACGTGGCCAACGGAGCCTATCATTCTCTTGGGAACGGACCCCTTACTACAACGACACGGGATTGTGCGCGCCCGGCTGACCGTCAGCGGAAGTCGCGCCACACCCTCCTCCTCCTTATAATCTTCCCCTCCTGTCCTTTCGCTTTCCCCCTCCTCCTTCTTCCCTCTCGCCCTCCTCCTCCTCTACCTCAGATCCCTCTCCCCCCTTTTCTCATTGCCTCTCCCCTTCCTCCTCTCCTCCTCCTCCTCCTACTCCTTCTCCTCCTCTACCTCAGATCCCTCTCCCCCCTTTCCTCCTTGCCTCTCCCCTCCTCCTCTCCTCCTCTTCCTCCACCTCCTCTCCCCTTCTCGCCTCTCCCTCCTTCTCCTTGCCTCAACAGCAGAGTGAGCCTCGGACCCACCTAACTTAGACATAGGTAAATAATATTATGTTTAGGTCACCTTTAAAGGTGACAGTTAATGGGCATGTTACTGTGATATTCATGTCTGGGCACCATTAACAAATAGTTGTGAAGAGAGTGCAAAGAAGAGCGCTATGAAAAACAGTAACTAATTGTACTCCCAATGGGGTGTAATAAAGATGGGGGAGAGAGAGAGAGAGGGTCCTTATTCTGATCATGTTGCAATTGCATGAGGAATTCATAAACAATGCGTATGAGAGAGGGATGTAAGCAGAGGGTGAAGTGGTAGGAGAGAGCAGTTCGTGTTAAGATTGTAGGCCCACTTGGGGAAAGAAATGACAAACTCAATACCAAGCCTCCAAATGATGTTGCAAGTTAGAAGTGTAACATAAAATTGCAACAACGACTGTAACATAGGCTGCCCTTTCTAGTAGGGTTCAACGTCTGCCAATTTCATTTGCGGTGGTCCCTTCCCTTGAGTAACAGTCTCTGTTTCTGTAATTTTGGTTGAGAGCCACTCTAAAGTTAAGGTCCTTATAACTCTGGCTGACTCTCTAAGACACATCAACTGTCTGACTAAACGAAGATCCGACTGTCCAACTCTCTGGTTTTTCTCTTGTACGTTCAACTCCTTTTAGTGGGTCCTCTTGTCTATGTTTTGCAATAGTGACGCCCACGCTTCTTCTTTGTGTGCCTCAATGTCTTTATCTTCTTGTGTTCGTTTTTGTTTGTTAGACAGTCTGACAGTCTGACTAATGACTCTTTCTGACTCTATAGATGAAATCACTGTTGACTGTAAAGGACTCTGGCTCTACAAAGACTATTTTGTCCAGGTATTTAGCAAGACCAACCTGCAAGTTACTGATATAGCTAGATACTGCAAGCGTAAGTTGTAATAGTTTGCTGGGTTCTACAGTAGCACGTTGTTTGCGTACATACAACTGCAGTCGCAAGCGCATGCAATTGCATAGTGACATTGTTCACGCTTCTTCATTTGTGGGCTCTGTAATTCTGCATCTTCTTGTGTCTGCCTCGCTGTTTAACAGTTCTATTACCTTAGTTGAGAGCACGCTAATGACACTATCTGCTGTACAGAAAATAACGCCTTTGTTTGACAGTGCAATGACTCTGACTCAATAAAGACTGTCTGTCCAGGCTCACACAAGACCAACCTGGAAGTTTCTGATTAAGAGTAAGTTTAGTTTGCTTCTGGTTCTGCAGTAGAACATAGTCCGCGGAGATAGTGCATGCATGCAACTGCAGGCGCAAGCGCATGCAATTGCTGCATGCAGGTAGCAGTGTAGGCGAGAACATTGACTACGACCGTTCCCACTTCGAGTCGCATGCCTGTAGCACCTGTAGTTTAGAGCTAATTTCGATTTGTTCACAAGTCGATTCAGTTTTAAGTATATTTTCATAACGCCTAAAGTGATCCCCCTTTCAGAATGGAATCAGAAAAAGAGAGCAACGACGACATGGTAGACATCGAAGAAGGTAACCGTCATTTCTTTGTTTGACGCTCGAATGGCCGTTCTTTTTACTTCGAATCGCCGGTTTCTTACTTTCGAACATATATTTGACAGAGCAACTACGTCAGGCTGTAACTAACGAACGCTGAGCTACCATGGCCGACAATCATGTTCCCGCCCATGGGGATCCAAGATATGACACCAAACCGGAGTTCGAAATCCCACTCCTTGAAATAAGAAAGATTGCAGAAAAAGGTACATCTGTGGAAAAAGATTTTCTGTTAGAAAAGATACTACTGTTGAAAGTTCTGTACAACGTGACTGACTGAATGCATGTTTTCCAGTTCTCACGGAGCACACTATGTTCACATCTATGGACAAACAAGACTTACAGCTCCTTTGCCAGGTGCCTGCTCAACTGGACAAAATAAAAAAGGTACGGAGTTTTGCTTCTCGACCCTCAAAGACTACCTAACAATAAAATTGTGTTCAACATGGTTATCAAGTCTAACTTACAAAAATTTACATGTACAGGATATTAAAAAGAATTTACGAACAATAGCACAGTTAGAGTTGGAGACAATGACTCTAGTGAGAAGGTTTAACGAACATCAAATCTCAATTCAATCAAAACTAGAGGTAAACAGACAAATGCGTTGACATTATGTAGTATTGTATTGCCAATTAGTAAACAATTTATTTACAGAGTGCTGCAGAACAAGCGGCTGCTGCTAAAGAAATAAAAGACAAAATACACGAAATTGACGACAAAATCAACAACACAGACATCTCCCATCAGGTTGGGCAAAGCAATCATTGAATTCTCATATCCTGTTTTTCCTATACTTAACCAATTTCTAAATTTCTAAAGGAAAAAAGGAAAAAAAAATAAAAGAGTCTGAAGACAACGCTCCAACTTATGGCCCTTCAAAAGAGTTCACTGAATTTGGCAAATGGATGAATAACTTTCAGTATCCGCCAATTTTCCAAGATTTCAAGAACATATATGTTCCCATTTGGGAGCATAGTCTTAAATACCCAGTGCAGCCAATCCTCAATGAAGATGGATCTACACCAACCTTTCAGCAGCATATAGAGATTCAGAAAAGTAAGTATCTTTGGATTTTTATTTTATAAAGTTAATTATGTGCTTTAATTTTTCATCTTGTGATTTTGCAGAGATATCCGAAAACCATTCAAAATAATGAGCTGAAAACTACAGACTTGTTGTCCCTTATGGAGGATCCAGAGACGACAAAAAACATCCAGAAGGTATATTCCTCAAATGGAAATTTCTAACATTTGCCCTTCTTCCAGAACTTAAAGTCACACTCTCGCAGTGTGGAGAATCTTCACAGCACCTGCATAATGTTAATCAGAAAGGTATTTTCCGAGCGGGACGTACTTCGACTTGAAATGGAGGTAACTTACTAACCTGTTCCACCTTCGTTTGTAGCTATCGAAGAAACAAAAGGAGTTGTTTGCACTGTCTGAGGTTAGTATAAAAAAATACTAGTTTTCAATTTTAATAAGTTTAATTTCTAACAAATGATATTGCTTGTAGAAATATTCACGTATGGACGAAATCTTTGAGATGATAAACTTTTTATCCGGACTGTACAACGAGCAAAAGAAAAGACATTACTCTGAAGACTATGCACCACAATCACTGTTACACCCCATCAACCCCGATAGAATATGACTTGATTTTGACACCATAATGTCCAGAAACGCGGTTATAGGATTAAAGCTGGGACTTCTTATAATAGCGAAAGGTATTTTCCGAAAGGACGATTGACTTGAAATGGAGGTAACTTACTAACTGCTCCACCTTCGCTTTGTAGCTATCAAGAAACAAAAGGAGTTGTTTGCACCGAGGTTAGTATAAAAAATACTAGTTTTCAATTTTAATAAGTTTAATTTCTAACAAATGATATTGCTTGTAGAAATATTCACGTATGGACGAAATCTTTGAGATGATAAACTTTTTATCCGGACTGTACAACGAGCAAAAGAAAAGACATTACTCTGAAGACTATGCACCACCGGAATCACCTGTTTACACCCCATCAACCCCGATAGAATATGACTTCTGATTTTGACACCATAATGTCCGTAAAACGGTTATAGGATTAAAACTGTTGGGACTTCTTATAATAGCGAAAGCAGAAATGGTAACTTGATTTACCCCACAATTGACATTAAAGAGAGAGAAAAAAGAATTATAAGCTAGGTGGGTAGGGCAGCAGCCCTTAAAATGGTCACAGACCTCGGATATCGCCTCGGTCTGCAGTCAAGTGGGGCGCGCGTCTCGGCCCCAGCCTCGGCCGCTCCCTTATGCTGTGGAGCGGACTCACGTCCGCGCCTAAAAGCGGTCTCGTGCGCCCCTCCGCGTCCATTCCCTAATACCTTCAGTTGGACTCAAAAAATCAGCAAGTATAAGGGCCACAAGATATGTTAGATTATCAGCATCCATCCTCCCCCACTCACCCCCCCAGCTTGGGAAGAGGTTGCACCAACCCAAGCTGGAAACGATCTGACACACACTTTCCAACGACTTGGCAGCTGTTGCTGTAGGTGGAGAACTGTTCCAGCAGCTTGTACGCCCGCTCAACGGCTGGAAATTCAAGCGCAACGGGTGCAGTACCATGGTTGATCTGGCACTTCGGTGAGAGGTGGTGTGAGACAGAACAGGTGATAACCCCCGTTGCAACCATATATTGCACAGGAGCATGAGCTTTGTGTCATCCACCCTCCTATAGATCTGACAGGGGTAGTCTGCTGGTGGAAT
Organism: Anthoceros angustus; assembly: GCA_010909165.1. NCBI lineage: Eukaryota > Viridiplantae > Streptophyta > Anthocerotopsida > Anthocerotales > Anthocerotaceae > Anthoceros > Anthoceros angustus. The sequence continues at coordinate 336,143 of MU008150.1, forward strand.
CCAATCTACTGTCACGATGTTAGGATCCAAGTTAGGCAAGTGGCAGAGCGCACAATTCTTCATGTGATCAGTCAGGGTCCGCCCATGTGACCCCTGTAGCAGCAAAATGTCATTTCCCTGCACCTCCTTCACCCGGAGCATATGTCTGTTGGTGTTAGTGTCCAAGGTGTTGCTGGTCTGACGTTGAAGATACACAAAATCTCCGACCTGGAACTTCTTGAGCTTGGGCCTGAAGCTTCCACTGCGGGTGTGCGCATATCGTAAGGTATCCCAGTGCTGGGCAATGCGCAGATTTGCCATGGCCATGGGCATCACTTGCTTGAAGAGGGCTGCCCTTTTGCCTACGATTCTGGCCCATGTGGCTGGACTGTCCAAGTCCACCACCTGGTGCTTCTGTCGAGCAATGGCACTAGGCGGCATGGGTTCTCTTCCAAACAACAGGAAATATGGCGAGAAATGGGCCAAGGCTGCATGCTTGCTCATGCCATAGCCCATTGCAATATAAGGCAGGGCCAAGTCCCAATCCATCTTGGGCATTTGGAGACATAGCTTGCAGAGCCCTTTCTTAATTGTTTGCACCATGTGCTCGGTTAGACCATCGGCCTGAGGGTGGTCTCGGCTGGTCCGGCGGTGATCTATCAGGGCCGGATCTAGGAGGTCCTAGAATTCCCATGAACTTTGACCCTTGGTACATCGAGCACTCCATGTGACCGCCAAATCTTCCCAACACATTATGCAAGAATGCTTGTGCGGTCATGGAACTCTTATCGGGAGAGACACTACCTCCACCCACTTGGAGAAGTGCTCCATCATCGCCATGGAGAAGTGCATCCATCATAGGAAACGGTGCAACTGGGGATCTTTGAATGGTGAATGATGTCTTCACCCGATCGCATTGTTCTAAAGCCACTGTTGCTTCACTTGCGGTGCACATCCCATGCCAAGAGAAGTGGGGAGTGAGCAAAGCTGTAAGTTCGCGTAATTAAAATGTCTGCCACAGCCTCGGATATCGCCTCGATCGCGCGTCTCGGCCCCAGCCTCGGCCGCCTTTATGTTGTGGACGGACTCACGTCGGGCGCCACGGCCTAAAATCTGCCCCGTGACGCCCTCCGTCCATTCCCTAATACCTTCAGTTGGACTCAAAAATCAGCAAGTATAAGGGCCACAAGATATGTTAGATTATCGTGATCCATCCTCCCCACTCCCCCCTTGGGAAGAGGTTGCACCAACCCAAGCCGGAAACGATCGACACACACTTTCCAACGACTTGGCATTGCTATTGTAGGTGGAGAACTTCCAGCTTGTACGCTCAACGGCTGGAAATTCAAGAATCTGCAGTACCATGGTTGATCGCGCCCGGTGAGAGGTGGTGTGAGGCAGGCAGTGATAACCCCGTTGCAACCATATATTGCGGAGCATGAGCTTTGTGTCATCCACCCTCCTATAGATCCGGCTGTAGTCCACGGAATCCAATCTCTCACGATGTTAGGATCCAAGTTAGGCAAGTGGCGCACAATTCTTCATGTGATCGGGTCCGCCCATGTGACCCTAGGCGAAAAATGTCATTTCCTGCACCTCCTTCACCCGGAGCATATGTCTGGTGTTAGTGTCCAAGGTGTTCTTTGGTCCGGCGTTGAAGATACACAAAATCTCCGACTGGAACTTTGAGCTTGGGCTCAAGCTTCCACCGCTGTCGCATCGTAAGGTATCCCAGTCTTTGGGCAATGCGCAGATTGCCATGGCCATGGGCATCACTTGCTTGAAGAGGGCTGCCCTTTTGCCTCGATTACGGCCCATGTGGGGGCCCAAGTCCACCACCTGGTGCTTCTGTCGAGCAATGGCACTAGGCGGCATGGGTTCTCTTCCAAACAACAGGAAATATGGCGAGAAATGGGCCAAGGCTGCATGCTTGCTCATGCCATAGCCCATTGCAATATAAGGCAGGGCCAAGTCCCAATCCATCTTGGGCATTTGGAGACATAGCTTGCAGAGCCCTTTCTTAATTGTTTGCACCATGTGCTCGGTTAGACCATCGGCCTGAGGGTGGTCTCGGCTGGTCCGGCGGTGATCTATCAGGGCCGGATCTAGGAGGTCCTAGAATTCCCCGCGGAACTTTGACCCTTGGTCTGTCAAGCACTCCGCGCAGCCGCCAAATCTTCCCAACACATTATGCAAGAATGCTTGTGCGGTGCTGCGGGAACTCTTATCGGGGAGAGACACTACCTCCACCCACTTGGAGAAGTGCTCCATCATCGCCATGGAGAAGTGCATCCATCATAGGAAACGGGTGCAACTGGGGATGCTGAATGGTGAATGATGTCTTCACCCGATCGCATTGTTCACAAAAAGCCACTGTTGCTTCACTTGCAGCACATCCCATGCCAAGAGAAGTGGGGAGTGAGCAAAGCGTAAGTTCGCGTAACACCAAAATTGTAAGGGTATTAAAGCTGGGACTTCTTATAATAGCGAAAGCGAAATGGTAACTTGATTTACCCCACACAACATTAAAGAGAGAGAGAAAAAGAATTATAAGCTAGGTGGGTAGGGCAGCAGCCCTTAAAATGGTCACAGACCTCGGATATCGCCTGATGCCTCAGTCAGGCTCGGCCCCACCTCGGCCGCCTTTATGGTGGCGGACTCACGTCGGGGCGCACGGCCTAAAACGGTCTCGGCCGTGACGCCCCTCCGAGCGTCCATTCCCTAATACCTTCAGATTGGACTCAAAAATCAGCAAGTATAAGGGCCACAAGATATGTTAGATTATCGCATCCATCCTCCCCACTCACCCGACTTGGGAAGAGGTTGCACCAACCCAAGCCGGAAACGATCGACACACTTTCCAACGACTTGGCGGTGTACCGTGGGTGGAGAAGCTCCAGCCTTGTACGCCCGCTCAACGGCTGGAAATTCAAGAACGGGTGCGCATACCATGGTTGATCGCGCCCGGTGAGAGGTGGTGACAGTGATAACCCCGTTGCAACCATATATTGCGAGCATGAGCTTTGTGTCATCCACCCTCCTATAGATCCGAGCGGGGTAGTCTGCGGTGGAATCCAATCATCGTCACGATGTTAGGATCAAGTTAGGCAAGTGGCGGGCGCACAATTCTTCATGTGATCGGGTCCGCCCATGTGACCGATAGACAAAATGTCATTTCTGCACCTCCTTCACCCGAGCATATGTACATTGGTGTTAGTGTCCAAGGTGTTGCGGTCGACGCGTTGAAGATACACAAAATCTCCGACTGGAACTTCTTGAGCTTGGGCTGAAGCTTCCACCGCTGTCGCATCGTAAGGTATCCCAGTGCTGGGCAATGCGCAGATTTGCCATGGCCATGGGCATCACTTGCTTGAAGAGGGCTGCCCTTTGCCTCGATTACGGCCCATGTGGTGATCCAAGTCCACCACCTGTCGAGCAATGGCACTAGGCATGGGTTCTCTTCAAACAGGAAATATGGCGAGAAATGGGCCAAGGTCGCATGCTTGCTCATGCCATAGCCCATTGCAATATAAGGCGTACCAAGTCCCAATCCATCTTGGGCATTTGGAGACATAGCTTGCAGAGCCCTTTCTTAATTGTTTGCACCATGTGCTCGGTTAGACCATCGGCCCGAGGGTGGTCTCGGCTGGTCCGGTGATCTATCGAGGGGCGGATCTAGGAGGTCCTAGAATTCCCATGAACTTTGACCCTTGGTACATCGAGCACTCCATGTGACCGCCAAATCTTCCCAACACATTATGCAAGAATGCTTGTGCGGTCTGGAACTCTTATCGGGGAGAGACACTACCTCCACCCACTTGGAGAAGTGCTCCATCATCGCCATGGAGAAGTGCATCCATCATAGGAAACGGGTGCAACTGGGGATGCTGAATGGTGAATGATGTCTTCACCCGATCGCATTGTTCACAACAGGCCACCTGTTGCTTCACTTGCAGGCACATCCCATGCCAGTAGAAGTGGGGAGTGAGCAAACTGTAAGTTCGCGTAACACCAAAATTGTAAGGGTATTAAAGCCCAATGTACTTAGACTAATACACTTAGTCTAAGTTAGGTGTCAGTTAAGTATCATTAGTTTAGCTGAAGCTAATCACTAGGAAGCTTCTTGTGCTCCTTCCTAGGGGCTTCTTATGGAGCTTCCTAGGGAGCCCTGTTGGAGGGTATAAATACCCTCCAAAGCCTCATCTCAAGGTGAGAGAGTTACACTTGCCTCCTCCTCTCCTCTCCTCTTTCCACCATCATGGGCTGCCACAGATCCTTCAAAAATGGCCCATGTCATTGTGCGCACGCTTGATGAGGGCGCCTCTGTCTGTTGGTGGGGGCACAAGCCGTAGGACCTGAGCCTAGGACAGGCCTGAGTATGGGACAGTCCCAGGGTAGGGACTCCCGAACCACCTCCAGCATCCAAGCCTCGCTTATTTGCTGAGACTTTTGATTGGGTCATGGGGCCTGAACTCACCACAGAGCAGAAAGCGCAGATACATCCCCTTTTGCTCTAATACCAGGACTGTTTTACATTCTCCATGCGAGATTTGAAGCGATGCAATGTGACCACTTTTCGCATCAATCTGACTACAAGGAGCCTATCTACTGGAGGCGCTATTGCTCAGCAAAACCGAGTGGGACATGGTCGATGCACACTGCCAAGAGTTGCTTGCAGCCGGGCTCATTCGCCTCCTCTTCGATTATGCCCCACATGGATGCCTCCCAAAAGGACAGAACGGATGTGAGAGAAGAGGTTGTGTGGAGACTACCGGCCTATCAATGCAGTGATAGCCTAGGATCGGTATCCCATGCCAACACCGGAGGAAATCTTCGACAACATTGGCAAGTCCACCTACTTCGAATTCTCAATTTTGGATCTTCGCCAAGGCTTCAACTAGGTGCCTGTCGCTAAGGAGAACATCAAGAAAGTAGCCTTTCAGGGCTCCCAGCAGCAATGGGAATGGCTGGTGATGCCCTTCGCCTTCAAAAACACGCCGGTGACATTCTAGCGTGTCATGGACATAGTACTTGCAGGTTCAGCGAACCTTATGTGCTACATCGATGATGTCTTGGTTCACAGCGAGGATTTTGAGTCCCATATTGTGGACCTGGAAGACTTGTTTAAGAGGTTGCGGACGGCGCAACTGACGTGTCACCCAGCCAAGTGTGAATTTGGCATGGACACCATCGCATACCTTGGTCATAGAGTCGTACCCGATGGGGTGATGTCACATGTTGCCAATGTGCAGGCCATCTTGCAGATGCGTGAGCCCATAAACGTCTCCGCCTTGTGAGCTTTTCTCAGCCTATGCAACTAGTACCGAGTATACATTCAGGACTTTAGCCGAATCGCCAAAACTTGCCATTGAACGACTTGCTGCGAAAGGATGTTGCTTGGGCCTAGATAGAGACGACTTAGCAAGCCTTCGACATGCTGAAATTGAGCTTGACAGAAGCTCCCGTCATGACCAGACCTGACATCTCCAAACCGTTTGTGGTACACACGGATTGGAGTATCCTAGGCCTAGGGGCTGTGCTAGCCCAGCAAGACAAAGATGGACAGGAGCGAGTAGTGGCGTATGCTTCACGCAGCTATAATCGGGCGGAAGCCAACTACAGCAGTTATCAGGGAGAGTGCTTGGCTGGTGTATGGGCACTTTTCATAAGGGGGAACCCATCAACATCCTTGAATTGATGCTGGAAGGCCATGATCAGAAATGGCCACCCTGGAATGACTCCATCGTCCAGGGGCCATCCCCATTGCCCGTAGGGATAGCGTCGAGTAGGGCACGAGGGCGTGCGGATATGATCAAAAATGGCCACCTTGGAATGACTCCATCATCATGGGGCCATCCCCATTGCTTGTGGGGATACCGTCGAGCAGGGTGCGGGGAATGTATCGGATATGATAAAAAATGGCTGCCTCGAACTGACTCCATCGTCCTGAGGCCATCCCCATTGTCTCTAGGGGTACCATCGAGCAGGGCGTGGGGACATGCGGATGGTGTCCAGTTCAGTGAGAGATGGCGGCAGCAAGTTGAAGTCGAAGGCTGATGTGTACCTGGTCCTTGTAGGGTTAACCCCACAAGGATTGAGAAACTGAAATTGAGCCTTTTAAAGATTCTTTTGCAGGTTTAGTAATTGTTAAGAGTTTGCTCTGTGATGATAGTGTACAGTTTTGAGCATCTGCTCATACTGCATTTATCCATCTAAAAAATTTGGCCAACAGCTGCTATAAAGAACCGCCTGGCAATTGTAAAAGAAACTCAGGCTTAATGGCCGAGGTCACTGGTTGGGCCAGTAACCCACATTCCTTTGAACGCCTGACCTGTACCACGCAAGCTGTCGTCGCATTGACGTAGTCATGCATATTGATCCTGGGTGTAACATTTTTTCGAAAAGACCTAGAATGATCATGGAGGAGACTTTATTATGAGATGGGAAGACCCATCTACCCCAAGAGAAGGGGGAACAACCCTTAGGAGGGCACTAAACCATAGGGGACTAACCCCCGTTAAGGAAACTAAAAAATTCCTTGCCCATGGCCCCATGGATCTCGATGGCGAAAGGGATGAAGGCATGCCTCTATTGCATAGGAGACTACTTATGAACCTTCACCGTGGCACATCCCTCCGCCGCCCACCCTGGAGGGTTGAGGATCACATGCTCAAGTAGGGTTAGCGGCAACCACATTTGCAACCGAAACGTGGTCCCCCTAGACCAAAAAAAGGTCCGCCCCGAGGGAAAACCCGTTAGGCAGAGTGTAAGGGCACTCGCTGTAAGGAAAGAAGCCTCCTTGGCCAACAAAAACATGACACCGCGAACAGCATCATGTGTAGCAATGCGCTGCCCACCCGCGGAACAGCGAGCAAGGTGGGTCCCCAAGTCGTCGAGGGGTGCCCCCACAGCTGCAAGCCTGGAGAGAGCAGGCCAAAGGCTAGACCACGCCTAGGCGTAACCTCATCGCGGTAGAGAAGAGGCTGGTGGATTCAGAAAGCCTGAATGCAAGGCCGAGCAAGAAGCCATGAACCTGCTCCCTTACCTGAGCAAGAGCAGAGATGGGCACGAGCCGCCCTAGGGATGGACGAGTCCCGAAGAAGGGCCACCTGCGCCTGGCGATATTGCTTCTCCAGGAAGGACGCTTGAAGTTCGTAGAATCCGGCTTCGGTGAGCGAAGCAAAAGAAGGTAAGGCAACCCTAGCCTCTGTGGGTAGGGAATCTCTAACCAAATAGTCCACATGCATGGCAAACCACCTTTCTCCACTCCCGCGATGAAGGACTCCAAAATGCGAGAATCCCTAATGACGAAGCGAGAGACCAGGATGAGAGCAGAGAGGGTCCAACTCTATCTTGAGGAAAGCTGCTGGTGCTAAGGCTTTTGTAGCCAAAAGACCAGTGCCCCCAAACGTGACAAGGAGAGACACTTGTTGCCTGGCCAAGTCCCTAGCTTGCGCACTCCAAGGTGCCTGGGCCAATGATATTGGCAAGTGCATGCATAACCAGCTTGTTAAAACCTCTCAGGCTAGACAAGAATATTGGGAATGGCAAAACTGTGCGGAGAAGGTAGCTTGGCCGACACGCAAAACAAGAAAATAGAATATTGAACCCTTTTCCGCAACATATCAGTGGACATTCGAGTTAGAATGTAGTCGGTGCACCAGTGGGCGAGGTGTGAGAGAGTCCCTCAAGGCTTGAGTGGTCAGTGCCCTTATACGCTCGATGGATAATTGCCGCTATGGACTTGATCGGGAAGTACCCTTTGGGCAGGGCCCGTTCAGTGCATGTGCGGAGGAATTGTGAAAAAAAGGGAAAAAAGATGGGGGAGTGCCACTGGCCGCAATGGTCCGTCTTCGCCATCGCCGGCCTCCGCGGCGGGTAGTCTTATGCCGCTTGTGCGCATTAACATGCCAGGACGCGTGGCAAGGCGGGGGCCGGCAAGGGCTGGCGTCCACATCCCAGGGTTTAACCATGGAGACTAGGGTTTAACCATGGAGAGTAGGGTTTAAGCATCGAGACTAGGGTTTAAGACGTATACATAAACTCGGACGCTTTTTAGCTAGAGTTTTCCACCCCGCACAGCTTGCGGCAGCTGTGCTTCTTGCACGATCTGTTTGTAGCAGTCCATAGAGGCGCGCTGGGTTGCAACCTATTGCAAAGATGGGGAGACCGCCGGGAGGCCCTGTTTTCAGGTTCACGCAGAGAGAGGTAATTGCCTGGCACGTTGCATATGTGAGATTTGTCCGGAAATAAGCGCCGAAGAGCGTCTCATTAGTGTTCTTTGCGGCAGATTGATGAGATGAAAAAGGCCCTGGTTGAATCTGGTGGCGCCACGCCTTCGACGGACGTTATAGCAAACCTTCAACAGTCCTTCAAGTATGCTCTCTTTATGCCGATCGTTGTAAGAGCTTCGGGCAGATTTTTCTCTCACGTTGGAGTAAGCTTACGTTTGGCTTTTCTCAGTTTTTCCGATGAGCGATTGGGGCATAAGGAGATCACGCATAAGCAGGTAACTTCTGTGTTAACAGATAAGAGTGCACTTCTGAGCCTCACCTCTGGGTTAAATGTTTTGGACAAATATGTTGCTAGCTAACATTTCACTGTGTATGCAGGTGTGGAATTGGTTTCAGAACAGAAGGCAGCAACAGAAAAACAAAATCTCAAAGATGTCCGAGAAATTGGGTCATGAACACACTCCTTCTCCTGGGCCTGGAAGACCACCGAAGAACCCTCATACCATCCCTGCAGGTAACTTCTGTTCTTATCCTCACATTTTTGGCCTGGCTACAAAATTGTCGCCCATAGCATCTTCGTTTACCAAACACTGGCTTTTGTGTCTTGTATGGTGCACCAGTCAGAAAGCCAGATGGACAACCTATGGAGTTTGAAGCTAAGTCCATCAGAGATGGTGCATGGTATGCTTCCTTGGAGCGGAGCCAACTTTTCTGTTTCTTAACGTTGAACAGTTCTTAATGTTGCCTACTCTTCTTATCCAGCTTATGATTGAATCCAGGTATGATGTTTCGGAGTTCATCTCTCACAAGCTATTAGAAACCGGTGAGCCGGTATGTTGGCGGTGATCCACTTGAATGGACCTGTAGGATCGAAGAGTACAAGTTAAGGCAGAGAGGCTTAAGCAACTCCTTGTCCCTGTTATCTGCAGGAAGTGAGAGTCAGGTATTCTGGATTTGAGGCTGAAGAAGATGAGTGGGTGGATTTGAAAACATCTGTACGGCAGCGATCTTTACCTTGTGAAGCCACAGAGTGTGTGGCTGTTCTTCAAAACGACCTAGTTCTCTGCTTTCAGGTACGGGCTACCATGATGTTGCAAATGGAATCAGAGACAGTGAGTGGAGGCTGTAGTTGAAATCGTTCTCATCTGAACGTGCACATACCATTTTAAAATGTAGCAGGAGGGTCTAGACCAGGCAATGTACTTTGACGCCGATGTTTTGGAAGTCTCGAGGAGGAGGCACGATGCTCGTGGCTGTCGGTGCAGGTTTTGGGTGCGCTACCGGCATGATCAGTCGGAGGTAAGGAAACGTTGGATGCAGTCTTGAATGGATGAGGTACCCTTTGCAGAGTTGCATGATTTCGAGCTCATGGCCCCCCTCACTGTGGACAGGAGATCGTCCCTCTGCGAAAGGTGTGCCGAAGACCGGAAACAGAACACAGGTTAAGTCAAGTGACGAGGAAAATTGTATTACCTGACGGATCAGTTGCAGACAATTAAACTTCAGAGTGCTCGAATTGGGTCAACCCTAGCAGGTTTCATATTCGCTACTCTGTTACCGAATTAAATTCATCGATGCGTAATACATGTGGCCAAGCCTGTGTGGCAGAGCCTTTTGTACATGACGAGTCATGCCGCTGCCGAACCGCCTTCTCTAGAGATAACGCGCTCCATGTTCACCACTCGCGTCTGCACCATGTGGAGGGTGTCGCTGAGCGACAGGATTCTCTTGCGGATAGCGCTGAGCCTACTGGCAGGCTGTGGCAACAAGGGCATGGGCGTCATCTCCAACAGCTTGTCCAATTCTTGTCACAGAAAGGCGCAGTACTGTTACTAACGTCACTAACCGGTGATCAAGTAAAAGAGCTGAAACGCGTTTCCAGCGACAAGCACCCCTACCACTGGCCAGACGGTCGATGCTCGCAGCCAGTACAGCTTGGCTCTTGCAGGCGCCCTCGATGCTGCCTTCCAGATCTCGGATGGCGGGTCCTAACACGGACGCGATTCCTTGTGCCACAGCCTGCGCGCCGTCCTCGGGTTCCCCCATCACCTTGCTTCGTTTCACCCTAGGGGCTGGCGAGGAGATACGAGGTGTAAACTCGCGTTAAAGACCTTGCAATGGATTTCTCTTCTCCAATTGACAATTCTTGATATAACCAGTTTTTCCCTGCCCTACGCGCCTATTGATCTGCCAGCAGATTTTTGACACATGGCCTCATAGCAGTGTTGAGGAGCATGTGGAAGCAGCTTGCGTGCTGTAATCGAACAATAGCGATATCGTTCGAGGCAGGAGCTTCGCGTTTCCGGCGGAAGGAAGTGAAACTGAGACTATCCCGGTGCAGCTGGGGTTCGGGTTTCTACCTCTGGAACTGGAAGTGCAACTGCAGTTTGTGGGTATGTACTTCTTGCGATATTGCCTGGGCGGAATGAGGCTTCAAGCTTCCTTCCCGGTGTTATGGATAAGAATGTCGCTTTTACACTCCAGTTATGTCGGGGCAGCATCGGCTGATCCACTTCTTCATTCCCTCTCAATACATCTGTCTGCTGTGCTGGGCAGTGGAGGCGTGATTGTTTGCGGTACGCGGAACCGTCTTGCAGGGAGGCGGTGACTAATGAGCCGTCCCGAATCTTGTAACAACGCGCTCTCCCACGCTCTGTAGGTTGGTGATGGGCTGCCTGAACTCCAAGCCTGGCACGATCGTGCTGCCTCCCGGCTATGAGGACCCTGCTGTTCTCGCTGGGGAAACTGCTTGTGAGTTTGCGCATTCTTGGAGGAAGTAGGCGACGGTAGTTGGGCGTTTGTAGCCACCGTTGGACCTCCGGGCTCACGCATTCCTTCTCCTGCTGTTTGCAGTCAGTGTTAGTGAGGTTGAGGCTCTGTACGAGCTTTTCAAGAAAATCAGCAACTCTATGATTCACGACGGCCTCATTCACAAGGTCAGTTGGTTGTCTGGGGTTTGTCTGGGTTCTGCTAGGGCACAGAGAGGTGCTCATGACGTGGGTGCGGGATGTTGAGGCTACCCGTTGCTTTTCTTGCAGGAGGAATTTCAGCTGGCTTTGTTTAGGAACAGCAAGAGGGAGAATCTGTTTGCCGATCGGGTATGGGTCATCCTACGGTTCTGCCGCAGAGTCTGTTTGTAGTGAGCTGTTTTCGAATCTGACTGTGCTTTGCTGCTGAGAATAAGGGAAGGAGTCTGGCACCTGACTTGCGTCTTGCCTCAGCAGGTGTTTGATGTCTTTGACACCAAGCGGAATGGTGTGATTGAGTTTGGAGAGTTTGTGCGATCCCTCAGTGTCTTCCATCCCAACGCTCCTTTTGAAGACAAAATCAACTGTGAGTTGTGAGGCGCCAGAGTGGATGAAGTTGTCTAGGTCGTTTTCGGAAGTGACTGAGAGTCTCTCTGTCATCTGTGCAGTTGCCTTTGGACTCTATGACTTGAGACAGACTGGATACATCGAACGGGAAGAGGTGTGACGGTTGTACCCTGCTTTCGTCGCCTCTGTTGTCTTTGCTGGCACTCTAGGTTTCTGAGGTGTAGCATGCATGATTGAATTGGCATTTTAAACTCCTCATGCACCACATGATGCCGTCCAATGGCTCTGCAGTCACCTTGTTGTGCATGGGTCACGACGCTGACTGAAGCGGGTGACCTTTTCAGGTTCAACAGATGCTTTTGGCACTTTTGTCAGAGTCTGATATGAAGTTTTCAGATGATGTCATCGAAGCTATCCTGGACAAGGTATGTACTAGCTGTTGCTTGCAGTAGCTATGCTTTGCTAAGACACGTGAATGCCTACTTAGGTTGAGACTTGTAATGGCGAGGCGATTCTCTGTGAGCTGTGTGTTTGCTGGCGGCACTTAGTTGTGTGCCAGTCACTTTCTGCACAGCGTTAGAGATCATGCATACCAGCTTCATCACGTGTTAGTCTAACAGAAATAACGAGGTACATCACTTGACTAGATATACGACGAAATTTAAGAGGGAAGTGTGTTGAGAACCTGCATACTTCTGTCACATGTGTATTGACATAACGGTTCTGAAGGTGATGAGGCCCCGTATGCCTGGTGGGATGCCAGTCCCCGCTAGTGCCCTCCCTGCAAACTCTGATTGTAAGAAGCTTGTTTCGTTGTGCCAGACATTTGCAGAAGCCAACACAAAGTGTGAAGGCAGGATAGACAAGGAAGAGTGGGTCGGCCTTGTGATGAAAAATCCAGGGCTCATGAAAAACATGACCCTCCCTTATCTCAAGTAAGTGTTCTCACACACATGGCCACTGGTGCTAACTCTCGTGCCCACTAAAGCTTGGTTTTTGGTGGAGAGGCATTCATTTGCGTGTTGCAATGTGTTGACACAGGGACATCACAACCACTTTCCCAAGCTTTGTTTTCAACTCGGAAGTGGAAGAGATTGTTTGAAACTTCCAGTGCAAGCACGTTTTCAAGCGCTGTATGCATTACGAAGTTCAAGAAGTATTCACAGTTGCTTTCAAATGGTAGGTACTTTGGCCATGCGTTGTCTTCTTGTGACTCATGTTGGCATGGCCTCGCGTGGCAGCTAGCAGATTAGGAAGTGTGCCACAGTCAACTAAGTCATTAAATTCGTTAGATTCCAGATTGCTGTGGTTGTCAACCTAGAACTGCGTCCTGAATTCTGTCGATAGCCTGAGTCGCTGGCAACGCGTTATACCCAGGTTTGATAGGAAACCTTATAGTGGAGATGATAGATGAATGTGGTTTCTGTTCACCACTTGTATAGTGAAGGCGTGTGAGATCGATCATGCATGCTGAACCAGTTGCCTGGAGAGAAACAACTGAACGTTCTCGTGAATCCATCTGCAATCTTGGGGGCTGTGAAGGGAACCTGGGGGGAGGCCACCCATCCTTCTTGTGATGTGGAAGCTCATGGCAGTACCGGCGGTCGTTTGTGATGATCCAGGGTAGTAAGTTGTACAACGGGACCGTTTTTTTATAGGGGACAACACTACACGTGGTTTTCAGTGGAGAAAGTGGGCAGGCATCGCCCTCGCAGCTAGTGTCCAAACCGTCTTATGAGTAGCGTGAATTTGAATATTCAAAGGATAGATTTCTCTCTCGAACTCGCCAGAGTCTGTCCTGTCCTGCCCCTTGACTCTCCCTTCCCTTTGTTTTTTGTATCATGCATTTGTCACCGTGTTGGGTGATGTGAATCACAGTCGCATGTATTTTGCCTTGCTCTGTTGCTACAGGCAGAAGGGTGAACCTAGGAGGAGGTTGACGAGCAGTTCCATCCTTTTCCCGAAGAGGTTGCAATATCAAGTAAGTTGCGGGAGATGTGGACGGGGAGGAAAATGGGTATGTGTTCTTCCGTAGATGCTGCTACTGGAGCCTGGATCTAAGAGTGGGTGTACTGTTGATGGTCTGAGGCATGGCAATATTACTGGTACCCGGTATATTATGGACCTTGTGTTTTGAAGTGGTCACGCTTGCGTAGACATTGAGGTCCAGCTTGCGGTTCTGGTAATTTGGCCAGGTGATGTGGTGAAGTTGCTGTCCATTAGAGACGCTTTAGCATCGCTGAAACTGCCATCCATGGATGTCTCTCGACCTGTGGACAGTCAATCCGGCATGACAACAGATGTTTTCTGCAGACTGTTTGTTTTCGTTGCACATGTTGCTATTTAGAGGTTGCAAATCGTCTATGCGATGGACGCAGCTTAATCTGGTATTACCTTTACTTTACGAACTTTACAGCGCCTCTGGCTGCTCTCTCGTGGTTGAAACACGCTCTAAATGTGCCCAACTGGGGATGAAGGATCGGTTTCTCTGATGACCGTAATCAGCTCTGCCTTCTAATTTAGCATTCATTAACAGAATTTGTGATTAATTTTAATTTTATAGAGCAGGTGCTTTCTGGCTCAGGTTCGGTGTATAGAGAGATTAATTGTACCCACTCCCTGATCCACCTTCTCTACCACCTCCGTTTGAAGTTGCAGCCTATCCGAGACACGGAGAGCCTATTTCTCGCCATGGTTTCACCCAGCTGCAGAATGGAAGTGCCCACGATGGTGATTCAGATACCCAGCTACGACCGTAACTTTATATTACCCAGGTCGGAGCGCGCCATAAATCATGATGCAAAACGAAAGGACAAGGGAGTCCGTCCGCAAGGCAGGCGCTCGTAGGTTCTAGAGCCTTCCCAACCCTAGCTGCCACGAAGATACATGCTCACTTAGTTATACTATGTGTGCTATACTCTGCAATAACCACGATGGTATTTATCGACAACTTGACTGCCTGGATCATCCCATACATCTCCAGCTTGACAGCCTGGATCATCACAAACACGTCCGCTTTGATGTTGTTGTACATCACAATACATATCGAGAGATTGCGTGCTTAACTTCCCAAAATCTCCTTATAATAGGAAATCGGGACATTAGATTAAAAGATTCTCTACGGCCTTTTGCTGCTGTTCTGATATGAGCTTCTCCTCGTGATCTTCCTGTCTCTCGGGTTTTTCCTAGCCTTATTACATAATATATCCAGCTCCTTTTACTAAAAAAGTATCATGACAAAAATTTGTCCTTAGTGGACTTAAATAAAATTCTTCTTCTCCATCATAGCACGTGCTTATTCATACGTCCCAACATTTCAGATTGGTTGTATTCAATTGGTTATCTCTATTAGAAGATTTATTTAACAAGCATATTAATTGGTCTCAAGATCTTAACAAGAAAGGAAAGTTGAAAACTACTTCTCTAGCAGAAGATTTAACAAGCATATTAATTGGTCTCAAGATCTTAACATTGAAAGGAAAGTTGAATACTACTTCTTTGGGATTTAACACCAGAAAGGCTAAGAGCTCAAAATGAGACCTCCTAACCACTCGCCATACTTTTCCAATGAGAGGACTCATGAATAAATTCTAAAACTTGTATACAACTCCTTCTTTGTTGTGGGCATAGAGACGAACTTTGTCTCCATACCCATATTTTCTAATCTACCATTTTATGTCGTGCTGGTTTTGGAAACAACCCCACGCTTTTCACAACCGATAACCCATCATACCCGCATACCGCACCAGCCAAGATTAGGGGCCTACACGAAACAAACTATCTCGCTATGGAATTTGGTGGTTCCAACAATGCTTGAATATGCCCTTCTCACATGCCTGAAACCAAGGCGCTAAGCCAATGGCAACAAGGGTCGTTGGTGACTTGACGGATGAGCATTTGGTACCTTGTCCTTGTGCACCTATGAGGAGGCACATGATCTGACCTCTCTTTGTCATCTCCGCGTTTTTACATGTGACCATAAAAGTAAAGGAGGAAAACATTTCCTACCGATTTCCTACTGTTTTGGCAATGCAAGCTGCCAAGTTTCTTGAGAGTGTGTAGAGTGGGTGAAGTGCAATAGGATGCTTAGCTGCAAAATCGATGACAAGAAAGTTGCAATCTAGAAGTAGAACCGGAGCTAATGTTCCAATTGGCATGGCTTACCCTTTCAAAGAGGATTGATGAACAAGGTAGCTTAGTGGATTGTGCCGGAACTGAAAAATATTAAATTTTGATATATTTAAAATCATTTACATAAATATAATTAAATAATATATATTATTAGTAAGAATAAATATCTTTTTATGATATGTAAATTGATTTTGTATCAATTATGATATTCTACAATATGGTAAACGATCACCATGACACAACATCGGTGGCTTTGAGTTTCTCGGTGTGAAACCCCTAATATTATATCGACTAATGAGACAAGAATGGGGACAATGTGGAGCCATCTAAGTATTATACCCCACTATTGATATGAGAATGTGGACAGTTCATTGTGAACCACCGGGCCTATCATAGAATGGCTTCCACGGACTCCAAACAGCTAGAGTAATAACACTGGTGAAATAAGGTAGAAAGATGAAAAGTTGAAAGAGGTAAAAAGTTAAGTTAGTTGCTGCCCTGTTAAGAAGATGCATGTGTTGCATGCTTCATGCAATCTCCCGTTAGAGGAATTGCTATAGCCACAAATGAAGAGTTACCTAGAGAGGACTCTTAGTGATCAGTGGTCTGTAAGAATCCCTAGATTTAGCAGCTGCCTAGTTGAGGTCAGGCTGGGGGATATATAAGGGCTAGAGCAAGGGCTTTGAGGAACAAGTGGGACTCACTCTTTGAGAGGGCAGGCAGGTGTATGTTGCAAGCCTTGTGTTGAGAGAGCTGTGGAGAGCTAGCTAGTGAGCTTGTCGTGTAATCTAGGGCAATAGACAGTTGGGCGTAGATAGCCAGATTCCATCGTTGTATTCTTGCAATAAATAGCCAGATTCCATCGTTGTATTCTTGCAATAAACATCGTTGTATTCTTGCAATAAACATCGTTGTATTCTTGCAATAAACCTCGTTGTATTCTTGCAATAAACCTCGTTGTATTCTTGCAATAAACCTCGTTGTATTCTTGCAATAAACATCGTTGTATTCTTGCAATAAACATCATTGTATTCTTGCAATAAACCTCGTTGTATTCTTGCAATAAACATCGTTGTATTCTTGCAATAAAGAGCAGCACCTCGAGGAGGTGTCCTGCGAGTCGTCTGTGGACGGCGGGCTACTTGGAGTCTAATATTGTGTTGTGAGGTTGAGAATACAAGTATCTTGTGGAGTGAATTGATGAGGTCCTAGACTGCTGGGAAGCCAGCACTTGTCGCTTCCTTACTAGCTGCACAGTGAGGGGTGTTACTTCTAGGGCAGAAATGTGTGAACCAGAAAACGAAATAAGTAGAGATAGTGCGACAAACGGCCTCCTACGGTGTCCTATTTCCTGATTCATATTAGTAGTGGGATAAGCAGAGTTTCCCCAGCGAGCACAGTCCAGTTCACTTATGCGATTCTACCAAGCAACCACAACCCAAACGAACTCCACTGGCCAACAAACACCCTGCATCTCATATGCCTTCACCCATGATGTGCCAGCCTGTTATCCCATCAACGTGTGTGATGCATGGGCCGTAGGACCAACAATAGGACTCCTTGGCTGTAGGGGCAATGGGCTGAATTCTCACTGTTTCAAGATTCAGGTGAAGAGGACTTGTCCAACAGTTTCCAAGGTCAAGTCCTGTCTTCCCGCGCAACGTGCGAGGGTCCAGGCAGCTGGCTCCCTTTCTTTTAGCAGGGTTGTGTTACTTTGGAGCCCATGTTGGAGTGTACCTGTTCACTTAGGCTATGGGCGCCCCCTTTTCCGATGCATACATGGCTAATCGGTGCAATGGCTGACGCCGGTGGCATTCTCGCAAAATCCATCACCCATGCACGGCGTTGTACGCAGATTGAGGGTGGAGGGCGTGGCAATTATTGACAAACCGGCCTGTTGGCCAATTTTGCCGTGGAGTGCGCATCTATCTCCCGCTGTGAGATTGGAATTGCGGTCATGGGAGCCTCTTGTAGCGCCGCGCCTGGTGGATTGGGATGCAAGTCTCCCGAGCAGCATGCAAGCTATGAGAATGCAAAAGCTCTCGCTGAGACAACTTGTTGTAAGTTTGTCGATGGTTTGTGGAAGACGACGACTTGAATTGTTTCTTCCATGTCTCCTTCTCCTGCATTCCTGCGCATTCAATTCATTGCGCGCGCTGCCTACAGTTAGTGTGAGTGAAGTTGAGGCCCTATACGAGCTCTTCAAGAAAGTGTGCCCTTCCCTCGGGGTCGACGATCTCATCCACAGGGTGAGTCGTACCTTTTTTTTATGGGGTTGCTTAGGACAGGAAAGTTCTCTCTAGATGGATGCGTGGCTCTTCCGAGAGAAGTTTTCAGGGAGTGTGGATGCGCAGGATGCTTTCAGGGCGGCTCTGTTCGTTACCCGACCTATGCCGGATGGAAAGAGGCGCGCGCTAAAGAGAAACGTGCTTGCGGAGAGGGTATTGTTGGTCCATTGTAGTGCAGCCCTGTACTGTAGACATTTCTAGAGAGTCATTTTGTGATGCTTCATAACCTTCTGTTGAAGTCGCCTCATTGCTGGCGATAGTGCTACAGAATTGACCTCTGTACAGATATTTGACGCCTTTGACGCCCATCGACAAGGTGGGATTGGATTTCCGGAATTTGTGCGCTGCCTCAGTGTGTTTCATCCCGATGCTCCTATTGAAGACAAAATCGCTTGTAAGTTTCAACAGACTTCTGCAATAGTCGGATGAAGTAGCTGTTTTTCAGCAGATCTGATTTCGGCTATCATCACGCAGTTTCATTTGGACTATACGATCCCAACAGACTTGGCTACATCGATCGCGCACAGGTTTAAGATCCCTTTCCCTTGCTGTAGAGCTTTGCACAATGCCAGGCAACCAGGTGTTTGCCTTTGTGTTTTTCAAAAACTGAGGTAGCTCTAGGTTACTGATTGTGTCAATCTTTTGCAGGGATGCATTTCTGTAGGCATGCACACCACTCAGCGATTCCTTACCTTGTTCTAGCATGATTTTATGCCATGGTGGTTTTCTCCTTTCAGGTCAAGGAAATGCTCGTGGCGGCATTGGCAGAACCTTGTTCTAGCATGATTTTATGCCATGGTGGTTTTCTCCTTTCAGGTCAAGGAAATGCTCGTGGCGGCATTGGCAGAAACTGGCATGAAGTTTTCCAATGATGTTCTGGAATCCATTCTTGATTCGGTAAGGGATTAACTTCTACTCAAGAATATCTTTGCACTTAAGCTTTGTAATCAGCGCCATTTCTCACCTGCTCACGCCTTGTGCACTTTCAGCATCTTTGTCGTGATCACACCCCTGTTTCCTGACAGCGGTAAGTTGCGTTCGGCAAAGTTTCTGCACAGCATTACAAACGATGCATAACAGCTTGGCCACCTGCGAATCTGCAAGGCTGAACTAGAGGTACTGTTACCATAGCTATGGTTCTGCAAATCTGCTGAAGACTGGGTAACCCAGATTTGAGCCAAGGGACATCGTACCCCGTATCATTGCTTGAGCATAGGTGGACAGACAGATTGTGAACTACTTTTCCAACTGTGACATATCCTGGCTTCGTTTGTCCCAGACTTTTGCAGAAGCCCGACCAAAGAATAAAGGCAAGATAGACAAGGAAGAGTGGGCTGCTCTTGTCACGAAAAACCCGGCCTTCCTCAAAAATATGACCCTACCCCAACTCCAGTGAGCGTCCTGTTCCTCATGCCCCACCATTTATGCCCCGAAATTTTGCGCTTTGAACCCACTGCATTACCAAATCGTCGTTCTTTCATGTGCAGGGAGATAACAAGAACGTTTCCGGACTTCGTATTCTACTCTCAGATTGACGAAAACGATACGATCTTAAAACCAAAACGCAAACTGAAGTAGTGACATTATTTACAGATTCTAGCTTGTTAATGTACACCGGGACGGTCATCCTCGGAAATAACCCGGTCGCCTGGTCGTGAATACATGTTCGCCAGGACATTCCAGGCATGTAATGTAATTTCCCGGCTGGAGCCATCGTGACTACGTATTCGCCAGGAGATTCCAGGCATGGAGTGTCATTCCCCAACTGCCCAGGCAGCTGCCAACCTTCATTACCCAGAGTAAAATGCTCGACTACCTAGAAACGCCGAACCGTTACCAGTGAGCTCGATAAGAGGAGGCCGTGAACCCACCGGTGAAGACAAAAGTGAGTGCATGCGCTGATCCCCAGAGAAAGGGCTGACAGTCGTGGACGACCTGTCCTTTCCGGGATGTAGAGGACTCCGCCCGATGAAGTGCCTGCGAATGTCATCCAGAAAGGAGCTCTCACTCTTCTTCTCCTTCCAAGGCTTCCTCTCCATGTCCTGAGTTGAACTAGGCCTTGTTTTGTTTTCATGACTTCTGTCAGGAGTTGGCTGGGGAGAAGGGACCTGCTTCATATGGCCAGGGGAGTTGCGAACCAAAAACTGTTTCTGGATTCCGTTTAGAAACGAGACTCTATTCTTTGGCACCGAACTGTCCCTCTGTCCCTGTAGATTCTGCGGAACTCCGGAGTCTGCAAAATCAGAAGGTAGGCCGCGGTCGTCACCAGCAAGATCCTCACCCATATTTCGTCCTTTCTGCTCGGAATTTTTCACTGTGGTTTTTCTGCGCAGCTTGCCAGGGAAAAGAGACTGAAAGGTGGGTATCGCGGTCTTGACTTTCTCTGCCGGTAGATGTCTTTTCACCGTCAGATCTTCCGGCCTGATTTCGGCACCTCTGTTCGAAGTACCGTCCAGAGTCTTCCTGCCGGGCAGCTGATGCTTCCAAGGTGCAGCATGTGTGTTCTTGCTGCCGGCTGGGGACACCCTTTGCTGCACCTGTTGCTCCGTGGGCAGCTGATACTTCCTCCTAGTTTTGCTCGTCTCCTTCGTACCCGACTCTGGCCAATCGTCCACCATGTTCACTGTCCAGCCATTGCTGTCCTCTTCGGCGCTTTCGAACGCAGAGTCTGAATCACTGCTCGGTTCGACACTGGCAAATTCACTGCGGTCTTCATCTGCATCCCACGAACCTCCTCCAAAACGTCTGTCCTTAAGATTGTTCCTCTGAGAGCGCTGGCTGCTGAGATGTCTCAATCGATCCCGAGATAGTCGTCTCGACCTGGGCATCTCAGAATCTCCTCTGTCGGGAAGTCTCTTGTAGGGTGAGTCAGCATCGGCACCCCTCATAAGGTAAGGGTCAGAGCCCTGTCTCATAGGGCCGGAATAGCTCATGACTGCATCTACCCTCTTGGCAGGCTTGCGAGAGTTGGTAGGCCTAGGCGGGCATCTCACCTTTCCCATTTCGCTGACATTTCCGTCCGTCTCCCTTGCTCTGGGGGTTGCATACGTGCTACGTGAATCTTTGCTGCTAGAAGTCTTAATACGGCCCACCAGATTGTCGGGTTGACGCAGTTTCAATGGTCCAGAGTTGCTCATATCGATGCTGCCGTCGAGCTTCTGCCATTCCGTCGGCTCCAGCGTTTTGACTCTGACTTCCGTGCCTGGAGCAGTACATTCCCCGCCTTCATGGTCACCAGCTGCCTGAGACAAGTATTGAGAAAGCTCAACTGTGTCCAAATCTTTGTACAAGCCAGCAGTGCGCCGATGCCTTGAGAAGCCCATGGGAGCAACCTTCCTGTCCATGCCCGCGTCACATTTGTATCTGGGAGTGTCGAGTAAAGGAGGGCTCAGTTTAGACGGAATGTTGACTGGCCGGGGACTCCGCAGCTCTCCCTGTAGCACAGATGTCTTCCGAGACTTGGGTGACTCATTGGAGGCTTGTCGGGGCCCTCCTGTCTGGCGAAGCCTGGTGCCAGCCTCAAGCAGTCTACTTTGCTCGATTGCATGGCGACCCTTGACCTGCTCTACCGTTGCTCTTAGATGCGACATGCCTGACTCCAAATCCCGGACTTTCTGCTCAGCAGTCTCAGTTCTGGACTTCCACTCGTCTATCCGATCAGCAGTGGCTCTTAATTCAAGAAGGGTTGACTCCAGCTCACAGACTCTCTGCTCGGCCACTGTGGCTCGTGATTCCCACTCAGCATGTTGTGTCGCGGTGGCTCTCATACTGTCAAGGCAGGACTCCAATTCAGACACTTTCTGCTCGGCTGTTTGGGCTCTCGATTGAGACGAGGACACCTGGTGATTCCGAGTGGTTAGAATAATCCAGGCATCACAGTAGAGGCGGACGATTCCAACGAAACTCGGAAAGGAGCCAAACTGACCTCGGTTTGAAGGGAATTTGACAGAGTCTCAGCACGTAAAGCACGATCTTCCCATTCGGCGCAGGATTCTGACAGGTTGCGCATGTCTTCGGATACATGGTGCAAGATTTCCTGAACTTGACACCACTGTTCATTTTCTTGATGGAATTGCTTCACGATGTTTCGGATAGCAGCCATAGCCCGTTCTTCAGCCCTTCTTTCATGGTCTGAAAACCCACATTCAGCCTGTTCAACGGCATGTTGTCGGGGTTCTCGGGTTGATGGTTCCTGGGGGCACGACGGGTGCAAATATCAGACAACACTGGAGATTTTAACCAGGATACCAATGGTGAAAAGGTGAGGTTCAAAGGGCGCGTACCTGGTCACTCGTGCACAGCCTTGAAGAGTCTCGATACAGAAATCTAGCTTCATGCGGCTTGATATTCTGAGGATCAGGTTGAGCACTTTCGCGATCATCGCGTCCTTCAAAGGCAGGTGCATCCATCTAGCGGACGTTTCATCTCCTCAGTTCATTTCATCATGCTAACGAACTATGCCTCACAAGCAAACGTTCACTCTACCCCGACTGAAAACGAAAATGCTCACCTCACAAATGCTGCCACTCTCGCCGGCAAGTCCTCTGCCACTGATCTCCATCAACTTGTCGATACTGCTAGCGATGTCTAGCTTTAACGCAAATTTAACAGACCGCCTGTGCGCTTCACCAGCGTTCTGCGGGAACATCAAGAGATAAAGAAGGCAGGTCTCGCTGTCAAGCCACTGATGCACAACCCACCTCCAAGAGACAGAATTCACACACCCTTCCCACTTATGGAATCAAGAAATGTTGTTGACCAAAGACGGGGTAGAAAATATGAAAGCAACCTCCAGCTGGTTGTCTGGCTTGAAGTGTTGGGCCTCCTCAACTCGCAGCCGGCAGGCAGTAGGGTCAGACGCTTTGATCTTTCCTCTGCGATTCTTCGCTGGCCTACCCTCCAAAACCTCTGCCTGTCTTATCCGACGAGGGAGGTCACCGCTCTTGCTTTGACGAAGCTTAACCTGCCGCTCCCCGTTGACAAGCTGTGACGGTCTGCGCTTGGAGTTCCCCCTCAGCTTGTCCTGTGGCAGACAGTACCAATCACGGTCATGAAAGCAGATGACGTGCAACAAGACAAGCCAGCTGACGCCACGCACGTCGAACAACGCCCAACCAGACAGGACTCGAAACATGTCCATTTGCGCAGCTACCACACTCCAGTTCAGTCAAACAATTGATGTGAAGTGCGGAGGAGTGTAACCACGGGAAGGGAAATTCAGTTCACCGTGTTCAGATCTACCAAAGAACAGACACAAGGGAACACACAAAAATGATAACGCAGGGCAGATTCGATTGGCACAGTGAAGAGGGAATCTGACCCCCATGAGTGAGTCTACAGCCATACGAAGAGTATGAACCGTTTGAAGAGCTTGGTCCATCTCCTGACATCCTTGCTTCCACCTGTTGACAGCAAGCTCTCTCTCCATCTGCAGTAGCTCACACTCCTCTCTCAAAGCCTCCGCCTGTCCCTTCCAATGCTGTACCGAGTCCTCCTGACCATGTGCAGACACGTTGACAGGCACTTTCAAGGCAGGTGGCCTGCAGGCAGAGTTCTTCCGCTTCTTGCGGACACCTGAGGCCCCGGGAAATTCTTCTCGATTATAAGGCTCACTGGGGGCTCCCTCTAGAGCAGTTTGAAGATCGTAGTCAAAGAGGTCTCCCCGCGAGTTAACCATGAACCGGTGGAAAACAACCCCATCCAAGGGATCCATTGGACCGCTCCTACCGTTCCGTGATCGACACTGAACCAAACACTCTTCTACGGAATCCCTGCATAGCTGTGGTCCCGACACTCTAACCGACCGGCGGAAACTCGCTGCAGAAGTACGATTATCTATGTCCAACGATACAGACTCCATGGACTCCTCAAAGGTTGCCATACAAGCACAAGACTCCAAAGCGGTCCGAAAGGAAGGAGCGTCCAGGTCCTCACTACGCTCCGACACACCCTCACCAGAATAATTCACCTTGTTCGCATGCCATAAAACCCTATCCCGCTTCAACAGCCAGTGGAGCTTCCCTTTCGGGCCGTCTGAGCTATCACTCAATTCGGCACTGCCGGACTCCAACTGTTGCGATGAGAAATCCAGTCCACTGCCTCCGGATTCGACACAACGCTCGGCCGCAGCGCAGCTCCGAGCATACTCATCCTCTCCGTCCAAAGATTCAACCTCCTCGGGCAAAACCGCGGCCTTACACTTCCTGCTACCAAGAATACGAGCTCTCGACACTTTGACAGATTGCTTCTCTCTCACGGATCGAGTTCCATCCAATCTACACTGGCTCATTTTCGGTTCAGAATAGTTGGCAGACAGCTTGAAAACCGCTACAGCCAGGGAGAAGAGTTCATTCATGAGTTCCAGGACTGCACACCACGATCCCTCAACAGACAAGCACGCAAACTGAAAGCCAAACTCAAAGCCGCCACGGACAAACAGCCAGGCACCCCCGGTTCTTCCCCTCCCGAAAACACGACAGTCTCCTCATCACGGATCCAGGCATCACCGCGAGGGAGGAGAACGCAAGGGCCCGAATTCAGCTGGACGCAAGAGCGAGATCGTGGATGAGCGCAAGCACTTGTGCATTATTGAAAGATACTGACCTCGGGCTCATTTAGAAGCTGAAGAAGTAGGCGGTGTGACCGTGTGGCAGCTGTAGGCTGGAGCCTGCAGCGCCATTACGCCCTCGAGACGCAGGTGATCCGGTGTGGGCCACGGCGTCTCCTCCGCGCTGCGGCCTGCATTCAATGTGGGCTTTGCCAAATCGTGGCTGGCGACAGAGCCCCGACCCTCTCTCTACCCGATCTGCCGCTGCGGCCCTGCGGCTGGGGCTGGGGCTGGCGCTCTGGAGTCTGAATCTGGCTCCGCGCAGGGCAGGGCACGGCAGGCTCCGACCCGACCGAGCGGACACACAACAGCAAACAGAAAACCCAGCAGGAGAGCCAGCGCCTACACCGACTGTACGCCGGGCAGCGCAATTCAAAAAGCGGCCTGCCCGATGGCGCTGCCCGCTGCCCGTGGCCCGTTGCCCGCTGGGATGCTTGATTTTCGGGATGTTCGACTTTGTTGCGGAAGCAGAAGTACACTGCCGTCTTCATGTACTAGCCTATCGACGTGGGGTGGGGTCCCAGCACGACCCACATTTCACGCCAGGACCATCATGGCGCTTCCACCAGGGCTCGTCATGAGGCCTGCGGGTTTTGAACCAGGAAATGATGCACCTGGATTTCAAAACGGGATCCACATTCCCACGCCCAGCCTGCCAGGCCCCTGCCCTGCCCGGTCCCCTGGGCCCTGACTGACTCCCCCTCTCTACCCGTAACCTGTAGCCCGTTTGGGGCCGGGCAGCTTTCCCGGTCCCGACCGAATGGGGCCTTGACTCGGCTCTAAACTCAAAAATGTCTTTAACGCGCGCCGAAATATGCAAAGCCAATCGGAAAGGAAGCTTTGCTATTTGTGGCCGTTTCCAATCATTCAACTAAGCGTCTAGGGCGCTGCGCGCGGCGCCCACGGCCCACTCATCGCCACGCTGTTACACGCCATGCCACTTTCACACGATTATGAGCATATCTTCATATCCTGTCCTTTCAATTCCATCGCCCATCGCTTTCACAAGTTAACAGGCGTAGGTGGCCCGAAATTCGACGCTTCGTGGCTCCCAATGACACTTGGAAACTCTCTCGACCTTCCGTCCCAAGTTCGCCATCAGACATCATCGGCAGGCAAGCGCACTTCGGCCTTCCATCGCAAAAGGAGTGGTTGTTGTCGATTTTCACCTGTTTCGAGCCATCAGACCTCGGCACGTTGAGCAGTTGGGTGAGATATGGGAGAAGCTTGATTGATTGAGAAGACTGAATCTGTCCTCCGAACGCAGAGTGAGCCCCGCGCCCACGAATACATAGGCAAATAATATTATGTTTAGGTTACAAGTATAAATACATATATATATATATATATATATATATACAAAATATATATTTCAATCATATATATATATATATATATAAGAATATATACAACAAGTCGGCCTGCAAACCATATATATAGATAGACATGTAAATAATCTAGAATCCAACTATACATAATCAGGTAAAAACAAGAGTTTTAGTTGTGTATGTGGAGCTTAAAAACAAAACCAGATGTGGACACAAAGGTGCATTGAAGAGGGAAGATAGATTATAAAAGCATAGCTATGCAAAAGAAGCAAAATGGAAAGAGAATGACAGCCACAGGGAGAGAGATAGAGTTCCTAGTTACTATCATGAAGGAAAAGCAAGAGGGGAAGAATAAAATAGTAGTGTGAGAGGGGAGCTCGTTATCATAGTCATGTTGCAACACACAAAGAGGGAAAAATTATAAAATGGGTGTCATACTGGAGCATTAACTAGGAGTGTGAGGTGAAAGGAGAGACCATAAGCAAGTTGTGAAGATGGTGAGAGAAGGTGGAGAAGAAAATCACAAACTTAACACCAAGCCAACAAACTTAATGCTAAGCTTTTAATGGTAAGGTGAAAGGTCGAGAGACCACTTGTATGTTGTTAAGATGGTGAGAGAAGGTGGAGAAGAAAATCACAAACTTAACACCAAGCCAACTAACTTAGTGCGTGTTGCAAATGGAAAGTGTTACATGAAATTGTAACAAAGGACTGTAACATAAGCAGGTTTTCATAGTACATGTTTGAAATCATAAACAATGCTTGTGAGAGAGAGGGTATACTTAGGAGGGTGAGGTGATAAGAGAGAGAGCCAGGTGTGTGTTAAGATGGTGATAGCATGAGAAGGGAATAGTGTCAAACTTAATACCAAGCCTACATAGCATGTTGCAATTTGGAAGTGTAACATAAAATTGCAACAACGACTGTAACATAGGCCACTTTTTCTAGTAGGGATGAATACCGTCATCAGGATACTGCTACCTCCTTAGCCAAGCTTGGTGGCAAGGACACCATGCCAACTCCCGCTCCGTCCTCAGCAACAAAAGATTCTTGTCCAGATAATGGGCAAATGACACCAGATACCCCTCTATCCCAGATCGAAAAGCTTGCGGGTGTCACTGGCGTACCGGGGAAAAGAAAGACTAGAAAATTATCCTTGGTGGCAAGTCGATTTTCAAGGTATGCAAGCTTTTGCCCAAAGTTATGTGATTGAGGAGGCTAAGTTGCTTCACGCACGAGAGTTGGAGAGACAGAGACTGGAATTCATGCAGAGTGTGGAACATGCCAGAGTACTTCATGATTCACAACGTCAGCAAATGCAAGCCAAAATCCAGTTGAAGATAGCAGAATTGTTTGCCAGTTCCCAAGTTGGAACAAAACGGAACAGGCCTACTTCTCATTCTGATGATGACAGGTGATGTAGCCTGGGAGGAATAGCAGACGTTTCAATTCGGGTAGCATAGGCCCCTTCCAATGTAGGTACTAAGACTCTCAGGTGGATACTGTATCTAAGACTGATAGTCCTTTCTCGAGTTCAAGAAGCTTGTGTTTTGTGACACCTTCTAATTTAAAGGTGATAATTATTATTTTTAGTTCGTAAAGCCTCATTGTTCTTCCATATATTGTTATGATTGGGCATGATGGCCTCCCATACTTTCTAACATACAATAACAATCACAATTTGCCTCAACAATTTGTATTCACCCAAAACTCCAACAATGCTTGTCTTTGTTCGTTGCCCACTCGTTGAAGCTGCTCCTCCATGGCATTCTCCAAATAAAATGGCTGATGGTGCATGGGATAAGGGTCCGGATTTTCCAGCACATTTGCCACATCAGGCTCCTTGTGCATGATGCAAAAATTATGTAACACTGTGCAAGCTACTACATTTTGCCCCAAATAAGGAAGAGCCACATTTATGTCCTTCAGAATACACCACCTGTTCTTCAAACTCCCAAATGCATTTTCAATTTCACCCTTCCTTTGCGCAGACTCCTATTGAACCTTCGTTTGTGTGGTGCGAATGGTGTATCATATGCCTTCATGAGGAAAGGCATGATTGGATAAGCACTATCACCAACATTAAGGCCGAACATTAATGTTGCCAACCAATATCGTTGGCTCCGTCAAGATGTCATGTCGATGTAATCTTGCCCACACACTACTCTTCCACAACACAACAGAGTCATGGACACCTCCCAGAGCAATGCAACTTACATCCAAAAAGATTTGATTATAGTCACAGACTCCTTGAAGAATGACGCAATGCATATCATGACATGACCAATACACAGCTGGAGTATACTTGTTAGCAGGGTCAGCAGCCAATTTGATGTGCGAACCATCAATTGCACCCACCATATTTGGAACTCCAATGCACTTATCGCACATGCTAGTTGTCGTTGGCCACTTGGCATGTTGATGAACTTTGAAGCCAACTTCCTTGGATTACTAAGGATGCTAGTAATCAACTTGGTATACTCTGTCACAGTGGATGGTCCAACTCCATAGGTGTTAGCGACAACTTTAGGAGATGCTCCATAAGCTAACTTATGCAAGTCCATGGCAACTCCAAGCTCAAGTTGCAAAGGTGGCCTGATAGACTTCTTTTGGATGTAAGGACATAATTCTTCCACCAAAAGCTTGAAATTTGAGTAGGCCATCCTGTACTCCTTCCTCCATTGTGCATCCAATTTCTTGCCCCATCGTGCCAAGCAAGCATGTGTAAAGAACTCCAAGTTGTATTTTGGCGGAAACTTCCACCAAAATCTCGTTGAAGACTGCTGCTCAATATCCCAATGAAAGAAGTACGCTCCAACCAATGAAAGTATTAAAGGAATAACAAAACATCCATCATTACTCATCCCACCATCATCCAACTGTGAGGTAAAAACCATAGGTAGATTTGTGCATTCTACGTAAGATTTCATGAAAAAACCAAATAAAATATTAAATAACATGGGATCCATGACCCCAAGCAAACAAAGGACAAGACACACAAGGCCAGGTGACAAGGCCAAGGGAGCGGAATCAAAAACACAACAAGCCACACAACAGACAATGAAGTTGAAAATGAGAAGACGAGCCTCTTGTATCCTCACGATGCCATTTTTGTAATATAATATTAGTACCATAACATCACGGGTCATGGGACCACAGCTCGGCCCTGCGTGACCACGGCCCGCGCCTGCCGCGCAGTATCGACCTGTCGTTTGGTTAAAGAAACCGAAAAGATAGGGTTCGCCCGATCTTCTGCTATACACAACATGCCCGGTTCCGTGTGCGAGCCATCGATCTACTTGGCGACCTCCTCGTATGTGGTCTTCTCGCTAGACTCTCTAAAAAATAAATACATACGTACATACTCGTTTTTTCTGCAATTTGTTCTGGCACTGAAATAACTGACGATGACCGTTGATTGGTATGGAATACCGATCTGGTCACACGGGAGTGTGTGTGTGACCTTTTTTTTTGGTGTACGCTACGAGAATATGCCACGGCATCTTTAAGATACTTACATATAATACACGTATAATACGTGCCACATCAGCTACTCAAGGTCCGTACGTGGGGAAAAAACATTCTATCACACGTTCATCTGCGTAGTGTTCCGATTGTGTCATGCAGATCTTTTCTTGTTAAGGGTTTTAGGGTTTCCATCGGGTCAGCACACATACATGTGAAACAAGCGGGCAACACGTACATACAGGAATTTTTGTTCGCAAGTATGGCCCGCATTGGCCGAGAAACTGAATGCAAATCTTCCGCTCAGACATTTTGCTTTCACTGTATGTGCAGGAAGGACAGGATGTGGGAGCAGTCCCTACGTTTCGGTGTGGTTGAGTACTAACATGCTTCTGTTATGCTTGCAGTTGGATGTATGGCGACTTGAGACTGTAAGATGATAGTCATTTGAATCGCGGGTACTTGTCAATTTGGCGGACATCCAACACCTTGTTCCTCATCTTGCATCATGCCATAGAGCAGTAGAAACACGATCTTGAAGCAACAAAACAGATCGAAAAGCCAACACTTGTGCTCAGTCACTCATGCTTCCACAATTGCAGCCACAAAAACCACATGCTCTAGTTTGCACCTCATGGTGGGAGGTCTCAAAACACCTACCTACAAAAAATCCTACAACCTGCTCCGCTCAATCTGGAAAGAGTCGTAGAGCAGGACCTCCATCCTCTTGTGCCCAAGTGCGTGGCCCCTTCGGCCTGAGCTGAGGCCTCAGTGCCCGAGGGGAGGAGCCCGCACCGGAAAGAGGTAACGCCGGTCAGGCATACCAAGCCTGGCGGTGGAGACGGGCCAGCAGGCTGGAGAACACGCTCAGCTGCCGGAGCACCTCCGGAGGAGGAAGTACTCGTGCCCGGCCCATGTGGAGGAGGCAATTCAACAAGTCGATTAGACTTTGCCTACTACCACGCAGAGCTTCTCAAGGCTCTAGAGGTCTTGAGCCACCCCAGGGAGGGCGGGCTTCAAGAGCTCGGAAGGAGGAGCGAGGAGGAAGGCCGGAGCACGTACCCACGGGACTCAGGAGCTGCTTGACAGCGGCAAGCAGCGAGGGGAGCAGGAAGAGCGGGAGTAAGGAAGATCGCTGCGAGGTAAGCACTCCGCACCTCACGGGAGAAGGAGGAGGGCCTGGAAGGGCCGAGGAAGAGGCGACCCGGCAACTGGAAGAGCGGGGGCCTGGGCGAACCCTTGAGAAGTCCAGAGGGGAAACCCGCAGAGGTGGGCAGGTGGCAGGAGGGGAGGGGGTCTCTGCAGCTCCTTGAGACATGGATCACACAGCATCGTTGCGTTCATGATATCCATGAACGGCCAGCCGAACTTCCACACGCATGTTAGGGGCACTTGGGGCATCCTCTCCATCATGCCCTCCACCTCGGCGGTAAACCTAAGGTCGCGACTTTGTCCACGACCTCCAAAGAATGTGGCCATGGCGCCACTCATGGTATGTAAAGCAATCAACGATGAGCGAGTGGGCGACATAATGCCCCAAACTCACAGGCGCAGTCATAAGGCCGCCTTAGGATGTGTCACCCCATTCTAATGCGCACCGCCTCGCTGGGCAGCACCGAGTTCGCACCTCCGCCTCGCCCATCCATCTTCCCCTACCGGCCCGCCGGGCTTGGGTTTGCCGCCACCGCGGTTCGCTGCACCTCTTCTTCTTCCGTCCACAGGACCCACGCCTCCCGCTCCACACAATGAGCTCGACCAACTCGCCTCGAGAGTGGCGCCTCCTCGCCGCAGCTTGCGCCTCCCCAACGACGCTCAATCTTTTTGGCGCTGGCCGAGTCAAAGATCATCGTGTCGATGTGGACATCGATGTACATTTGGTATGGCCCGCTCTTGTCCACGCCTTCAACACCTACAACCCCAACCCATCATGCGCCTATTAGCATTGTTGTCAATCCCATCCGCAACCAAAGAGCAACCACATTGTGCCATTACTACCTGGAATTCGTCAGATTTCGCCTTGCCCCTCCACACCTCCTCGCCATTCACCCCCACAATCACGCTTCTTCCGGCCAGTGGCATCCACTCCGGAGTGCTCAAGCATAACCTCCTCTGTTCAAGGTCACCGCGCTGTGTGTCGGCCTCGCCACCACTGCCCTAGTCACCTCCTCCCACCACGATCAAGTGAGGCAGGGAGGAGGAGCCGCGCCTCCCGGCCAGCCTCCCTGCAGCCCACCGGCCGGGCAAAGTGCAGCCACACTGGCACCCCTGGGCTGCCCACGCAGCGGAGGAGGGTTGGACGCCGCCACATGCACCCTCCCGGTGGTGGGCCGCAAGTCGACGCAGCCGCAGACCATCTTGACCATCCGGATGCACCATAGCCCCACAGAATCGAGGTGCACTGGCCGCACCTTGCCCCTGGTTTGTGTGCATGCGGCCGCATAGGGCCTCCAGTGTCTGCTCATGGCAGTGGCGGGCGCACTAGCCGCCACCGAGCCTCCCCATCTCCTCCTCCGGCCGGGCAATGACGCTAGCATTAGCACCACGCCAGCCGCTGTGGCGGTCAGTCTGTGGTGGTCTTGGTCCCGGCAGGCCGGATTGGCGCCATGGCGCTTTGAGCCTGGGGAGCCAGCAGCGCCTCCTCCTCCTCCTCCAACGCATCAATGGCAGAGGCCGGGAGTTCGCACCTCCGCCTCCCATCCATCTTCCCCCTCTAGGCGTCCCGGGCTTGGGTTGCCGCCACCGCGGTTCGGCTGCACCCTCTTCTTCTTAATCCCACAGGACCCACGCCTCCCGGGCCCACAATGAGCTCGACCAACTCGCCTGAGAGTGCCTCCTCCTCGCCGCAGCTTGCGCCTCCCCAACGACGCTCAATCTGGCCTGGAGCGTCAAAGATCAGTACATCGATGTGGACACATCAGTGTACATTTGGTATGGCCTGCTCTTGTCCACGCCTTCAACACCTACAACCCCCAACCCATCATGCAGCTATTAGCATTGTTGTCAATCCCATCCGCAACCAAAGAGCAACCACATTGTGCCATTACCATCGGAGTCGTCCGAGATTTCGCCCCCTTGCCCCTCCACACCTCCCTCGCCATTCAATTCCCCACAGCCGCTGCCCGTGTGGCATCCACTCCCGGAGTGCCTCGCCACAACCTCCTTGTGGCCGGGCGCCGGTGTCGGCCTCGCCACCTCGGCCCTAGTCACCTCCTCCACCCACAAGGCGGAGGCACGGGCAGAGGAGGAGCTGCCTCCTCCCGTGGCTAGCCTCCCGCAGCCAGGCCGGCAAAGTGTAATACACTGCACCCTTGGCTGCCGTCAGCGGAGGAGGGTTGGACGCCGCCACATGCACCCTCCCGGTGGTGTGTCCGGCCGCACCGCAGCCCCGCACTCTGACCATCCGGATGCACCGTAGCAACAGAATCGAGGTGCACTGGCCGCACCTGCCCCTGGTTTGTGCACGCGCGGCTGCACACCTCTGGTGAACCGCGGCCGCAGTGGCTAGTGGCGCCGGGCGCCTCCGAGCCCCCATCTCCTCCGGCCGGCAATGACGCACTTCGCACCACGCCAGCGTGGCGGGCGTTGTCCGTGGTGTTGCCTCCTCCGGCAGACCGGATTGGCGCCATGGCGCTTGAGCCTGGGGAGCGCCGCAGCAGCGCCTCCTCCTCCTCCTCCTCCAACGCATCAATGGCAGAGGCCGGGGAGGTCGCCACCACGCCCACCACCCACGCTGGTAGCATCCTCCATGGCGCAATCCTCCACCGCCATGGTCGCGGGCGCCACAACTCGACCTCCATCTCCTCTCTTCGCCATCGCCGCCCATGCCTCCTCCGTTCGGAGTTGAAAATGGAGGGACACTCCACAATGTGCACTTCCTTGTACCAAGGCCAAATGCTTCAAACTTGCGTCCCAAAATGTGGTGGATGCCAAGTGGTGCTTGTGCTCCGGTCGTGAGCTGCACTTTGTAAGCCCGGTCGGCGGTTGCATGGCACCCCTCGCACACCGCAGTGAAGATGAGGTTGCCATTGCCACTCCCTGCCTGCCGCTTTCAGCGATCGCAATTGTTGACCGCCGGTCATAAGTAGCTGCCACTCTCACTGCCCGTTTGCCGCAATTGCATCGTTTGCTGCCTTCTCAGGCATGAGCATTCATTATACCAGTTTATATCCAGGCCTTGGTTTAGCATACCGACACATGGGAAACCTGACTGCTGCATTGAAGGTACTCTGACTACCCCAGTCAAATCATGTTCTTCACCTTGTGTCCATGGTCTTGATAGGGTTCGTGTTTCATAGGCTTATAGTGGAGGCCGGGTCCGCGGATGCACCAGAGCCCAACAGAATCGAGGTGCACTGGCCGCACCCTGGTTTGTGCAACATGCGGCTTGCACACCGGCCTCCGTAGCAAATCAGTGGCGGGCGCACTAGGCCGCCACCGAGCCCCCATCTCCTCCGGCCGGCAATGACGCTAGCACCATCGCCCACGCCGCTGCGGGCGGTCAGTCTGTGGTGGTGCGCCGCCTCCCGGCAAAGACCGGATTGGCGCCATGGCGCTTGGAGCCTGGGGGGGAGCGCTCGCAGCAGGCGCCTCCTCCTCCTCCTCCTCCTCCAACGCATCAATGGCAGAGGCCGGGGGGAGGTCGTCCACGCCCTCCAGCTCACCCACGCTTGGTGTAGCATCCTCCATGGCGCAATCCTCCACCGCCATGGTCGCGGGCGCCCACAACTCGACCTCCATCTCCTCTCCTTCGCCATCGCCGCCCATGCCTCCTCTGGTTGCTGGAGTTGAAAATGGAGGGACACTCCACAACAGGCACTTCCTTGTACCAAGGCCAAATGCTTTCGAAACTTGCGTCCCAAAAATGTGGTGGATGCCAAGTGGTGTGCTTGCTTGTGCTCCCAAAGAACATCGCCATTGCCACAACCCTAGCAATGGCTGTATGGCGTACCGCACCGCCGCCGCGGTGAAGATGAGGTTGCCATTGCCACCGCTCGCCGCCAGATCGCAATTGTTGACCGCCGGCCATAAGTAGCCACTCTCACCGCCCGCTTGCCGAATTGCATCGCTTTGTCGCCTCGCATGAGCATTCATTATACCGCTATATCCGTGCCTTGGTTTAGCATACCACATGGGAAACCCCGACCGTGATTGAAGGTACATCACCCTACCAAATCATGTTCTTCACCTTGTGTCCATGGTCTTGATAGGGTTCGTGTTTCATAGGCTTATAGTGGAGTGCTGGCTGTGGACAGCTGGTCACCTCTTTCCGCTTTACTGGAGAGTGGGGCCATTGTATTGGCCCTGTCAATGTTGTCGATGGTATCCTAATGCACAAAGTTGCGGGAGTCTTATATTGGGTTCGCACCAATTGCAGAGCTCCACAAGGGGCTATGCCTAGTCACGGGTTTTGGCTCCATTTGTGGCATTTTTTGTAACTTCACTATGCCTCTTGCACATACGTTATGCAACCAATGACATATAGCACCAAGCGTATGCATGATGCAATGGCACAAAACCACCCTTGGGAAGATCCAAGTTGAACCCTAAACACTACGCAGAAGTGGGTGAGAGGAAAAAAGTATGTATAATTGTCGTAATTTTGGCAATATGTGTCTTGGCTGCAACATTTCCTAGGCCTGCTGGCTATGGGGGTGCAGTATGTTCTTGGCTACTTGTTTAACATGTATGTGTGGTGATTGAAATCTTAAAACCCTAAACACGAAAACATGTGCATGACACAATCGGAGCACCAAGCGTCTGATCGTGTCATAGAAGGTTTTTGCCCTCGTACGAACCTACAGAATTTGATATGGCACGTATTATAAGTGTATTGTATGCAAGTATGTGGAAGATGCCGTGGCATATTTCCGTAGTGTACACCCCAAAAAAAAAAGTCACACACAGTAGTCTGTGGAATCTGCGAAAAGTCATTTGTGCGGTCAAAGGCCCATGTACAAGTGAGATGGGTGCGTGGGACAATAGGTTTGGAAAGACATAGGAGGCAACCACCGAGTATAGTTCTGGAATACCAATGTCCTGAAGGGCCATCTAGTGTGACAGCATACACCATGGACCATATTAGCCCCAGTCGGGTCGTGCACGGGGCAAAAACTTTCTATCACACGATGAGAGCGGGGTGTTTGGCATAGCGGGACCGATAATAACAAAATTTACAAGTACTGTTTGTGGACCTTGAAGCGGGGAGCATGGTGAGCAAGTTGAAATTGGTACAACCGGCTGATGATGGGCTTCACTGCTGTACACAATGTATGACTTTTTCTATGCCATGTATCGTTTGCATTTCTTGTATTGACAAACAAGGAGGAGTGGGCTCGAGCGGGAAGCCAGCACAATTGAGGACTCACTATACTTCATCTGGTTGCGAATAATGGTCTAAAAGGAGAAACCTTGCACAATGTTCTTCATATACCAACGAATCAGGGTCTAGGAGGAGGAACCTCCAACATTGTACTTCCTCTGGTTACGAATCATGGTGTAGAAGGAAAAACCACCCACAGTGTACTTCATCTGGCTACGAGTTATGATCTACTAGGAGAATTATCCCAGAATGTACTTCATCTGGCTACGAATCATGGTCTAGAAGGAGAAACATCCCACAATGTACTTCATCTGGCTATGAGTTATGGTCTACAAGGAGAAACATCCCAGAATGTACTTCATCTGGTTACGAATTATGGTGTACAAGGGGAAACATCCCACAATGTACTTCATGTGGCTATGAATTATGGTCGGAAATGAGACACCATGCACACCTCCCATGCCATAAACTGTAGCGTGGATGCACAGAATTCGGTCATACATAGGCTTAGCCTCATGTGGAGCCAAATGGAGAAGCCTTACCTCCATGTTGTACCCACGGTGGCGCAAGAACGAAGCTGGCACGTGGGAGGGAGACCGGCGAGGCAAGGGCGAACCCTGCAATTTTACATGCCTTTCTCCGAAGGCCACAAATGTCTTGGTTGCGGTCCCCTCGTGACTCGATGTCGTCATGTTGCTGATGCACAAGAAGATTTCACGATGATGGACACAAAGGTTGTCCTGTCACCCACTTCTGACTACGGTTTAGTGTTGCCTCATCTCATGGCGTTTCCGTGCTAGTGCATCATGCAATGCTGCGTGCTATACGTCAGCGGTTTCGTTTCAGCGGTGGAAGATGCATTGGGGAGTGAGGAGAAATGACACAAATGGACCCTAAACCTATGCCTAATCCAACACACCGCACCAATGCATTTGCCCCTTGCACCATTGGTTGGGATAGTCCCGGTATGATGCAATGCCATGTATCGGACTCATTTTCAAGACTGACATATCCATTTCTTTCCACGGCGAGGATTCAGAATCGTACAACCGCCACATTTTGGAGGTGCAGGAGGCATTGGGGAAGGACGAGGAATGACACAAATGGGCCCTAAACCCGTGCCTAGGCGAACACACCGCGCCATTGCATTTGCCCCTTGCACCATTGGTTGGGATAGTCCCGGTAAAATGCAATGCCATGTATCGGACTCATTTTGCATACTGACATATCCATTTGTTTTCACAAATTCGCCTGTGCACGAAAGTGGACATCGTTATGCATGTCAGGCAGAGGGGTCACGAAATTGGCTGGCAAGGATAGCGTGGACCAGACGTTGAACACAAAGCAAATACATTGGGTTTATGCAAGGTTCCGCGCCCGGCTGCGATGTTGGAATGGAGTTCCCGCTTCTTGACGAATACACATATTGTATGTCTCACCTGAAAACCAAAATCTGACGCATAGAAGGGCATATTGCTGTGATGCATATACGCCATACGGAGAGGATGCAGGGTCGTGGAACCGACGTATTTGCAAAACGCAAGTACTTCATCTGCCTGCGAATGTTAGTCGCAATTCTACAAAGCCTTCAAGTTTCATTGCACAATGTGTCATGTGCATCTTGTATATAGGTAAGGAAGAGGGAATTGTTTCTGATGAATCACCCGCCTATACGACGATGGGGTGCTTCGCCCTTTTTTTTTTGTAACGTATGTTGTTTAGATATGTGCACGCTGCAAATAGCTATTTTCACGGACTAAAACCGAGGTGCCACGAGCCCTATTATGAAATGCCATATAATGAGATGATTGGACAGGGCAGCATGGACTACGTATTCGACAAAGAGCATAGAGACAGGTTGTCGAAGCAGAGAATAGTATAATGGCTTGAATAGTGTAATTGAACGGCAGTTTGCATATGACAGTGCATAACACATGCAAGATACGTGCGTTCTGCACTGTCATTTGCAAACTGACATTCAATTACACTATGGTGCACACGAAGAGCATGGGGAATAAGGTCGCCCACGAGACGTGGGAAACGCTTAGACTGATGTACCGATAGACCAATTTCCGTCCACTATTCTCCATTCGTGGGGACGTTGATACGGTGCACTGGTGAAAATAATGTGGTGTGAGGATGCACAGTTATATGGAGGGCCAGTAGGAGAGGCAAGTGTAGACAAAGTGTCCGCAACGGTTACCCTTTTTGATATACCACAGTGAAGCATTTGGGGAAAAAAAAGGGGGTAGAATAATAGGAGGTATAAAATAGTTCAACCAATCAAGCGAAGAACACAGTATATGGATTAATAATAAAATTGGTCATGGGCTGGAGGGTGTCCCCTTCCGCCGGTGCACTTGGGCTATATATGTCGATGGGGTGCTTCGCCCTTTTTTTTTTGTAACGTATGTTGTTTAGATATGTGCACGCTGCAAATAGCTATTTTCACGGACTAAAACCGAGGTGCCACGAGCCCTATTATGAAATGCCATATAATGAGATGATTGGACAGGGCAGCATGGACTACGTATTCGACAAAGAGCATAGAGACAGGTTGTCGAAGCAGAGAATAGTATAATGGCTTGAATAGTGTAATTGAACGGCAGTTTGCATATGACAGTGCATAACACATGCAAGATACGTGCGTTACGCATATTTGCAAACCGACATTCAATTACACTATGGTGCACATAAGAGCATGGGGAATAAGGTCGCCCACGAGGCGTAGAACGCTAGATCGATGTGATAGACCAATTTCCGTCCACTATTCTCCATTAAGTGGGACGTTGATACGGGTGGTAAAATGAATGTGGTGTGAGGATGCAGTTATATGGAGGGCCGAGGAGAGGCAAGTGTAGACAAAGTGTCCAGACAAGCAGTTACCCTTTTGATATACCATGGAAGCATTTGGGGAAAAAAAGGGGTAGAATAATAGGAGGTATAAAATAGTTCAACCAATCAAGCGAAGAACACAGTATATGGATTAATAATAAAATTGGTCATGGGCTGGAGGGTGTCCCCTTCCGCCGGTGCACTTGGGCTATATATGTCGATGGGGTGCGATAAAAACCAATAAAATCAGCCCAAAAAACAATGCGCTCCACACCTTTCGGCTGCCGTAAAATGGCACGCAAAAACGGTGTGAGAATAAGGGGGTGGCAGATATAGTGAATAATGTATTCTGACAAATGGTGCTATACACCCTTTTGAGGAGATGCCCTTTATTCATATGGAGGGAAATAAGGGCTTGACAAGAGCCTATGAGGCGCGAACGCAAGGTGAAACATGCCAAGGTGCGCCTTAATTCGCCTTGCGCCTGCGCACGTGAGGTGCCATCCTTCTCCTGGAGGACGATACGGGGTAATTTTCCATGCCTACGGTGGGGTGACAGGGGAGGGAGGGGGTGGGGTTCCGGCCTGCAGCACAGCAGGCGATGGGTGAGGCAAAGTTTTGGCGTCGCAGAGGTTGGGAAAGGCAAGTTGGGTGCAATGGGTGAGGAAATGGGCAACGCATCGCCATACTGCGTGCGTCGAGAGCTTGGATGAACACAATGGCGGAAAAGACGGCCTCAATCGGGCCGGCCGTATAACCTCTACCAAGAATCAAAGACTTGAGTTGGAAAAGAACAGTTGCAATAGCCGTGGCGACTCTTGAGCGCACACTATTCCTACCGACGGCAACCGCCAAAAGCAGGAGACGACTCGGCTGGCTAAACCCTCCACGCTGCACCGAGTTTTGCGACGCCTTCGGGAGGGACGATGAGGAACCCGCGATCACTTGCGACTATGAGTGGCGGCGGCCATCCTAGGTAGGTTGTAGAGTGGGTGCGGCCGCATCATCCACGGGAGGT
Source organism: Anthoceros angustus (assembly GCA_010909165.1). NCBI lineage: Eukaryota > Viridiplantae > Streptophyta > Anthocerotopsida > Anthocerotales > Anthocerotaceae > Anthoceros > Anthoceros angustus. The sequence goes on from MU008150.1 coordinate 375,661, forward strand.
TCATGTGCTTTGGATGCGATGCATCGACGCATTACCTTGCGTGTAGGTGCAATGATGGTCGTGCCCGGTTGTGTCAAGGCTCTCACAGCCCACGTAACGGGTGTACGACATCAAGCGGGCTGGAAGATAGGTGGAGATGCAATGCCGCAGAGTACATCATCGGTGGCCCATGGTTCCCATCAACTATAGGAGCTCTCGAGTTTTGGACTTTGTTGAGGACCATCGAGCCAATGCTGAATGGAGGTATCGAGAGAAACTTATTCTATACCACCCGCACCGGCGGGGGATAAACGGGATGGAGTGGCGGTGGACAAAATTCACGGCGAGGCGCTTACCGCCCCGTGGAGTGCCATGTTTTCATGCATCAGTTTTGTGATTGGCCACCCAAATGGAAGGTGAATTATACCCGGGGAGTGTGGCGACTCACCGATACAAACGCCGCACAATCCCGTGTCGTTGTAGGAAGAGGTCCGCTTCCCATGGGGAAATAGGCCTCCGTTCCGCGCTTCGTGTGATTCTTACCTCACTTTGCGCTGTCACCTCAACGCACATACGCCTAACTACTGCAACGTTCACTGACAGCCCAGATGGCCAAACGCTTAGGACCTGTTGTCTGTGACGTTTCACATTCGTCACTCACACTTCCCCTTTCTCTCTCCACTCACGCTACCATCATCGCCTTAGGGAAGACGCTGGTTACATGCCCCGACCTCCTCCGCTCGCTGGGCCTCTCCGTCCGGCTCAGACGCCTCCCGAGTTCCTCCGCCACACGCCCAAATGCTCGGCGGGTCGCGGCCCGGACGAGCACGGGTCACCGCCACCCTTCCCCGCACACACCACAACACGCTAGGTCCGGCCACCAGACCTCGATCAATCTCCCGAGCCGCCGTGGCTCGCCTGACTCAGACTCACGTTAGCAAGAAGACACACAAAGGTCTGCAAGAACGCGATCAACACCAAGAGAAAGATGATTTATCTGTATGCCTTAGCCTCTTATACTACGCCAAGGTCGGCGCCTTTATTACACCTCTATTCGAGCCGAGGGCCACCGCCCTAACCGCCGCCTACTACCGCCTATTCCGCCTATCGCTGGCTTGGGGGCCGGGATGGCCTCGATTCCTTCTTGGCACCGGCCCAAAGCCGAGCCCCGCTCACAATCGGATGATCCGCGAGGCGGACCCTTCCTCTTCCCGAGGGTCTCAGTCGCGCACCCGCGGCCTGACAACGGCCACCACCAAGTCTTCCTCGTCCTCCCTCTTCTCAAGGGCCCTCGCGCAAGGCCTCCAAGGATCTGCTGGCCGGTGGATCGTGGCTCTCCCCACTCCCGAGTTTGGACCTCGTGACTGCCTCGACCGAGTCCGACCTCTAGGTCCGGCCTTCCTCCGGGTCCGGCCTCCGCCTCCGGGTCCGGCCCTGGGCCGGACTTGCCTCCGGGTCCGGCCTGACCCAACCTTCCTCGGGTCCGGACCTCGTGGTCCTGACTACTAGAGTCCTGATCCCTAAGTCCAGATTTCGGGGCCGGACCCTGATCCGCCTTTCTGAGTCCGGACAAAGTCCGACCTCGTGCCCCGGCATGCCTCCTCACCGGCTAGTCACGGGTTCATCCATCGAGCCTCCCTTGGTTCCCGAATGCCCGCTGCACCCTTTCCCTTCCTCTCCAAGATCCTCCCTCTTCCTTCCATGCGAGGGTGCCGAGTGCTTACCTCCTGCAGGCCCTTCCTCCTCCTGCCTCCTCCGCCTCCTCGCCATTATCAAACAGCCCTAGGACTCCTGTGTTGCCCCCGGTCCGCCCTCTCTCGCCTCCTTCCATCCTTCCGAAGTCCACCTCCGCCTAGGGTGGCGCAGACCTCCAGAGCCTTGAGGAGCTCTGCGTGGTAGTAGGCGGTCGGAATCGACTTGTCAATCGCCTCCACATGAGCCGAGCACCCAGCATTCTCCTCCAGAGGTGCTCCAAGAATCGAGCAGATCGCTCACCGCCTGCCTCCGGGCCAAGCTTACCACCGAGGCGGGCGGACTTTGAGGCCGTCAAGGCTGCCTCAGTTACCTCTTGCAACCTTCGCCGCCGACGCTCTCCTCCTCCTGCTGTTCCAGCCCGCCGCTTATGGGCCATGGAGCCGAGCTCCCTTCGCCTCGCAACCGGACGAGCAATCGTAGCCTCCTCCAAGGCTTTCTTCCTCCGCCTATTCTTTCCTGAGGTCCTCCACTTCCTTCTCCAGGCGGGCGGTATCCCGTCAGGCTCACGGCTTCCTCCACATCCGCCGCAACCTTGCGACGCCGAACTCCTTGCACCGCCGCCATTCTCCTCCGTCTTCAAGCGGAGCTGGAGGCGCCACCTCGTCAAGTCTTGGATTCTCTCGCTGAGAACCCCCGCCCGATGCATCTTGGAGTTGCAACCCAAGGTGTCCTTCTTGTCCTCCAGCCTCCCGCCGCCTCTTCTACTCCCGCACTGCACTCGAGGTCCCCAATCTCCCGGGTCTTGGCCTCGATGCCTCCTCACGGCCACTGCTCGGCCTTGTTGGCCGTGGCTCTCGGCCGCCTCCACCGGCCCGATCACGCCGATAGTGATCGCGATCGGCCGCCTCCGGCCTCCGCCTGGCCACCTTCACCGAGCCTCCGCCTTGGCTCGTCCACGGCCGCCTCTGAGATCCCGCGCCTGCTCGGCGCCCAAGGCCCTTCGCTCGCCGCCGACGCCTCCTCGCCGCAGAGGTCCTCCGCCCGCTTGGGCCTCCGCCTCCTCCTCCACCGAAGGAATTTGGTCCGGCCTGCGATGGACCAGACTCCTCTCGCCTCCCGGCTTCTTCCTCAATCCGCCGAGAGCTTCGCCTTCCTTCGCCTCCGGCCTCCCTCCAGCTGCTCACTGGAGGAGTACCATGCGCCCGGTGGCTTCCACCTCCGGGTCTTCTCGGCCATCCCAAGCAGTATCCTGTGAGCATACCGTCCCATGACGGTAGCTGTGACCCGCCGTGTTTCTTCCACGGCCGTGAGGCTCCCACAAAGTCCGTGGAGCCAGATCTCACGGTCCGTCAAGGACCTCCATACCGCAGCCCGAGTAAGTCCGGACTGGGTTCTCGACCCAATCAGACCCTTAGGTCCCGAGGCCGAGCTCCAAGCTTCCTCCTGGCCCTTTTGGTCATGAGCTCCTTCTCCGCCTTTTCCTCCCGGGCTCGGAGGTGATGGAGTCCGGAGCACGCCTTTGCCCCTTCCGCCGGGCGACAGACCGGCTCGATGCGGCCGCCGCTGTCCTCTCGCCTCGGCCCCTTTCGCCTCCCATCGCTTCCTCCGCTTGCCACTCCGCCGGCAGGGAAGAGGTACTGCACCGACCGGGTGCCGCTGGTAGCCGTGGTCTTGCGTCTCTTGGCTCTCTCACAGTCGGGGCTCCTCGGTAGGAGTGATGGCCGTGGCTCTCTCGGCCGCCTCCCTCCACGGTTCCGATCCGATAGTGATCGCGATCGGCCGCCGCCGTGGCCTCCGCCTCCTTGGCCACCTTCACCGAGCCTCTCCGGCTTGGCTCTGGTCGGTCAGGCTGCCTCGCGAGATCCGCGCCCGTTCGCGGGCTCGCTTCTGCTGCGCTCGCCCCTCTGCTGCGGTCCTCCGCCCGCTTGGGCCTCCTTGGCCTTCATTTGTTCCTCGGTGAAGGAATTTAGTCCGGTCCTTGCGGATGGACGGACCTCCCTCTCGCCTCCCGTTTTCCTTCCTCAATCGGCCGAGGCTTGGCCTTCCTTCTCGCCTCACAGGCTCCCTCCAGCTGCTCACTGGAGGAGTACCATGCGCCTCGGGTGGCTTCCACCTCCGGGTCTTCTCGGCCATCCCTTGAGACCCCAGGCATACCGTCCATGGCAGGACCGCCGTGTTTCTTCCACGGCCGCCGTGAGGCTCCCACAAAGTCCGTGGCGGGGCCGGCATCTCAGTCGTCAGGACCTCCATACCATGATCCGGAGCAAGTCGGTGGGTTCTCGGACAATCGGGACCCTTAGGTCACGAGTCTTGGCTCGGCTTCCCCTCCTTGGCCCTTTTGGCGCGAGCTCCTTCTCGCCCTTTTCCTCCACAGGGCTCGGCGGAGGTGATGGAGTCAGGAGCACGCCCTTTGCCCCTTCACATCGGCGGGACCCGGCTCTGGATCTGCTGCCGGTGTCCTCCTCCTCCACAGGCGTCCCTTTACGCCTCCTTCTTGCTTCCGCTTCTTGCCACTCGTCGGCGGGGAAGAAATCCGGCCCAGGGTGCAGCGTTGGTAGCCGTGGTCTTGCGTCTCTTGGCTCTCTCACAGTCGGCGGGGCTCCTCGGTAGGAGTGATGGATGGCGGGCTGCTTGGGGTCAGGCACTTCTGTGGTGGCTGGTTGGGGCACGAAGGAGGCGGGGTGCTTCCCATACTTCCACAGGTGGTGAGGGTCCGTTCAGGGCGTATGGAGTCAGGAATCCTCGATCGTCCTCCTCCAGTCCGTTTGGTTTTCGGCGGGGCCTCCTCCCTCGGCGCCCTTGCCGCTCCACTTGGCGGGGCCTCGGTCCTTTCGGGCGCTCGCTCAAGCTCTCCTTCCTTGAGGAGCTCGAAATGCCCCCATACATGGATCGGTATGGGGGCCCAGATGGCGAGGCTTCGGTCTGAGCTTGCGAGCCTCACAGCTAAGCCGAAGATAATCCTTCCTCAATCGGCGAGAGCTTGGCCTTCCTTCTCGCCTCACAGGCTCCCTCCAGCTGCTCACTGGAGGTACCATGCGCCTCGGGTGGCTTCACCTCACAGGTCTTCTCGGCCATCCCCGAGACCCCAGGCATACCGTCCATGGCGGTAGCAGGACCGCCGTGTTTCTTCCACGGCGGCTAGTGAGGCTCCCACAAAGTCCGTGGCGGGGCCGGCATCTCCTGATCCGTCAGGACCTCCATACGGATCGGAGCAAGTCGGGGGGTTCTCGGACAATCGGGACCCTTAGGTCACGAGTCTTTGCTCGGCTTCCCCTCCTTGGCCCTTTTGGCGCGAGCTCCTTCTCCGCCCTTTTCCTCCACAGGGCTCGGCGGAGGTGATGGAGTCAGGAGCCGCCCCTTCACAGCGGCGGGACCCGGCTCTGGATCTGCTGCCGGTGTCCTCCTCCACAGGCGTCCCTTCGCCTCCTTCTTGCTTCCTCCTTCTTGCCACTCCGTCGGCGGAAGAAATCTTGCACCGGCCCAGGGTGCCGTTAAGTGGTCTTGCGTCTCTTGGCTCTCTCACAGTCGGGGCTCCTCGGTAGGAGTGATGGATGGCGCTGTCAGCTTCTTTGGGCATTTGGTTGGGGCACGGAAAGGAGGCGGGGTGCTTCCCATACTTCCACAGGTGGTGAGGGGTCCGTTCAGGGCGTATGGGTCGGAATCCTCGATCGTCCTCCTCCCGTCCGTTTGGTTTTCGACGGCCTCCTCCCTCGGCGCCCTTGCCGCTCCACTTGGCGGGGCCTCGGTCCTTTCGGGCGCTCGCTCAAGCTCTCCTTCCTTGAGGAGCTCGAAATGCCCCCATACATGGATCGGTATGGGGGCCGGATAAGGCTTCTCGGTCTGAGCTTGCGAGCCTCACAGCTAAGCCGGGCGAAGATAATCCTTCCCAGTCCGCCCTCTTCCCCAGCTGCGTGCGGGGCCAGGATTATCACCAAGGTGATCCACCTTGGTAGTAGGTTCCGATGGACAATGATCCGGGCCACCGCCTCCTCCACCGGCCCGATCACGCCGATAGTGATCGCGATCGGCCGCCTCCTCCACAGGGTCCGGCCCCTGTGCCTTAGCATCGCTGGCTGGCCCTATCTTCCCTTCGCCTTGAGGGGCCCGCACCACTCCCCTCTTCCTCCTTGGGGCGGTAGGCCGCCTCAGACCTCCAAGGTCCATCGCCTTGGGTCCTCCCGAGGTTCTTGACCGCACCTCCTTATTGACCGCCAAGATCTTCCGCAACTCCCGACCAGAGTGACACTATCAAATGTCCGCACTATCCGAACACATCCAAATGCCACTCCCGCACCACTCCCGCCTCGGAGCCAGAGCCCAAAGTCCGGATAGCGCGGGTCACAATGTTGCGCCCACAAGGTTCCATGGCTCCCAAACTTCCGCGGGCTTTTGGGTGCCATCGCCTTCCTCCCTTGCCGCCGAGCCGCTTGTGAGACCGCCGGCACGCTGCGCCCGCCGCTCGCCGCCTCCGACCTCAACGGTGAGCCAAGACGCCCGAGTGTCCCACGAGATACCGCCAGAGCCGGATCGGAGCGCAAGAGATCGCGAGAATTGTCTCGAGGTCGCGAACAAATGACCTTCTTCCGCGACCACGCCGGGCGAAGATAATCCTTCCTCCTTGGGGCGGTTGTAGGCCGCCTCAGACCTCCAAGGTCCATCGCCTTCCTTCGCCTCCGCCTCCACTTCCTTCTCCGCCTCCTCCTCCCGCCGCCTCCTTGGGGCGGTTGTAGGCCGCCTCAGACCTCCAAGGTCCATCGCCTTCCTTCTCCGCCTCCGCCTCCACTTCCTTCTCGCCCTCCTTGGCCCTTTTGGCGCGAGCTCCTTCTCCGCCTCAGACCTCCAAGGTCCATCGCCTTCCTCCTTGGGGCGGTTGTAGGCCGCCTCCTCCGCCTCGGTCCTTGCGGATGGACGGACCTCCCTCTCCGCCTCCTCCCTCGGCGCCCTTGCCCGCCTCCTCCCGAGTCCGCTTGGTTTTCGACGACCGCCTCCTCCGGCCGCCTTGCCCGCCTCCACTTCCGGCAGGCCAGCCCTTTCCCGAGCGCCAAGCTCTCCTTCCGAGGAGTTCAAATGCCCCCATACATGGATCGTGCATGGGGATGCCTGATGGCGAAGGCTTCGCCCCGAGCTATGAGCCTCGCTAAACCGGGCGAAGATAATCCTTCCTCATTTCCCCGGCCGCAAAGGTGAATACTAATAGATTATCACCAAGGTGATCCACCTTGGTGAGTAGGTTCGATGGACAATGATCCGCCACCGCCTCGACTCGACCGTCCAACAGTCGGATATCGCCCAACCACAGGGTCCGCTATGCGCCCCTGTGCCTTAGCATCGCTGTGGGGCCCTATCTTCCCTTCGCCTTGAGGGGCCCGCACCACTCCCCTCTTCCTCCTTGGGGCGGCGCCTCAGACCTCCAAGGTCCATCGCCTTGGGTCCTCCCGAGGTTCTTGACCGCACCTCCTTATTGACCGCCAAGATCTTCCTGCAAACTCGACCGTAGTGACACTATCAAATGTCCGCACTATCCGAACACATCCAAATGCCACTGCACCACCCTCCCGCCTCGGAGCCAGAGCCCAAAGTCCGGATAGCGCCGGTCACAATGTTGCGCCCACAAGGTTCCATGGCTCCCAAACTTCCGCTGGCTTTTGGGTGCCATCGCCTTCCTCCTTGGTTGTCAGAGCCGCTTGTGAGACGCCGGCGCACGCTGGCCACGCTCCGACCTCGACCAACGGTGAGCCGCGCCAAGACGCCCGAGTGTCCCACGAGATACCGCCAGAGAGCCGGATCGGAGCGCAAGAGATCGCGAGAATTGTCTCGAGGTCAATGAAATGACCTTCTTCCGCGACCACGCCGGAGTAACCGGGCTGAGGGCGCTTCCCGTCTGTGAATCGCGAGGTCCGCATGGCTTACTCGCCCCACGCCGCACAGACCGCCTTACGCCGCCACACTGCCCCACGCCGCACTGGGCGTGAATACCGCTATAACGCCTAAGGTTACGGCCCGACCCGCCGCATGCCCGCCTCCACTGTGGTCGCCCACGTGGCGCCGCCAGTCCGCACGCCCACCCTAAGTTACCGCGATTTATCCCGCCTCGGTCTCGGAGTGGGTCCGGACTTATCCTGCTACTGTCGCCGCCATCGAGGCCTAGGTACGCTCCTCACCCGAGTCCGAGTATACTCCGAGTGCCGTCCGAGTGCTAACCGTGCTTATTTCCCCTTTTCGCCTCATTTTATCCTTTTCGCCTCATTTTATCCTTTACTCCTACAAAAACAAAACCCTACCTAATTTCTAACTCTGTAAGCAAGTCCAGAGTCCATGTGAGCCACCGCAATGGATGACATGCGTTTGCCTCAGACAAAAAGAATGCAATGTAGGGCAAATCGATTTGGTGGAAAGATGGCCCAGGAGGTTCCATGAGTTGGTGGATTTCGTGCGATATGCGGAGCTCAATTGGAATGAGAAGACCGCAGCGCTGTTCGATGAGATTAACTTGCAGACGAAAGCCCATGTGGTGGCATATTTGGCAGATGTGCGCGCTCGAGGCGAGGAGCACTCGGAGCCCAACGCTTGCAAGGCGCCCGTAATCATAGTCTTTGGGTGCAACCGCAGAGGCGGGCGTACCGCAGAGGAGCATTACCGCATTTAGCCAGAGCCGCACTTTACCAGGCCGCATGTAATGCGCATTCACGCTTCGCACCGAGTTGTGTTCGGTGCAAATTGTGTGTAGATGATAAGAACGCAAGCCGGGTGTTAGGGGTTAGGTGCGACGCCACTTGGAAGGGAGCGCACGAGGGGCCGCGGTGAAGCGGCGGGTGTAAGCCGCATCCGCGACGACTACTGCTACACGGAATGTGCAAGGCCGCGAAAAGGATGGGAGGCAACGCTCGTGGGCGGCCGCAAGCACAAGTGGTCGGCACATGTGTGTGGTTGCAAAGCGCTGGTTGCGCATGAATTCTCAAACCTCCATGTTGATTGCAGGTTGGATTGCACGCCGGCGGCGTTCTGGATCGGCAGCAGAAATGTTGGGCTACGGCTTTCCAAAGGATTGCTGTCGTCCATATCCACTGATTGCGAAACCTGCTTCTAATGTGATGCTCACAGGGGTGGCGTGTGGGCAGTGAGTATGATCCATGCGAGTACGCGGCGTTGACGCAAGGCAGCCAAGGTAGTGGCAGCTCGTAGTCGTGGCTGCTGAGGCCGCAACGCAGAAGGGACGACGGCAGGGAGTCTCGCAGCAGGGGGGCGACGTGTAGGAGGGTGCGCCCGGCCCACTTTGCGATGGAGGGGACGATGCGGAGCATGTGCCGCCATCGACGACCATCGTGCCTCTGGACACAATCGCTGCAGACCATCGCGGTGGGCGCACTTCTGCAGGGGCCGCTATCAGGGAGCCACCGCCTCCAACAAGGAGCCTTGGAAACGACGGTGGATCACAGACATGGAGCGAGCGACGGTGTCGCCAGCATGGACGTGGGAGAGCTCAACCCAAATCCATTCCGCTGACTCGGCATGTGCGAGGGTGTACTGGCCGCAGACAGCGACCGTGCGAAGTGCGTGGCCGGAGAGTGGTCCAGGAAATGGGTCCTCTTGGTTGTGGAGGGGGGAGCTAGGATGGCCACCTTGCACAAGGACTTCATTTTCGGGGCGGTGGAGAGGACAGATTGTGGCCTGCAGCCCATGAGGGAGGGGCTGATGGTGCAGCTCAAGCAACCTCGGTGGGCAGGATGTCATGGACGGTTGGGGCAGGGGATGCTGGAACGCACCAAAGAGCTGGCGGGGCATATTGCTGTTGTTGTGGATGCCATTCGGGAGGACACACGCCTGCGTGCTGCATGCCTAACAATTGAGATAGGGACGCCTGCAGCGACAATGCTGTGCCAGAAGGAAATGGGTGCTTCTGTGTGGGATTTCTTAGTCACTGAGAAGGAAGCCCTTTACCCACCGCACCGTCTATCTCATGCAAACGAAAGCATGCTGGAGGGCACCCTGTGGGTTGCGATTGCGAAAGTGATGGAGCTCAAAGTCCTCCAGTCAGCGAAGTGGGCATGGAAGCTAGTCGAGAGGACTGTGGGGCCGCAGTAGGATCGTCGTCACCTGTGCTTGTGGACTAAGCCTGAGAGGGCATTGCACCTGGCAATGGACATTGTGTGCCGGCCGGTGGGCACATTATGCATCGTGCACAGGGATGTGGATCTGCACAACTTCTTTGTAGGCCGCCACACACTCCCATTTGTGTACAACAGGATGGAGCATTTCATCTGCTACATGGACTTTTCGACCGACGAAGAGGTAGTGTTCCAAATATTGGAGGCATGTGACCTCATCATCAGGGCATGCCACATGATGGGGGGTCGCAAAGGGCACGCGTTGATTGCTGGAAGATCCCATGCTTTCATGTTTGCGCTGTGCAGCTTCTTGGACCCTCTGCGGGTTGAGGTAAGGCAGGCAGTTCTGTCGTTCGCAAGTTTTGCCAAGCGGAAGCAGCCGGAAGGGTATTGAGGGGGAAGGACCAAGGGCATCGCCATGCTTCCATGTGCTTTTGCCCATGAACAGGAATGAGCCCGCGTGGCCATGTTTGTGTTGTCATGCTCTCGGAGGCCCATAGTGGCCCGTATAGTAATATGCAGATGTGTGTTGTGTGCAAGTTGGTGTAGGAAGCTCGCAGCTTGTCTGCAGTGCAAGAGTGGTTGCACTGCACACAAGCTGCAAGCATGATGACCAAAGGAAACCTCACATGGCCACGGCGCTGCGCCACTTAATCCGCAACACGCAGAAGCGCGCGGATGGTGGTGTGCGCCATACCCGCGATCGTGATAACCATCATCGCATGCGCCTTCCATCAAGGTCGCACCCATGGGCGGTGATGGGGAAAGGGAGCGTAGGCCCCTATCTTGCTCACACAGCATGTGAAGCCCCCTTTGCACACAATTGCAAGTCCGCCAAGTGCGGCGGATTTTGAATGTGGAGCTGGGAAGAGGTGCAACTGGCAATTGAACTCGGAGGTAGCCGCAGTGGCTGCAATTTCTTTCTCAACCCGGACGACGGCTGCCGCTAGGTGTGTGCGCGATGTCCAACCACCGACGTGCACATCGTGCGGAAGGCGTGGTCGTCATGACTGGAATTACTCCGGGGCTCTCAATCGAAAGCCGAGGCTCGAAAGGTGCAGGCAACCACGCAAACGCCTTCCATGCTAGCGGTGTGCGAGGTGTGCAAGCCACCTTGCCCATCCACGCGAGCGCTGTGAAGGAGGCCGATGGCGCGCGGGTGGCTCACCCGAATGGCAGGTGGAAGACGGGTGGCTTGGGGCACGACGGCCGCACTGTGAGGACTGGACCAACGGGGATGAAGGGCCAGGGGATGAAGAATGCCGGGGCAGGATGGATGCACTTAGCGAGATTTGGAGGAAGAGCTGCAAGTGGGAGATGAGCATGAGGAAGGGGAGGGCCGCGAGGTAGCGGAGGCTTCAACACGCTCACGCTAAGCGGTGTGGTGGCGTGCGGCACTTGCAATCGTGGCCACTAAAACAGCCGGCGAGCTCGCGTTTTGAGGACGGTGACGAGGCTCCTGCAACGGCACCTAGAATGGCGCGGCGTGTATGGGAGGCTATCCGTGGTGGAGGTCTGCACGCTCATTGCAACTCATACGCCCATCACACGGCACGGCATCAACGCAGGAATACGCTTCCTGCAGGCGGAGCTGCAAGTCGATGGAATCGACATCCCAAGGAGGTGTGTGACTGAGCTTGATGCTGAGGAGGCCGGCCGACGGTCCGCATCCGCCGCGTGTAGTACACCAACACGACACCCATGTTCATGTGGCACATGGATTGTGAGTGGTTCCAGCAGTTTGTTACGGTGTGTGCTGTGCGCTAGATTGGAATGGGAGTGATTGCTGCAGTTGTCACCTAAATGGATGTGGTTGGATTGTGTGCAGCCCATGACAAGCTGCACCAATTCTACTTCAGAGTCCATGGTGCAATAGATGGGGCCACCCACTATGTCCCATGGTTGGTGCTGGAAGATAACAAGCGGGGGACAACCATTTTCAACGCCTATGTGGATGCAGTGCGGAGGTTTGGCCATCCCAAGAGGATTCGGTCGGACTATGCAGCAAAGCACAACCTGATAGAGGCGGACATGAACCGTGCGAGGCCAAGGGCACACGGCAGCAACTTCATCCGCGGCCCCTTCGTGCACAACCAGGTCAGACTGTGGATGCTTGCGATGCCTTTGTCAGCGAGGAGGTATAGTGCAGGGTAGTAACTGCGGCCTTTCTGCAGAGGATTGAGCATTTTTGGCGGTCATTGGGAGAGAAGTGGGCGTTCCTGTACAAGGGGTACATGATGGATTTGGTGAGGAGTAGCGAATTGGACATCACCAACCCCAGCACATCCATTCCCCGATGTCACCTTCATGCCCACCATGAGGGCGGAGCTGGAACGTTAGAGGCAAGTGTGGAACAGGCACAGGGTGCGCAGGATAAGGGCCGCACGGTGGACATCCCGGCCATGTGCCTGCAATGCGTTCCGTGAAGAGGCTCGGCTCAAGGCGGAAAATGCACCCGCATATGGGACTGCGGAGGACGATGGCGAGGGGTTCGATGTCTGTGGTCCTCAATATGCACAGAACGTGGCCCCCGAGATGCCACCGCTAAGCGTGATTGAGCTGTTGTCCGGGCTGAGTCTTCGGCTGCAGCACACTTGTCTTTGTGTGTGTAGGTTGCAGCTGTTTTCCGTCATGTAAGGTTCCATCCCTTGAGCATTGCAGCTACTCGATACTCAAACGTGTGTGCCACTGCTATGTGCCGTGCAGGAACTGCATGTCGCGAGGGACAATGCCTATGCGAAGGGCTTGGAGGGCATGGACTTCCTCCCCAATATGTACCCCGCACTGCATCGACATTGTGGAGTGCAAGAGCGGGGAGGCACGCCGAGTACCTCCAGGGGATTTGGGCCGGGTTACGCCGTGGCGTGGACAGGATCACCGCGTTATATAGTCCAGTAGGCCCTTTGAAGTGTACGCCAGCCCCGCAGCTTTTTCGTGCAAGAATTGTATGTGTGCGACTGTTTTCATGGAAGCCCTTCTTTGTTGGTCCTTCTGGTACAAGCTTGTTTCGGGAAGTTGGTGCAGTTACCACCGTAGGCGCAGCGCAGGAAAGCGTTGTAGCCCATGCAACTGGTGCACAAACACCTGCAGATTATGGTAAGAGCAACGACTACCGCCACCGCAAACCGAGACGATGATTGCGTAAAACGCAATCATGCCGCGCCAGGCTAACGCAACCGCACGTACAACCTAACAAATTGTGGATGCCGCGGTCGTAGACATGGCATATTGCATGCCGCAATGGCGCGGCAACGCAAATGACCTCAACGCAACCCTAACCCCAAAAGAAGAAAAGTTTCTGTGTGTTGTGGAATCATTTTGTGTATCATGTGGTAGGTTGACCACATCGGGACACCGGGGGGCTGCAGGCCCAATCGATGTGGTCATGCATGACATGCCAAAATAGTTCCGCCGTATGCGGCGGGACTATTTCTTTCTGTTCACAACCCTAAAAAAATGTGGATGCCGCGTGACCAGATCGGTATTCCATAGATTGGGCCTGACTCTAACTCTAATTGCAGAATCCCGACAAGTACGGGCATATGTGTTGATGATGTGCAATTAGGCGAATATTAAACGCGAAATTGAAGGTTTATTTCCCAGCAGGCCGTTTCGGCTGAATCCGCCCCGTTGGGCGCAGACCCTGTTCGTATCGTAAAGTTGCATTCAGTTTCTTTTATGTCTTCCCACCTAACAGCAAGGGACCCTCCCCAAGTCGCCACAAGGATCTGCTTCTGGGTGACCGTGCGTAGGCTCGTGCAAGGGGTGTCGCACTGCAAACTTGAAACTACGGAGCAGGTGCAAGCTGGTGTGTTGGCTGGTAGGGTTGGGCCTCATTTATTTGTTTTAAATTGCTTGGTGGACATGCTGGCAAAGCTTGGCTGCTTGGATGGCGCTCCAAAAGTGTTCGACGGGCTTCCACAAAAAGATGTGTTGACCATAAATGCTATTTGTAGCAGGATATTTCCAGTAGGGCGTATCTGAGGAAGGCCGTGATCTTTACAGTTGTACGCAACGAAAAGCCATGGCTGAACATAGAACCTGTTGCTGTGATAATGACTGCCTTCTTCAGACATGTGGATGTGTGTCTATCCCGACTTTGGTGAGGGAAGCAGCTTCATGGGCAGATTCTAACTCGAGTGCTTCAGGCTAATGTGGTTATAGCCAACAGTCGGGTAGACATGCTTGCAAAGTGTGGGTGCCTAGAGGATGCTCAGGTCGTATTTGCTGGACCTGGTGAAAAGAATGTGGTGACTTGGACTGCTCTTACAGCAGCATAACGTTACAGACGCCGATGTTGTTGCAGCTCACTCACAGTGTCATTTGTGTGCCTTCTGCAGGCACTTGCCGTTATGGGCAGCTCATAGTGGAACAGGGGAAGCAGCTCATGCACAAGTCGGACAACTGCGTCTTCAAGCTGACGTGTTCGTTCGAACAATTTGGTTAAAATGTTTGCAAAGCACAGAAGCTTGGACGATGCTCAAAGAGTGTTTAAAAGGCTTCCTCATATGAACAGTCCTGTCCAAGGCTTTTTTCTTGGCGTTCAAAAGAAGCTAGACTTTGTTACACGCTTCCTCATATGAACAGTGCTGTGCAAGGTCTTTTCCTTAGCGTTCAAAAGAAGCCAGATCTTGTTACAGGCTTCCTCATATGAACAGTGCTGTGCAAGGTTTTTTTCTTGGCGTTCAAAAGAAGCCAGACTTTGTTACGAGTCAGACAGGTAAGCTAGCGGGGCGTGCACTGGTCGGGATCCGAACCCTTATCACAGTGTGGATAAGGTACTATCCTACCACTAGACCATCAGTGCAGAAATAGAAAAACAAACGGGTGCAAGCTCAACGCACCACTGCCCCTACTTTGTGACATTTGTGTGCTTCCTGCAGACATTTGCAGCGGAGCTTTCCATCTGGGGAGGCCCCTTTCTTCTCTGCGGACAATCTGGCGAGGCCTCTTCAGTTCGAGACTGAAGCTCAATGGCGTCGGCACCGATGTGTTTGTGGCCATCACTTGATAAGCATGCACCCAAAGCTCGGGAACATAGTGGAGGCTCAGAAAAGTTCCATCCTTCTGGAGGAGACGTTTTCCTGTATTGCACTAATGAAATTACTCGCCATTTTTCGACCGATTAGGTGTCTTAAACTGATCTCTTTTGGTGTAGGTAGGTATACGAATTTCTCGAAAACAGGTCTTTTCTCGGTGCTTACGGTACATGCGGTCAAATTGAAGCTTCTAGACTGGACCGAGAGCTTCAAGGAACCTGCCTATGGCCGTTCTCGCCTAAAAAAAAACTTGCCTATGGCTTCGGTTGCTGCTCGCGCAGCTGCATATATGTGGGGGGCATTCATGGACATAAAAGGTATCGCTGGGATCTGTTGTGGTCAGCTGGGGTTTGCCTGGAACACCGTCTCGCCGCTGTGCGTCTCGTCACGTCCTGGACACGAGAGAGTGGCACTGGTCCTGAGAGTCTGGTAAGGTTGGTACCAGATTGCTTAAGAGGAGTACTCGACTGAGAGGACGCCATGGGAACGCCGGCGTTTCCTAATCTCGGACAGCATTGCGACTTCTCCGAGTGCAACCTCATCGATTTCCTTCCCTTCAGCTGTGACCGCTGCGAAAAGGCATGAATCTTTCGACCCTCTTCGTGCAGGAGCTGCTGTCCTGGGCCAGGGGATGTTAGGGATTTCCTGTCGGTTGTGTGCGAATGCGGATTGTGAGTTGGTCTGTGGATGTGAAACCCTAAATTTCCCATTATGCTCACGGGACTACAGGGAGAGTTTGCCAGTGTGGATTGACTTGGATTGGCCTGCTTTGTCGGTATCAGACGGTGGTCTAACAACTGGAGGTGTGCGCAGGTTTTCTGCCTGGATCACCGAAGCTACGTCTCCCATGAGTGCCCTAAGGGAAACGTTCAAGATGTCACGGTTTTATTGTGCCCGATGTGCGCAAAGTCAGTGAGACTGGTTCATGGTGAGGATCCGAATGTCACTTGGCACCAGCATGTCAACACTAGCTGTGATCCGAGCAATTATGCAAAGGTGATCAAGAAGCCAAGGTGCCCCGTTCCCAAGTGCAAGGAAGTGCTCACTTTCTCCAACAAGTTTCAGTGCAAAAGCTGTAGTCGGGAAGTGTGTCTGATGCATAGGTTTGGGCCGGACCACGACTGTGCAAGCTTGATAAAAGCTGATAGGGCCAAGAGCTGGTTCAATATGTCTTCGAGATCAAGCCAGGGAGCTCGCAGTTCGCAGCCTGTGACATCCAGTTGGTCCAGTACGTTCTCATCTATCAAATCGTCTGCAGAAGCTGGGCTTTCGAAGCTGAGTTTATCGGCCGATGAGTTTGTCAAGTCAGTGAAGGGCAGTGCTAGCAAAGTGCAGAACCAATATTTATCGTCTGGTGGACGGAATGTGTCGTCTGCTGCAGAGATTTGTCCTCAATGCAGGGCACAATTTCGGACAGTGGGAGAGTTGATTGAGCATGTGGAGACTTCTCATTCGCGCAGAGCTGTCCAACCATGTTAGTCTCTTCCTCTGTAGAGTCTTTGCAAGCCATTCTTTCACCTGGATTCTTGTGCTGTAGATTTTGCACGTAGATTAGATGTACATACTGTCTGCCGACCCTGTGTACGACGTTGTTACAAAATGAGCCCAAAGAAAAGAAACATCAGGTAGGATGATGGCAGACAATGTAATTGTTTATTATTTATATATGGTAGTTTATGGGACAATGAACCCAGAGTTGCATCCACCTTGTACACCTACCCAAGTAGACTGCGAGGAAGTTATTTGAGATTGTTGTGACCATGTGATTGTCTTACTCACTGCGCTTCCCAAGGGCCGCAAAAATGTCGCATGATTCAAATGGTGGCTTCCCACTGAGCCCAAAGAAGGTTTACAATGCTTTGACCGCACTTTGTTTTGCAAGCGTTGCCTCTTAGAGAGCCACCGGACGGCATCTGATGAGAAACGGAACTACGAAGCAGAGTGTCTGCTTTCCTTTCATTGTTTCATTCAATACCGTGCTGCATTCCTTCGTTCACAAGTAGTGAACAGGACACATCTTGCTGCAGTACTACATTCACAAGCTGTGGATGGTACGGCACATACAAGCAACAAAGGGAAACTATATACGGGAGAGACGCTAAACCGCAACGAGTTATTGCGAGGTGGCCTCTTCTTCTTCTCCTAGGGGGGAGACTTTCAAGCCCTTTTGATCACTGACGAATGTCCTCCTATTTACATAGATACACACCTGTAGCGCGGGTAACTAACTCTCGTCCCGCCCTTCACACAGCAAGTCTCCCCCCTGGAGCAGCTGACATTTCACCTCAGATGTGTCCAAGGAATGAAGCCAGGAACCCGTGGTGTTAAGAAGCAACGTCCTGCTCGCCTCCCGTTGCTGCATGCTGCTCTGTCTGTAAAAAGTGAGGAGTGTTCGTGACAGGTGCAAAACGCTCACCCGTGACACCATTTCACGAAATGAAATACATCCACACAGGCTCACCTTTGCTGAAGCACCGAGGGGTGGAAATGCGGGCCTTCATCATAGCCTTCACACATAATCTCGCCGCTCCCTGTCCGGTAGCATACTATCCCGTGGCTGCTGTCCTCAAACACCTGCACAATCACCACCCGCGGCAGCATATGCGCAAAGTCAGCAACGCGAAATCACGGGCGCATGCATTTCAGAAAAGTTTGCCAACCCCATTGCGCTCTTGCCTTCTTGTTGCAGGGTGTGCTTTGTCTGTGGCTTGCAGCTGCATTGCTGTTGAGGGAAGCGTTGGTCCTGACGGTTGGTGGCAGGAATTTCACAATTCGGGCAACCGGCATCCGATTCCCAGGCCCAGGCCCAGCCGCACAGGCGGGCGCTGTGCAGCGAAGAGCAGCGGGTGTGGCTGTCGTCGCCATGTGCCTGGCTGTCTCTCGGAAGTTGTTGGCCTGGGCCGACGGAGGAGGAGAATGTCGCCAATTCCTCTGCTGGGCGGCGGAGTGCAAATGTGGTAAGGCGGCTGCAGGCACAGGTGGCGTGTGGCCTTCCTTCCCTCCAAGGCCTTGTTATAAGCCATCCCACCGACTCCGTAATTATCGACAGGCGGGAAGGCAGACTGGACGGGATGTGTAGATTTTCTTCCGGGCTTTTTAAATTCAAGGCAAAGTGGCACTGGTGGCGTGACAGCAGGGCCTGCTGACGTTAAAGTGTCCTGGGCGCTTGAGATACGGGATATGCCCTCCCACCAGGGTTCGGGCCCGGCCTATAATGTCCCGGGTCCCGGGAGAATCCACAGCCTCTTCCTTGGTGCTTTAGTTCGCTTGTTCTGGTGTCTTAGCGCATAGGATATTCGCCACTTGCACAGTGGACGGACGATGAGAATTTGCTCTCAAAGCGTAACATGAATTAAAAAACCATCAACTTGTCTGCCTTGGATAGCACCTGGCGTGCAACAAGCGGGTAGCCACTAGAAAGGAAGAATCCACTTGAAACTCACGACAGTTGGTGCAGAAAGCATTTCCCGTCTAGATCATCCTCAGCTGGAGAGAAACGTCTCACCTTCCTGGAACATCACGCCTGCGGCATGCCGACAGTGCAAGCTGGTGAGAGGTCTGTCACAAGTGACATCAGCTCAAGTGGCAGGTACTGAATCTCAAGCATAAGTGACCATCAACTGCAGTGAATGGCAAAGCCATGTTATCCCACCATTGCTTATTGGGGCTAAGCACTTAGATCTTAGCAATAGGCTTGGCCTCATTATCACCGGATTACTGCATCCAGTGTGACCAGAATGGCTACCGGCAAGTAATTCCAGCAGATTGCACGCTGCGGGAGAGCACTGTGCCGTACATCTTCCTAAGGAATAAATAGGAAGGTAATTGAGACATGGGCTGCCACCAGTAACTCATGTAGGCCAAAAGATGTCCCTCTGTGTCCCTTCACCACCGTCTGCAAGAATCCGGGTCCGGAGAGAGCCTTAAACCGCTCCATTCCTGACCTTGCTCACAGAATGAGCCCAACAGACTGCTGCAGTTGACAATTGAGCCAGCCTGGCATTGTTGCATGTCCTGGCACCATGTCCTGACAGTGCCAGGACATGGAACATGACAACTTTTCCAGGGGCAGAGCACAAGCAGCAGCAATCCCAATTTTTCAGGCTCAGCGGCGGCATCCTGACCATCGCCCGCACCTTCTCAGCAAGTGTGAAGGGCAGTACCATGCCACACCACCTGGCTGAATCCAATGGCAATGGCCCAGCCCATTATCCTGTGCATGTGGGCAGCTGTGACAAGCGAGCCCAGGGGGGAGCCTCAAAATCAGAATCGGTGCAACGGGCTGCTGCAACATGTACAAACACAGCCATGCCGGAGTATCCCATGATCCAGTTTGCAGCTAACGCCTAGGGCTTCCAAAGGGATAAGGAACTGCTGAGTCAGCAAGGGAAACCATCCACTGCATAGATCACGCACAGGTTAAAGCACAATGCCCGTGTTGTACACTGGTACAGTGTACATGGTGAGGCCGGTATATAAAACTGAGGCAAGCCACAATGATGATTGATTGTTTTAGGAAAGATGCGCGAATGTAATTGGCGTAACCTCCTGCTTTTCTAGTGTTCGAGCGTTTATGATTTAATTAATGCTCGTAGTGAAACGTGTCCTAAGGTACTTCATGTACAGCATTGCATGACACATATATGTGATACTCCCCCTCAATGCAAACATGGGACTGCAAGCTCATCAAGGTCAGGGTTGTGCGCGGAATGATCCCCCTCAAGCAATGCTAGTGCAGCGCTCAATCACTAGTCCTAAGAAAAGTGTCTCGGCTAATGAGCCCAATGCCGGTGACTTACTTCTTGTGCAATGCCTTGGCCAGTCCCTTGGTCAATATGGTTGGGAAGGAGCGGTACGCCCTACAAGTGCGTAAACAACTAGAGTCCTTTTGCGAGGCATGTTGAAACTTTCCTCAATTAACTGTGCCTCGCCCTACAGGTGCATAAACAACTAGAGTCCTTTTGCGAGGCATGTTGAAACCTTCCTCAATTAAACGTGCCTCTTGTCAACAATGTGCACAGGTGCCATTGAGTGGCCGCAAGGCGTAGGCCGCAAGGGATCACATGTGACGACGGGCAAGAGGGAGCTCTGATACCATATAAAACTGAGGCAAGCCAGACAATGATGATTGATTGTTTTGGGATAGTGCACGCGATAAAAGCGTGTGTGTGTAACTGGCATAACCTCCTAAGCGGTTAGTGTTTTAGCATTTATGATTTAATTAATGCCTATAGCGAAAGATGCCCTAAAGTACTTCACGTGCAGCATCACATGACACATGATCTCCAGCACAGTGAAGGTGATATGGAAGGGAGAACAAGCAGAGAACCAGGTCCTACCCGTCTGGGTGGAAATTGGGTTTGAAATTTTCCTCACAACTCGGTACATATTTACTTTCTACCTTTTGTAAGTTTGTCCAGTGCAGGCATCAAAGGCCGTGCACCCATACTACTTATGCATTTCGGAGTTCTAAGAGAAACCAGTAAGTCTTAAACCTCAAACTTGAAGATGGGTCCTCGTTTGGGAATGACTGCATCACCAATCAGAAACGAAAGTTGCATCTACAAATATGCAGATTCATCAACTCTATATATAAGCTTGATTTGTACCCCGTAACTTGTACTTAGATGTAATTATGCTGAAGATGTTCTTAGTCTCCATTATCATGAGCCCATGCCCTTACCAAGCTTATCATTCTACAACTGCAAAGTCACCAAATCAGCCGTGAAAGACGAAGAATTGTGAAATAGATTCAAAGCTATACATGATACACCAGCTAAAGGACAGACCAGCAAGAATGGCTCCATGTAAGTCTGCACGAACTAAGTCATGTTCGTGAGGAAACCTCCTCATCATTTTATCATTTCTTCCCTTTTTCTTTGCAAGGGTCAATATTTATTTCACTATTTAATTTTTCAGCAGTATATTTTGAGAGAAGAAAAAAAAATTATCATAGTTCACTTGGGCAATAATAGGAGTTAACAACTTGTACCTAATGAGTTTAAAAAGCATCGTCCAACTTTGGCTATGGTAGACGGAAAATTTTGGCGCTCAAAGACTGCACAAGCTTGATGCCAATAGCTAGCCGCAGAAGGTGTACTTTACCCCAAGGAGAAGTTCTTCAAGTATATCACACAGGGGCTCCTGAAGGAGTCAGTAACGTCTTTGCCATCATGAACCCAACAGAGATTTATGGGGACTCCTCTTCCTTCCGATTCTACCAACGAGGAGTTGGTGCCAAGAGCAAGTCAAAAGTCTCCTTCTAACATTGCTACATCGATAGCAAAAAGGAAGAAGGAAAAGGTCAGAGAAGTAATGACAAGCAAAAAAGGGGAGGTGAGGACAACCTCTACCAATGAGGGCGAGCAAAAAAACAACTGCAAACGTTGTGATACAAGACGGCACAATGAACAATGATCAAAACATTAAAGTGAAAGAGTCTGCTGTTACAACAGACTCTAAACCCTAAGAATCTAGAAGACTAAAAAAGAGAAGATATTGAGCCTCACATGACTGCTTCAGGCATTTTGGTAACCTATAGTTGTGAGTATTCTTTACCTAAAAAACTGCATAGATGAGACGAAAGGTTGGTGACCCTTCATGTTATACATTGTACGTGTGGCAGCTCTTTGAGGAAGAGGCTGCTAAGGCTGCTAAGGTCCAAGAGGAGGTGGTGAAGATACTCAAGCTGCACAATAAGCTTCCACTAGATACGTAAACATGAGAACCAGGCTAGTGTGTTATTCCTTTAGACAAAGCCGATGTTATGTCACAAACACTAGCTGCAACTGCATGTCTCTCATGAACTTGACGAGACAAAGCTTTGATTAAGAGGTATGAGGTGTTCTCACCAGTAGGAATGTAAGAGATAATTACCTCTCACTTACCTAATGACATGATGTAATATTTCGATGTGCTTTAACCTTGGCATGGAAAACATGATTTTCTGATTAAGCAATCGCTAACTAATTGTCACACCACAGTAGCGTTGGTCTAAGTTGAATTTGTTTCAGGCCCTTAAGGAAACTTCATATCCATAATATTTTTTACACAACTTGGATCATAGTGTGATATTCGCCTTCCATGAAAGTCAAACAAACTATGTTGAGTTTCTTAGAGGACTAGGAAATGGCAAAAGATCCAAGGAACATACACTATGCTACAATATTCTTGTTAATTCCGTGAGGTGGCGGTGTTGGGTGCTCCGCTGATCTACAGTTAGGACACAAAAGAGGCCTTTGGAGATTGACTTGTCAACGCGACTTGAAATCGTCGCCAAGTTCCTTCGTTTGGACATCTTTCCTATAAGATCAACAAGGTTCGATAGATGCGTGCTTGCCTTCAACCACGTCCGCGACCCTACGTTCAACATCCGCAAATCGATTTGGTGCTTTGATACCACAATGAGTTTATAAAAGCATTATTCAGCTTTTGGTATGGCGGACGGAAGACTGTGAGGTGGTAGGGCAAGTGAGCAGAGAGCAAGTTACAAAAAAAGAATGTCTCATTTATTAATCATATGAAAAAGAACAAACTTTGGGTTTATAAGTACATAGTAGAAACATAAGTATATAGCATTTTGTTAATAATTAGAAACTATCTAAGTATTTGAACCACAAGGTAAATGGTTTTCAGCTTACTTAATATCCAAATAGTACCATGGTGTGACTAAGCTACCTGCACCAAGAGCACCTATTCCCTCTAAGCACCCTAATAGTACCATGGTGTGATTAAGCTACCTGCACCAAGAGCACCTATTCCCTCTAAGCACCCTAATAGTACCATGGTGTGACTAAGCTACCTGCACCAAGAGCACCTATTCCCTCTAAGCACCCTATCTAAACGCAGAATGCATGACAACGGCAGTTTTTTATAAACAAATGAAGAGGTGAGAGAAGAAGGAGAAGCGGTCTACTATAGTCCACATGGACAAAATTTTCCATACTTGAGAGATGTCAAATTATCATACAAGTGAAAACTGGTCATTATAATTCAAAGGGAATATGAAGTTGTGGTCGAGTGGTCCAAGGCGCTAGACTTTAAGTCTAGTCCTCGAAAAGGGACTTGGGTTATAACTCAAGTTATGGTCCTTGAGAAGGAAAGTGGATTCTATTCCCACTTTTGTCATCAACGTAAACTGTTTTAAGTAAGAATCTTGTAAAAGTTTTTTTTTGGTGGGATTTGGCTCGCCTCATCGGACTGATATCTTGACATGAGTTGATTATGCAATTATGGGGGACAATGCAAGGGCCGGGGGTGATGCGGGCACCACAATTGACATACGTCTTTAGAATAAGGTTGATGCTTCACAATCTCACAGCAACTGGAAAACAATTGGGAGAGCTCTGGACGAGAGGGTAATATAGAGCCGTGGAAAGCGGTTGATTGTGCGTACATAGATATAATATCCCGGCAACAGCGAGCCTGGGCTCATTCAACCTGCCGATCAGTATCTACTAATTTTAGGCTTTTGGATTCTTTCATATTGGCGGTTACATTATCTTATTTTTTCTACTTAATATATGTAAATTCAAGTAATTTAAAGTCAAATAATTATATATCTATAATAAAGTCTTGCAGTCGGAGAGGCAGCGAATTAGGTGTTTCCTTTAGGATACGGTACTCGAAAAAGTTCCCACCCCGGGGAAAGGTTACACCTACTTGCAGTTTTTGCATACATTTTCTAATATCATTTTTCCCATCCGAAGTAGGTACATACACACAGTATGTGGAGAAATGTAAATAAATACAACGATGGTCGATTGCCAAAGGCTGGACCAATTTGTCACCAAAAACGAAACACCATGATTGATGGCCAAGCCCGCGAAGGGAGGTCGCCCTAAAGTTCCAAACCTAAACATGGAAACGGACAGTCTGTGACTAGATTGCTTGTCAGAAAGCTCGCCTCGCCTGACAAGTCTGACACAGCAATCGTTGAGAAGCGCGCAAAACGAGGTGGAATATGGGGCGTGAACAAAGCAGCTGCCCAGGCCCCGTTGGCCCATTTGCGAAAGCAAAGCCCCTGCCACCTCGTCCCGACTCCCTCGTTCACAGAGCTTCGGCCCGCGAGCTCGGGAAGTGTTGAGTGAAGCCTGGTCCATGGTCCCCGGACTTCGGATGTGGAGATAGGATGATTTTAGCTGCTTATTTAAATTTAGTCCCAGCTCCGCACTTGGAATTGTGTTTCACGGCAGGAATGCACGTTCCTGCGAGGCCACCAGGTCGCTTCATGGGGCGGCTCCGGTCTCCGATTTTCGGCTGAATTTCAGGGGCCTGACCAATCTTACACCTGCTGTGTACCTGTTGAGCGCTGGGATTGCATCAGCATTGGAACCCGCCACCACCGAAGAAGATGAGCGAGAATCCTTGGTGGCGGTAGATTGCCAGGTCTGGAGCGGTCTGACGCTGCTGTCCAAGCTCCTTCGCCTTGGACCATGGTGCCTCGAGATGCTATCAATGTTGCTAGAGCATGCGCAGTGCTGGTCCAGGTGCAGGGGCCTGATCCGAAGGGGCGGAAGATGAGTCGGCATGCTTTTTTCCACTCCGAATCAGGTCAAACCACGCTCTCGGCTTCTGGTCTGCTGTTGCTGAACGACTCGGAGGTGGACCCTCCGAGGTCACTCACCGTGGTCACCTGCGCGTCTATTGTGGATCCGTTTTTGGTTCAGAAGCCCAGCGGGGAATCGGTGGCCAGCACCACTGAGTCTGCTAAGCTCATTGCTGGTGCTAAGGTAGACATTCTTGTTGAGGTTCCCAATGCAGGTGAGCAGTCCTATTGCTGGGTGCCAGCACAACTGGTAGCTCTACTTGATGTCCCAGAAGCTGGTAGGGCCTTGCAAGGTCTGCTGGATGTCCATGGTGGAAGTGTGGATGGGATTTGGGATGTTGGCTGGTCCTTGGCTCCAGCTAATGAAGATGCCAGAGGACAGGGACTTGGCCATCAGGCAATTGTAGCTAGGAATTCTTTCTTGGAGCGAGGAAGCGCTTACGGGGAGCCTGTTTCCAATTCCACAAGACACAGGGCCAGTCTAGGCATGACAGCAACCAGGGTGGCTGTTCTCAGTTTACTCACAGATGGAAATCGGGAGTTTGTATTGAGCTTAGGTCAGGTTGCAGGGCGGATACTTGAGATCCAGGAAACGCACAATTTGAAATGCGGGTTGCCTTTAGCCACGTCGAAGACCCGTGGAGATTTTTTGTTGGCAGTTGGCTCTCCTTTTGGGGCGCTGTCACCTCTCCACTTCCACAACAGCATGTCAGTGGGCTTTGTTGCTAACGAGTTGCCTAGAAGATCCGCTGCTGCGTCCCTACTGATGGTGGATTTGAAATGCCTCCCTGGTATGGAAGGTGGTCCAGTGTTTGATGATAAGGGTCGTCTTGTTGGTCTCGTCAGTAGACCACTCCGCCAGCGCAGTGGTCATGCAGAAGTGCAGCTGGTGACAACATCGGATGCTTTAATAGGCCCCCTCAAGCTTGCAGGTGTAAACCTGGGGTTTACCCTGGTGCAGCAGGCAGATCCAGAGCCTCAGCGCAAGATTGAGAATACTGTAGAGGCAGGTACATGCCTCGGTGTGCTTCCCAGGCCCATTCACTATGTCTTTCCCCCGAATTCCATGTCGCCAGCGATTGGTAGTGCCGTATCATCTGTGGTGCTCATTACTATTGGGGATGCCGCATGGGCTTCAGGAGTTCTTCTGACTGAGAATGGGTTGATTCTGACCAATGCTCATCTCTTAGAACCTTGGCGATTTGTCAAAACTCGTCCTTCACAGTCCAGCATAGTTCGAGGTCTCAGTTGGAACGGTGAAGGGATGCCCGGAGGTGTTGGGAGAAATAACTCTGAGGGAGTTTCAGTGAGGGAGGAACATGCCCCTTTAGCCACGTATCCTTTGTGCGAGATCCGTGGGCCAGCCAGTTGTGGGTGCTCTAGGGGCTCACATGAATCGCTTGCAGATCCTCTGGGAAGAATTTGGTGCAAC
Organism: Anthoceros angustus; assembly: GCA_010909165.1. Taxonomy (NCBI): domain Eukaryota; kingdom Viridiplantae; phylum Streptophyta; class Anthocerotopsida; order Anthocerotales; family Anthocerotaceae; genus Anthoceros; species Anthoceros angustus. The sequence goes on from MU008150.1 coordinate 401,458, forward strand.
AAAACCGATGCAGGGGGGAGTCCTGGCAAAACAGCTCGTGCTTCTAATGTTAGGCACACTGATATTGTTCATAAAGGCAATCAGCCCATCAGGGTGCGCATTGATGACCTTAAGCTAGGCTCCTGTTCCTGGCATGGAGCCAAGGCAGTGTGCGTTTCGCAGGGACCCTTAGATGTTGCCTTACTGCAGCTCGACTCAGTTCCTCCGAACATTTGTCCTATCACTCCCGAGAAGGACTGTCCTACTGTAGGTTCAACAGCCGTGGTGATAGGGCATGGTCTCTTTGGACCTCGGTCTGAGCTTTGTCCATCAGTCAGTGCTGGTGTGGTTTCCAGAGTTGTGAAGACAGGAGCAACCACTCTGAACAGCTTTTCACCGCAGGAGTCACATACTGATGGTATTCCCAGCTGTGCGGCAATGCTTGAAACGACAGCAGCTGTGCATCCCGGTGGAAGTGGGGGTGCAGTCGTGAATGCTGAAGGGCGTATGATTGGCTTGGTTACGAGTAATGCCAGACACAGTGGAGGGACTGTGATACCCAATCTCAACTTCAGTGTACCATGTGCTGCTCTGTCCATAATATTCCAATTTGCTGCAGGGAATGGGGAGGATCCAAGTATTTTGCATAGATTAGATGAACCGAATGAGCAGCTTTCTGCTGTTTGGGCACTGGTTCCCCCACCCTCGAAGAAGCCTTCGCCTTTGATACCATTGCCTCCTCCACCTTCTGGCAACTCTTCAGGTTCCCCTGTCCAAAAAGGTTCCCGGTTTGCAAGTTTTCTGGCTGACAAGGCTGCCGAGCTGTCCATCAATCCACGCCCATCCCTGGAGTGTGAGAGACGGCTCAGACCGCAGTCTTGCAACAATGCAGATTACTGTAGTACTGATGGCCGTTCTCGTAGTCGCCTTTAGTCAGCTGTCTTTCGTATTCGATTTTACCCATATGTTGGGGTTATTCATGTGGGCAAGATGAGTAGAAAGTAGGTGGTTCGCGGTGTAAATGACGATGACTACGTAGATGTACAGATGAGTGGTAGCTCCACATTTTGGGAAGTAAGAACACAGGTAACGATAACTCCACCGCGCGGAGGTGTCACAAAGTCTAGGTCGTTTCCCCGGTTCTTTTCGGTTCGTTCCACATTAGGGCTTGAATCCCAATTCTTTTGCAAGTGCCGAACTACGGGTGGAGTTTTTCTCCTAAATGCAAGGGATTGGGTGTTCGTAATCTAGCTGACTGCCCCCCTTTTAAAAGCACTCAGCATATGCAGGACGTACTAGAGCGCGAGGACATATGAGCGCAGATCCTATGATGTGTCCAAGTTGTCAACAGCGAGGCACCATTCACCATTCTAATGTATGGGAGAACGGGAAGGAAAAGAGAACTTGAAAGCAATCCTTCTATGTTCCTTTAACTTCCAAACTCCTTCCTACATGCATGACTTGGTGCAAGCATGGAGAATGAGCATGATTCCAAGAGTGCCGAGGAGGAAGACAGCATATATCAAGAAACAGCAGATCTTGAAAATATTCCTCTTGAAGAAGTCTTTGAAAAATTGAAGTGTACAAGACATGGTTTGAGTAGCACAGAAGCTGACATAAGGATCAAGTTAGTCGGTCCGAACAAACTAGAAGAGCAAAAAGAGAGCTTGATTTTGAAGTTTCTCACTTTCATGTGGAATCCTCTCTCATGGGTAATGGAATTGGCGGCACTCATGGCACTTGTTTTAGACAATGGTGAGCACAAACCCCCAGATTGGCAGGATTTTGTAGGGATCACGTGTTTGTTAGTGTTAAACTCAACTGTAAGTTACATAGAAGAACAAAATGCAGGGCAAGCTGCTGCTGCCTTAATGCAAGCCTTAGCTCCAAAAGCTAAGGTTTTGAGAGATAATGCATACAAGGAGGAAGATGCAGCAATTCTTGTTCCCGGGGACATTATTTCTATAAAGTTAGGAGATATAATTCCTGCTGATGCTAGATTACTGGAAGGGGATCCTTTACAAATTGATCAATCTGCCTTGACTGGAGAATCAGTTGCAGTTACAAAGAGGACTGGCGATGAAGTTTTTTCCGGTTCAATTTGCAAGCAGGGTGAAATTGAAGCTGTGGTAATTGCTACTGGTGTTAGCACATTTTTTGGAAAAGCTGCGCACTTAGTTGACACCACGCATAACGTAGGACACTTCCAACAGGTTCTAACAAACATAGGAAATTTTTGTATTTGCACAATTGCATTGGGAATCATCATAGAAATCATAGTTATGTATCCCATCCAAAAACGAAAATATCGGAATGGCATTGATAATATGTTGATTTTATTGATTGGAGGAATCCCAATTGCCATGCCAACTGTATTATCCGTTACAATGGCAGTAGGATCTCATGGTCTCGCAAAACAAGGAGCAATTGTTAAACGTATGACTGCTATAGAAGAAATGGCAGGCATGGACATTTTATGCTCTGATAAAACTGGAACTTTAACTTTGAATAGATTAACTGTTGACAAAAACATAATTGAAGTTTTATCAAAAACAGCTGATAAAGATTTGATTTTGTTGACTGCTGCAAGGGCTTCACGAACAGAAAATCAGGTTGCCAGGTTATGACAAGATGAAATTTCATTACTACAATGATTTATTTATCTGTATTTTGATTCATATAAGTTTTATGAAGTTTTACTAAATGAGGGCGAACAATTGTAAATGTAGGATGCAATTGATCTTGCAATTGTGAACATGCTTGGAGATCCAAAAGAAGCACGTCAAGGTATCGAAGAAGTTCACTTTTTGCCTTTCAATCCCACAGATAAACGAACCGCTATCACATATATAACCGAAGATGGAAAAATGCATCGAGCTAGTAAGGGTTCCCCTGAGCAGATATTGGAGCTAGCAGAAAACAAAAAGAAAATTGAAGCAAAGGTGCATTCTATAATTAATAGATTTGCAGAAAGAGGACTACGAAGTCTTGGAGTTGCATATCAGGTACCTTGGGGATACATGTTCTTCTCACAGCTATAGAATTTTTACTTTTATATTGATTTGTGCAACAAAGTCCAAGGTTTTACTTGGCACAATGTCCCTATGTTGAAAAAGGAATTGGAAGACACCATATAGTAAACATAATGCTATTTATTGACAGGAAGTTCCCGAGTGTTCCAAAGATAGTCCAGGTGGACCATGGGAAATGCTAGGAGTCTTGCCCTTATTTGATCCTCCAAGACATGATACCGGAGATACAGTTAAGCGTGCATTGCAATTAGGTGTTAATGTCAAAATGATAACAGGTGATCAATTAGCAATTGCAAAGGAAACTGGACGTCGTCTTGGAATGGGTACTAATATGTACCCTTCATCAGCCATATTTGGTACTCATCATGAAGCATCAACAGTAGGGGTGGATGATGGAGAACTTATTGAACATGCAGATGGTTTTGCTGGAGTCTTCCCAGAACATAAATATAGTATAGTCAAAAGACTTCAAGAAAGAAAACATATTTGTGGAATGACTGGTGATGGGGTGAATGATGCACCAGCTCTTAAGAAAGCTGATATTGGTGGTATTCATGTGATGCACGAGAGACCTGAATCTGCGAGATATAGTGCTCACCCAACCAGGTCTACAATCATTGCTTTCTTCACATAACTTGCTCAAAATCCGAAACTTATTTTACTTCTATATTTATAAAATTAAAAAAATGTGATATGCACAGGATTGAGTGTGATAATTAGTGCCATCCTCACTAGTCGATGTATATTTCAGCGTATGAAGAACTATACCATCTATGCTGTATCTATTACAATACGTATTGTGCTTGGATTTACTTTAATGTCTCTCGTATGGAAATTTGACTTTTCTCCATTCATGATTCTAGTTATTGCTATTTTGAATGATGGTACAATAATGACCATATCAAAGGTATTTATAGTTTTATTTTTTTAAAATATTTTTAAGTAAAAATTACAAAAAAGTTTCATTGAACTTGGGTTAAGAAAAAAAGATTCATTATGTAATTATAATTTTTATTTATATTGTAGGATAGGGTGAAACCCTCACCGCATCCTGATACATGGAAGCTTTCTGAACTATTTGTTCAAGGCACTTGTCTTGGGGGATATCTTGCGCTGATGACTGTGCTTTTTTATCATCTTTTACATGATACAAAATTCTTTGAAGAGAAGTTCAAAGTACAAACTATTGCGCACAACGCCCCTAAAGAAACTGCAGCCATTTATTTGCAAGTTTCAATTGTAAGTCAAGCTCTTATATTTGTGACAAGGTCACAAACTTGGTCTTTCATGGAAAGACCGGGAATTCTTCTTGTGGTTGCCTTTATCATAGCACAATTGGTGGCAACATTAATAGCTGTGTATGCAAATTGGGGGTTTGCTAAAATTCAAGGGTGCGGGTGGAAATGGGCTGGGGTCATATGGTTGTACAAGTAAGTTTTCCTCAAACCATCATGTACCTCTTAGATGCCCATATAATAAATTTCATTAAAGGAAGAAACTACTTAGTATATTTTTTTCAAGAACTAACTTGATCAATGTTTATGGAAACAGTATAGTATGGTATCTTCCTCTAGATGTGATAAAGTTCATTGTGAGATATGTGTTGAGTGGTGAAGCATGGGATTTGTTGATGGAGCGAAAGATTGCCTTTACTCGTCAAAGAAACTATGGACGAGAAGCTCGTCAAGCACAATGGGCTGCCATTACTCACACTGGGGCAATTGCATCTATTACTGGGGCATCCTCTTCTGCAAGTAACACTCTCACTAAGGGAGCAACCTCAATGGGTCGTGAAGTAGCCGACAAAGCTAGGAGAAGGGCCGAAATAGCAAGGTATATATCCCAGTTCTGATTTTTATATAGCCACATCATATAGAACATATAATAATTAGACTATATCTCCCTTATACCTATGTGTTATATAATAAATAATCCTATTATAGATATTTGATAATTTTAATGTACATTAATTCTCAATGTACATCTTTGCATATTAGGTTGAAAGAACTTCACACCTTCAAGGGACATGTTGATGCTGTAACCAAATTGACTAAATTAAATGACTCCGGAATGCAACAATCTTATACAGTTTAAAGTACATGAATCTCTTCGTAGAAAAGGTCTACTATCGTATGATGAAGCACTCTTGTTGAAGAGGTGTATTTTTATTGGGTAGAAGAAAAGATAGAGATTAACCCATGAAACTACACCACTAGAGAAGAAAAACTCTAGAAGACGAGCTAGGCTCCAAGAGCTGTAATCCCAAGTGGAATCTCAAATCAAATTTCAGGTAAAACGAAAGAGAAACCCAAGGTACTTAGGTGGTGAAATGCATTTTATCCTCACCACGAAAAAAAGAAATGCATTTTATCTCATGTGAATTGAGTTAGGCTACCGTAGGGCCACGTGAGACTGCGCAGTAGCTAAGGCAGTCAATAGACTCATGCAAGAGGCATGGTCGTTGGTTAAAGAGCAGTTTGGCTGTTGGCAGCGCCTGCCGGCTCCTCTACTCTCCCGCTTCAGCAGCGTTACCAGAACACGCGCGTCCTGCCAGTGCCTTCCCGGTCGGGGCAATCGGTCTGCCCTGCGCGGAAAGAAAAGCTCGAACGCCGACGCACGGACGTTTTCAGATCTCGATGGCTCATATGAGAGATCAATTGGCCTCCCTCCTCTTTTCCTTGCTGCTTGTCCAAGGCATCCACACCGCGCTCGGTAAGCGAGCCATGCGCTCTGAGATCTGAATTGGTGATGAACTTGTCCTGGTGCATGCAAGAGGTGGTTATCTCGCAAACTAACCCCTATCACCTGCAACCGCTTGCCTTTTCAGGCAATCTTCAATGCGAAGATCTGCCCGTGGAGGATTGTGCGTTTGCGGTATCGTCCTCGGGGGCTCGATGCGTTCTTGAAAAGTATGTTGCTAAGGAGGGAGGCTCTCGTCTGGAATGTCAGGTGCGGTAGGCTAAGTGCTTGATTTGAGCAATTTCCCCTACGCAGTAACCTTTGTAATCCCGGCTGGTAACACAATTTGCCGATCACGGCTGCATTTATGGCAGACCTCCATTATCATGGCCGAGAAGCGCTACGAGTGGATAGAATCAGATGAATGTGTGAAGTCCTGTGGCCTTGAGCGGATGTCCTTTGGACTCTCCACCGATGCTCTTTTAGAGAATGAATTCACGCAGAAGCTATGCTCCTCCGCGTGTCAGCAAAGCTGTTCCAACATTGTCGATCTCTACACCAAACTTGCTGCCGGCGAAGGTGTGCATTGCAAATGTCCTGTTAATCTAATCAAGAACCTGATTAAATTAATAAGTTTTTCACCGGTATATATATATTATTTTCCTTAGGTGTATATCTACCACACTTATGTAAAGCGCAAACGGAGAAAGAAAAGAGAAAGGAGGAAGTGAGCCTAAAATTAATTTCTGAAAATGAAAAGTTGGTAGCCCAACCTCCCACTTCACCATCTTCCGAGGAGCCTAGCAAGGGAACAAGCCAAGGTGTTGCAGATGCTACCCCATGGACCACGCCTGCTCCAGCCCCATGGACCGCGACTGCTCCTGCACCAGCTCCTTACTAGTTTTGAGTCCAATTTTTAGATGAAATTTCAGCTTGTAGTATGCAAGATTGTGTTATTTAATTTTGTATGACTACTGAAGAAGTGTTATCTTGACAAGAATTACTCATAGTCATACTAACAATCTTGTTTCTAATATATTTGGCTTTCATCTTGACAAGAATATTCATCTTTTTATTATCAATTTTAGTTCAAACCATATCAATCTAAATTTCAATTATTACACTAGATAAATTCTAATATGAAGTATAAAGGATTGTATTTGCTTAATCTAGATAATTTTTCATGCTTTTAATTTTGGATGTCATATTTTGACAAGAGTTATCTAATGTTATGATATGATGATAATATTTAATTAAAATTATTTTTTTCTATCAATATATTTATATAAATATAAAAATACATAATACCTAATAAATAACTTCTCTAATCTCTCTAGATATACTATTAAATATATATATATAATATAAAAATATTAAATATAATTAAGAATTTTAGGTCCTTGAAACTTCCATTTCACATTTCCACCTCTCTGGTAGGTGTGTAGGTTGTATGTGTTTGGGGTTAGCGCACATTTGATCAGAAAGTAAACAATATGTTAGGGATATAGGTCTGGACACAAGTCACACCAGCTGGAATCTCGGGTTTTGAAAGCTGAAGTTTAGGGAAGATATGTGAGCGGAATCGGCATGCGGGACAGGCAGAGGAATGAGGATGTTGTTGTGAAGTGAATGTCGGCTGATTTCCGTACGCTGTCGGCCAATGATCTGCGACATGGGCTGGGGATAAGAAAATGGACGGGACTGGCTAAGGTGCGGAGGTGCGGAGGTGCGGAGGTGCGGAGGTGCGGAGATGCGGAGATGCGGAGAGAGAGCGGAGGTTGACGGGCCAGTGCCGCGCACGACTGCAAGTGCGCCGTGCCCTTTGTGCTGTCCGCAGCGAAGCAAGCGAAAAGCAGAGGACGAGCACCAGGGCAAACTCGTAGGAGTCCTGGAAAGCGAGGGCCTGACAGTGGCAGCAACAGCGGCTCATCCCTAACACACCGGCTTAACAAAGTGCTGGTCACACTTCACACCGGCCAACAAAAACCGGTCACCCTTAAAACCCGGTTAAGTTAACAAAGAGCGTGGTGAGGCAGACGGCGGCGGCGGGAGCGGGGGCGGCGCGCACCAAGCACCAAGCACCAAGCTCACGCACGGCGCGGGATGGAGGGATGGAGGGATGGAGGGATGGAGGGATGAAGGGATGAAGGGATCGAGCAGAGCTTCGGTCGGCCTCCCATGGGCGCGCATGTTCCTGCATGTGCTCTGTGTGTTACCAATGTACTGTAAAGGCGCCACTCTCTCTCCTCTCCCCTCTCTCCTTCTCCCGCCGTAAATTTGTATGTACATACATATGTACATACAGTATACATATATGTACAGGGTATGTATGTACGTGGCAGGTGCTACAGGAAGCAACGACCGCGGTCCCGGGCGCCACTGACTCCAACGGCCCTGACACGTCCAGAATTAAATTTCCCGGTAGCCCGCCCTTCCCATGTGGCGTGCATTCATAGCCCGCCGCTGCCTCCTCCACGTGAAGCCCTCCCGGCCTTCAAGCTTCTGTCACCACCTGCTCCTGTGTGCGCTCCGCCACTGCCCCCACTACGACACCGCCTTAGGCCTACACGGCTTACTATAATAGTATTACGTACACATATTATTGTACCAACTTTGAGATCATTTTAATCGTAATTATTTAATCTTAATTATTTCAATGATAAGTATGGGCCTTTAAGTAATACATAATAAGTATGGGTTGTAATTAAGGTGTAATCACATTGTACAGCTATTATGCGACTTTCACTTTTTTATATTTATGATTATATATCAATTTAGTATAAAACAATAAGTAACCTTATTAAGTCTCAAGTAAGTTCAACAAGTCGCTATCCTTTTGTGTTTTTCATTTCAAATTATTATGTACTTTTCCTTACGATGCCAATGCCTGTGTGATGTATATCCGATTCCTCTGTGTACGAAGAGATTGGAGGAAAGAATGAGAGGGCATTATGGTTCATGACATTTCGATGAATCCAAGGCAGACGTGTCCGGTGATTTGATTTGATGAAGTCGGCTGGGAAGGGAAGGGGCGAGGGCGTGGGCCGTGGGCGTGGGCGGTTGTGAGGGGAAGTGACGGCCTGCCACTTGGCCCGGCGGGCTGGAAGGTGCGTGCAAGCAACGACGAACAATGTGGGCAGGCCCCGTGCGACGTGTGGGGCGAGCCCTGGCTCCCAGCCCAGGCTCCAGCCCAGGCTCCAGCCCAGGCTGCCCAACCGACCCAGCCTCCCGAACCTGCTACAGTTAATCCGGGGGTTCCGATGTGGTAACTTTGGGATAGAGACGTATCATCGGCGGAGTCACGTAAATATGGCCCCAGCCACGCGCCGTCCGCTCTCTTTGACAGAAGACAGAAGCGTCCTCGTGATATTAACGCTAATTTTAGGATAAGCACGGGGCCGCAGTTAGAGAGGTCGGGTTTGGCGGGCCCCACGGTAATCCTTGGTATGAAAATGCTTCACGCCTGAGAGATCCAGGCTTTTCTTCGGTTCCTACAGTCTCGCCGTTCTTCGAGCTCCTTCTGCTCTTCGCGCTTGTCCTCTGCTCTGTTGCAGCCCTGGAGTGAGAGTCTGTTTGCGTTGCGCTGCGCCTGCGGCGACCTGTGCCCGCTGCCGGAGCCGGAGTCGGAGCCGGGGCCCCTGTTTCTGTGTTGCTGCGTCTTCTTGTGTGAAGGTGTGGAGAGTGGGCAGCCCTCGCTAACTAAGGTGAGGCTCGGAAGAGGAAGTGGATTTGCGTCCCGCCTCGTGGAGCCTGGGAGCACAGGGCGTCCTTGTTTGATTGCTTGTGTTGCTTTGCTGCCGGCCTGGTGCCCGGTGTTGCTCCCAATCGAGGCACGGGTTTTAGTTTCAAATTGGTGTTTGTCAAGATAGCTTGGTTGGATCCCACTTGTTGTGTTGCGCAACTGGTTTCGATCGATTCATGCTCGCGTGCTCCCGCTGCCTGATCCGTATGTCTGAGGGAGGGGTGTTGCGCGGTGGTAAGGAGAGGGTGGTGAGGGCGAGTTGTTCGCGGAGGTCCCGTGGCCTGTGACCCTGGCTTGTCCCGATTGTGGATTGGCGGTGGTCCTTTCTTGCTTCGGTGTAGAGGTTGTTGTGCGGTGAAGCGCTTGCTTGATCGCTGGTTTTCATCTGTCGGTCGTCGTTGCTCTGTCCCGGGAATGCACGGTTGTTGGATGCTTCTGCTTCCCTTTTGACACGGCACCTATCTCTCGTTTGGATCGTGTTCAGACGCGACTGCACATTACAAACATGCATGCTCCTAATCTTCTCAAGATAGTGCTGAAGCCCCGCAATATCGCGTCAGGGCCTTCAAGTCACTTGTCCAGCAGCAAGAAGGGGAAGGGAGGCAGTGAGAACGGGTCGTGTGACAAGCAGCTCACGCGCTCATCATCCGATTCGGTATTGGCCGCGGGGCCTGCTGCGACAAAGATGGCCTGCTTGTGTGCTCCAACGAAGCATGCAGGCTCGTTCCGGTGCAGGCTTCATCGTGCCGGCCAGACGCAATGGGCCAGTCATGGGTATCCGGCGCAGGCTACAGTGTCTAAGCCCGACAAGGAGAAGCTGAGGCGGGAGACGCAAGCAAACTCAGCTTCCGTCAGCATCTTGGATTTGGAGCGGCCCAGCCGAAGTGACAAGAAACGAGCGCCTACCACCTTTCGCTCCGCTTCTCTCTCACCTCCCGCCAGTCCTGAAGGACGTCCCAGCAGGTTGAGCAGAGTTGTGGTGGCTGATTCTGTCGACGAGGGTGCCGTACCGGGTTACAAGAAAGTGTCCGTGGCGTCGACTGCCGAGTAAGTATCCATCTCCAGTGATGGCTTGGGTCAGGTTATTTGCATGGCCAAGCTTATTCTTCCGAGAGTTTTGGTTGCAAGGGCTTTTCATCATAGCATGCCTGTTTCCTTTCAGGAGCTCTGTTACAGGAGGTTTTTCCAAATGCCTTGCGAGAAGCGGAGCATCTTCATCTGGGGTATCCGAAACCCTTGTGAGGTGAAGCATCCGCGACACATCCGACACGGGGAATAGAATAGGCAGGCTGAAAGATTTCTGTCGCTGCTCTCCGGATTGTCACAGTCTGGAAATTTTGTACATTCTTTTTTGAGTTGTCCGGAACGGACTTGTACAGATTCAGGATATTTGATTCAGTATCACTTGTCTTGCGCTAGACTCTTCTTAGATGAAGTGTGCAGTCAAAGACTAGGGTTGAATTGCGGTAGACACGCAACTGTCGAATAGACAGAAAGAGACTACCCGAAGGGTAGATAGCTATGATGCAGAGGAGCGTTTACCAGTTGGTACAAGGAACGGTTGACTCCTGTCCCTATGCCTTGTCCTGATGGCAGTACATTTTAATTCCATGCCGGTACCTACACAACTGGTTTCACTCAAACACTAGTTCACGAGGCTTGTATGCTTACCGCACTGTATAACAACTGTCTCCAATTTTTCACACTTCGGACACCCTGTGGCAGCTGGACGGAGTTAACATCTAGATCGATACGAACACCCCAGCACAGAGTAGCAAATGATGCAACGCACGTCAGCGATTCTGATATTTCTTGTCTCCAGATGACGGAGACTGAACAAGTTGGACATCCATCGTGCTCACACAGTCGTGTGGCACACACTTCCGTAAAAGTTCCAAGACTTATCTCCAGTGTCCAAATCCCCGATACACAGAAGCTCCAACAAGATGGAAGCCAAAACATTTCAGGGCCCACACAATGTGCCAAGCACAACAATGTAGAGCCCACATATAATTTGCCAGCAACACCATACCAATACTAGACATATCATACTAAAAGTGAATGAAGCGTTCCAAATACGAAACTCGTATCACATGTAGTAGTAGATTCTGTGCCAGGTGGACCTTCATTGGCAAACGGCGGACATAATTGGCGGTATCGGCCTCCAGTAACAGGTGCGAGGGTTTTTCCACCATACCTCATCTGCCTCCCCGCAGTGCAAGCACAAGGTGGAGGACAGAACCTCCTTCAATGTTGTAGTCGCGAGCAGCCTTCTCATCATTCATTTGCTTGCCGGCAAAGATGAGCCTGCATCAAGCACCAGCTTCATGGGGTCAAGAAAAAAAGCTAAACACAAAGCAACCGAGCCCTTGTTGCATATCACACACAGAAGATGAAAACATAACACACCTCTGCTGAACTGGTGGAATACCCTCTTTCTCCTCCACACGCTCCTTGATCCGCTCAATGGAGTCTGTAGGTTCGATATCAATCTCGATCTCCTTGCCTGTGAGAGTTTTCACTTTGATCATCGTCCCACCACGCAACCGCAGCACCAGATGAAGTGTAGACTCCTTCTGTATGTTGTAGTCTGCCAAAGTTCGGCCGTCTTCCAACTGCTTCCCTGCAAATATCAAGCGCTGCTGGTCCGGGGGGATGCCCTCCTTATCCTGCACAAAACCCGACCCAAAAAGACATGTCATAAACCAAACTCCTCCTCCTCCACGAAAGGGACCGTAAAATCACCACGACGAGGTAACAAACCACTCAGTCCATTCCACCAACAACCTAACACATAATCAGCAGCTAGCAGCCTTGTCTCAGTCCTCCACTGAAAACTACCTAGCCCTAGCCCTGGCCCCGTCCACACAGAATCCCGCCTGAGGAATAGGCGTACCTGAATTTTGGTCTTGACGTTGTCGATGGTGTCGCTGCTTTCCACCTCCAGGGTGATGGTCTTGCCGGTGAGGGTTTTCACGAAGATCTGCATCTTGGAAAGCCGCGATTCCCCCGCCCTCTCCAAACACAAATCCGTCAAGTCGAGCGCTGTGCAGCGCTGATAGGAGGGTAGAATCTCAAGACCTAAGGCGAGCCCGTTCAAAAACGGGAAGGGAACGCAATGCAATGCAACGCAACGCAGCGGGCTAGTAAAACAAGACGCCCTGGTAACTTCTACGTCTCCTCCTTTTCACCTAGTGCACATCGTACATTATTACATAAACATATGCCTAGTGCACATAGTTCATTATTACATAAACATAATGTACGTAAGATGGTAGACCCTCCACACCTAATAATTAATACGTCGGCCTATCCTTTTAGGAGGAAAAAGTTAACATAAAGCACCGATGAAAAAGAGCTAAATAAAAAGGGTAGTAAAAACAAATGTAGATAATCGAAACGACAAGATACCTCCATCACGGGACGATAAGCGGAGTCATTTCGTTTCATTTCACCTGGTCTGACTCCTCCATTGTCGCCTGGCCTGCCTTTGCCGTGGCCGTGGCAGAGGAGTAGGTAATGGGGTCGGGGAGGGTGGAGTGTGTGTGCGTCGCAGCAGTACGGCGGCCTCGGCTTGCTTGCGCTTGTGTGCAAGCTCTGGGCTGAGGGGCGCGGAGCGCAAAGGTGCGGTGCAGCGCAGCGCAGGGCAGGGCAGGACAGGCCGGACATGCCCAGTCTCTTCCTGCCGGCCCCATTCCGCTGGGCAGTCGCCTCTCCTGCCGCAGGCCGCCTCGCAGGCCCGCGCCATGGGGAAGCGTAATTAGGGAGGGAAGGGGGGCAGCGCTTGCGCCAATTGCATGCATTTGCGTGCGGAGGTAGGAGATCTCGGGCGGGGCGGAGGCGGGGAGGGCGTTCTTGCTGACTGACTAAAAGTTTGGTGGAGGCAGGCAATGAGGGTTTGGATCCTGTGCAGCATCTGCGGGCGGGGAATTGGTGGGGTTTGATGTCAGGGCTGCGGGGGAGATGCCTGTGGTGGAGAGTGGAGCCCCAGGGCCGAGCCCGGGCTCCGTGCCCTTCTCTACGGTGACGAGTTCGCGGAAGGAGAAGAAGAAGCAGGCGAAGGAGGAGCGGGATCGGCTGAAGCAGGCGGAGAAGAAGAAGCGGCGGCTGGAGAAGGCGCTGGCCACGGCCGCGGCCATCCGGACGGAGCTGGAGAAGAAGAAGCAGCGGAGGAAAGAGGAGGAGCAGCGGCTGGATGAGGAAGGCGCGGCCTTGGCGGAGGCCGTGGCATTGCAGGTGCTGGTGGACGAAGACTCCGACTGCCTCGGCAGGCTGCAGCAGGGGGGCCGGGACGATAAGGTAGAGAGTAGCAGTAGTTTGTCCGGCGGATCTGCGGACAAGACTACCTCGGAGAGTGGGGGAGGGTGCCTCGGGGTGCGGAGGCGGGAGCCCGGCCAGCTGCAGCAGCATGCCGGGGTTAAGAGGCATGGCAGCGTCAAGTACTCCATCAGCGGGGAGAGCACCTCGCGGGAGAGGGATATGGAGTGGCGGAGCGAGTGGAAGGGAGTAGATCAGATGCGGAATGGGCACGGTGGCGGCTCCGAGGCGGACGCCGATGTGGAGGTGGAGGCGGAGGCGGAGTCGGTCCAGGGTGCGGACGCGGACGCGGACGCGGACGGGGACGGGGACGCGGACGCGGGCTTGTGGCAAGTTAATCTAAGCAGTGCGGAGGAGAGGGCGAGGGCGTCCAATGAGCGAGCCACGGCTGCGGAGGTGGCTGCTGGGCTCGCTGCGGCCCAGGCTGTCGCAGCTCTGCGGATTGCGGAAGAGGCAAGAGCCGAAGCCGAGGCTGCCAAAAAGGCAGCGGAAGCGGCAATGAATGAAGCTCTTGATCGCCGAGATAGCCACCTCAAGCAGGATTTCCTTGATGAGGTGTGTGTCTTTTCACATGGCTGCCGACTGCACTCCCTGCCTATCACGCTCACTACCTTCCTAGTTCCCTTGTTCAGGGGTCGTTTTGTGGGATGCAGACTGTAGTTACGGGCAGCGCTGTGTGGCTGTTTTATGGCATGGGTCCAGCTGGCTGTTCCGAGGCTTGATGGACCAACATCCTGTGTTCGGGATATGTCCTCCCTTGTAGCCTTTTTGCATTGTGTCGTTTACGTTCATGGTTGCTGCCATGCTGAAAGGTGTCTTGGGGAGAGTGTAATGTGTGTAGGATTCTCGGTGTGCTTTTACAGAGTTGAACTACAGTTATAGCTTTGATGAGAACACATCATATCTTCTACCAGGTTATGATACTATCTATGCTTTAGGTATTTATTTGTGTTCATTGCTTTCTTCTCTTTGCAGTACAAGAAATTGCTTGGATGCAACTAGCACATGTGGAAAGCTTGGATCGCTAGGGAAGATGGACCCAGCTTCCTTGAAGCATTCTGGACCACATGTTTCCTAACTGACCCCAATGGCAAAGCTGAGTTGAAGCATACCTAGGCATGAGACTTACTATTCTTGAAATATTCTGTCAACGTTTGGTGGGCTGAGTTTGAACTAATGGAAAAGGGGGCTTTTTGTCATTCTTGTCTGAGTCTGTACTACAGCATGTGTTGTCGGTTGAAGTGGTAGCACCACCTATCGTCACTTTTGCATAGCTGCAGCGTCTGATTTTGTCCAGAATATTCATGCACTTAGATGTGATATAACTGTCGCATGTTGGTTGCCCTCTTGGTCTTCTGCTATTTGGGAATGAGCGCATGAGTCAGGACGTGGACCAGGAACAGCCTCTTGCACATATGTTTTTCTGCCACTATTTTTCTGCTTAAGACATCTGAACTGACCAGCTAGAGACTGCATCTGTCTTCGTGCTTGAACATTTGAGTTTGATGATGATGGCTAACTCCCTTCCTCGTTGCTCTTAACAGAGCAAAGCGCAACCAAGAAGCGTTGAGAAGGAGAGGGATGAGCTGAAGGCACGCCTGGAGGAGACAGAGCGAAAACTGAAGGAGAAGACAAGGCGAGTGTCGGAGCTTGAACAAAACCTTGAAGAGGTAACCAAGTATCTGGTGAAATTCAAAGCCATGGTTGAAGGCACTAAGGGTGATAATAATGCTAGCTGTGATGGTCTCAAGGAGAACAGCAACTATGCAGAAGGGAGTGACGTTACTCCTGCCGAGTCTGTGGGCGGAACAGTTGATGAGTAGTCCTTAAACATCCGAGGGGAAGGTGATACAGCTGATGCGGCTGCTGATTCAACTGGATGTGTCAGAACCTCAGAAACTCGTATAGTAATAAGATTCTTTGGAAAGAAGGACCTCCCGACTCGAATTCAGGTTCCAGCCAAGGGTTTTTTTTGCGTGATATTTAAAGTGTGGGAAGTGGTGCCGTCAAAGCTGTACGCAGTTGCAACAGGCACCATGAACTGGAGAAACTCTTGCGCATTTTAGAGAATTTTTAGTAGAGCTCTCAAGCGATCCTTTCCAGTGTCATCCCGGTCTCTCCCTCTCTCGCAAGAGGAGCACTGTATGGTCGTCGGAGAGCCCTCATAGATGGCTGAATTTTGGTTTCTTGCACTGTAGATCTATGAATTCCGACCTTCCTGATGCTTCTCAAGTTCAGTTCCTGAGGTTTCTGCTGGGCCGACCCCTGGTTACAAGATTGCCGCCCCATCCAGAGCAGTGAGGTAGATCTGTGAAGACTCTTTGTAGATAATTCGAGGTTGCTTTCCTCTTCTTACCAATCACATGCTGTTGCACCATGTCCTGTAAAGACAGTCCGAGATGTGTCCTTATCTGGGCTAACTTTTTGCGCTTGCTCTCTTGGATCTCTGAATCCGAAAGCTGGGAAAGCAGCCCGGCCATCCACGTTGGAGCTTGCTCTGCTTGCCTGATACCGGACATTCATGGGTAGAAAACTACTATAAGGTACTCTTCATCTCAAAAAAGTTGCCCCTCTCTAAATTCTCCATCTGCGCAGCAACGGATGGTCGGCGGTGAGGGGCATGAATCGTGAATGACGTCCTTCAAGCTTACGCCGCGTGTGAGATGGGGACTTGTGTCAAGAAATTGCCAGTTCGGTTTCAATTGCAATAAATCATCCTGTATCAGATTTCTCAATCAGCAGACTTTTCGTTAGACCCTTGTTTTGAATCGTTCCATTTTGTCCATCCGCGTCCTCCGCGTGCGCCCTCCCTCCTGCCCCCAGTAGATAGGTGCTGGCAACCTCCTGCAACATTTTAAAGCGTGTTTCCGCGCCTCTTCTTTCGCCCCTGCGCTCGCGCTCCGCACTGTCCATCATCTCCTGCGCCTGGTCGTGGGTTGGAGCTTCTCTCGGCCAAATCTCCTATTCTTTCTGTCGCTGTGATTTGTCGGAGGAGCTCGGCTGGATCCTGTCACAGGGAGGGTACAATGCAGCCTGCGCCTGTCTCCAACATTGTCGATTGCGGTTCGAGACGATCTCGTGCATTATTCTCTACGGTTTGCACTCTGCGCTTGCTTCCGCTCCCTTGTGGCTGATTTCTCTGCATTGCTGTCCAACAGGATCGGGATTCCAAGGTTTGGACACAACTCTGATCCGGATCCGCGGAATGGTGAGTTCGAGGAGTTCGGCGTGGATTTGTGTGCTGTTCGTGGTGCTGGCGACGCTACCACTGTGCTCAGCGCAGGCTATTGGTATGAACTGGGGAACTATTGCTACGCGGCCACTACCAGCGAAGTCGGTCATTCAGCTCCTCAAGGACAACAACTTCACAAAAGTGAAGCTTTTCGATGCGGATGAGAAAGTGCTCACCGCTCTTGAAGGGAGTGGCCTCGAAGTGATGGTAGCGGCTCCTAATGATATGCTTCAAACTCTGCAGAGCCTTAATAAGGCCAGGGATTGGGTGAAGTACAATGTGTCTTTGTACAGACAAAATAACAGAGTGAACATTGCGTAAGCTTTGAATTTTCCTTGCGTGCTTTCCATTGTCGACTTCTCCTCACGCCTCTTCAGGCCCTTGGGAATTGCTTTACTTTCAGGCTTGTGTGAAGTGAGAGCACGGAGTAGTTTGCTGGTTAAGTAGCTTCCGTGCTTGTGTTTCTGGCCTGTTTGCTAGCTTTCACTTCAATGCGAATTGAGTTTCTTGTTTTGCGTGAGATAGGTAGGTGGATCCTTCCTGTTCAGATCTTGTTCTCATCTTCTACATGTTTTTTTCTTTGTAGGTATGCTGCAATAGGGAACGAGCCATTTTTGGCAGGCTATAACGGCAGTTTTGTAGAATTGGTCCTACCTGCCCTGCAGAATGTGCAGCAGGCTATCATAGAGGCGAAGTTGCAAGATGTTGTGAAGGTTGTGGTGCCCATGAATGCTGACGTGCTGTCAGACAAGTCAAATCTTCCTAGTCAAACAATATTCAAGGACCAGTATATTTATCTTATGACAAAGATAGTTTCACTGCTCAACAATCAAGGGTCCCCTTTCATCGTCAATCTCTACCCGTATTTGAGTCTCGTAGGGAATCCTGATTTTCCGAAGGATTTCGCATTCTTCAGTGGTGACAGCAGTGCTGCTTTTTCCGATGGAGACTACAGGTACACAAATGTGCTGGAGGCCAGCATTGACTCGGTTGCAAATGCCCTGGCTAGTGTGGGAGCACCTAATATGCCCATAGTCTTGGGAGAAGTTGGTTGGCCTACAGACGGTGAACTGAGTGCAACTGTTGACAATGCCAAGATATTCAATCAAGGTTTACTCAATCACTTCTTGCAGCTGAAGGGCACTCCTAGGCACCCCAATACTTTTTTTGACTTCTACCTTTTCGGACTTCTTGACGAAGATGCAAAGAGTATTTTGCCTGGCAACTTCGAAAGACACTGGGGTATTTTTGACAATGCTGGACAGACGAAATACTCGCTTGACTTATCAGGCCGAGGCTTGAACGTTCCTCTTGCTAGTGCTCATGTGCAGTTTCTGGGTAAGAAGTGGTGTGTTGTGAAAGATTCCACCACGAGCACGGGTTTACAAGAAAACCTCAATTATGCGTGCGCTAACGGTGCAGATTGTACAGTCATAGCAGATGGAGGGTCCTGCCATGACTTGCCACTGGCAGGTATGGCCTCTTTCGCCTTCAACAGCTATTATCAAGCACAGGGTCAGCTGGACGCAGCTTGCAATTTTCAGAATTTGGCAACTGTCACAACCACTAACCCAAACTTGACTTATAACTGTAACTTCACGCTAGCTATATCTACGTCTTCCAGCGGTTCATCGATTTCAGGGGTATCCAACTGTATGTATGCAGTGTTGGGGGTATTATTGGTGCTTGCTGTCCAGCTTCAGGTCTAGCAGTGCACATAGCGTCATCCAGCCTTTTTTTCCTGCCTTCACTCGTGCTGGATCATCACATCGTAAGCTATCAGTGATGTGCCTTCGACTGCTCGTGTGACCTATCTTCACAGTCCATCTTCTGAGGCATCCCACTCTGGGGCAGCTCATTTTGTCACTCTATTTACGACTAGCTCCAGTGTAGCAAATGTCCGGCATGCAGCCAACATGTGACGGTGTGTCTAGATTATGCCTTGCTCTCCTCCGTCATCGGCATGATGGATAAGCCAAGGTTATGCCCTGCCTTCACGCGTGCTGGGTCATACCGTAAATTATCTGTGATGCGTGACTTCGAATGCTGGTGCGACCTACCTTCATAGTCCACCATCTCACCCATCCACCCACTCTGGGGCAGCTGATTTTGTCACTCGATGTACGAGAAGCTCCAGTGTAGCAAATGTCTGTCATGCAGCCTACACATAGCGGTGTCTAGATTATTCCTTGCTCTCCTCTGTCATCGGCATGAAGGATAAAGCTTTTGCCTGAGACGCTTGCATTTCGAGGAACACTGGCGTATCTGATGAAGCAACTGTTAGGGTTTTCGGAGCCTCTGACCTGACTCCTGCTTACTTTCGTCTGATATTTACATGACAAGGGATTTTCACACGACCACAGTAAAAGAATTGGCAACCTCCTGCAACATGTCCTTCACATCAGGCCATGAGTCCTCCGATGCTTGCGAATTAAGAGAATACAGCAGCCCACTGCTTGCGCAGTACACTGCTAAGTTGTGCCTGAAGAAGGAGGTGGCCCTTACAGTGTATTCCAAAGTGTAGTAGACATGGTCACTGCCAGGCGATCCTTGCCGACTGCTCGCACTCAGAAGCGTAGCCATCTTACCCGATCCTTGTGGAGCAATGAACTTGGTGAGGATAAGGGCCCCAGCTTCCTCAGGTCCCCCCAGCAACTCAAGCCTGCAAACAGTCCGACATACATCTTGAGTGCCTTCCCTACGTGCCAAGCGCGACGAGAAGGCAGGCAAGTCACAGGGGAATGCGAAGGCCACCTGAAGCCAGGGTAGACCGGAGCGACCACCACACTGACATTGAGCTGACCATCGCTGCCCGGCGGACCGAAGGCAACGATTGGTTCCGTGGAGCCGGACTGCGTCGGCCTGCCCTTGCTCATGCCCTGCAGAGGCGGCAAATCCAGAGACCTCTCCCGCTCCGCCCGCTCAACCGCTCTGTACAGAAGCCTCTGGTCTCCAACCCACTTGGCCGGGTACACGAACTCTGCGGCAGCAACACGCGTGAGCCCAACAAGCCTCACATCCCGTCCCGTTCCGTTCCAGTAATCAAGCTCTCAGTCTCACCGAAGCCCTTGCTGTTCTCGATGCAGCGTTTAAAGCCCTTCACAGGATACACCACGTCCAGCTTGAGACGCCTTGCCAGCTGCGAATCCAACGACAGGATTGCGCCTGTGACGCCCAGGAAGTTGGCCCCCAGGGCAATGACGGCCCCCACTGCCGCGCCCGCCACTATCCTCCTCCTGAATGCCACCTCTTCCGCAGACAGGGACAACACTGGCCCAGAGTCGTCCTTCGCAGCGCCAGCCTCCTCTTGCGTTTCCCCACGCCCGTGACTAGCTGACAGCACCCTCCATCCGCCCCCGCCGCCATGGCCGGTTCGATTGGTAACAGCAAGGCGCCCACGTCGTGGGTTACGCAGAATTGAACTTGGAGTCCGCGTGCTCTGGACGAGCGCAGGGGACGCACATTGGGTCTGAGCGCTTGGCAGAGACATCAGATCACAAACGCAGGGCACGCCGTAGTGCACACCGTGCGTCTCCTTTTCCCCTCATTTCACTAGCTCAATGTTAATTTACCAAACTTCAGAAAGTCTTTTATTAAGGGGGAAAAATATGGGAAAAGCCCATCCATGGGACAACCAAGGAGGACCCCGAGGGGCAAGGTGAAAGGGAGCGACTAAGCTCCCTACCTCTAGTCCCTTACTGCTCTCACAATGTCAAGTAGGAAGAACAAACAGTCTGCAAACCATAGAGGAAGAGGAAGAAATATCACCTACGGTCCCCGCCTTGTGAAGAATCCTTGTCAAGAGGCTCTTTGAAGGGCAATTGAGAATCGATGTTTGAAGTATGTTGTGAAGTA
The DNA here is from genome assembly GCA_010909165.1 of Anthoceros angustus. Taxonomy (NCBI): domain Eukaryota; kingdom Viridiplantae; phylum Streptophyta; class Anthocerotopsida; order Anthocerotales; family Anthocerotaceae; genus Anthoceros; species Anthoceros angustus. Next base: position 422,294 of record MU008150.1, read on the forward strand.
GGAAAGAGACAGCCTCGCACCGTACCTGTAGGCGTGTGGGCGTGGTAAGCTTTGATGCAGGACTTTAAAAATTTATCGAAGTCCTCGGCCATCGCCCCATACGTTTCAAGTGCGAGCGGAATAAAGAGGCGGCCCATTTGCATCCTGCTGTATTTCCTGACCTTGAGAGCTACTGCTTTGAGTCCAACATCACTTTTGAGTGATAATCAGGGAGCAAAAGCATTAGCTAGAAACCCAGTTTTTCACTCAAGAACTAAGCACATAGCCTTGGTCGGACTTACACAAAAAGCATATGAATATCCTGTGAATTTTAGACGTGAAGTCAAAACCTCCTTAAGTTAGCACTTAAGCACTAGGAGTTTACGAGCGGAGTTAAGTGATTTTACTATGTTAGCTCTTATTTTTATCTGTTAAGCCTTCATCATCTTCTTCTATTTCAAGTTCATTTTCGTAAAAGGCAAACTTTTCTATGTGCTCATGCGGATCCTGAGATAATCATTCAAAAATTTAATGTTTGATAACCAAGTCAGTTATTACATAATTAACGTAACCTAGTGGTGGCATTCAAGACACTTACTGTACATATGGCTGGTATGTCCAATGTACTCATTACAGGGCTCACAGCCTATCCAGACCATAGCCTATCCAGACCATATGAATACTGGATTTCTGACATTTGTAGCTTTCAAGCACATGTGAGTCTCCTTTTTCTCCTGGACATATCAGATATGCCATATGAGTTATCTCACCAGTAGGCAAGAATTGCTTAGGGACTACATATCCTCTTTCCTTACGAATCATGCAAGGGGCAGAAATCCTTAGTGTAGGGGTTCCTACACACTTGTCAGTTCCTGCGGATAATAAAGTTAATGGGTTAGCTTAGAGTAAATAAAATAAAAAAATGAAAGTATGGTTAGCAGTTCAGTAAGCAACTTACTAGTTGTCGTATCCTTCTTATGCATTTCCAATTTTTCTTTGTTATCTTGTTGCTTCTCAGGGAAAAAACCTAGCCGTTCATGTCCCATATATGTCAGATGGCAACAACTTCTTTGCTTGTCATATCTTAGTCATCATTTGCCTCATCATGGACAACAAAAAATAATAATAATAAACAGACCATTTACTAGCTTCTGAAGTTTCCTAATAGCAAATGGGTCAGCATATATATCTGTCCTTAGACATCTCTCCCTTCAGCTTGGGCTTCCATCACTGATCTCTTCACTGTTAGAGGGCAAAGTGAGGGATAGCTATTCTATGGTGTTCTTGATGCCTTCTACGAACAGCTGACTCCATGACACCTGTAAGGTGAGCAATGACAAAGTAAGAATGGACGTCAAACATACTTTGTGGGTTACAATGGTTGGCTTACAGGTGTAGGAGATCTTACTCTCATTCTCAGCTACTGGTGTCTCTTCTATGTCTTCATTGAATGCGTTGTAGTTGATTGCTTCTTCAGACGACGAAGATAGCTCCACCACTGTAGAAAAATGGACACTTTGGCTGGACACAGAGTGTTGTTGAGACATTGCCATATATTGTGCAGGTGGCCTTCTTTGGTTTTCAGTAGTTGAAGCTAATGTCTGCAAGCTCCTCGTAGCCCCAGAGGCGGCAGACCTGGACGTTTCCATCTCTTCATCATCGTTGGACAGAGAGTTCTCAATTGCTGGTATTATCTCATCTTGAGTGGACGTTCTTGCTACAAGGGCTGCAAGCCTATTGTACATTACGGTGTGAACTTTGGGAAGCGCATGCGTGCTCAGATTAGGATGGAGGTCATATTGGCTAGAGAGTTAGATTGGGAACGGCACCTGGGACATTTGTTCCGAAGACTTTGTGGAGTTCTTATCACCATTTTGAGTAAAGACACTGGCGCCTTTTCTTCTTTTGCATAGCTCTTAAGCTAATCTGAATGCTTGTAACAACTTATGTCCACCTTGTAGAAGCTTGCTAGTGGTCCTTAAATGGTACCTGTGGTCGTGGTGCTTTCATCTTGTCTTAAATTTGTAGGTGAAATGGAGATGGTTTCAACAACCATGGAGGCTAATTAAATGTCACCAAGTGGGGAAGTTTGGGGGCAAACTTCTTCACCTGTCCGGATCTGTCTGCCTACAGGGTCAGGAAACAACGGCATGCGTCATGTAAGCTAGTATGTGTAAACCCTGACAAAATTGTTGGGAGCACAACTTGCTTTCAAGATGTCCTAAAACGTCTAGATTTGGATCAAAAGGTGCGGGTAATCTCTTTGAGCTTTGCTCTCCCTTCTCCCATACTCTATGAACAACTGTGTCTAGTGCCTCTTTGCATTTTGGATGCCCCTGCAACACCTTGATGCAACATTCGGTGCATGCTGCAGCCCCGGGTAGCTGCCTAGGTTTGTGATTGATGAGGCACACTGCGTGAGGTAAAGCTGATGGAAGGCCAGTACATCAATTGCCGAGTAGGTACAGCAAATTTCATAGAAGAAAAATACAGCAGATTTCTTTGGCCACTCTTTCACAGTCTGGCCTGGGAACAGAAAAAAAAGAAGAATTTTATTTAAGTCCACTAAGGACGGATTTCCGTCATGGGACTTGGTACTTAACAACTTGTACCTTGGTGTGCCTAAGCTACTTGCACCAAGGGCATCCACTCCCTTTAGGCACCCCATCTAAGTACCCATCTAAGCTCAAGATGCTTAATCACACGTGTGTCCATTTGGCCCAAGCCATTTGGACACACATTTGAACAGTGAGTGACAGCATGACAATAAGGTCCTAGGAATTCTCAAGTAGCAGTTCATTGAATTATTCTCAAGCAGCGGTTAACAACAAGTATTGGTGAACAAGGATGAATATAGCAAGTTGGTTAACAGGTTTGAGCTGCTAAACGAGGATGTTACAGCAGGTTGGATAACAGGTTTTAGTACTGAACAAGGATATTAGCAGTAGGTTGATAATAATTTTAGGTTATTTTAAATTTGGTGAGGAACCGGCCCAGAGCTTTCAGGCACATGCTCTTACCCTTTGTTATTAGGAAATGCAGCAAGGGCATGAATTCCCTCAAGAAGTTTAGTCACGAAGCAAATCCGGCCGATGTGACAAGTAACTACGAACAGCAGTGTCTAGGATAGGACTCAAACCATGAGCCCCTTTTCGAGTCCCAGTTGATTCGTGCTTGTAATGCCTTTGTCACTATTGATCCAGTTTCCTTGGGTATGTTTGTCAACGGCAGTACTAGGTACATCCTCAATTGTTCCCACATTTTGTCCAGCCAAAACCCCCTAGTACCAAGCAGCATGCCTCGCATCAAACATCAAAAACCCCCCACCAAAGTACGTAACCCCCACCAAATTTAAAAGTACCCCCCACCAAATTTAAAGTACCTCCACCAAACTTAAAGTACCCCCCGTTCCCCCCACTCTCCATAAAAAAAAGAGAGTATGTTTTACAACCTCATTTACAATCCTATTGCTAGACCATCAAATTTACAACTTTGCTTACATTTTACAACGGCATTTACACTTTACAACGTAATCTACAACATGGGAGCCTAGTTATCGATCCCTATTATAAATGACCTTCAATCATATTAGCTTAATAATAGTAATAATAAAGAGTTTTGAAAAAGTAAAGATCAAATTTCGAGAAAAAGGTTTTGCAATGTAATCTACATGGGAACCTCGTCATCAATCCCCTAGTGGGATTTTTAGGTGGGGAGTTTTAGTGGGTGAGGGAGTTTTTCCCAAGTCCCACATAACCTGTGATGGTATCTAGGCACATATTCAGATGACCTTGGGAAGAGTATAGTCTCTTCCTGTTGGGATGGTCTAGTAATAGGATTGTAAATATGATGTGTAACATAGGAGAATCAGAACCCTTGCTGAAGATTTCTCCCCCGGGGTTGTTTTGATTTATTAAAGAGATATTCTTGTTGGGAGGATGACTAACAAAAACTAGAGAATGTTGACGAACTGCCTTGTTCACGAACTTTGTGAATTAGACCCCAACCATGAGTCCGTTATAATCCTGAGGGCCTTTACGAACTCACAGCTTGGTTAAACTGGCTGAACTGAACTGTACACAATAACTAGTGGCACATAGGAAAAATAGTTCAGTTTTATATGAAGTGAACCATCTATAAATTGTGAATTGTGCAAATCAAACTAAACGCCTTCCAACAAGCTGCCGTGAGATGTATGGTGGGAAGAGAAACAGAAGAAATAGAACAGAGAAACCTGAAGTAATCTGGAATAATATGAAGTAATTGATAAAAGGTAAAAAAACCTATTTAACATCAATTTACATGAACTAGGATTTGTAAGGAGTATAGCTCATGATCAATTGGTTTGCAAACTATCACACGATTCTTGTTGGTGCAAACGATAGGGTTTAGGCGCCGTCAGATCAGGACCTAGCTTTTAGGGCACGTTTCGCCCATAACCAGTTTAAATAATAGCTTGACAGTTTAGGCAGTTAATCAAGTTACTTAGACGCTTAACTGAATTACTGCAGTTATAACCGTATGTAGAAGTATAAGACATGTACCATTGTATCAGTAAAAGCATTCTTTCTTGGATATCTTGTCCGTCTTCATGGTATCAGAGCACCAAGGCTCTCTACCCTTCGGTTTCGCTTCCGCCTCCTACCACTGGCGCCGCGCAATCCACCAGCATGTAGCAGCAGCAAGCCACGGGTTTCGAGAGCTACCGATCCTAGCTAAAGCATCATGCCTAGGCGGCGCGTCCCAGCGTTTCATGCACCCACAGCCCGCGCTCCATCTCCAATCGGAAGACCCTGCGCGGACTGCACCCAGAAATTGACCCGCTATGAACAGCGCCGCCGACAATGGACGAGACCAAGCACCGCGCCCTCGAGCACGCCTGCCGGCGTTCGCACTACCGCCACGCCGACCAGACCAATTCCCCACTCGCATGGATGCGCCTATACAGCACCCTTTCCTGCAAAAGTACCAACTACACGTGATTACCTCAGAATTCAGTTGAATTGCATAGAGTCCCAGCTTGAAGCCCTGCACCTAACAGTCAGTCAGCTTCATGTGCATAGGTATAAGTAGATCACAGCAGATCTCACCTTGCTCGCCTCCTGCAGCAAGTCGTGTAGCACCCTATGCCACATTTTGACCCTCTTGCCTCCCACACAACAAAAATCTTAGCAAAGAAACTTGCAAAACTTGCAATCACCTCTGCCATGGCCAGCCCTGCCTATAATCCTACCTCCACGGTGATCAACACCACCAAAGTAGAATTCAGAGACCGCGATCGCTTCACAGGAAGCGATTACGATATCTGGCAAATGAGAATAACAGCCCTGCTAGAGGAACATGATCTGATGTCAGTCACGGACGGCACCTCGCCACAGCCTTCTCTCACTTCTAATCCACCAGCTACTGCCGACCACATAGCCGCATGGAACAAGAAGGACAAGAGGGCTCGTAACATCCTGATATCTGCCATCGACAAAACAATGCTTCAGCACACCCAAGGTCAGACGACCTCACATGATGTGTGGAAGACGTTTAACGACATGTTCCAAGCACAAAGCTCGATGTCCCTTATAAACGCCACAAGACAATTCTACTCCCTTAAGATGAGGGAAAACGAGAGCGTCGAGCAGCATGTAAATGTGTTCAGGTCCTTGCGAGCCAAGCTCTCCGGCAGCGGCACCGTAATCAACGAGCTCCAGGCAGCAGTCGCTCTTCTAACATCTCTTCCTCCATCATACAGGAACTTTGTTAGTTCACAGAACGCCGCACTAAGACAGGCCATTCAAGCTACAGGAGAAAACGTACCCCCGGCATACACGTTCTCCGACGTTGTAGCAGCCCTGCTAGAGGAGGAGTCCAGCAGGATCGGCACCTCACGTTCTAGCATAGGAACAAACCACGCTCTCTTCTTGTCCAGAGGAAGAGGCAACAGGCGTGGAAGCACCGGTGGCGGCCGAGGAGCTTTCCCAAGAGGAAGAGGCCAGCCCTCTGCAAGCTTTCCAACATTTCCCAATCGACAATTCTCTCAAAACAAGCAGTTTGACAAGAGGTCCGCCAAGGGAGCCTGTAACTGGTGTAAAATCCTTGGCCACTATGAGAGCGAATGCAGAAAAAAGCAGGCAGGCGAACCTCGAAGGGAAACCCCCAGAAATGAGTCCCATCTCACAACAACAGCTAAGCCTTCACCAGCCAACTCAATTTTAGCATCACTTACACTTACCGTCTGATACAAGTCGGGTTCTTAGGGCCACAACCCATATCTGCGATTGTGAGACATGTTCACTTCATGTCCTTACCGTATCCTCCGCTGCATTGGCCTGTGGCCTATGAGCTTGCCCTTCCTCCCGAATCTCGTGCATTCACCCCGCCTTCCGTAACACCGAACCATGTTTTGATCCCGCACAATGACTCATTGTCTTGCTGGCTCTGAGCTCGAGTATGCTCACATTGACCGATGCACTTCATCCTTCCACCGCTTCCGAACGACAATAGAATCTACCGCCTGGGCATGTTTCAAAGCCTCGCACTCACGATCGAAACACTACTACATTTTGAGGATCCAAAATAACGTGTGAAGCAACGCATGTTTGTAAAAAACAACGGAAAAGTTGGAAAAAACAACGCCACCGAACCTAAGCGAAAACAACGAAACACCGTTGTTTTCTTGCTTTTGTGTTATTTAGGAACCGTTGTTTTTCCTAACTCATGTTTAACCTATACCCCAACCTCTCATTTCCTGCTTCTTTCTTTCTGNAGTAAGAATTCCTTGGCTTTGAAATGACTTTTCTCCAATGTTAAGGTTTCCAATTCCTTGGACTTTGAGTGACGCCTTTTCTCAAATGTTAAGGTTTCCAATTCCTTGGCTTTGAAATAACTTTTCTCAAATGTTAAGGTTTCCAATTCCTTGGACTTTGAAATAACTTTTCTCCAATGTTAAGGTTAAGTAAGAATTCCTTGGACTTTGAAATGACTTTTCTCAAATGTTAAGCTTTAAGAATCATGAATGCAAGCGTGAAAATGCCTCAGAGTAGTGTCACACCAGATGACATCCCGCTTCGATATGGGGTAATGGAGTGTTTGTGGGCGCGTGCTCACGTGCCTCATGAGGATGTCGCAGCAATCCGCGCATCGTCTGGCGGCCAACTGGAGCTATTTGATTCTGCGCAAGCCTAGTGCAGGATTCCAAGTTCTTAATGCAAGGGACACTTCAACATGCGAGCCGCAATGCGTGGCCATGAGAAATCGAAGCAGGACACAAGCAGGAAGGCAAGGAAGCAAAGCAACGGCGGGTGAAAACCTTTGTTGAACAAGAATGGAGTAACTCGGGTTGAGGCGTTAGGGGCATTGTTGTAGGCAAACTCAACGAGGTGGAGAAAGTCCAGCCACCGAGTTTGGTGCACACCGCATAAGCACGGAGTATATCCTCTAAAACTTGATTAGCTCGAGTAGCACCATCCGTCGAGGATAAAAGGCGAGACATACTGAGCTTGGTGCCAAGACCACGTGAACCGCTTGCCGAAGCGGACGAAACTGAATCATGATCGCTCACAAGAGAGCGAGGGAGGCCATGGGCACGATAAACCACTTTCGAATATCTTGCGTTTAGGCAAGTACCCACTCAAGAATACTTCCACGTCCAATTTATTCATATGATTTAAATGGGGAGTTACATCTCTAACAAGATTTATGCTCTACAATTCTATCAATTGGGTTTGTCTAGAACTAAATTCAGTTTTAAGGTTGTTTCCAAAATTTTAGAACACCTCCAAATTGCTAGTTTACTCCTCCTTTATGTGCTTGCATTCGTCCGACGATTCTTGCTTACAATTCCATCTCCATATGCATGCGCCTATGATGCGCAAGACGATCATCCACATGACAAACATATAAATAAGTCTTATTTCTATAGCCGCACTTTGATAAATCCTAGCTTTGCTCCAAATTGAGCCCATTGAGATCTTCGCTTCAAGACAAAGTTGTTGAAAAGGCTTTGACGTGTTTTTCGCTTTTAAGAAGATGTATGAGATGTTAATACCATAGCATTCCTTCAAAGACACTTATAAGGTGTAGGATTCCTTGGACTTTGAAATAACTTTTCTCCAATGTTAAGGTTTCCAATTCCTTGGACTTTGAAATGACTTTTCTCCAATGTTAAGGTTAAGTAAAATTCCTTGGGCTTTGAAATGACTTTTCTCAATGTTAAGGTTAAGTAAGAATTCCTTGGACTTTGGAGTGACGCCTTTTCTCAAATGTTAAGCTTTAAGAATCATGAATGCAAGCGTGAAAATGCCTCGTAGTGGTGGTCAAATCTGCCTCTCGGTGATTCAACACACCAAAACTTGCTACCAAAGAATCGCGAAGTTTGCAATAGTGGGCGCCGTGAGTCAAGTTTGGTTGTATATTGAATTTGTGGGAGGCGGATCCCGGGGCTCCGAGATGCACCTCTAGCGGCCACACTTATCCCACGCCGCTTCAGACGTTGGGTTTCGTCCCATGAGACTTGGGAGCAGTCGAATCTTGAGAATCCGTCACCACCGCAGCTACACACTACCTCAGCCTTCTAGACAAGCAAGGCGCCTCACGCCCTCTCACAGCTCTCGCGCCCAGCCGCTTCAGAACTCACCAAACCTCAACCTACAACGACACCACACAATTGCGAGTTCGTCTTAACGGCAAAGGTGTCTATCACGGCGCCTGTGGACCCCCGACCCACACCGCAACCGTCCCTACTCCTAAGACACTCTTCTCCACATAGGGAGCGCCCTCTTACTTGCAGATTTGGGATTCGTCCCTTAGGCTCTGCCTGTGGCCTTCCGAGCTTGCTAGTCCACTCTTGTCTCTTCTGCTTGAACTACGGACAATGTGTTGCATAATTCCAATATACAACCAAACTTGACTCATGGGCCCACTATTGCAAACGGCATTGCTGGTAGCAAGTTTCGTGTGTTGAATCACCGAGAGCCGACCTGACCGCCACTACGAGGCATTTTCACGCTTGCATTCATGATTCTTAAAGCTTAACATTTGAGAAAAGGCGTCACTCCAAAGTCCAAGGAATTCTTACTTAACCTTAACATTGGAGAAAAGTCATTTCAAAGCCCAAGGAATGCTTACTTAACCTTAACATTGGAGAAAAGTCATTTCAAAGTCCAAGGAATTGGAAACCTTAACATTGGAGAAAAGTTATTTCAAAGTCCAAGGAATCCTACACCTTATAAGTGTCTTTGAAGGAATGCTATGGTATTAACATCTCATACATCTTCTTAAAAACGAAAAACACGAAGTGTTTCACCAAGTGCTAATTGAGCTAGGCTTTGTGTGTCTGGATGCTGATTCCAGTGTTTACATCTTGTGTGAGGGCCAAGACTTTATAATCCTGTTTGTCTATGTCGATGATAATTTCCTTTTCAGTACCTCAATGACCTTGATGGACAAGATCAAAAGAGTTCTGCTTACCAGATTTGAAATGAGTGATTTGGGTGAGCTTTCTTTTTCCTTGGGTGTTCGTTTCTCGTCGGTCACGGCTTGCCCATCTGTTCTTCTAGATGGCAGCCTCTGCATCCCTTAAGTTGAACCCCGGATCTCCATGTGCAGCTAAGTGAATTTCAGAGGCTCGCATTTCCAGCTTCTTCCGTTCGGTACAGGAAGGCGTCGTTGCCCGGTACAATATGCTGTAAAGAGTGCTAAGTTAGTAACACCAGACCTTAGGGCACGGTTCATAATAAACTAGCCTTAGTTATAAAACGTTACTTTCGTAGCTAGTTTATTATGAAACGTTACTTTCGTATGCAGGCAGTTAGGGTTCGATACAACGTTTCACTTCCAGACATTTGTACATAACGCTTCACCTCTACGCCTACACATCGATACCGATGGAGTTAATACCGTCACGCGTACGGCCAGCGGGCCTACTGCCAAAGTGCCAAAGCTATCTGTTACCGAACGACGCGTTACGATTCTCATCCTCCGTCAGGTGAGCTGAACCCGTTGTGTGCACCAACAGGCTATTCCGCGCGGTGTGGCGGTGCGGGCATCACACGATAGTAAACCATGTGCCAATTACGCCATAATACCTAGCGTGGCAACCACCATTAACCCTAATGTTCATTCAAGCGATTGCCCAAATTCACGCCCCGCTATGTTCAAAGTTTCGCTTACACGAACCAAAGGGGTTCGATTAGGCCGATGATCTTACTTGTCAAGGGCGCTTTGATTGAGCTTAGTGTACCGAAAGTGCAAAATTTTGAGGAGCGGCCTCGGATACACCATTCGTGGTGCAATTGCCTAAACCGGACACTTCTGCAGATTTGGAGTGGGTGTGCTCCTCTGAGCCATTCGAAATGGGCACATGGGCATCGGATGATTCGTGTTGCTCACATCTTGATGGATGAGTGGTGGACTTTGTAGCCGGTATGAGCGCAAACAAAGAGCATCCAACAAATTTCTATAAGAAGGATTCAAAGGGACCCAACAAGCTCTTGAAACCTATAACACCTCCCCGTCCACACCTTTCCTACACGAGGTACCATCCCGATTTTTCCGTTGACTTTAATCGTAGTCTTCACTTCACCTTATCTTACATGTGGCACTCACAATGAAAAGGACTTGTGGGATTTAGGGTAGCCTTACTTATACCGCCATGTGAGGAACGATCGACGCTCAACGCTCGTGTAATCGGTGTTCATATGGGCCCGAGGATTTTCGCAATCTAGTCCTCAAGGCCTCTTAAGTGTTCAAACAAATAAGTGCAAAATTGCGAGAGGAGAGAGTGAAGCATGGATGTCAAGCTAACTTTCGTAAAGCGCTTATTGTGGCCCATGGTTGCCGAGATTGGCTTGTATGAAGACAATCATACCGATTTGGGGCTATTTGTCATGGTTCTCACGCTCCTCGCCGAGATGTTCGACCAGCTGGCTTTCTCATGAGAAGAAGGAGTGGGTCCGCCATCGCCGCAAGGTGTCCGCCGATGAAATTATGTGTCGACACAAGGATGCCGTGGTTCATGAAGGTAAATAATTCAGCAGAGCCATACAAACACGTTAGAGATGACTACATGTTACGGCAAGATGTTTTGAACATTGCTACTCGCTTGGATATAGGTGAATACAAGCTTCATGTTGATGATTGCACCTCTGCTTTCCATGTGGCTTGCAAAATGCGTCTGGTATTTTACTTGGCACGATGACAAACCATTCGCTTGGGAATTCGGACCCATTCATGTTGGAGGCTATGGTACAAGATGGAAATAATAGTGTTTTAGCTATGGATGCCACATTCGGCATGAACAAGTACAAGTACAATTTGTTCACCGTGATGGTGTTTGACCTCATTTTAACGGAGTACCGTTGCTTGGGTGATTTCCAAGGAGGCAACAATTGCCTCGATGGTTCCATGGTCATTCGCCCGCAGTATTCAAACGTGACCCTGCATGGATTCCGAGCTCCTTCATCGTGGATGATTGCGTCGAGATAACTATCCAACAGGTTTGGTCACATAACATGCCGATCATATTGTGTTTGTGGCATGTTCGTAAAGCTTGGCGACGTCAACTGCTAAGCAAGGTACGTGACATGGATGACCGGAAAGCAATTTGGGCAGAACTAGGTGGAATTATGTATGTCCAAGGTGCAACCACAGCAGCCATTTGTTTGAGCACTGCAAGGTCTATGCTATCTGCATTCTATGCCAAGTGGGAGGTCAAACAACCTGCTTACGTTTCGTATTTCAAAGCTCAGTGGGATTCCATAATGGGTTAGTTCATTTTCTACGCACTTCATGTTTTTGCTCCTGTTACCTTCAGGTGAACCCGTGACAAGTGAATGATTGTTGCTGCAGAAATGTGGATCTGTAATGCTCGGCTATTCCCTCATGCCGGGCAGAATACTACCTCGGCAGTGGAAGCATTTCACCGCTTCTCACTACAAGGAGGGGCTACCTTTTACAAATGGGTCTAAGTTTAGTTAGAGGAAACTACAACACTCTTACTACAGCTCAAAGCCTTGTTGTAAGTTTTTCGAACATTTACAACAAGGGTTCCTAACTAATATGATGTGGCATGGATTTTACAACAGGGGTTTGTTGACATGGCATGTTGACACGAATTTTACAACCGGGGTCACCACCAAGCAACCTTACCCATTGTATGGAGAGGGGAAGGGGTAGGAGGATCCTGATGAATTTGTTGAGCGTTTTGAGCAGCTGACATTTGCAAACCAGGAAGCGGGTGATGCACAGATTCAGCTGTTCTACTGTGTTCTTCGGGGAGGACCAGCAAAGTGGTATAGGCGCGAATATCTCAAGTCAGCCACACCTCCAGCCACCTTTGAAGAGTTAAAAAGCGCCTTCTGTGAAAGGTTTAGGGGGCTCGACGTGGAGGGATATGTGTTGTCCCAACTTGAAAAGTCAGAGAGGAAGGAAGGAAACCTTGCAAGCGATGTTGAGAGGTTTCAGCCACGCGATCGGGTGGTCCTCATTCGAGCTGCTGCAATACGGTGGTTCGCTAAAGGCCTGGGTTCTAAGATGGGGAGACACGTAAGGTTGCAAGCGGAGAAGAGTTTGGGCAAGGCTATCAAGGCAGCGCTAAATTATAAGGAATCTAACCCGCAGGATATAAAGAGAGCTAGAAAGGACAGGAGGAAGCCCAGGACAGGAGGAAGCCCAGGACAGGGAAAAAGAGAAAGGATTCCTCATCCTCCTCGGAAGAAAGTTCATCAGGTGAGGAGAGTTCCACAGAAGATTCCACAGAGAGTTCCACAGAGGAAGAAACAAGTGACAGCTCGGAAGAATCGTCAGATGAGGAGCGCGCCAGACGGAAAAAGAAGAAAACAAGGGGTGAGGGGGAAGGAAGGGTCGCATACGGGACAACAAGGAACTGGCAAGAGCGAAACAAGAGGCGTTGTATGCAAAAAAAGATGCGGAGCAGGCGAGAAGGGAAGCTGAGGCGGCAGCCAAGAAAGTGGAACAACAGGGAAACAAGATGGAGGAGATGATGGCAAAATTTGAGAAATTCCATCTCAACGCGGTGAAGGAACACGAGAGAAGGAGAGCTGCCACGAATCCATGGGCTAACCTCTTCTGTTCAACATGTGGGCAGCAGGGTCACTCCAAGGCTAACTGCCCGACAACAAGAGTGCAACTGCTCGGATATGAGGAGGAAGAGGAAGATACCCCTGTGGAGGATACATATCAGATTCAGGAAGTACAGTCAAATCAGGTGTACCCGAAGACTATGTATCCCTCCAACTTACGAAATTCCGCAGGCGTAGGCGTTCGTAATCAGCTGGCGCGGAGTAATAATCCGATGGGCACTGTCCTGTGCTACAACTGTCGCAACCTTGGACACTATGCGCATAGCTGCCCTTGGCCAACCCGTCAGGGCAATGGAGATTTCGATAAACTGTGTGAAGATTGCAAGCAGCAGGGGCATTTGGCAGGAAGCGTACTTTGCCAAAACCCCAGAAAAACAGTCAGGATCGCGCAGCCACCAGTGACGGGGGTTCAGCTGGCTCCGAGCCAAGGTTCCGTGCCTGCCATGCATGTAGAAGACGCGTTGATGGCTGTATGGGAGGGCGCCGAGATTAAGACCCTAAAAAGCTTAGAGGGTTTAGATGCCATGGATAATGATTATTATGGGGAGGCATCTGCCATGGTCGTCAGAACGCGGAGCTCAAAAGCTAAGGAGAAGAGGCGTGGGGGAAAGAAAAGAAGGAAGGAGGTAGATACGACCACAGGGTCGGATGAAGGGGAGCGTATCTCGGCCGCGTCAAGCGAGGAAATGTCAAAATTTGCAGAAACGGCGTTCGGAGGTGGAGCGGACCCAAGCGCATCCGGTACTTTGGCGGACGAACCAACCAGGCAGGGTGGAGGTACGTGTGAGATACAGAGTGTTCCAAATGGCGAGGGTGGAAATTCAAACCAGGGAAAGGAATTCCCAACGGACGTAGTCGTAGAAACTTTACAAGCTCCCGCAGGAACTGCCGAACAGGATAAAAATGGGTTATGAGTGTTGTTGTCCCCCTCTGAACCCATAAGCTCCTCATCGTCGTCATAGAGAGTCACCATGGAAGTGTCAATGGGCTCGTCAACTTGAACACCAGAGATAGAAGAAGAGTCCTCAGTGTGTGCTTGTGTTTGTTGAAGGTGACGTTGAAGTAGAATATCCTCATGGAAAATCACACTTCGAGAAATGGTCAGCGATCGAGAGGCAGGGTCAAAAAGTTTGTATCCCTTCACGTCATTAGAATAGCCAACAAAAATACGTTGATGTGCCTTGGGATCAAGCTTGGTCTGCAACTCAGAAGGAATGAAGGCATATGCAGGTGAGCCAAACACACGCAAATGAGAGATGCGAGGTTTCTTGCCTGTCCAAAGCTCATAGGGGGTTGTGGATCCCAACTCCTTTGAAGGTAGTCGATTCTGAATATAGTTGGTGGTGACGAGAGCCTCTGCCCAATAGCCTCGTGTGAGGCCAGCAAACAACAAACTGGCTAAAGTGGCCTCCTGAAGGGTTATTCTTCCTCTCGGCAAAGGAATTCTGCGCTGGAGTGTAAGGAACTGTGAGTTGGTGCTGGATTCCTTCAGCTTCACAGAAGTCCTTGAAGGCCCGACTTGTATACTCTCCACCATTGTCAGATCTTATGATCTTCACACGTGCACCAGTCCTCCTTTGAGCATGTCTCACAAATGACTGAAAACAATCTAGAACTTCACTCTTGTGTTTGATGGGATACACTGTACAATATCTTGACCATTCGTCTATAAAAGTGACAAAGTAAGATGCCCCTCCAAAAGAGGCTGTGGAAATAGGGCCACATACGTCACTATGAATGGTCTCCAAGATAGCAGTGGCTCTAGTGGGCAGTGTATCCTTAAAAGGCAAGGAATGAGCCTTGCTCATGGCACAGGAGTCGCAAAAAGGCTTAGAATCATGAGTGAAAGCCAATGTATCCCTAAAACTCCCACTGTTTGCTAGTGTGGACAAACGCTGAAAGTTCACGTGCCCTAGGCGACAATGCCAAAGGTGCATACTACACTTAGACTGAGCAACATGTGTGGAGGGCATAGGGGCTGACAAAGTGTGAACATCCAGTAGGTAAAGATCATTGTAAGGCTGACCTGAGAAGAGTTGGAGACCAGTGTCTATACTGGATATGTAGCAACCAGTGTGGTCGAAACATGTTTGACAAGCATGCTCTTGGGAGAGCTTCATGACAGACATCAAATTCTTTGTCATGGCAGGTACATAAAGTACTCCGGTGAGGTTGAGACTCCCACCACTGGGCAACTTGATAAGGACTGAACCCATGCCCTTGATTGACAAGCCACTATCATCCCCTAACAACACGAACTGCTTGTCGTCAGTGGATGGGACAAAAGAGGAGAAGGCATGTCTATCAAGGCAAATGTGGCTTGTTGCTCCAGAATCAAGAAACCAGCTATTTTGCTGGACAACAACTGAATTGAGGCAAACAGCGAGGATAGAAGGTGTCTTAGCTTTAGCTACGGCCACATTGGACTCTTGGGTGGCTGACTCCCGCCTGGGCTCACCACCCTTCTTCTTCCTACAGTCCCTCTCGAAATGCCCTGGTATTTTACACCAGTTACAGGTGAAAGCTTTCTTCTGTGTGCCTTGCTGGCTTGTAGGAGATTGGGACATGCCTCGTCCTCGGCCACGTCCGCGATATCCACCTCTCCCCCTTGAAGCAAAAAGTACTCTGTCGGCGTTGTTGCTTGAAGAGCCTTTATTCTTGTGAAGAGTTCTTGAGCGCTCCTCTGCCAGCAGGGCTCCAAGTACTTCCTCCAAGGTCACAGCAGGTTGATTGCCAGCAGTTGTTGCTTGAACTGCAGCTCGTATGGTGGCATTCTGTGAGCAAACCAGCTGGCTGTATGTGTCCGGCAGAGAGGCAAGAAGGCTAACCGCAGCCTGAACCTCTGTTAAGACAGTACCACAACAAGCCAAATTAGCCCTCAAGGTCCTAAATTTGTGAATGTAGGCCTCAACAGGCTCATTGTCCTTCATTCTCAGATTTAAAAAGTCACGATATGCGTGCACCATCGAGGCTGAGCTTTTATCTTCATATATGAGTTGAAAAACCTTCCACACAGCATTGGAGGTTGCTGCTCCTATAGTGTGTGGCATCATGGTCCTGTCTAGGGCTACGATTAGTATTGATCGAGCCCTTCTATCCTTACGCTGCCAAGCTAGGACGTCCTCGGGAGGAGTTGTGGGGATGGCTACAGTGCCATCCACAATAGACATTAACTCATTTTCTTCGAAAATTTGCGTAAGCCTCATGGACCAAATTGCATAATCAGTCCCATTAAACCTATCTTTGTCCCTAAACTCAATCTTAAGAGGAACAACAGCAGGAGGTGTTACAGGAGGTGGAGGAGGATTAGCTGCCATGCTTGCAAGAACTTGGTTGCTAGTCAACCTGAAAAGAGACTTGGTCTGACGTAGCAACCTAGCCTGCACAGCTTGAAGGGAGAAGTCATGAGGTAAGTACTCATCAGACTCCGAATCCGAATCATAAAACAGGAAAGACAAATCAAATGTGTTGTACTCCCCGGATTGCATTCAGGAAGGCTCGCTCAGAGGACTGAGGAAAGACAACGACAAGACATTGAAACCCCAGGTTCAAGACTCAAAGCTGAGAGGTGGTCTTGGCAAATCTCATGAAGCATCTGGATGGATTCGGCAAGGCAATCAATCAGCTCCTTCTGTGCAAGCATGCGTTGCAGATTGTTGACTAGCGGACGAACGGAAGGTCTTGAAGCGTTGCAGTTTGAAGACTCCACTCCAGTTGTCCTCGGAAGCGGGCCAGCAACTGGTCGAATGTGTTGTGGCCGAGCGTTTCTTGGGGTGCAAATCCTGGAAGCTTGTCGTTGGTGTCTCAGCTGTGATGAAGGCGAAGATCTTCCGGCACGTTCCTCCTCTCTACACTCCGGACAGAGAAACTCTGTGGAAATTGGTCGAGATTGGGTGCGATTGAAACCGGCCCTTCCGTGTCGCTTCGGCATGCTGAGAATCTCGCGTCAAGCGCTCGTCGGAGAGGAACCCGTGGCTCTGATACCATTAAGGGATGCAGAGGCTACCATCTAGAAGAACAGATGGGCAAGCCGTGACCGACGAGAAACGAAAGGCACGAGACAGAGAAGCAAGCAGACAGTTTCCAAATGATGATAACTTGATTATGAACAGAAGTATTTGTACAGGAAATTGTAACTGTCATGGCATAACCGTGCGGCCTACAGTAGCAACTACTAAACTGCTCAAACCGTCAGGTAAATTACAGTCTACCATTATCAACACGATCAGTATCAAGTGGTGCGTCCTTGCTTTCGCAAATGCCACCAAAGATACATTGATCTGGTCCAGGACACCCCAACGTTGTTCATTACCTGTCCATGAATCTGTCCGCATTGAAGTCCATGGGCTGGTCCCACACTTTCCCATTTCTGGCCATTGCCCACATGTTGACGAATAGGGCAGTGTTGGCTGGAATGTGAAAGCCAGCAACGTGGCAAGACTCGGTGGAGCAATGAGGAATAAGAGAAGGCACAAGAGGATGTAGACGGAACGTCTCTTTCACTACCGCCTGAAGGTAAGGAAGATTATCAATGTCGTCCTCGGTTACCAGGCGATCCCTCCCCACAACAGCATCCATCTCTTGTTGGGCCTTTTCCAGTTGCTCTGGATGTCTCAGCAACTCTGCCAAAGCCCATTCCGCAGCAAGGCTGGAGGTGTCCGTCCCGGCATTGTACCTGTCCTATTAGACACAAGATTGAAAGACACATTGTTATCTGCATCCGCAGCAGTCAGACAAAAGCATTCGCGAAGATGGCAAATGGCCTTCACAAACACCATTTCCCAAGCCAGCTGGCAGGAGGAGATGCATGCACATACCAAAAGAATGCCCTTTATCTCCCTGTCTGTCATGTGATCGGCTCCATTCTCCCTTGGCAAAGTGAGCATGACATCCAAAAAATCCCGCGCATGATCACCGCTGTTTGGCTCACAGCTCTGCAGATACTGCCGGTGCTCATCCATGACCTTGTCCAAGAAAGCATCCATTCGGCTATGGGCTGCTTCCATCACCCCCTTGTAGTTTTTTCACTCTGTCCAGAAAGCCCAGATATGGGACATAGTCCCCGATGAAGGGGAGCACAGCCAAATGAAGAATCTCCTCAACCAGAGCCTTGAACTGCAAAGCCTGCACTTCCCAAAACACAAAACTTTCAGGCAAGCCCAAGATCTCCATTTCCACTCCGAACCTTGAACTGCAAATCCAGCACTACCCACAACACAAATCCTGCGACCAGTACTCTTGCCAGACCATGCTACTTCTCACAGTCGCTTGAACACATTCATCTGCTTACCTGCTCGGTGTCGGAGACGAACGACTCCGACTCCGACTCCGACGTTCCTCCGTACAACTCATGATCAGCACGTCGGATGTCCCCCCATATGGATTTCACCATAGCCGCATTCTCCTCCTACCTCACACCCTGCGCCTGCTGCAGTCGCTTGGGGCCCAGGACCTCAGTGATCATGATTCCCCGCAGCCGCTTGGTGTGCTTGGTGTAGGGGCTGTAGCCCAAAGTGTCGTCCTGGTATAGTAGGTGATTTTTCGCAGAGTGGAAGGGGCGGGAAGCGAAGATGTGGTCTTTGTCCCTGAGGAACAGGCGGGCCATTTCTGGGGAGTCGACTGTCACTCCCAATCGTGACCCCAGCCGGAAGCTCACGATAGGCCCGTACTGCCTGGACAGCTCGCTCATCACCTGGTGGGGAAGCTTTGCGGAATTCATGAAAATGGGCACCAGGATTCCCAGCACGGGCCATCCTGGAGGGCCTGGAGGAAGCCTTGACTTGCTGGGGCCCGGATTCAACACCCTCCTGGTGTACAGCACAGCCAATGCCAATGCCGAGGCCAAGACAGCCAAAATGAGCCACATGATTGCTGCACAGTCTCAGACTGAAGCACAGCACAAGGCTTCCAGCTTCACGAGCTACTGAAAGCAGCACGCCAGTGAGCCGATTATCCGGCTAGCCATTCTAAGAATCTCTCATCTCAATCCGCAACCTCCTGGCTGGGCTTAGCGTTTGAGCCTCCCCACTGCTCGCAATTTAAAAGTGAAGAGATTCCCCCATCCCAAGAAAAGTTCCCACGATGCCTCCAGGAAACTGTATGCCAGCAACCAATTTGTGGGAATGAGGATTCACAAGTGTGATTCTTAGACGTGTCTCAAAGTGTTATCTACCACAGCGAGCAGCCTTGACCGACTGGGGTGAGCCTCCCATGCGCTGCACGATTAGACTTTCAAAGCACCACACTCCTAACTACCAGTCATCACGACGGACAGAGCACCAGAAGACTTTCAAACCACCACACTTCTATAATGTACAAAGAGCCCAGGCCTCCTTGGCAACGTCCAGACCACATCTAGAAAATGTCTCTCAACCACGACGTCTACGTATGGTTCTACAGAACTGGAGGCGCTCGCAGGGAGCTTCCTGCACATGGACTCGGCCACCCGGCCAAGGTGAGCTCCTGTGGCCCCCTCTCCACCAGCCCTTTCGTCGGCGGCCTCCTCACCGCGGGGGAATCACAGTGATGGAAGCTTGACAGGTCCATACTACTTACAGACTCCGACAATTGAGAAATGTTGGAAGGCCAGTTGTTAGATACGTTTATCAACATACTCAAATGAGGACACTACTAACTGCCTTCTCCTAGCCCGTACCCTCAGGCAACAATGACCAAGTCTTCTCACCTGCCTTGAAAGGACAGGGGCGTTGCAACAACCGTCACCCATCCAGGGGAAGTCTGACTGGCGAGGGTGAGCTCATTGACACAACACTTCCCATCCTGTCCTGTATTTTAATATTAGAATCTGGTTCTGGATCATTCTGTCCATGAATGTACACTGTAGAGAGCAGCTGAATTAAGGCTTGACGGAGTGGTCGAAAACGCTCACGATTCTGCATTTTGGTGTTAGCATCTGGTTCTCGACCATTTTGTCCATGAATGTAAACGGTAAAGAACAGCTAAATCAAGGCTTCAGGGAAAGGTGGAAAACCTTCACGATTGTTCAACCACCCTGCGCGCCATAGTGCTATCAGTGTGCTTGAAATGAACTGGAATGCACAAGGCACCCTCCAGCTGAAGGCAAATCATGAGGGGTTTAAGAGTAGGGCTTGTACAAAACAGGTATCTAGAGCTTTACATGCTTTCTTTCCGGTGAAATCCAGGACCTGCAACCTGAAGACTCCAAAACATGATGAACTCTTCATGCTTGCAAGGCATTGGCATCTTCAAACCCTCAGTCACAGAGGGTCCTGCAAATTACGTCTCATCAGCACATCAATCTCCTACGTACTGCTACCGAGTTGACTACTGCTACCGAGCGGAGATTCACGGAGATGGATCTCGATTCAGGTCAAACCTAGGCCCTTGGTCGGGAGGCACAGTCTCATCCACATCTACATGTCCCGGAGGAAGAGTGAATTCGGGAATACTCTGACGCTCAGCTCGTTCAGGTACAGGATGGCTCGTTCCCTCACGACCCTGTCGAAAACCCTCAAGGGATGCTTCATGTGCTGAAGCCGGAGCTGCACCAAGGGATGCCTGCAACATCAATATGAAGACCAACACTGAGAACACACCAGCAGATGGAGACTGGCCACAACTTCCCACATGT
The DNA here is from genome assembly GCA_010909165.1 of Anthoceros angustus. Classification (NCBI taxonomy): domain Eukaryota; kingdom Viridiplantae; phylum Streptophyta; class Anthocerotopsida; order Anthocerotales; family Anthocerotaceae; genus Anthoceros; species Anthoceros angustus. The sequence goes on from MU008150.1 coordinate 442,976, forward strand.
TCCCTCACCTGTTTAATAGCTTTGCAGCAGCAAAGAGAGCCCATGAGTTTACCTCTACCGGCATTGGCTGTTCCGGTTCACGGTGTTCACTTGATTTTGCATCTGCAGGTGGATTTCCTTGTACCCCCGATAATCTGGGCCAGACCTTCTCGGCCTCCTTTTCGGCCTTTTTTTCCTTCACCATTCTCCTGAGGCTCCCGAGAACTCGCTCATAGTGAGCGTTATCCTCGACCTCGCTGTCTGTATCGCCCACCCTGTCAACAGCCTTGCGATCCATCAGGTGGGCACAGATTAGCAGGAGCAGACAAAGCAGCTGCGCTGTGGCTCATCCTGATATCAAGCCTCCCAAGGGGCTTGAACGGGATTCCTATCCAGAACGAGGAGGCCGTTCACGCATGACGGTGCAGGAATGAATGGACGGTGGTCCTCCAAAGAGTGAACCTTCCATTCGCATTCCTGCTCAAAGGAGACCTTCCACTTCTTGCCATTCGCATTCCATTTCCCACCCAAGAGTGGTATTCTGGGAAGTTCGACCAATCCATTCCCTGCACGAAACTCAAAAAGCCCTTGGAAGTTGGAACTACGGGCGACCCATACCATGGCAAGGGCCTACCGACACTCCGCTTCCTGAATCCTACCAATACAACCCGTCAGGCTCGTGGAAACACAACCTCGAGCATCCTGGAGGCCGTAAGCTCTTGCAAGTGAGATCGAGATACGGTAGTGTATGACTATCAGATTAGTATGACCAAAAATAGACATAGGGTGGATGAAAGATATCGTTTATACCTATAGCAGGAATAATTTTCTTTGAGGGAAAAAAATTGATAGGAAAAACCATGCGGCAGAGAACAACTAAGGGAGACCATGAGGGTATACCTATAACAATAGTTGTTTGATTTTTCTAAATATAATATTCTTAATAATATAAATAGTGGTGAATCTGTATAATATATAGATAAGATTGGTGTAATATCATTAATATCAAGCATATGGAATGAAATTTAAGAGTGCCAAAACTTTGTTCCATGTACAACATTAACAAGGTTTTGAGTACTTGAAGGTTATATATGTATTTAAAAATAATATTAAATAAATTATAAGGAATGCTATAATGTATGAATTATGGTCTATGAGCAATTAGAAAGATCTGTGTCTATGTTTAAAGCCCTTAGCAAAATGAAAAGTTGTAGATGTAAGTATGGTTTGGTGACTACTTGTGGTTGAAACGAACAAAACCGTCCCTAAATATGTCTTGAGTAACTTGGGATATAATTTTTTCGCAAGAGGCACATTCACGAGATCTAAAATTTTTAGTGAAAACCATCATTTTTGATAGATAGTCATCAAAACTCTCACAATTACGAGCAGTGGGAATAGTCTCAGACATAGGATACGTATATTTAGATTGTCTGCAATAGTTGTTGGGCTTTGAATTCAATGGTGTCGTGACACACAAACCTATTAGTTTGTGGCTATAGCATCCTCTAGAATAGGGCCTAGACAGAGGGTGCCAAGTGAGGAAGCAATAGAAGAACAATTACCAACACCTACAAATGTTGTAGAAGCCCTTAGGAGTGGTGGAAGATAAATCTAGCTCACTGATAGCGATGGAAAACAGCATAAGTCAGCGAGAAAACGTCTCCTGCGAGACAAGTTATCTAAATGGAGAAGTGAATGGAACATCGTACAATTGTTACGAAGCAATCCTCCGAGGCTTCTTTGAGGCTTGCGAAATCTATCAAAAGTAGCAACCCACAAGCTATGAAGCCCATTTACCCTCCAAGGCAGAAGACGGAAAAGTTCTCAGTCAGATTCAAAAAAACTTGGAAGAATGTGGGCGGAATGAGTTAAATATCGCAAACCAGAAAGATTATTAGAGCATAAAGATGGCACTAGCAGACCTAGACCTAGTCTTGGCAACAGATAAGATAAGCGAGCATGAGCAATGTGATGAATTGGAAGCTACGTGTAGCGCAATACATACGTTGGAACAAGACGCAGATTTGAACAAAGAGTTGAGGAAGGGCCTAAGAGTGTGGAACCATATTGAAGAGTACCTCAGAGCATTCAGTAATTTTGATAATATCATGAAAAGAAGTTACAAGATGAATTCGTAACGCCACTGATCAGCACCGAAATGGACTGTGGCCCCTTGCCACAGCCACAAGCAAACGCCGTTGATGATCACAACATGCGTCGTCTGCACCAGGTAGGGACGTTCCTATGTCCTTTCTTGTGGAAGTGTTTGTGCAATTGAAGGACACATAGCACTTGGGGCTGCCCACAATTCTCTATGAACTAGCCAGTTGTGTAAGTTCTCATGCAGCAATGTTTTCTACGCCTTGTTTCTCGCTGCTCTTGTCTTGTCATTCCAAGTTTTTTGTTCCTCTAGCTTGAAAGATGAGCCGAGCATATGGATGTGGTAAGTGGAAGGGGGGAACTCGGGGAAAGAATCAGGTGGGCTTGAGGGGGCAAGGGGGCAAGGGTAAGTGAGACACACCTATGGCAGTGGAGTTAGGGTTGGCATATAGGCATTTCATCATGTATCCTTCTTTCACAATTCAATAAGTTTTGGTTTAAGGTTGCGGGTTTTCTTTGATTTCTTCAACCTTGTTTGAGTTGACAACGGGGTGTAGGGTTCCAATCTTTTTTTCGTCGAATTTTTATAGTTCCTAGGTATTAGTTTCATATGAATTCCCTCATACTATCAATTTAAAGAGTGGAATTGAGTGCGGTGTTTCACATAACATATAAAAATATGGATTATCTAAAACCGGTTGGTTACATAGGACTTTGAGTCTCCTTTGGCTTTGGCTTCCATGGATTAAGTATTTTTTGTGGTCATTTTGTTCATTAGATGGGGATAGATATTACCTTTGTTTGGTTGCCATGAGTCGACAGGACATGTGGCCGATCCTGTTGCAGGTGTCTATAACCAAGGGGATTGAACATACAGTGAAGGTGGCTGTTCTTACACAAGAGAGATGCGCTTATTGAGAATGTAACAATGAGCACCATAGACGCTGACAAGCTAATTGCAAGATTAAACATGATGCAGACCTAAGATATAAAGAGGATTATCATTATTTGGGCAGAAAGGGATTTTTCTAACTAAGCTCCCTACTTACAGCTACCTACTGCTTCCAAAATATCATATGCATAAAGAACAGAAGACATGCAAACCACGGAGGAAGAGGAATAAGCGTCACATTGCCATCGCCGACTTGCGAAGACTTTACCTTTTATGTCCACGGAGTTCCTTTTTTTTATCAGTCCAAGCAAAGGAGTGAAAAAAGTGGGAGCAAGTTTTCGATCTTTTGAGCTTTGACCACGGTTTGTGGTAACACGGAATGATAGGAGAAACTGTCTGCGATGCATCCGCTCGCCACGTTGTTAGCAGGGTAAAACGGCGTGAATCTGTGCAATACCAGTAAGAGATTGTCATGTGGCACACTGGACGTAGAGAAACAGATCTCTGCTAGCTGTAGCATTCTTGGGAGAGACACAGTTTGTCTGAGCGGGAGTTTGGAGCAGCTCCCCGTTTTCAGCTGAATGCCTGCCTCTCTCAAGCCTACGGGTGGATGCAGCAGTAGCAGCCATGGCAGCGTGCGCATGTGGGGCTATCTGCCTGCTGCATCTGTGAACCGGGCTCCCTTGACGCAGCCATCTCCTTTGCCGCCTCCAGCTCCGCACGAAGGTTGGAAGGCTGTTTCCGGTGGTGGGTGCGGCTTTGCAGTCGCCATTTCCGGTAGGTATGCCATGCTGGGCTTGGATGCTTGGAGCAGCAGTGGTGGGAATTATGAGCTCGTTTTGCTCTATTTGCGTTGTTGGCGGCAGATTCTGGGAAAATCTACACTTGGGGCTCGGCGACGGACTCCGGCCACGGCCAGCCGGTTTCGGAGAGACTGCAGGTAAGTGCCCCGCTTCGTGCTTTGTTGTGCGCATTGCTGTGTGGGCTGTGTGAGCAGGGAATTGGGCCTGCCGCTCTTCAGCTTTGGGTGGTCAGTCCTCGGTATGCGGGTGGGTGGGATTGTCAGTAACTGTTGCTTGTGACAGGTGCGGCCAAAGGAGTTTGCTTTGCCTGATAGTGCTCCCATTGTGCAAGCTGCAGCAGGATGGGCCCATTGTGTCGCAATTGCCGGTTGGTTGCATGCTGTGGAAACCACCTGTTTTTTCTTCTTTGACCTGGAGGCTGTGGGATTGACTTGCTCTTCCTGGGTGCTCAGACAGTGGGAAGGTGTTCACGTGGGGATGGAGTGAGTGCGTGCCTCACGTAAAACTGGAGAAGGAGCAGGAAGTCCTTGCCACAAATTTAGGGAAAGACAGTCGAAGGAAAAGTCAAGGAAGGGAGGCATTGGTGTCGTGTGCCGGGGACCACCAGCACGATGGCCATGATCCTGTTTCAGCGACTATGTCAGCCTGCAATTATGGGGGTGCAGACTCCTCTGGACAACGGCAATTGTGTCCTCTTAACACTATATGCGTAGACAGTCAAGGTGAGGGAGAGAATACGCCTGACACAGCAGAGCCTTCACTTAAACCAATGGCCCCCAAAGGTTGTGAAAGGATGTCATGGGAAGCAAACAAAAGGAGAAAAATCGGGAGTCTTGAGGAGGCCCCTACTCCTGGGCCTGAAGACAGCGTCAGTGCCCCTCCATGTATTGTCAGTTTAGGTGTGGGAATTAGAATCGTCGCTGTGGCAGCCGGAGGACGTCACACTCTTGCACTGTCAGGTATCCCTCAGTTGTTCTTGGTTTTCCTTGACCCAGGTACCTCATTCTTTGAGAACTTGTCGTCAAACCTCTTATCTTCTTGCATGACATGCAGATACAGGCAAAGTTTGGGGATGGGGATATGGCGGAGAAGGACAGCTGGGATTGGGTGCCCGCCTGCGGACAGTAGCTGTTCCGCAGTTGATTCCGTCTTTGGCATCAGACTCGTTCTGGAATGGTCGTAGCCACATTCCCGGGACTCGCATACAGGCCCTGGCTTGTGGAGGGCGTCACAGTGCTGTTGTCACGGGTAAATTCACTTGCTCTAAGTCTTACCCCTTGTCTGACCTTCTGCAGCTGCCCCCTTGGACTTATGTATTGCTCTTGGTCAGCTATTCACAGTACGTGGAACAGGTCGAAATGTCTAATTTTCCTTGTCATTCACCTGTTTTCCAGATGCTGGTGCACTTTTGACTTTCGGATGGGGGCTCTACGGACAGGTGAGTAGAAGGAGATCCAAAGTTGTCTTCACGACATCATGATGTAGGTCCAGTCTTGTGTCTATATGCAGATCTAAGTGGTCACTCTGAATTGTCACTGTTGCGCCCTCTAGTGTGGACAGGGTTGTACAGAGGACGAATTAAGTCCGAGGCATGTATCAGAATTAGCAGGGCTGCAAGTCACAGGTATTGCTGCTGGCTTATGGCACACGCTGTGTGTAACTGAGTTGGGGGCTGTCTATGCTTTCGGTGGTAACCAATTTGGTCAGCTTGGAGTCGGTGGCGATCACGCAGAGGTTTGGCTGCATTGAGCTTCGTTTTCGTTCATGGGAAAAAGTCTGACGATGTGGCGACTCTAAACTTTATGTTGCGTTGTGTATCCATTTCGCAGATGCTTCCAAAGCTTGTGGAAGGGGATTTGGACGACGAAACTGTGGTGGCCCTGGATTGTGGTGCTAGACACACTGTGGTTTTAACAGGTTGCTCATGTCTAGATATCTTCTTGAAAGGCTGGGATTTTGCATTGCCACGGACTTCTAATGCGTTTTGCGGATGATGCAGATAATGGGAAGGTTTTCTGCTGGGGCTGGAACAAATACGGACAGGTACAGATGCATAGCTTACTGTGACCTCCGAGCTCTGACATTTCACTTCATTCTTCTGAACAGCGTGCTTGTTGTGTAACGTGTGCTGTGACAGCTGGGGCTCGGAGATACGGTTGATAGAGACACGCCAGTCCAGTTAAACTTTGCAGATGGTGTCGTCAAGAGTATCTCTTGTGGGTGGTGGCACACTCTCGCACTTGTACACGATAAAGATGGATTGTCTGTTGAGCGGTGATGTACAGCTTTAAGTTTCTCGATCAGTTCAGCACATAAAGTAGTTAATCTGGTTTCCAGATTATGAGACAGCCAGAAACTTTTAAGTTCCAACAATAACCCCTTACCATCCTCCAGTCCAAATCGGGTCCGAATCGGTCCAGCCTGTGACCTCGGGTTTTGAGCACAGAGAATCAGATGTTTCAGTGCATGTGATCACTAATTATCACAAGCCACGCTGCACTCGATTTCTTTACTTCGACCTAGAAGGGGAATAGGAGACCTCGATTTCTTTACTTCGACCTAGAAGGGGAATAGGAGACTTTATTATAGAAAAGGGATGGGAAAGACCCATGCACCCCAAAAACAAAGGGGGAAAAACCCAACGCAGAGCACCATGCAAGGGGACTAGCCCCATGATCTCGCATCTCAAAACTACCAACCGCCCGAAGAACTTCGTGGTCAGGAATGTGAAAAGGCCTACTTACCACCGATGTCGAAGAAACCGCATCTCCCGCGGTCGCTGTCGTTCTGTACACTACATTGGCCAACGCCCTCTGCAGAGCGATGGAAACCCTCTGCCAGATGAAAGCAAAAATACTAGAAAGGAGGAGACCAACCCATTCTTGCAGCTGTGATAAGCCTTAGCGCAGGTCTTGACGAACTTGGAGAAATCCTTGCCCATGGCTCCATGAGTCTAGATGGCAAGGGGGACGAAGGTGTGCCCATCCTGCATAAGAGAGTACTTGTGGACGTTACCCGTTGCGCAAAGAGAGAGAGCCCAGCTCCCTAAGAAAGCCGCTGGCGCAGAGGCCTCCATGGCCAACAAACTGGTGCCCCCAAAAGCGACGGGAAGGAACACCTGCCGCTTTGCAAGATCCCCAACCGCACACTCTAAAGTACCTGGGCCCGATGATGTCGCCTAAAACCTGCATAAGCTGCTTGTCGAAATCCCTTACGTTAGACAAGAAAATCGGAAGAGAACCAGCTTCAACCTAGAGCGAAAGGGATATCGTAGATTCAGCGACGTGCTGCTTTCCATAATTGATTCCATCTTCTCTGTGAAGACTTAATAACCAAGCTCTTATGCCATAGATTGCACACAGACCTGCAAATGACATCTGCAAATCACGAGCTGCACCTGGGTAGCTCTTGTGTCATGCTGCTCCCTTTTAGACATTGGTATTAAACAGCGTTTGGGTAGAAAGGGGTTTCTCCGGCAAAAAAGGGTTATGGCTAAAATCCCATCTTTTTTTGGGCAAAACTGCGTATTCGGTTTTTTAAGGCTTTTTTTGATGGTGTTTGCTAATTTTAATGTGGTGTTCAAACCCGCGCCGCCACACCCTACATGTTCATTTAGTCACAATGTGCCGCATCCATGGTAGGACACCGCGATTTTGAAGAGGTGAAGATAATCAGAACCGTCAGTTATATGCTATTTGTTTATGTTCGCCGTTCATCCCATACAAGCGTTTTTGTTAGAAAACAGACAACAAGAGATGAGTGTGCAAGCTTGTTTGCACAAAATGAGCAAGAAGATCTAGGTGCGCAAATATGTTTACGCACTCGGGGGCAAGAAGACGCAGGTGTGCGCACCTGGGGGCAAGGGGAGCCAAGTGGGCGAACAAGTGCATGCACCAGGGGACAAGGGCGCCCAAGTGGGCGAACAAGTGTGTGCACCAAGGGGCAAGGGGTCCCAGCTGGGTGAACAAGTGCGTGCACCATGTGGCAAGGGGGCCCAAGTGCGTGCACTTCTGTGCGCACCAGGGGGCAAGGGGGCACAAGTGCACGCACTTGTGCGCGCACCAGGGGGCAAGGGGGCCCAAGTGCACGCACTTGTGCGCGCAAGGTCAAGAAGGGCCTAGGGGCATAAACCCATATGGTTCATGCCTCCTAGTGCATTCCCAGACGGTTCATCCAAAGAATAAAAGAATAAAAAATCTAAAAAATATGAAAAATCCCAAAAAATACAATTTTTTTGAGGAAAGTGCGCGCACAAATGCGCGCACTTGCCCTAAAATTTTGGAATTTTTTTGCGCTATGTTTGTATTTTTTTGATATTTTAGTTGTTTTAAAGGGTTCCTTTCGGCGTTTTCAACCCTTTTTGTGCATCTCCCTAATGTAGATATGTCCTTATCTTGACTTAGCCCTCATCTTTTTTCAAGTGGTTAAAACTTTGAACTAGTAGTGAGAACCTTTTGCATCTTTTGAATCTTGAGACGTTTGGCGTGAGCCAGCTCCAAGTACAAACCATACCACTCTCATTCTCGCACTGCACGCGGATCAAGAGCATCGTGTCAATGAAGATATTATTGTCCCAATGTCTAAGAAACAAAGTCCTGTAGAATTCTCATAGCAAGAATATAGTCTTAGGATTGATTGGTATGAGTGAAAGGTTGAAGCGCAAACTTGTTTGCGCACCAGAATCACAACAAGCCCTAAAAACTCTAAATGTTTGTACATGTGCTAGTTGTAAGACCTTCTTTTAAGAAGGCTCATAATTGGATGAAGTTTAAAATCAAATACATTTGTGCACGCGTAAACAAGGCCTAAACTATTCAAAACAAGAAGGGTACCTGTGGAGGGGAGGAAACTGCTGCCCTAAGAGTGGAGACTGGTCTGCTGGAGGAGGCAGTTGCGGAGGGGGGCCAAGGAACGCCTGCATATGATGGTCAGGAGGTCGGCGAGGAGAAGGACACTAGCGGCAGCGATGATGAGGAAAGCGCGAGCGAGGAGGCAGATGTGGAGATGGCGGATGATGAGGTGGAGACGGACATAACGACTACATTGCCACTACCTGAAATTGGAGAATTGACGGAGCAGTTGGACGGTAAGCCACTAGACAACGTCATTGCCGTGTTGTGCAGGCTGCATGGGCGTGGTCGAGTGTACATGGCTATGAGCCGGTTATGCGATGGAGGTTAGGTGGAGAATGAGGAGGAGGAGGAAGAGTCATCCGATGAGGAAGGACAGTTGAGGAAGGCCTTCCACCAACGTGTGTTGGAGCTAGTGTGCACGAAAATGGAGTTGATGGTGCCATGGTCGAGCCACGACGACAGTTTGAGGGACAGACTGGTGAGGAAGGTAGAGTATGAGTTCCCAAGTATAGATCGCGAGGATATTGTGGCCAGGTTTGTAGGTGCATCACGGAAAAGGAACCACAATGTGGGAAAGAAGGTGCAGCAAGCTACAATTATCTGGAGGGAGAAGGGGAAGGATGCAAAATGGCTGCATCCGCCAAATGTGAGCACGAAGGCATGGACATGGGCTGTGGAGCAAGCTGTGGTGACATTGCAGAAGCATGGTGGTGTGTGGCCAACACCACAGCAAGCAGCCGCAATGTCGGCAAGACTTGCCAAGCACGAGCAAGGGACCAATCCCTTTGGTCCCGTTGGAGGGGTTTTTCCAGTAACCCCTTTTTGCACACGGACTTTTGCAAACCCCAAATTGCATGCTAAAAAATCCGAACTAAAATTGGGGGTTGTCCATCGCCACCGAACAGAAGGTCCACAAAACCAATGGCCTCTCTCTCGCCAGCAACACGGTCGGCCTCTTGGGCAGCACCACCATGCTTCTCCCGATCACCACAGTCCTCTTTCTCCGGACTCACGCCAAATTCCTCCTCCCCTCCGGATGTCACGGCCCTGGCAGATTCCTCCTAAAGGAGTTCGAGAAACGGTATCTGCAACAGTGGGGAGGGAGCGCGACACTGGATGAGTTGAAGTGGGCAGCAAGGCATGGATTGGAGAGCATGCCGGAGTACTGGAGTGGTATAGTGGTCGTTGAGGGTTAATGGAATGCTTGGTTGTGCGCAAGTTTGGTGCGACGTACTGATATGTAGGACGTGAACTCTAAGTGATGTGTGTGCATGACTGCAGGGAAGAAGGGGAAGGGAAAGCTGGTGGAAGGTGAAGGCCATGTCAAGAAGGAAGGCACAGATACCAGTGGAGAGAAGGAAGATGGAGGAAAGGTGGCAAACAGGGGGGCGTCACCGTCAAGTGATGCCGGAGGCAACGTAGATGGTGGGGAACATGGATGTGTGATGGCATTGCCACCGACAAGGCGTATCACACGATTTATGTCTAAAAGCGTGAGTAAGGTGGTAAACTGAGGGATTGAATGCTATTTGTTTATTGTCTGTAACTGTGAAAGTGGTGTTTTGGCAGCCTATGGGGCCAGGAGTGAAGGGGCTAGCCATGGAGGCCAGTGGGTCGAATGCGAGCCCACAGAAGGTGGACCACACCAGGAGGAAACGAGGAGGTGCTGAGCGAAGAGGGTCAAGCAAAAGACAACGGGTGTTGAAGCTGCAAGAGGAGTCCAAGTCGGATGTTGGCGAAGGGCTGTAGGCGCAGCGACATAGGAATGGTTGGTAGCAGTCCATGGCTAGGCGGAACCCTTGATGCTGACGATGGTGGGATGTAATGATGCCAGGATGTTCGGACCATGCATGCAGAGGTTAGAAACCACGGTGAACGAGGGAGAGAATGCGGGAGCGCATGCCGAATGCAATCTGGAAAACAACCGTGGCAGGTGGGCCGTTGATGGAGGGGGAATGTGAATGTTTAGAGCCATTTTCTTGCAGACGCTGGAGTCGCCAGTGCATGGGTGGACCGGTGATGGTCAATCAGCAACAAACAGAGGGAATTGGTCTTCCCACCTTTGTAGTCTAGCATTTACAGGGGTCCTCACGCTTATGTTCATATCACTTGGAAGACGCACATGTTCGTAGTTAAAGCCAATGGCATCAGTGGCAACAAAGCTGAAAGGGATAGAGGACGCTTGAAGTGTCCAAAAATTCCAATTAATTTGTCAATAAAATCAAACATATATATATGCAAGGTATGAGAGTGACGTAAGGGTTAGCACATACATATTAGTACATAAACAAGTCTTGAAGCCTATATACATATATACGTATACAAAGGAGGTAAATATAAGTACACTAATATAATATAAGTATAACAGAAGGATGTGTACATATATATGTACACATACTTACACATACTTATGTCTTGAAGCCTATATACATATATAGGTATACAAAGGATATGCAAAGGAGGTAAAATAGGAAGAGAAGGATACCCCCGGGGGAGAGAGAGGTCCTTGTTACAATCATGTTGCAAGAGGAAGAGGGGAAGAGTATAAAATGGTTGTGATAGGGGAGCTCCTTCTCACAGTCATGATGGAGGAGAAGAAGTAAAGAGTATAAAAAGGGTGTGATAAGGGGAGCAATAACTAGTAGGGTGAGGTGAGAGGAGAGAGGAGAGAGACCAAGCATTGTGTTAAGATGGTGTGAGAAGGTGGATAAGAAATTGACTCCCTGAACACCAAGCCACCAAAGAGTGTTGCAATTTTGAAGTGGTACATGAAGTGAGAGACCAAGCATTGTGTTAAGGAAGAGAAAAAATTGACCAACTGAACACCAAGCCATCAAAACGTGTTGCAAGTTGGAAGTGTACACAACGATTGCAACAAGGGCAGGTGGGAAATTATTAACAATGCTTGTGAGAGAGGGGGTGTACCCATAAGGGTGAGGTGGGAAGAGAGAGTGCCAAGTTCGTGTTAAGATGGCTGCACCAAACGGGGACAGAACTGACAAACTTAATACCAAGCCTCCAAAGCATGTTGCAATATGGAAGTGTAACAAAAAATTGCAACATCGACTGTAACATAGGCTGCCCTTTTCTAGTAGGGTTTGTTTCCTAGAGTTCCTCTTGTCATCGCAAAAATGGAAACGCTATACGAAATGCATAGTATATCATAAACCATTTGTTTCCCAATATTCTTCTTTTCACAACCAAAATGGAAACGCTTTATGGAATACACAACATATCACAAAGCATGTAGACATGTACCACATGAAAAATTTGCACAGCGAGAATGCTCATGCTGAATTCTTAGATTGCACTACATAACTCATATTTTACGACTAAACTCATAATTTTCTTTAAGACATAACTCATAAATACAATATAACTCATCATTTTCTTTAGTTGTGCAGTTCTTATTTTCCTATGTCTATGCACACGCAAGTGCCTTAGGTGTCTGTAATCACTCTCTTTCATGAAGGTCATCTTTGTTCTTGAATTATGCTTGTCGATGTATATGTTGGAGTGTGTGCATGTAGGATTACTAACATTAAATTCTCATTTTACCATAAATTAGAGACTACCTGATATTCCTATTCTTATTTTGCTATAAATGGAGAGACTAACTGACAATCTTAAACTCATTTTGCCATAAATGAACAGATTAGTCAACCCCAAAGCACTACAAAGAGTTTAATGCCGAATTCCATATTTCAAAGAGGAGAGCTATAAGCTCTTTGGTTGTCTAGACTATTGTGCTGGTAGAACAAACCAATACTTATAATCCGAAGTTAAAGCAACCTTGAGTCAGACTCTAATTCCACATTGACTAGGGGAAACACAGAAACGAAGGAGACATGCAATGTTAAGTAGTTATTCATATACATGTACAAGTATAAGTATATGACTAGATAAGTCATATTATGTGATAGTATTAATGCATTTGTATGAGTGTATGACTTGACAAATGATACCAAATGCAACAGTCTAAACTGCACAAGATTGATTGGACTCGGAATGTCGAGTCTCCTCCAGCTCGGGCCTTTTATTCTTGTTATTTAGTTGGTGCTGCAGTTAAGCAGGCATGTAAGATGGAGTTAAATACTAGTGTCTTAATTATCCTATTTTCCTAATATCTAATCATAACTAACACTTCTCATGCGTATCCACCTATTCTTATATACGCTCATATATTTACTCCATAAATATCCTCGTCCGCATTGCGTGTTACACTTCATGCATGTACATTGAGAACTTTTTAAATTGCTCTAGTTTGATCTTCACTCTGCACTTGGTAACTTTCGCCCTCTAGTGTAGCTGACTATTGGTATTTCAATAGGTAGCGCATGTAGAGGCCTTTCGTCCTCTAGTGGAACTTATTACTGGTATTTCGATAGGTAGCGGATATAGAGGTGTTGTGTTGGAAACACCTGGCTTGGTATTTAAAATATTAGTTCGCAATACTTGGCACGCTTTTATTAAGTGTATGTTAAAATCATCCTACACACCTTTTCAGTTTGTTTGGTCCACATGAGTTACTCGGGGCTTTCCATGTCACCACATTCTCAATCTTGGTGTGCATCCTTCAGTCGATACATTTGCATACATGTATGTACATAGTGTTGGCAGTAGTTGTTATCACAAACCTTCCAGAAAATCAGCAGAGCCTTAGCAACTAGCAGCATCGGACGCCTTAGTAGCCAATCATGAGAGCGGTCAAATAGCAAAGAACCTAACCGACACCTGACCCGAACCATCCGCCAACAACCCAGCTCATGATCAGTGAATCATCGCACTTCCTTCTCCTACAGAGAAACCACACTTCCTAGCAAATTTAGTTGAGAAGAGTAGACGTTGTGAGCATCTGTCCTGGTTGAGTGGAGAGTTCCCACAGAAGCGCGAATTAGGAGCTCACACACACACGATCTTGTGCTCACACAATCGCGCGACATCACGCTCCAACACAGATTGAATTTCATGAACAGGAAGAAAACATTTGTGAGCCAAATGCAGCCGCAATTGCGGTGGCGCTTCCGCAATTATAGACTCTCTCAACTAAACTCTACCTACGAAGCACATGACTTTTTAAGCCTGCATGTGCTTGATCAGTCTCCATCTGGCATTGGTTGCCACATCTACGCCATCAGTCCACAATGCGTTTGCTCTCTCGCCATCATCAGGCGATCTCCGGCAAAACCTAAATCCGCTAGTACCTTGTTCACACTGTCACCATCCATTTCCTAGCCTAATTTATACTCAAGCTACATATCATGCCACTGAGCATACATATATATGCTAACTAAACAAGTAACTCGACTCCCTCATCTTGTGCTCACACATTGCAACATGACACTGATCTAGTAGTGACTGCAAGAACGAATCACAAAGAATGCGGTGGACTGAGCTTGTTGGTGGTGCGCAGCGACAATAAGATTGGGTGTCGAGGAGCCAAGAATGCCCAAGAACTGTTGACGTGTGCATCTTTGCAGCGATGAGGATGTAGGTTGGCGTGGTTGACTGATTCAGTAGTTTTCAGCAAATCCCTTTGACCTAAGAGCGCTCCTGCTCGTGTATGCACCATTGGAGGATGCTGCCTTGTCTTATCTTTCAACATGCAAACACCATTGAGGTGCTTTTTATAGATGTGTGTGAACATAATCATTCTTACATTTGTATGTGTATTAGGGACATGGCGGAGGAGTGGGGAGGGAGGCTCTCTCAAGGCATGCCTCATTTCGTTGAAACAGGACGAACTTTGCTATCTGTCGCCTTTCCACATGCTGCTTGCACCGATTTCTTGGATCTTATTCGTATGATAACTTGGGCAGCTTTAGAGCTGCTGCTGGTTGCAGCTTTGCTAGCATTAGGGTAGTTGCTATGTGATGACCATTTTGCTGTAGGACCTACCGGAAAGCTGCCTCAAAATCTGGTGTGCACACTCCAAAGTATTTGTCCGAAGTACTTGAGTCTTGGGATTATAGGAATGTGTGTTGGCTAGCCAAACTACTTGCCTCTATGAGTGTTTGAGCATCTCACTGATATAAAAGAGCACCAATGTGGGCTAGCAGTTTGGCTAACCAACACACATTCCTAGCTAGCACAACAAGAATTTGTAGATTTATTATTTTTTTTTGCAAGGAACTATTATTCGATAAATCTAATACTGTAATATTTAATATATCAAAACCATTACTCAAATGACAAAATTTGCATATTAGTACATTTAATCTGTCATCAGTAGAGTTTTGAACTTGTTTTATATCTAATATGATGGAATTGATGTTTTGCTGCAGATTATTAGAACTAAGAGTTATATGACTAGACCTTAAATTGAAATATGTTGAAAAGCTAATGCAATAGATTTAATTTGCAGTGGACTAAAAGGTGTATGCAAATTTCGCCTACCAAGTTTAATTAGTTTGCATTAATCATCTGACTTAATCAAAATGGATCCAATGAGATTACAAAGTTTTTTGAAAACTTCTTTTTTTTTCTTCAACATGTAAGTTCACTCTCTTTTAGAGTCTAATCTTGTGGTCTTTGTAATGTTTCTCCTATTTTGCAGCCTTGAATCTCCTTCAATATCCTTATCTACCAGAATTTAAGGAATGTATGGTATGTTGACAAGGATTAGATGCACAAATTGTGCATCATAAAGTTATAAGTTTGAGCATCTTCTTAATGCATATGTTGCAACTAGATGATCTAGGATAGAATATTGATTGAGAAATGAATGCCTTCGTAAGCAGAAAGTGATGTGCTCAAACATTGAGAGCAAGGTGCTCTGATACCACGATGAAAATCACGTGCTTGCTCTGAGAATTTCTTAAGAAACTACTTCTAGCCCTTAGAATTAATTAATCATTAATTCTATGGGTTATAGGTACCATAACGAATAGTGCCCTAAATAGGTAAGTATTTTATGAGTAAGTGGTAACAGATTAGGGTTCGAACAACACAGATGAGACAAATATTGTAAGTTCTATCCATGACAAGCATTTATTAGCAATACTTAATTATGTGGATTTCTCACCCATAGTGTAAGTTAGCAACAGTTTAGACAAGTCTAGTCTCGAAAGACTCCTCCCGCGCATTTAGACTAATTGCAAGCATATTTCCATGGGTAAAGATTCCAATCGGCCCAAGAAATTTGAGCATGAAGTCATAAAACTATATTTGCATTATGATAGCTTGTTTTTCAATGGTCTCGCGCTTTATGGGCTCGCACGTGGGAAATCGGCATATGCCACTACAAGAAACTCAAGGGTTTTACAACAAGGGTTTTGAACGGTTGCACAGACTTACAACACTATACAACTTGTTAAACCCCCATTGTAGAAGCTTTGGTACTTTTACAACAGGGGTGGGAGAGTAACTTAATGTGGCATTTATGCGCAAAGTTGGTTTCCCCGTGACAAATCAAAGCCTGAAGTAGATAATTCTTGCAAGAGAACCAACAATATAGTTGTCGTACAAGGTAAGCACTTGCATTCATATGAGCACTTCCTTGGCAGACAACCAAGCTAAACAAATCTAATATGCAAATATGGGTACAAAACAATAACAAAAAGAAAGAGTAGATCACACGTCGTGGCACAAACACACTCTCCCCACGAGAACAACGCGCAAATTTCTCACACATCGCTCTCGGAGTCATAGCTTTGGCCTCCTCACAATACTCTTGTATTGCAAATCTAAAGAACAAGCTGTGATCTGAGCTTGTCCTCTGTGAAAGAATCTATATATACTAGCCATTGGCATATCTATATTTCTAAAATATCTAACATATTTCTAAAATGTCCTATTAGCATCAATATATGTCAGAAATATCCTAAGAATACATTATAATATGCTATCAATATGCTAAAGTATATTACTTGTGCTTATCCACTTAACTATTTGTAACTGTATTTAACTAACACTAGTAAACACTAAATTAACACAAGCACTTTAGAATGATTAATACTAATTAATTACTTAAAGATAAGTAATTAGATTAATTAATACTAATCAAACACTAAACCCAAGCGCTCAGATTAGTGTCACATGACATAACATAGTCGAGAGCAATGTAGCACTCAAGAAGGGTGATTTTCGGGTAGTACATCCAATCTGTTGGTAGCAGCTAGCCATGCTTTTGACATACTAACTTAGCTTGGCATTTTGCGTGGAGGTGCAAGTTCACGTTGAAGACCGCTAGGGCTAGGCTATTGTAGAATGTAAGGTTTATGTCAGCTTTTTTCGTGCTATTGTAGAATATAAGGTTTCTGTCAGCTTTTCTCACACTATTGTAGAATGTAAAGTTCTTGTCAACTTTTCTCACACTGTTGTAGAATGTAAGGTTCCTGTCAGCTTTTCTCGCCAAGACCGCAAGAATACAACGCCCAAGAAGGGTACGCAATAATCTCACTGTTGTGTTTTTATGCCAACTTTGCTCGTTAATATCTTAAGTATTGATAAAGGGTTGTTGTCCTGACAAAATTGTTTAAGTCCCAAGGCCCATGGAAAGATTGATCATTTTACAGTCATATTTAAATTGGTGAGGTTGTACTTTCTACTTCATTTGCCTACAACTGAAGTACCAACGTCATGATTTCCGGCATGATTTCCCCACAACAATATTCTGGGCTTGCTTACCTAGGGAAATAGTTTGGAATGATTGTGATCAACTTGAGGTTTGGCATGATCAAAAATATCTTTTCAAATGCCACTGAGTTTTTAGTCATAGCATCTCATGAGATGTTGCTGATCATAGCAATGTTGAAATCCTAGCTTGTGTGAGTATTAGCTTTTTTTTGAAGCACATAAGAGCATCACAAGATAGGAGACAAGAAAAACCGCTTTATTACTTTAATATGAATCATGAATATTGCATAAATATTATACTAATTCTCACTTAGTTTATCATATATATGTATATGTACATAGATGACATACTTTTTGGTTATAGAGATTCATAGATGACTTTTCTTATGTACAATGTTAAACTTAACTGACGGTTTTATCGACCGCACTGCTGGGGAGTTCGCGCCTAGGTATATGATCGAGCAAATACGTAGTCCAGCTAAAAATTGCCTTCGTCGCCGTCTGCAATCTGCTCCATCCCAGACGTCGGCGCCATGACTACTCGCTTGAAGAAGAATCGCAAGAAGCGCGGACACGTCTCGGCGGGGCACGGGCGTGTCGGCAAGCACCGCAAGCATCCTGGAGGGCGGGGTAACGCTGGTGGCATGCACCACCACCGGATTCTCTTCGACAAGTACCATCCTGGATACTTCGGCAAGGTCGGCATGCGGTACTTCCACAAGACCAAGAATCAGTTCCACAACCCCATTGTGAACGTGGACAAGCTGTGGTCCCTGGTGCCGGAGGCGGTGAAGGAGCAGGCCAATGGCGCCACCGCTGCCCCTCTCTTGGACGTGACGCAGCACGGCTTCTTCAAGGTGCTAGGGAAGGGCGATTTGCCCTCGCAACCCGTGGTGGTCAAGGCCAAGTTCTTTTCCAAGCTTGCGGAGAAGAAGATCAAGGCTGCTGGAGGCGCGGTGGTTCTTACGGCGTGAGGTTTTTGCTGTGATCTTTTGCAGAGTGGCGGCGGAGCTGATAGGGTTTGAGCTCTTTTTGGCTGGAACAGATTGTCTGATGCTTCCAGGTGCTCGGTGTAGCTTTGGTTATATGTTATGTATTTTGATACAAAGTTCTTCGCTCCTGGGAAGCCAGATTTGTTGGCCATTGCATTCGGCTGCACAATCGCAGCCTGGCTTGGCCTTGTCCCGCCTTCCGAACGCTTGTGAGCTGGAATTAGGGTTTGAATACCCCCGCCAAGTTTTGCTACATCAGCAGATGTCTAGTGATCGTGCGGCTTTGCAGATTCGTTTTTGAACCTCTCAGTTCAGCATTCCTGAGGAAGTGAAAGCCGGATGGCTTTATTTGATGAGCCAACTACACACCATGATGACATCAACTTCAAGCCTTAATCCGCGTGAACCAGGGAGCAATAGTTAAGAGACTTTGTCCATCTGCTGAATTGGAGTCAGGATGTTGGTCTTGTTCGTCTCTACGATACAACCGTTCATCACCATCTCTTCGAGCATGAAATGTGCCTTCTCCAGATGATACATGATGTCGAGCTCGCACTGCACACAGTCATAATATGAGATACCGTCTTTCATACTTGGGGGCTAAGGCCGGACAAATTACGGTGGCACCCGGCCAGAAAATGCAGAAACCAGGTCTACTTACCACGTTGCCGAAGTATCGGTCCATCGTTTCCACAACACAATGTATGAATTCCAGGATAGCCAATTCGTTCTGCACATTTCACAGCAGCGATGGTGAAACAATCTGCCAACTGCACTGTGAATCGAGAAATTCAAGAAGCGGGTCTGGCTCACCTCATCCCCATCTACACCCACTAGGAAGAAAAGAGACGCGTATCTTCTGTAGATGATCTTGTAGCTCCGGTGCTCCACAAAGGAACACTATACGTTTCAATCGCCTGGTGTCAGATCACAGCTAGATCCCGCCTCGGAACAGCACAAGACATATGGAATAGCTACATCCAGCTATAACTCCAATCATCCAAGCAGCACGCATGCAGCCAGACAGCTTCGTCAGCACGTTCACCTGATTGTCAGATCTCGCCAAGCATTTGCGCACAATCTCGCCTTCCAATGCGCGTCTCTCCTCCAATGTGAGATGCTCGTAGTACTGTGCCAGCCTGGTCTGCCCTGCTTTGTTCACGAGCAGCACAAACCGAATTGCCATGTCTCTATCTTCTGTCAGCAGATTTCTGCAGCATGCGAATCTCGCTGGGAACTTCGACCTCGAAAGGCGGCCTCTCGGTGTCTCATCCCCGGTGACGGAGTCCTTCTCAAATCCTTTCAACAAGACAATTTCGGTTCTTCTTACGTGCCCTGTGCTCAGTCATCAAACCTGGCTTCGCAAATCCGTCGCAGCAAAAACCCTACACACCGGTTTAGCCCTAAAGGAAATTCAGGGGTTTAAGGTGGACGAGCTTCCGGGACTACAAAGCTTTGCAGTGCTGATGCGCGTGATTATCCGCTGAGCGCAAATCTGCGTTTTCGTTGAACTTATGCTTCATGTTGGTGAATGCTTCTGGAATCCTCCTGGTGGGCTGACGCTATCTCGTGCAGATTCATGCACTCACAAAGATTGGTGGGTTGCATGTTACATGAAAGTGAATGCTGTGGCGGTGATTCCTTGTTCAGACTTCAAAGCTACCTACCACTGATATTGTCTTGAGGGCCCTGGTTTGGGAGTCCGGAAAACAGTGGGCATGCCCATTGGACCTGCAGATGAATCGAGCTGTCCATGTGATGGATTGGTGGGCTTGTTAGGCTTTCATTGATACAACTCGAAGGTATACATCAGTGCCTGCCGGGTGTTTTCCTTCATTTGTGGTGTAGGTGTAGTATGGCTAAGCAGGTAAAGGCAGGAATTGCACGTCTTATTAGGTATTTGGCAGGTAATTTTTCAGATCAGGGAGCAGTATGGTCGACCATGATGACGCTCGCAAGGTGGCATTGCAAGCTCTGGAAAATCTTGTTCAAGTGCGGAAACAGGAAGTTGTGGATATTGAGAATAAGCTAGCTCGTCTTGAAGCTCACCTTGCTGCATTGTTGGAGTCCTTCTCCGTACCGGTATTTCCTGAAGGTAGGTTTTTATGCAGGTGACCACACAGGATATTGGAAGCTGAGGATCTTCTTGAAGTCAATTGTAGAGATAGATGTGAACTGCCTCGTTTGACTGGTTTGATACTACGGGGGAGTGGGAGCATGTCTGAACTTATTCCTTGTGTTCCAGGTTTGGAACGGGATGATGTAAATCCTGTGGAGAAGAGCTGTAGAGGTGAAGTGGCACTCATCACAAGAGGGAGCAGTGACGTTGCCCCAAGCCTGACGCTGGGGTATCTTGTGGCACAGAATGAGTCACCTACAAGAAACTTGTGCGATGTGACTCGAGGTGTGAAAGTTGATGGCCAACGATCAGTCAGCTGAGAGATTGCCGTTAACATTCCGCGTCTGTCCATGATGACATGAATGTCTTAGACTATCCATTGCTTGACTCATGGTGCTTCCGTCTCCAGGCTTTGAGGCTGCTAGTGCAAGCCCTCGTCAGAACAGTCCTAGAGATGAAGTGGCAGATTTTCTCGGACGAGACTGCAATGAAGGTGACGATCATTTGACAGAGGGGGATCATATTGCACAGAACAGATCACCGATGAAGAGGCTGCTTGATGTTGAAACAGGTGTGGAGCAAATTGTCAGTAAGCTCAGAGACAGCTCTGTCTCCTTTCTGACGAGTTCTTTCAAGTATTTCAGTTGTTGCAAAAGAAGGCAGTTTAGAGGTTGGTTTTAGAACCCTGAAATTTGTGCAGGGATTGGGAATACAAATGTGGGAGAGCACCTGTTGGAAGTCGTGCCCGGGGAATCTTTGGATGACCAAGAATCACCCTATGAAGCCCTTTTTGATAGGTCCATTCTGAGTATACAGAAGTTTGGTGAATCTTTTGATCCAGTCAACGTTTGTCATCGGACTGAGTTGAAACCAGAGAGGTCAACTCCACCCCTTTATTTCGATGATCTTGAGCACTACACGAAGTTCTTTCAGTGTCTTATCTTTGAGGAGGCGATGGCTATAATTGACAAGTTATGTAAAAAGCTACCAGATGTACCACTGACAGGTTGAAAATATGTCTCCTGCGAAATGTCTTGGTGCAGCATGCATGTTGCTGTTGGTTTCTGGGTTACATTCAGATCTCTCATCTTTACGTCTTCTTTTGTTCAAAATGGCTGGGTCCAGATGAATGTTGTCAACCCGGCGTAAGCAGCTCCCAGGAGTATTCTGTCTGGAACATTCAAGACAGTTTTCACACTGGGAATATTCAACCTGGCTTCCAGTTTTGCGATCTTCGTGTTTATCCTTCAAAACCACCTGAGGGCTCTTCTCAGCATTTTTCATGTGATCGCCTTACTTGGTTTCAAAAGGGTGACATTATAATGGTTCTGCTTCCCTCCTCAAAGGAGATCCAGGGGCTTGCCATTGTAGGTGAAGTAAACAAGGAAGAGATGAAGCTGAGGACACGCTTTGCCTGGAATTCATCAGTTAACCAGGTTCTAACTCCTTGTCTTGGAGTTTGAGATGTGTTCAATAGACGGATAGCTTGTGTGAAAAGTGCTGGTGCGTTTATGCATTGGAGTGTACTGGCCTCGTCACAAGAATGACCTGCAAGGTCATTCCTTAGAGTAAATGCCTTGTTGGTTCAAAGTCTGTTCCTAGTTTGACGCTTGAACCATGTCTTTGCACCCTTACTTCATGCTGACTTTCATCTGTGTTCTGCCAGGAATGTGCCGTGGTGAAGATGCCCCATTTGACTGAGTTACGGCAGATGCTTATGGCCTTACCTAGAGCTTTGTTGATATACCAACCTTTGCTCCAGCAGCTTATCAAACCAAGAGTGACTGGTAACAAATGGATAATCTCACATCCAGCACCTTCTGGCAACAGGGGCTTATTCAAGGGTACTGACTCTTTGGATGAGTTGGTACACGCTGAAAGTCCATTCCTCTCATCATGGGTATCAGCAAAACTATTAGATGACTCGCAGCTTGGGGCAGTCATGGCGCTTCTGAAGATGCATCAAGGCTTTCTGCTAGTTCAAGGTCCAGCCAGATCTGTCCACTCGTCATGTTGGACAGTCTTCGTCTTTGCTTCTTTTGATTACATGAATGACATCAAAGGACAGATATCTAATGGGTAATGTGTTGCATCAGGTGGACCAGGAACTGGAAAGGTAGTTATCCCTTCACATGCTCTCCATGGTGCTGCACAATGTTGTTGGTAGATTCTGTGATATGAACATAGGATGTGGTCGATTCCACTTGTGGTGGCTGAAGGTTGTTCCTCCCATATACATACACTGACTTGTATGAATCCTTTTGTCTGCATGTCGCATTCAGACAACCACCATAATTGGTGAGTCCTGTGTTTCCTTATTTGAGATGGTTTAACCATGTTATGTGATGGGGCCTGATTATGTATCACTTGCACACATTTTCTGCAGGTATGGTTTCAGCTCTTTTGATCCACCAGCCAAAGTAAGCGTATAGTCCTACTAATTAGATATTGAAAGCACGGTCCAGCTGGCATTCTAACAGTTTTGTGCTGGGAGCTGCTGTTTCACACTGCTAGGATTAGGGTCCTGGTCTGTACACCATCAACTGCAGCAGTAAATCACATCCACCTGAGTCTGATGGATGGGATGCTTGACAAAGATGGGAGGCCTCTGTCTCTCACATCAGTGGCCTCTCATCAGCTTATATTCAGAAGCGGAGATATTCGACATGGAACAGGGCCAGTTGCTCAAGAAAGGGCTTCTGTTGTGTGCGCTACATTGGTTGAATGCGGTGGCATACAAGCAGTGAATCAGTTTGATGTGGCTATCATCGGTACGAGCTGTGCTTTCCTAGCATTGGACAATTGAATGTACAAGTACTCTGTTTCGCTGATGTCTGATTTTGTTGCCTCATCCAGATGAAGCTGCCCAGGTATTGTTGCCCCTCCAATTGTCGCTGAATTTATAACTTCCTATCATGAGTTGAACGTGTGAAACAGCTGGGCTGAGCAGCTTGGTTGCTCTGAAGGCTTTGGAATGTGAGGCGATCATGGCCCTGTTCACAGGGGCGAAACGCTGTGTCCTCGTTGGTGACCCTCGGCAGCTGGCTCCAAAAATTCATCAAGAACCTGGTGAGGACATGTCCAGCCAAATGGTGCTTTGTATCTCAATTTGCCCTCCTGGTGCCGAAGCTTTCTTTTGTAGTCTATCTGTGCTCTTTCATGCAAAATTTGAAGTGATCTTATGCAAATTTTCTCCTTGCAGGTGCAGGCTTTGCCCGAAGCTTATTGGAGCGGTTGCAAGATGCTGGGATGGCTGTTCACTTGTTAACGACACAATATCGCATGCATCCAAACATAGCATACTTTCCTTCCCGCCAATTCTATGGGAATTGCCTTCGTAATGGTAGGCTACCTGTTGAAGCTATCTTCACGCCAGAGGCCCAAGATCTTGGTACTTGGTCACGAGGATTCAGGATAAGGCCAAGAGACTATTGCTTCCTCGATGTCAAGTCTACAGACAATTCTGTGGAGCATGAGACCAGGGAGGCATACTTTGTCCCTGCAATCGTTGAAGGGCTGCTGCGAAGTTTGAAGCCAGGAACGAGACCAAATGTCGGAGTGATTACGTCATCCTCAGAGGATATACCACCTATTAGCATTGAGCTGCAGAAGTTTGGTGTATCAGAGGCAGAATGTGAAGTTAATACTGTTGATGGCTTCCAGGGGAGGGAGAAGGACATCATTGTGCTGTCTTGTTTGAAACCTCAGGAGGTTGGTAGCTATTTCAGTGATGACAGGATGCTGGCTGTAGCCCTGACCAGAGCGAGGCACTCTCTAATCATAGTGGGTGATTCAACTCTGCTTCGATGTATGAGCTGGTCTTGGGAAGCTCTTGTAGAGGATGCCGAAAAGCGCCAGGTTCTTTGCCAGTATCTGAAAGCCTTGCCCATAGATAAGAGGGAGAAAACTTGCAGTAAGGAGAGATGCAACGAGATAGGCAAGGGGCTGTACATGGGGACTGGTTATAACTGGGAAAGGATGGTTAGGACAGGGCAGGAGGCTCCTGTAAGCAGAATGGCACTAGGAGACAAGGAGGGCGAGACATCCAAAGAGGCTGGGCAGAAGAAGTTGGCATCCAACAGTGCTGCAGGACACGAACTGAGAGGTCCTACACTCACCAGTCAAAACGTCGACCACTTTGGGGAACATGTTGATTTCGGTCAAACAGCAAAGGTCAAGAGATCAAATACCTATGAGACGCATGCGAGAAAAGTTGAGGATCCAGAGCCAGAAATCAGGACACTGGGGGGCCAGGAGATGAAAGCAATGGAGCAGGACAAGGAGCACAAGCATGCTGCATCAGGCAAAGTTGGCGTGAGTGGCCACCCAAAGGAGTACATACAGGAGGAGCAGAACTCTAGGATGCCACAAGTCAGCAGAGAAAAAGCTGAGAAAGAAGCAAGTATGGGGGTGGGGAAGATGCATGCCGAGGGCGAGGTACAGGAGGAGGGTGGTAATTTCAGTGTCACTGGAATGACACAAAGTGGTAGACTTGCAAGGAACAGTCTAGCGGAGGGGGAAGCCCCAAGCAAGCAACACAGGTTCAGGGGAAAGAGGTTCAGGACGTGGGAAGATTCCGGGGCGGATATTAGCTACAAGAGAGAGAGGAAGCTGGAAGAAGAGATACCAACAACGAAGAAGCACAAGGGCAACGAAAGGGAAGGAAAGGCAAAGGTGAAAGCCCACAGGGAAGAGCAAGAAGCTAAGAAGAAGCAGGAAAAAGGGAAGCATTCAGAAAGGAAGTCCGAGAAGGGTGAGGGACAGCCAAGGGTTCAAAAGAGAAGAAATCAACACGATGGTCAGGGGAGAGGTCCTGAAGGTGAAATTGTGAGCAAGGAGGTCAAGGCTGAGACGAAGCTTAGGAATGGTAAGGAGGACAAGGTTGGGAAGACACGTAGGAAAGGTAAGGAACTCCAGGTTGAGAGGAAGCTTAGAAGAGTTGAGGAGGACAAGGTCGAGGAGACGCCTAGAAAGGGTAAGGAAGACCAGGGTGAGAAGATTCGAAGAGAAGTTAAAGAGGACAATGTTGAGGAGACGCCTAGAAAAGGCAAGGAAGACCAGGGTGAGAAGAAGTTAAGAGAAGTCAAGGAGGACAAGGTTGAGAAGAAGCTTAGGAAAAAAGGTAAGGAGGACAAGTTTGAGGAGACGCCCAGAAAAGGCAAGGAAGGCCAGGGTGAGAAGAAGCTAAGAGAAGTTAAGGAGGACAAGGTTGAGAGGAAGCTTAGAAAGAAAGGTAAGGAGGATAAGTTTGAGGAGACGCCTAGAAAAGGCAAGGAAGGCCAGGGTGAGAAGAAGCTAAGAGAAGTTAAGGAGGACAAGGTTGAGAGGAAGCTTAGAAAGAAAGGTAAGGAGGATAAGTTTGAAGAGACGCCTAGAAAAGGTCAGGAAGACCAGGGTGAGAAGAATCTAAGAGAAGTTAAGGAGGATAAGGTTGAGAAGACGCTTAGGAAAAAAGGTAAGGAGGACAAGTTTGAGGAGACGGCCAGAAAAGGTGAGGAAGACCAGGGTGAGAAGAAGCTCAAAGAAGTTAAGGAGGACAAGGTTGAGAAGAAGCTTAGGAAAAAAGGTAGTGAGGATAAGTTTGAGGAGACGCCTAGAAAAGGTAAGAAAGACCAGGGTGAGAGGAAGCTAAGAGAAGTTAAGGAGGATAAGGTTGAGAAGAAGCTTAGAAAAAAAGGTAAGGAGGACAATGATGAGCAGACGCGTAGGAATGGTAAGGAGGACAAGGTTGAGAAGATGCGTAGGAAATGTAAGGAACACCAGGTTGAGATGACGCCTATAAAAGGTAAGGAAGACCAGGGTGAGAAGAAGCTTAGAGAAGTTAAAGAGGACAAGGTCGCGAAGAAGGTTGAAAAAGGTATGGAGGACAAGGTTGAGAAGATGCTCCGAAAAGGTACGGAAGATCAGGTTGACAGGAAGTTAGGAAAGCTTAAGGAGGACAAGGTTGAGAAGAAGCTGAGGAAAGGTATGGAGGACAAGGTTGAGAAGACGCGTAGAAAAGGTAAGGAAGACCAGGTTGAAAAGAAGCTTAGAAATGGTGAGCAGGACAAGCTTGAAAAGAAGGTTGGTAAAGGTGAATCAAAGGAGCAACAGAAGGAGGACAAGAAAATGAGATCCAATGCAGTTCAGAAACTGGAAGTTAGAAAGAAGCAACTGACAAGGATGAAGAAACAGGAGAAGCAAGATGACAAGGGAAAAACAGTGCGAAACAGCTCTCAGATGAGAAGAAAACAGGAGAAGGACATCGACAGGAAAGGGGACTCGCAGAATGGAGAGCAGAGGGTCAAAAACAAGCATAACCATGATGTAATGGTCGCAGACATCAGTTTGGGAAAGAGGAAGATTGCACCTGCAGCTGCAATAGCTGACGGAGAGAGGAAGCCCAAAAGGCAGAAGATCGGGCCCAGGTCCATCAGCAGAGGAAATTACGGTGCTGGACTTGCTGAAGAAATGGCAGAATTCGAAGGTGAAAAGGCAGAGGAAAATGGGAGAAAAGTTGCTGCGCAGGGAAAGAAGGGGGCCAAACTAGGTGGTGCAGATCCTGTTAAGCGTCAACATAACAGAAAGACAGTAAAATCAGATAGTGCTGTCGAACAGAGCTCGAGCCAAGTGGGTAAAAACGTGAAAGCGGGATCTAATGTGCGAGGTGCAAAAAAGAGTTCCTTCAAATGGTCCAAGAAAAAACAGGGTGAAAGCCCAGGCGTTGTGTAAGTTGTTTCTAACAACGAGGGGTGGACAGGAGTGAAAGTGAGGAAGTTTGGGATGAAGAAGCACCAGAGGCCTTGAGGTTAGAAATTGCCAAACAAGGCTGCTGCTGCAGCACTTTGGCGGAGTCTCAGCTTGGCGTAAGCCAGCAAATTTTTAACGACAGCCCATGGCTGTCACATTCACTTCCATGAAAATCTCTTTAAACGTGCAACACGCTGAATACGCGTCGCCACGTTAGGTCGACCGAAGACGGCCACGCCACGGCACGCGCACGTGGTACTGCAGACATGGTTCAGCAAACCCCACCATAGCTGTGCGAGTGCGGTCGTCGATAACCCGGGCAACACTCCGGTGAGCGCTGGGGCCCGGTAACGTTCCCCGGGTACCGTGGAAGTTTGTTTCTTCGCGCATTGCATATGCGCCGACCCCTTCCGGCGTCTGCTCGTCTGTGATTTCGTGATTCTGAGAAGCTCCCTCCGGGCGGCGATTGCAGCTCGCTGTGGACTCGGTGAGGAAGCGGAGAGTCTGACTGCGGCTGGAAAAGGAATTTTCGGCTCGTCAGCTTGGACTGGTGGAGTGGAGAACATTTGCAGCAGCGTTCTTGTGCTGTTCCTTTGCGGAGCTCGATTCATCCAGGCATGGCAGCTGTGGAAGGAAGCTCGCGGGCTATGCTAGTCGCAAGCGCCTCGGCTCCTGCAAGGGCTAGCTCCTCGTCGGCCTCCGTGGTGCTGCACATGCCATCCTCGGGTTTCCGGACTTCCAGACTTGCGCGTTGCGTTTCAGTCTCGGGACCGAGGACGCAACGATTGAGGAGGGATCTGAGGGCGTCTGCAGATGCAGGTATGGGATCTGCAGCTGCTGGCTTGTTCTGGTTTGGTCTGCTTAGGTAGGGTTTGTGAGGAAGACGGGATTTTTGTGCATGGTGTACTATGCTCAGGGGATTTTTTTGCACACACTGATTGATGGCTTTTTTTGTTTGCAGCCACTAGTGTACCGGGAGCTGTTGCTCCGGCCATCACGTTGTCAGATAAAGCTTTGGCTCATCTAAGTAAAATGAGGGCGGATCAAAACAAAGATCTGCTGCTCAGAGTGGGAGTTAGACAAGGAGGCTGTTCAGGGATGTCATATGTTATGGACTTTGAGGAAAGGTCGAAGCTCAGGCCAGATGACTCTATTATCGACTACGAGGGATTCTCAATGGGTATGAGTTGCTGGTTTCGATTTTTGTGCCCTAATTCCACCCTTCCGATTGCATGTACCACGTACACGGCCTCCTTGTCTCCCTTGCGTCACGCACAGTGAAGTGCTTGCGAAAAGACGTGTGCATAACCTTTCATGGTTTGTGGTCGTGCAGTTTGTGATCCAAAGAGCCTTCTTTTCCTCTTCGGAATGCGACTGGACTACAGTGATGCCTTGATAGGAGGTGGTTTCTCTTTCAGCAACCCCAACGCCACATCAACCTGCGGCTGCGGCAAATCCTTCGCAGCTTGAGATGCAGGACACAGCCAGCTTCTCCGTCTCACAGCCAGTATGTACAGTAACCCGTTGTGTTAGAACGGCCGAGAAAAAGCATTCATGATGTAAATTTCCATTGTGTCTCAGTGTTTCTTTGATTGCTGTCCAGTAAAGTTTAATGAGGAATTGGGATCTTGCTATGTGATCTTCGTTACTGAAGCACAATACTGAACACATCTGAATCCCTTATCTTAAAATTAGTCGTGGGACCTCTTTTGTTCACTTCTTTGTGACGCTGGTGTGATCTGCCGACAGGCAATGATTGGACCAGGATCCAATGATGTGGGTGCATATGTAATCGGCAAGGCCTTCTCTGACACTCTCTGCCATGGATGCCAATGAGCAGAAATGGTTAGCAAGAAGTAAACAGTCGGGGTGTGGCAGATTCGATGGTTTTTTTCACGTCTGGGGTCTTTGGCTGCACGTGCGTTTAATGGGGAGGGGAGGGGAGCGAGCCTGGCTGCTTGGCTTCCTGCCTTTCTTGGCGTGGAAGCAACAGTAACATTTGGCTCATCTTTCCTTTCTCTGACTCGTGCGCCTGCATTGCGTTGCATTGAATAAGCATAATAGCCAGATGCTGGAGGCCGGAGGGTAGAATATCCAGCCCCGGACGCCAGGTAAGGACAGAGCAGCCCAAGAGAGAGACATCCTGCCTGCCCGCAATTCCCCTTGTGTTCCGGCGGGTGCCAGGCTTTTGTGCAGCTGTCCTCTGATTAGCTGCTGCGCATTTCCCTGCACCAGGATGTGGCACCAATTGGCACACAGGGATCTGGAGCAGCTACCTGCTGCGACTGCTTTTGCTGCTGCTGCTGCTGGATGATGATGAAAGAGATAGGTGAGGCCAGGTCCTGGTCCTTTTCTTGGGTCTGCACGGACCAGGTCCCGACCTGTCTATCTGTTTGTGCTTGAAGTTGCGGGAGTAGTGCGCAATTGTACGTCTGGGTGGGAGCTGCTGTGGAGCGGAGGGCATGTTGTGGTGGCGCAGATGGGAGGCCTGGTGGGCGATGCCATGGAGAAGATCTGAGACAGAGAGCTCGGCAGCAATTGGTGAGAGCGCAGGCAGCTGCAGTAGGAGCAGCAAGGGCCGAGAGTCCCATTGTGAGTTTGTAGGACAGGATCAGTATCGTGATCGGCGTCGGCATCAGCATCAGCAGGGGTAGGGATGATGAACAGGGAGCGGCTGCCCAGGCTTAACCGCCCGGTACCTCTGCCACTGCCCCTGCCTCCCCCGTCCATGCTGCAGACACCCACCAACAACCACGGGCCCGGGTGCGGCAAGGTTTCGAGCTTGCAGCGGAATGTGGCTCTGGAGGATCTGGAGAGGCTGATGCTGCTGGGTTCGGGAAGCGAAGGCAAGGTGTACAAGGTGCAGCACAGGTCGACGGGCCAGCTTTTCGCGCTCAAGGTGATCCAGGAGAAGCACGAGTCGATCCGGAGGCAGATCATACAGGAGATGGAGATTCTGAGGACCACCAAGAACAGGCATGTGATTCAATGCTACGGCGTGTTTGAGAACGGAGGGGAGGTCTCCTTCGTGTTGGAGTACATGGATTGCGGCACCTTGGCCGATGTGCTGCAAACCCAAGGCAAAATCCAGGAACATCACCTGGCGGAGGTGACGAAGCAGGTGCTGACAGGGCTGTGCTACCTGCACAAAAGCAAGATCGTGCACCGAGACATCAAGCCCTCCAACCTGCTGCTCAACAGGAGGCAGGAGGTGAAGATAGCGGACTTCGGTGTCAGCACCGTGCTGGCTCACACCATGGCTCAGTGCAACTCCTTTGTGGGCACCTGTGCCTACATGAGCCCCGAGAGGATGAACCCCGACGCCAATGGTGGCTACTGTGGTGCCTCTGCAGACATCTGGAGCTTAGGGCTGACTCTGTTCGAGTGCTTCTTGGGCAGATTCCCGTGCCTCAAGCCCGGGGAGAAGTCCGACTGGGTCACCCTCATGTTCGTCATCGGGCTGGGCGAGCCTCCTCCCCCGCCACCAGATGCTTCCCTCGAGTTCCAAGACTTCCTCAGGTCCTGCTTGAGAAGAGATCCAAATGAGCGGCCGTCAGCAGCAAACCTCCTTGCTCACCCATTCCTGACAAAGTATGACGGCCAGCCTCGCAGCTTGGCTGCATTGTTGAGATCCCCGCCCTTGTGACGGCTCCTTATCTTCATTCTCTTGTGGATAGTCCTAGCACCTCATTCCTTCCACCATGCTATTCAACAGAAGTGCTGCCTGCATCTATCTGCATGTGTTGTGAAGACAAGTGTGCCCTTAGCCGTAGCACCTAGCATGATTTGTTCCTTCCCAGAAACTTATGTTTGGCTCTGCTTGCTCGCTCTACGCAGCAGGCATCACTCATGTGTATATTATCCAACATATCTGCAGGTCCCCACCAGGTGGGCTGCAGCAGGTACCTCACCTTGTTGTGTCTCGTCTCCTGTCCGTGTGTCTGTGTCTCTGCGCACATGCTTTTCGTCGTCCAATCAAGGACAATCTCCAACCGCTCTCTTCTCCCAGCACACCAAATGCAGGTCCATGAATTCAAGTTATCCAGGCCTTAACACGTTCAATGCAACCCTTCCCACTTCCCGCCTACCAGCGGGCTAGCAGCCCGGTCAGTACATACTGTTACAGAAGGAGTTGCCGGCAACGGAAGGAGGGAAGGTTCAAGGAAGGAAGCAGCCATGGTGGGAGGAGCAGTTGCATCGGCACGTAGGTGACGTCTCCGGAACATGTATGTAGTGTAGGGATCTCTGTACAGTACTTTTCTCATCAGTGTCTCTGTGTAAGTGGGTGCTACCTGCCTTCCTTGTCCTGAACGGGGAAGGGATCCTTCGTTTCGTGTGGTCACCTTGCGTCGCGACCTACTCAGCATATGGCTTGCCGTTTCGGATACTTCGGTCCCCAGGACACTGCGTCTAAGTTTCCGTGGTTTTCTAGGGACGTTAATGCGTCTGCGTGAGTTACGGCGGCTATGCGCAGGTGGGCCGTTCGGGGTTCGGGGTTCGCGACACCCATCCCCTCTTTCAGAGGAATGTGCCAAACTGTGCCATCGCCATCCTTACGTGGCTGGTTTGTCAGGCCGGATTTCTACGGGACTCGGCACATTTATACGAAAATTATAATATAAACAATATAATATAATACAGACTTTTTCATTTCAAAACGGCCTATTATGATCGACTGCTGTCGCGGGCTACCGTCGCTATGGTCCGGAGGGAGCGGTGGCAAGGGCATGGGTGGCATGATATGGCATGGTTAGCATGGCATGGTTGGCATGGCATGGCATGGCATAGTATGGCTAGCATGGCATGGCATTGCATGGTATGGCTAGCATGGCATAGCATAGCATGATATGGTGGGCATGTCATGACATGGCATGGTTAGCATGGCATGGCTGGCATGGCTGGCATGGTTGGCATGGCATGGCATAGTATGGTTAGCATGGCATTGCATGTTATGGCTAGCATGGCATAGCATAGCATGATATGGTGGGCATGTCATGACATGGCATGGCTAGCATGGCACGACATGATGTAAGAAACCTTTTTTTTGAGAGTAGGCCTGAAGGGCTAAGAGGAAGTCGAGAGCGTTTAGAGGAGGCTGTGTTGAGAGATGAGGACGTTGCCAAGCGAGATGCTAAAAGGATTCTTGCTGTCCCAGAGGTAAATGGGATTGAGCTTGTGAGAAGAGAGCCTTGTGAGGAGAGGGATGGTATTGAAGAAGACAGAACGTTAGAGTTGGAAGTGGGGCTGATCTTACCACCTAGGAGATCGGAAAGGTTGTCTTCTTCGGAGGACACCGATTTGGTTGAGGAAGACGAGACTACCGATGAGGGAATTGAAGACGATAGAGCCCATCTTCGTAGAGCTGTTAACGATCGCCATATCGCTTTTGTCACTAACAGTCCCCGAGAAGCCGCCGAGCGAGCTGCTTTGATTGCAGACCATCAGGGGGTGAGGGACTGGGATTGTTACAACCGCAGGTATCTCGATCACCTTGAGAGACAAGTACAAACCACTGAGACCGCCGGAGTCCGACAGGCGTGCAATCCTCGAGTTGGCAGCTCAAATTCGGTTATTCCAAGCACGAAGTCCCTGATTTGAAGGAACAAGTTGTTGGCAAACTAAGAAGCCCGAGCTGCAACCCTTTTTTCCTCATCTCAAACAGTCTCTATCTCTCTAGTTCAGACATACGTATGTGTACGGAGTGTTTCACCTCTTTTTACACTGTACCATCTCTATCCCATGATGGTCCTTCCATCCTTAGTGGACATAAATGAAGTTGTTGTTGTTGTTGTGCAAACAAGGAAGCCCGATGTGTGGCTCAAGCAGGGTCTTGAATGGCCGAGGTGAATCCCAAACCTAGATGTAGTACTATTTTATGCAGAAAATATGAAACATTTCATTTTAAAGGTGTAGCAATATTTTGCATGAAAAACTGATATTTCTTAAGTTGGACATACATGTTTGCTTTAAAATCTACTTGGTAATTCTAACTTAAAATCTATCTTTAATATTAAGTGCAAGGTTTGGTCCTCGTTGAGCATCACTCTCTCTTCAATATCCTTGGGGAAACATTGTTTCTGTGCAGGGACTTCGCGTCTTGGGGGTACCGGTGGGACCCCCGAATTTTACTCAGGGTTTTATCAATGCTGCTTTGGAGGAGTTCTTGGCCCACATGAGCGACCTCTCTCAGTTAGGGCACCCTCAAGTGGCATTGGGCATCCTTTCTTCCTGCTTCACGCGTCAGCCAGGGTACCTCACCAGAATGGTTGCTCCCTCCCCAGTTTTTCTATCAAGCTTGGTGAAGTTCGATAGAAAGGTTATGCCGGCACTTGAGGACATCATTGGCCCAGGCACCTTCAAGTGTGCCGCAGGGGGTCTGGCGAGGCTGCAAGCATCCCTAGCTGTCGCCTTTATTTGGGGGCACTGGTTTGTTGGCCATGGAGACTTTGGCACTAGAGGCATTCTTTGGGAGCTTGGCCCTCTCTGCCCCTGTCTTGGCCTCTCGGTTCTTAATCCGGGATTGCAAGATGGCCGTGCCTTCATCCCCCTCGCCATCGAGAGCCACGGGGCCATGGGCAAGGATTTTGGATGGCTCATAAAGGATTGTGCTAAAGCCTACCATGGTCGACGGAATGAGCTGGGTCCCCCCCTTTCCTCCATGGTAGCTTTCTTTCGACAATGGGTTTCCATCGCCCTGCAAAGGGCGTTGGCCATTATAGGACGTCAATGGGCGCGGGAGACGCGGCATCAGCGGCACCGGTCGTAGGTAGGCCTTTCCTTATTTCTGACCATGACATACTTAGGGTGGTTGGTAGTTTCGAGGTAGACATTCAGGGGGGCTAGCCCCCCCTGCCCTTGGCCCTTTAATGGGTTGTTCCCCATTGGCTTGGGGTAGATGGGTTTTCCCATCTCTTCATTTTATAAAGTCTCCATTTGACTCTTTAATATTAATTTATTTTTATTAAATATATTAAATGTTTATTTTAAGTTCAAACTTTAATACAATGTTACTTTAACATTAATTTCCCTTAACACCTCCTGGCAATCCTAACTGAACATCTACCTTTAACAGTAATTTATTTTGCTTTAAAGATATTAAAGTTGTCCTTTAAGTTGAAATTTTAATGCAAAAGCTACTTTTTAATTTGGAACTTTATTAGTTTGTAGGTGTAGGCTAGTGGGGGGCACGAGGACCATCCTTGTGGCCCCTTACAAGAAAAGACTTGGGCGGGCCAAATCCTGCAAATCACAACCTATGGCATAGGCCCGCTAAAGCATGCATGCATCCCTATACATAAGTTGTTAGGTATAGTCCCTAACATGGACTTGCCAAAGTGTGCGCCTTAAGCCTACACATAACTTGGACCCTAAAGTCCATCATATGCACCTGCCCAAGCCTGCATGCACCTCATACCTATACATAACCAAGATTGCGGGCAAGTATACCATACAGAGGGAAAGAAATCAAAGTTTATGCAATTATAACACTTGTTGTAATAGTTCAAGAGAATGACCTATTTTTGCTTGCTAGTAAACAATCTTGGTTATTTTACCATCACAAAAAATAAAATCTTGGTTATTGATAATGGCATTGAAAACAACAATGTGAAGGTTTCTCTTGAGTATAGCATCAAACATAGTTCGGGCATTGCATAACGAGGTGTCGGGCAAATGATGGACACACATGCAAATGTGGTGAACAAGAAGATGCATACCAAGTTTATATAGCTTGCCCTTATAGATAGCTCGAGTGGCTTTTTGTGAAATGTCTGTTGGTTATATATGCACACTGTTGAGGAGGGTGAAGAGCCACACTATCGCTTGAGGTCTAGGGTGGTGCCTCAACATCCGGAGGTTGCTCGTCACGGGAGTGGTGCCAGGAGTCGGGTAGTTCTTGCTGAGGTTGAGCCAGTGGTTTATCCGGCAGGGGAGGAGCTTGAACAGTTGCCTATATCTGGTGTTGGATAGCAACTTACTAGTTGGTCTCCTTTGTCAAGCACCGTGGAGATAGTGCCGGTCCTGAGGACAATTGATCTATTGAGGAAGCAGGGGACTCTAGTGGTTCAAACAGGATGGCAAAGCTCAAATCTGTACTGGCTAGAGCTGAAAATTTATCAGGAAGGCCTGGAACTCAGACCTCGAGGGATTTTAAGATCCTTGCCCTCTCCCTCCGGACTTCCTCCGGAGGCACCAGTGCCCGCCAACCACTCGGTCGCCACCGGACTAGGGTCATGCATATGGGATTACGCCCTATGCATAATCCGGCCCTAGGGGGCCTTATTGTCTAACCCTACCTCATATCCCACACACAATGTAACAAAAAAAAAACAAAAACAACTACCAAACCGCACTTTGGGGAGTTTAAAGCGTGGTGTGTTTCCTCCACACTCATCAATTCCAGTAGTGGCAATAGCTCATTCTCGAGCAGTCATGCTAATCACAGTTGGCCCCTTACTCGGCGTTGCCTTCCCTGATGCAACTTGAGCTTGATGTGCAGCTACAGTAGCTGCATGCAAAATGCAAGCTGCAACGCTTGCTGATAAGCCGGATTAGGAGTCAGCACAATGGCCAGCAAATCATTGTTGTCAGCTTCATACAAGTCAAGAGCTTCATCAATCATATACCCCAACAATTGTTCAAATGTATACTGATGAGAAAAAGTTGCACCATGCTTAAACCTCACTCTGTTGGTAAGAAGTCCGGGCGAGACCGGAGGTACTGCAAAAGGATGACACGTAGGCTCGGAGGATTTTAAGATCCTTGCCTCTCCTCCTGGACTTCCTCCGGAGGCACCTGCCAACCACTCACGCCACGGACTAGGGTCATGCATATGGGATTACGCCTATGCATAATCCGCCCTAGGGGCCTTATTGTCTAACCCTACCTCATATCCACACACAATGTAACAAAAAAAACAAAAACAACTACCAAACCGCACTTTGGGAGTTTAAAGCGTGGTGTGTTTCCTCCACACTCATCAATTCCAGAGTGGCAATAGCTCATTCTCGCGGTCATGCTAATCAGTTGGCCTTACTCGGCGTTGCCTTCCGATGCAACTTGAGCTTGATGTGCGCCAGATGGCATGCAAATGCAAGTACCAGCGCTGTCGATAAGCCGGATTAGGAGTCAGCACAATGGCCAACAAATCATTGTTGTCAGCTTCATACAAGTCAAGAGCTTCATCAATCATATACCCCAACAATTGTTCAAATGTATACTGATGAGAAAAAGTTGCACCATGCTTAAACCTCACTCTGTTGGTAAGAAGTCCGGGCGAGACCGGAGGTACTGGCAAAAGGACAGACACGTAGGCTCGGAGGATTTTAAGATCCTTGCCTCTCCTCCTGGACTTCCTCCGGAGGCACCTGCCAACCACTCACGCCACGGACTAGGGTCATGCATATGGGATTACGCCTATGCATAATCCGCCCTAGGGGCCTTATTGTCTAACCCTACCTCATATCCACACACAATGTAACAAAAAAAACAAAAACAACTACCAAACCGCACTTTGGGAGTTTAAAGCGTGGTGTGTTTCCTCCACACTCATCAATTCCAGAGTGGCAATAGCTCATTCTCGAGCAGTCATGCTAATCACAGTTGGCCCCTTACTCGGCGTTGCCTTCCCTGATGCAACTTGAGCTTGATGTGCGCCAGATGGCATGCAAAATGCAAGTACCAGCGCTGTCGATAAGCCGGATTAGGAGTCAGCACAATGGCCAGCAAATCATTGTTGTCAGCTTCATACAAGTCAAGAGCTTCATCAATCATATACCCCAACAATTGTTCAAATGTATACTGATGAGAAAAAGTTGCACCATGCTTAAACCTCACTCTGTTGGTGAAGTCCGAGACCGGAGGTACTGCAAAAGGATGTATAACGTAGGCTCCACGGAGGAACCGACTTGCACAGTGGTCGAGGACGGAAAACTTGTTCAGAAACCGTTACGGGCCATTTCGAGCGGCAGCAGAAGTTTCACGACCCAGAAACAGGCACCGGAGTATAGTAAAGTGTGAGAGCAAAAAGTGTCTTCTCCAGGAATGCGTCGTTCATTCTTCACAACTATCCAGTTCTCTTGCTCTCTTGCGCTTCCACTTCCTGCTCTCTGGTGCTCAATCCTCCGATGCTCAGGCTCCATTGCTTCCATGCGATCGAGACTTCCGAGTGCAAGTTACCTTGCGCCAAGCGCGCAGCAGTAGAGAGGAGGAGCAAGGCCGAAGAAATGGCTCCCAACACCGAAGAAATGGCTCCCAAGAGATGGCTCCAAACGTCGAAGAAATGGCTCTCAAGAAATGGCTCCCAACGCCGAAGAAATGGCTCTCAAGAAATGGCTCTCAAGAAATGGCTCCCAACGCCAAAGAAATGGCTCCCAAGATATGGCTCACAACGCCGAAGAAATGGCTCCCAAGAATGGCTCCCAACGCCGAAGAAATGGCTTCCAAGAAATTGATGGCGGAGGCGCTCGCGTCGTGGACCTTGCTGGAGTGCAACATCGCCACCAAAAGCTAACCGGATTTTGGTCCCTGGGTCCATGAGGCAGGAGAGTTGGTGGCGGAGTTGCATTTAGACGTGTTCCAAGCGGTGTGGACTTTCGATAACGTCTCCTTGGTCCGGGAGAACGCTCGGAAGTTGCTTGCGTGGCGGAGGAGGTCGTCACTGAAAACCCAAGGAGGACAGGCGGGACGTGAGATGTTTCAAGAAGTCTACGGCCGGCCTACGGAGGTGATGGGCGGCGTCCTCCCGGAGCCCCTCCACTCAAAGGAGAGGTTGGAGCAAGCGAAGGCGCTGCTCTTAAGGCCGGACGCGCATAAGGCGTCCAATGGGTGGCTCATGTCAAACTTGAAGGACCAATGCATTAGAGCAGTGGCGAAGATGTACGTCCACTGGAACATACTGACCAAGGTGGACCACCTTGGAGACAATTTGCTGATGTTTTTGCATGCACTCCTAAAGGGGAAACAGGCGGACTGGGGTTGCATAATTTTTGCTAGGGTGAGACAAGTTTGTTGTGACCTCCTGAGGACAGAACCCTAGCTTCTGAACCCCACAAAGATTGCAATTCCCCATTAAACACTTCCGCTTATGGAAGTCCTCGTCAGGTGCTTTAGGGCGCAATACACTGTGAACCATTTCACGCACTGAGCCAAAGCAGCAGCGCGCTGCTGCGCACTAGTCCATCAAAGCACCTTCCCCTTGGTAAACAGCACAAGGACATGAGCATGCAAACCTCAAGTGAACCTTTGATTGGACACCGCAGAGCTGGTTGAGAGCATATCAAGGAGGGCGGCATCTCCTTCTCCACCAGCGAATGCCAGACTGCTCGACGGAGTTGGTCCGACGCCGCTCCTCCTGCCTCAAGCAGGAGCCCTAGGTCCTTGCTGTTTAGCGTAGGTCCTTCCACATCCTTGGCCCGCCGTGCGGCCAACTCCTTCTCCGCCCTTCTCCTCTTCGGATCCGGCGGCGGCGAGGGGGTCCTGGAGCTTGCTCGATTCCTCCTCTCGGCGGGTGAGGGAACGGGCTCGGGGTGTGGCTATTGCTAATGGCCCCCGGCCCCCTGAGCCGCGTCTCACTCCACCTGACGGACGGCCCTCTCTACTTTTGCCCACTCTAGATCCACGGGCAGAGCCACCGGTAGGGTCACCGGTCCGGCTCCTGTAGCGGTAGCCACCTTCCTCTGCCCCTTGGTGGCTGTCATGGAGCGGGTCCGCCGCTTCTATGTCTATGCTCTTTCTTTCACCGATGCTACTGCCATCGCCGGCGCTGGTGTGGCGAGCAAGGTTCCGCAGTCAGCATTAGGGAAGCAGGAATTTCCTCCCAGCGTTCCCTCGGCGGAGAGGGAGTCCACTCCAATCGGATTACGTCGGGGACACCCTCCCAGTCATCCTCCCCCAACTCTCGCCTTCCTCATCCTTCCTCGGCCTCTTCGCCGCTGCCCTCCTCCTCGCTCTCGTCCCCTCCGGCCGTGGGCAGGAGAGTCAACCCATGGTGGAGTACGCGCTCCTCCCCGCCGTCCTTCAAGAGGTTGAAGTGCCTGCACACATGTAGAATGAGCGGACAACCCGACAGGCATTCCGCAGCCTTCGCCTATGAGGGGGACTCTCCAGCGATCATGTGGACGCCGAAAAGTGCTGGCGGCGGTGGCCTACGGTTTGGCCTGGAGTCTTTTCAGGACAACGGAGCGGATGGAGGAGGTGGAGGCCACCCGCCTGTGAATGGTGGAGTTGCAAGGGTGTGAAGTTCCCAAATAAGGCCAACTTAAGGCCGTATGATGTTTTTTTTGAGGGGGGGGCATGATTTCGAGTGGATTTGGTGTGATTGTGTGGCACGTAGGAGGAATAAGAGTGCGAAAATGAGTGGTAGGGTGAACGGTGACGCCCTTGGGGGTGGGACGTCGCGACGCCCGCAAGGGACGTCACAATGGACGGCAAGATGGAGACAAGGCGTAACTGACCCAACTAGGAGATCAAGTACCACTGACAGGTCAGATAGGGCGACAGGTACAAAGGGGGGCTGGTCGCGCATCATAGCATAGCATTGTGGGTGACCTCAAGACGATGATAGAGTAAGGGCTGGAACAAGCCGATAAAACAGAGCGAAGAGGAGATATAGACCTCAGGCGAGTAGGGACTGCACATAGCCACGACAGCCAGACAGTCCCCTGCGAGCGAATCCAAAGACTACAATGACAACCGGGTCTAATATTAATGTGCACCCTGTGGGTCTACAGCCTACTAGAATTGCTCCACAAAGGGCAAGTAGAAGCCGCCCAGGCCATTAAGAAGAAGGCAGAGACCCTAGCACAGGTTGAAGAGGGGAAGCATAGGGAGGCGGAGAGGGATGCCAGGTCCGCTCTCTAGGACCGGGCGTGGGTCCTGCAGATGTATGAGCAGCTTAAGCAGTCCGAGGAGGCGAAGGCTTGGGTAGAGTCCCTGGGAAAAGCGTTGGAGGGAGTGCGACATGCCGTAGAGGTGGCCAAGACAGCCGAGGAAGCTGCTAGGAGGGCAACCGAGGAGGCAAGGGCGGCAACAGAACTGTGCCACAGCATCGACTTCATCCATCTTCGAGCCCAACAAAACAAGTTAAGTACGAAGTGATAGAACTTGCTCATGTAAGCCGCTACCTTCTCCCCCTCCTTCATTTTTAGCCCACAAAACTCCTGTCTAACGATGCAAAGGGTCGTCATGTTGTTTACTCGATAAGTCTTGGAAAGTTGACTCCATATCTCACATGCTTTCATCAAGAACTCAATATCGGGGACAAGGACAATATCCCGCCCAATTATGAGAAGTGCCCCTACAACATGATACATGGGCTCCCACTTATCTTAATCGACTTGCGAGCTGCTGAGTGGGTCAGGCTCAGGGAAGGTTCCATCCACAACTGACCATACACCCCTTGCGATGAGAGTGGCCTTCATCCTGACTCTCTAGACCTGGTACGAAGTACCATTAAACCTGTCTTTCTCCTTCAACTCTGATGTAAAGACTGGGCCTGACGAAAGGTGGGTTAGCCTAGAAGTAAAGAATATGAGTAGAGGCCTCGTCGGGTGCTCCTTCCTCCTCAAACTCAAAATTGTCATTAGAAGAGAAATGAAACATGCGGTGTACTAGAGTAGTACCTCTACCAACCCCAACGAACTTTGGTTCAATGAGGATTACTGATGTGCTATTTCGTTGGGGCATGGCATGCTACTTTTCTCCATGGTCTAACCATGCATACTAGGAAGGGTTTGGGCAAGAGAGTAGCTCGAAAGGGGGCAGATGCACGAGTGCCTGACCCTTTACGTGCTACCTCTTCATCAAACTTTTCCTCTGTGTACAGTTAGGGAACAAAGCAGTTACACTCTTGAAACATCATGTCTGTTAGGGTTCTAACCTAGACAGTGTTTCATGTCTTAAAGAACTGTACTGTCACTTGTTGCTGAAGCGACATGTAAAAAGGTAGACCTATCAATAGAGATGGCCAGAGATTTCAAAGGGCTGCTCGCGAGCTCCAGGGTGCTTGGTACCCTGGCAAGGTTTTGATCACGCTAGGTTCGATACCATCTACAGCTTTCTCAATCTTGTTAGCGGCTCTTCTAATAGATGCCTGACAACTGCCTTGTAGTGATCAGTGGGATTCAAGCGAGGTGTTCCAGATGGAAGATTGGATGATGAAAGTAGGCACTCCAAACCCCTGTAGTACAGATTTGGATTTTGACCCCTCTCAGCGCAGCGGGCCTTGAATAGTGTGTCAATTTCTTAGTATTTGTTGATACATTGAGTCGCCCTGCTGCGTCCAGCCAGGTCGGAATGTTTATCGACAAATTGCTGCAACCGGAATTCAGGATAGTGGTATTCGTAGAAGTCAATCGCTTCACTCATGTAGGAAGATGTCGAGGAAGGAGCGCATGGCGGTTCTCATGGCACATGCAGTGTCCTGCCTCCCGACGTCGTACTCTTGAACCACTACTATCCCATCTCAGCATCTATAAGAAATGGACACACCACAAACACCATGCTTTGATACCATGAACAAAACGGGAGAGCAAGGGCTCGACCAAAAACATGTATATTAGAATAATAATAATAATACAATCAGAAAGTCTTATTAAGTAGCCTATTTACACAACGCTTCATAGTCAACTAACACAAGTTACGCTAAGCTAATTCTAAGCGAGTCCAGCTTGTCACAAATTCTCCACAAAGTACCAACTGGCAATTCTCTCCCACTTTGCTCCAGTTCTCTTCAGTTTGCTTCAGCTCTATTCCAGTTTTGCTCCAATTTGATCCCTTTTGATCCAAAACGTAGGAGAGGCAAACTTTTGTGTTCCAATCTCATTGTTGTAGATTTTGTGCCTAAACTCTCATTCACGTACTAACAAACGAGATACTACTTTGAACATGCAAAGAGGATTGCCAATGCACACAATTGTTGATACATTTATCAGGACCTTTCACCCCTCGGTGTGGCCCACTCCACTCGCAAGATGAGGTTGTCATAACCATAACCATCAAGTTTGTCAATTGCTAGTTTAGCATCATCCCTGCATTCAACAACGTAAAATACACTCATTGATTAGCCAGCACAAACACAATTTCTAACCGACGCTCAAAACCAAGTACTAGAAACTTATCTTACATACCTGTTCACAAAATTGATAAAGGCAAACCCTCTGCTCACGCCTGTGTCACGGTCAAAGGCAACATATGTGCGAGAAATAGGCCCAAACGGCTTGAACAACTCTTGCAAATCCTCCTCCCTAGTATCCTCTGAAAGATTGGTAACCCTAATGGAGTGATCATCCTTACCCCTCCTCATGCTCTCTCCCGCGTTCTTGGTGCCACCCCTCATGCTTGGAGGTACATAGGAACCCTTGCTGCCACTAGCAAGGCTTGGTGTTGAAAATGCTCCCAAATCATCATCGCTAGGAAGCTTATCTCCCAAAGTGAGGCCTTTGGTAGCTGTAAACTCTTTGAAGGGACACTTGGCGGTCCAATGATTGCCTTTCTTCCCACAAGTCCTGCAAAGAATAAGCGGTGTATTCCCTAGAGTGGTAAGATCTCCGGACTTCTCTACTGGGTTTGAAGTACCGGTTAGCCTTGTCTGCTCCACAAAGATCTCCTCCTTCGACACCACGGTGAGGTTGTCTGATGCTTTCTGCCCCTCAGCATCACCAAACGTCTTCAATTGGCGCCGCCTTAGCACTCCCGGGGTTAGCTTTATCAACATCTTTGTGACTCGGACCGTTTTCGTGACCTTAACGACCATGCCGTCATTGTTTCTATACCACTCTGTGATCACCTTAATGCCCTTTTCATCAGGCCCGACCACTTGCATTGGAGGCAACACTTCATCGATCCCATGGTCGTCGTCCTCGACATCCCCCCACTTGAAATTTCTTTGATTTTCCATGTTTCACAAAGTGTACATGAATAATGATTTGGACAACCGCTTCTTTACTATGGACAAACAAAAGAACAACATTAGAGAGACCGAAGTGCTCGGTTCACACACCTTGCGCCTCTAGCACAAACACAATTTCTAACCGACGCTCAAAACCAAGTACTAGAAACTTATCTTACATACTGTTCACAAAATTGATAAAGGCAAACCTTCCGCTCACGCCGTATCACGGTCAAAGGCAACATATAAGCGAGAAAATAGGCCCAAACGGCTTGAACAACTCTTGCAAATCCTCCTCCTAGTATCCTCGAAGATTGGTAACCCTAATGGAGTGATCATCCTTACCCTCCTCATGCTCTCTCCGCGTTCTTGGTGCCACCCCTCATGCTTGGAGGTACATAGGAACCCTTCTTTGCCACTAGCAAGGCTTGGTGTTGAAAATGCTCCCAAATCATCATCGCTAGGAAGCTTATCTCCCAAAGTGAGGCCTTTGGTAGCTGTAAACTCTTTGAAGGGACACTTGGCGGTCCAATGATTGCCTTTCTTCCCACAAGTCCTGCAAAGAATAAGCGGTGTATTCCCTAGAGTGGTAAGATCTCCGGACTTCTCTACTGGGTTTGTACCGCCTTTGTCTCTGCTCCACAAAGATCTCCTCCTTCGACACCACGGTGAGGTTGTCGATGCTTTACGCCTCAAAGATCACCAAACGCGTCTTCAATTGGCGCCTTAGCACTCCGGTTAGCCTTGTCTGCTCCACAAAGATCTCCTTCGACACCACCACGGTGAGGTTGTCGATGCTTTCGCCTCAAAGATCACCAAACGTCTTCAATTGGCGCCGCCTTAGCACTCCCGGGGTTAGCTTTATCAACATCTTTGTGACTCGGACCGTTTTCGTGACCTTAACGACCATGCCGTCATTGTTTCTATACCACTCTGTGATCACCTTAATGCCCTTTTCATCAGGCCCGACCACTTGCATTGGAGGCAACACTTCATCGATCCCATGGTCGTCGTCCTCGACATCCCCCCACTTGAAATTTCTTTGATTTTCCATGTTTCACAAAGTGTACATGAATAATGATTTGGACAACTGCTCTTTACTATGGACAAACAAAAGAACAACATTAGAGAGACCAGAAAGTGCTCTGTGTCTACACACCTTGCAGCTCTAGCACAAACAAGGGGAGAATATTAGAGAGATCAAAAAGTGCACACCACCGACATACCTTACGGCTCTGGCACACTGGCACACGGTACCCTAATCCCAAGCTCGCTTCGCAAAGCTCCCTTCCACTAACACACTAGTTGTCTAGGCTTTCAAGACCTCACACAAAGAGTGTGGACTAATGTTTTTGTGTGGAGGAACATGTGAATGTCACCTTTAGGGCTATTTAGCCAACCTCTTATATAGGGGGGTCTCCTCTCTAAGAATTGCTATCTTAAGCCAGTTTTGTTGTTCTGAAAGAAAATACTATCCTAAGTTTAATTTTTAGATAAAAGGTTTAATCTCTTCAAATAGAAAAATAGTTTTATAGTATTACATTACATTTACATGTCGTAGCGGCTCGCATGAGGGAACTGGACATGCCCCCAGGGATCCGACCTAGTGGATTCTTTTGAGTATATATATGTTTTTATAATGTCTATTTTTTATGGTATGTCCCCTGATTTTAATTGACAGGTGGACACAAAGCCACGCTTTGCCCTTCTGCTATTGTGTGAGTGCTTGATCAAACCATCCGATCGCTCACCTCCTGCAAGAATCAGAGTGCTAGTGATCTTCATTGTTTATCAGAAAAGTGGCCACAAGGACAGCCTGTACAATGTGCTAACGTCTAGCCAGATACAAAAATTCTCTTTTCCTTTATTCCCCAATAGTATAGCAATAATGACCTATCAAAACATAAGGAAAGACTGACTTTCAGACTGTTGGGCGTTTTGGGGTTAAGTGCGGTCGAAATCCGGAGGTCCTGAACCGTTCGGTCCGTTGCCTGGTCTACGAAAAGCGAAGGGAGCCTGCCCCATAGAGGTGAAGGGCAT
Organism: Anthoceros angustus; assembly: GCA_010909165.1. Classification (NCBI taxonomy): domain Eukaryota; kingdom Viridiplantae; phylum Streptophyta; class Anthocerotopsida; order Anthocerotales; family Anthocerotaceae; genus Anthoceros; species Anthoceros angustus. The sequence goes on from MU008150.1 coordinate 487,949, forward strand.
CAGCCCAAGCGAGCGAGCAGTCTTGATTTCACGGACAATCTTTCTCTGGGCCTTGGCACTAAAACGATTCTGTCACGACAGGAAACCCTTGGTCAATACATAAAGTATTAAAGAGCAAAGCTGGTAAGAAAACACAGCAATCATCACGTACCCTTCTTCTGGGCTGTATTCTTGCGGTCTCCGAAAGAAAAGCTGTCAGGAACCTTACATTCTGCAGTAGCCCAGCCCCAGCGCCTTCGGCGTTAGCTTACTCTTCTACGCAAATTGCCAAGCTGATTCAGTCTGTCAAAAGCATAGCTAGCAACCGGCAGACAGGATGTGATACCCGGAAATCAGACTTCTTGAGTGCTACACTGCTCTCGACTGTATTCTTGGTTCTCTGATACTGGTTCTCAACTTCAGGCTTTGATATGTCAAGATCCTGCAAAGGCAGCGAAGAATATGGATAAAGCAACTCAGGCCAACAATGTGGTGCTTGGTACGCAAGTGCACAAACGAAAAACAACCGAAAAACAAACGAAAAACGAAAATCACAGACGCACACGTAATTCTTACCTCAGCCTCATATCTCTGCCCTGGGAAAAAGAGTCTACCAGGTCTGAATTGGTACGGCCTGTCCGGACTCTCCAGGTCGTAAGCCTCTGCGGCAGCTAAGCCCCTATCTGCTGCTACGCTGATGTCTGCCTCTGTCGCAGGCTCTGGGTTCCCCCAACTGGCCTGGATACTAACATCTTCCTCCTCATCATAAATCCCACCCGAGGCACCTGACTCATTGTCAATCGCATCTAACTCTTTCAGCAGCTCACTATCACCTCCATCTTTCTCCGCCTTCCACTGTGTCCCCAAGACCCGGCGCTCAAAATCATCTACGGAATCAAGGAGCCCACCCACCTGCTTCGCTTCCTTCAAGACATCTGCAGCTATCCCACACCCACACTGTGTCAGCTCCATGCCAGTTACAAAACCACGAAAGTCTCTATATATCAGCTAACCAAGTGTCCAAGCAGCCACACACACAAGCAACCACGTACAAAACGGATTGCACATGGAGAGATGCACAGTACCTGTAGCTGGCGACACCCGTGTGGACAAAACCTCGTCGGCTCCCGCACCCCGCTTCTTATCCTTTTCTGCGCAGGGGTAGCAGAATCCAGCAACTCTTTCACATGCTTCATGAGAAGACTACATTAGCCCCACCACCCTCAACGTCTGCCTAAAAGGCCTACCAGCAAGCCTCCCTTCAATCCATTTCCTCCACTGCCCTTGCCCTCCTGGCGTTTGCTGTCCGTCTTTTCGATCAGAATCTGCCCCCAATCACAAACCAGAAAGAACTTAACAAATCAACCTGGAAGAAAAGCAAAACACACCGGACCTGGAGAACGGAATCAACAAACCTCGGGCGCTGGAACAGTACTCCGCAGCCCGCACGGCCGGGCCAGCGCAGAGCTGATCGCGTGACGCTGACAACTGGCAAGCTCGAGCCACAGACAAGAGACCCCTCCTAGCCGGGCCTGTCACCGCGCCAGCCATGTTCCCACCTTTCACCTGAGCCCATCGACTAACAAACGTACAATTCTCATTTCTCTCTGCTTCAAAACCCTAATCAGAGTCGCTGCTCCAAACGCTCACTTTTTGTCTTCCATGAATTTGGCTTATGGCCCAAGGGCACCTCACGGGGGCTACGAGACTGGATGGACAGATGAGTCAGTCCAGCATGACTGCTGATCCATTTACCTACATATATGTTTGTGTCTGTGCTTAGAAGCGTGTATCACTGGTGGAGATATGGCGTCGGGCGAGTATGTCCACGTAGATGTCTTGCTTAATCACAACTTGTTGTGTCTACGTTGATATATTTGATCAGGTGAGGTACTGCGGTTCTATGATTGTTCCGCTCAGGCTGATCAATGTGGAGGAAGCATGACTGTCCGAGGACAACTGCCATGTTCGGATGGATATATTTTGCAGATTGATAAGGTCAAAGAAGAAATTCAACTGGACAGTTCTCGACGTGCACAGGGTCTTGAGATGATCAGTTTCCGGGTTACTATAAGCCGACTATCCCGGAGTGTATTGCCGGAATTATCAAACAATGGAGAACGCACCAAGGTCAAATTTCGGGCCTGGAATATCCTACTCAGCTTCTTCTCAATCTGAACATTCTCACTGAATGTGCGCCTCCTAGAAGGTTCTCATAGCAGTTGAAAATCAAGAGGTTATTATCTTCCGATATCCTGTACAGTTCCACCAGGAAAGATTGTCAGTTGATAAACCCCACAAGGGTATCACTGTAAGCAGCAGGGAGAAGGAACGCTTGTGAGGTCAAATCCCAAACTGACGCTGATCTACTGCTTCTGTATCCTATGTGCTTACCAGACTTCTTCAAGAACGGTTTCCCCTGCAACATTACACAGTCGCCAGGAACCAGAATCTGTCCAAGCAAGACATGGGGCTCATCTTCAGACTGCGAACCGAGACGTAGAAGTGACATGGAGCCGGGTCCAGCTAATCAAAGCCAGGGGACTGCAGAAGTGCCTGCAACGCCGCCTCCTGGATTACAGACAGCGAGTTACCCGCGAGAAGTGATCTTGTACCATCAGAAAGCAACCAGCAAATTTGAGCTCAATGCAGACATCTGTCCCCTCAGGTGCTGAGCAAGATTGGGGTCCATCTCTTTAATTTAAAATGTAAGATACCTGCCAGGGACATGTGAAGGAGATTGCCAGAGAGGGCCACATTCGGAACAGGGGGGAAAGGGACCAAAGAGGACGGTTGGTCTTTGGTCGGTTGGTTGTATGTGAGTATAGTCGTTTGGATGTGAATATTCCACATCAGCAGCATAATGCAGCTTGCAGCTCACACTCACTTGGTAAGCTGTACATTTTCATTCACTGGATTGGCACTCCTGTGTCTGCCGTCTTCCTGTCTGTATACAGCAGCTACTTCAGAGTGTGACATGCATGCCATGATGCACAGGTGAATCAGAGAGGAGAGTGAGGCGGCTGCAAAGAATGTATGAAATCTCAGTTGTGTCCCCGTTGCTGTTGCTCGCACCCGTTTTATAGCCTTTCAACGGCCTCCATCTGAGCTCTCTCCAAATATCTGTCCACAAGGTTGTGCTGGGCGTGTCATAAATGCTTTTTCATGTATGGCACTGCAGGAGGTTTGACCACAGGCATCTGAATCCCAGCAGCAGAAAATGATTCTCCATGTGTAGCAAGCATGGAAGAGAGGTGGGAAAATATTGCTTTATTATCGCACATTGCTGAAGTCGCCATGGTATTCACACAGGAAAAGCAGGCCGATGCGTCGATTGCCGCCCGGCTAACACAATTATGTAAAGTTTGATCAATAGGTTAAAGCGCGATGGTGAGCAAGGTGGCCTTGACAGCCAAAGATTCGTCATTTCCAGCCAGCGTTCGGTATTTGTCCTTGCGAGCGAGTTCCGTGCACTGGAAGGTGAGGTTAGCAGTCAGGAGGCGCTGGATGTGGTGTTGCCGCCATGGCCAGCGCAGGTGAGCTCCAGCGGCAGCTACTCCAGGATGGTGACACCGTAGACAGGGAAGGGGTTCATGAAGAAGGAGAGGGGACTCATGCCCTTCGAGCCCCGCCCGTGGTGCCGTAGAACATGGACATTCGGTTCACCATGGCCATGGACGCATGAAGATTATCATGAGTCTCTCCAGGAAGATTCTAGAAAGGCCCTCACCACGGCCATAAGGAACTGCGCTAGAAGAACCAACAGTCCCAGTACTATGGTGATACCAGCAACGCTTATGATGAAGCCGACAGCTATGCCTGCAACCAGCGTCAGATGCTGAATGAGAATGCGGCCGATACGGTTCCAATCGATTCGATTCTGAGTCATAATCCCTCGCTTTGCTAGCACAGGACTGTCAGCCGGGGTCAAGGGCCTCAGGCACCACGCACAGGTAAGCAAGGGGGACTTCGCACATGATGGGAGGATGGAGCTGGACTACATATATATGCATATGCTCGGCCATGGCCCAGAGAGTCGGCAACCCTGCAGCTACCCTTGCACGTTCCGATCGATTCCCTGCCGGGAAGAAGTTGCAGCACCGTGGGAACAGGCAGCCAAGGACGCCAGCCAAAGCGACGACGATCTGCCACCTCCTGGATTACGATTTGTTGTTTGTTGCACAACCAACTAGAAAGAATACCAAACCGAGGACGGGTACGATGATGCCATGATGCCAGATTGTCCTGATTGCCGCCTCTCTATTCACACGTGAGGTGCAGACGAACCGCCTTGCCTACCTGAATGGACTCCATCATCCTTGGTTGAAAAGATGCACCATACTTTTTGAGAAGTCGGAGGGTTCCAAGTAGGTATGCATCGAAGTCCCAGCATTATTTGGAACTTTGATCCAAATGGGATTAACTATTTTTAAATTAAATTATTATAAATAATATAACCGCTACCGTGTAGATAATATGTAATAGCGGCTGCTATATTACTTTGGTCAGCACGTTCAAATGTTTTAAATTCTTCAAGTTGTTGCATATAGAAAGACACCCTAGAGACATGGGAAAATTCATCTACCTTAAGTAAAGGGGTATGAACCCTTAGGAGGGCACCAGACCACGGGGGACTAACCCCGCTGTCGCTAATCTTGTAACTGCCTACCGCGTCAAGGATATCAAAATCGGGGATACGAAAGGGCCTACCCACCAAGGTCGGAAGCCGCCTCAGGCTTGCGTCCGTCTGCAGCTGGCCAATGCCTGAGCGATGGACACCTGCTGAGAAAGCCACGATACATGAAGGAGGGAGGCCAACACCATTCCTGCGGCTGTGGTACTCCCTGGCACAGGTTTTCAGGAACCTAGAAAAGGCTTGCCCATGGCCCCATGGGTCTCGATGGCGAGGGGGATGAAGACGTGCCCCTACTGCATAGGAGCATAGGAGGGTACTTATGAACCTTCGATAAAAATAAATATTAACTAGTATTTCAATTCCTTTTTTAACTTATGGAGAATGTGAGCCAAGCTAGCGTTTTGTTGCAATTTCTCCCTAACTGTTGCTTACTTACCTCCTTCCTCCATTTTTTAACACATAGGTCTATAACTCCAAGCTGTGCATAAGATCCGCGAATGTTTCCTCATTGAAGCTTTTTTGTGCTTTAAGTGCTTTCTCATCATCCTGTGCAATAGGAGGGTTCTCGTGTTTCTCTTTGTCATATAGCATTGCAGATAAGGAAAGTGGGTGCAATGTTCTATTTTCTTGGACAGATCTAAATAAATATTCGATTAAAATGATGGCTGTAATACCCTTCCAGCCTTATTGCTTTGATACTCATCGCTCCGTCCATTTGCAGCCCTAACTGGCGTCTGAACATTGACATCCCGTGATAATCAATTCTTTTAGCACTGGATTAGTCCGAAGCACGAGAGATTAACGTCACACAAATGCTCCTCAAGCATGCCCCGCGTATTTATCTTGATGATAGATGAATTCCCCTTGGCCACATGAAGTTCGACGTCACTCCTCTCCCACACAAGTCCGGTGCGAAGCAGGACACCCACTATTTCGCCTTCGAGAGGCTGGCGATGGCCGTTGGCTGCACCCAGCTCGCAAAGGAGCTCCTCCAAGGCAACAAGGAGCGGGTCCGGATCCTGGGCCTACTGCTGCCATCCGCTACTAGAGCTGCTTTGCATGCCTCTAGCTCCCACGTCCACCATCGTTTTCTTCATCACACATTTAAAACCAGCCAGGGAGGGATTGTCCACTCAACTGAGGGTTGGCTCCCAGCACGCTGGCCAGGTAGCCTAGCCCGCCGGCATGCATCCCAATGTATTCGAGATCGAGTATTATGGAATCTATTATGAGTCGGACCGCACGGGGCCGTCCATCGGGACAGGGTCGGGTGCAAGGGTCCGTGCCCACGGGATTCATGCAGCGTTAGGCTAGTTCCGCCGGACGACACTGATGCGGAGCCAGCATGGACCGGGCATCCACGGGCCCTAGTGAGGAGCTGCATGGCTCAGATCATTTGCCAGCCATACCTGGACGTGAGTCAGGCAGAGATCAAGGAGGTGAACCTATTCGATTATCTTCCGTGACGTGGGAGGAGTCAGAATTGCTACACAAGCTGGTGCATGTGCCTTTATTTTCTCTTGAGGAGGTGGGAATAGGGACTGCATGGGTTGCTTCCCTTTTACATCAGCTGGTTCTAGCTGTACAGCCCACGCGCGGTAGTGCAGAGTTAGACAAGCCGATTACTGGTGAGACAATAGTCAATGCTCTAGCTACCAGTGAGCTGGATTGGATTGAGCCACTTGCTGCTGGAAAACCGGTGATGGTTTCACAGTTGGCCCTTGCCACTGAAGGCAATTCTTTGGTGCAACCAAAAAATCGCCTGCAAGTTCAGGTCAATCATGCACTGGTGAACAATACAGCAAGTCATGTGACGATCAATCGTGTTGCACCCCGTATAGTGTTGTTCGATACTGGTGCTCAGCCAGTTATTATTGGTTAGACTTTGGCTGCTCGATTGCAGTTGATGGGATCAGCATAACGCAACTCTCCTTGGAACATACGTCCCCAGGGCGTAGAGTCGGTCAAGGTGAGACAAGTGTTTCCAAGTGTCATTCCCTCGACTGTGTGTCGATGTCGTGTGTGGAGTTAGATTTTGCGTCCAGAGACACAAGGAGGCCACATTTATCCTCTATGTCGTTATAGTTCTAGGATTCGATCCTAAGGGAATGGTTTTGTGTCAAGATGTTCCCAAACTATGGGTTCTAGCCCTCCTACAATTAGTTCCTTCCCAGCCATAATCAACTACCGTGTCCGCACCCATCACCGTGGTAAGTTCGACCACTGCCATGGTGGTTTTGGCCACCGCAGTGGCTGATTCGGTTACTATGGTGGGACCCACCCGTCCGGCGCGTGCGCGCGTCGCAATCGACTATTTGGCGCCCGGTTCTTCTAGCATGCCCACTAAGGGTTATGGCCCCACACGCGCAGATTTGCATGTACACCAAGTCACACTCATGTGTATTCACACCCAGAGCTCACTGGTAGGCCATGGCCACACACGCTGCGGCACCTCACTCCGTCACTGATTCCCACTGACCCCACAATTTACTCCCAACCTTCCTCAGTGTTCCGTGTTTTCCAGACTCTCGCGCTCACCACTTCCTAGACTCCTCTCTCACCCTCTTTCTTCCAAGACCCTCAGACACCACCACGCGCAAAATGTTCTCACCAATCCCTCTATCTCAGGCCACACAAACCCTCACCTCAGGCTACACAGACCTCTCCCTTAGGCCACACAGACCTCACCTTGGAATTAGATACAATCTGGTTAGACAGCGGGTTGGGAAGGAAAGAAAAGCATGGCTTGACCTGTGTGATCGACAACTGTGATCTCACCCGGTCCCCTTATGGAAATCTTCCTCTTCCCATGTGGCGCCTCCCGTTAATCACCCTGTATGGAGCTTGGTAACTCGGCTCGACCACCTGTGGAACTCCGCCCTCTGTGATTTGGCAAGGCAGCACAGATCGAATCACCGTTATTGATCAGACGTCTCCAATCAACCTCGCGTGCATATTCGACACACGAGAGCTCACACCTGAAATTGTCTAACAAGAGAGACGCGAAAAGGTCTCTTGTACATCCAGTTGCAGAATGCCACAACTCACTTTTTCCCAGTGTCTAAAAAAAATGGCTAACCTACCACGAGTGCACCTACCAATTCAGGTAACTACAGCTCCATAGGCTTTCCTAACGCCTTATCCCCTAATCCGAGTGAAAGCCCCTGACCTATGATGCCGCTCCCCTCTAAAATCAGTAGCGCCTCCCTGCCGCTTATACTCAAGCGCGCATGGGTGTTCCCCTTGCTCTCCTACCACACCTCTGATCCGAAAGATTCTCCCTTAAAACCTCCACCTCACTTCCGCTATCCGATGTCCCTTTACTCCTTCCAGGATGCGGCGCCCGTCTACTGCCCCCGCGCATGTTGCCTCGCTCCTCATCCGAGAGCCACGGTCGTTCCTCCTCACGCCTGCGGCCTCGCCCGCTCATCTCCTCGAGTACAACTCGCACATGGAGGGTACGCCCCGGCTCCCGTTCGAAGGAACCACTGGTAGACACCCGTGGCGGTTAGGATGTGCAGCCAGTAGTTTATGCCCCCTCCTGTCCCAACAACCACATACACATTTAGAGTGAGCACCCACTCACCATGCAGGCAGAAGCTAGGGACATGAGCATCCTCATCCAGAAGCCGCAGCACATTACGCCCTTCTGCTAAAGAGGTCCTTACCCTCTCCGCCCGTGGACAGTCCTGGACTGGCTGCTCCCTAGAATCCGGGGGAGTTGCATCCCCTCCTACAGCGCTCTTGACGGTGGCTTCCCCCACCTCGGGTCTTTCTTCCGCGACAGTGGCCGTTTTAGCCACCGTGGTGGCTGCTTCCTCAACGGTGGCTGTTTCAGCCACTGCGGTGGCTGACACTATGCCTTTATTTGGCCTGCCGGTCTCTCTCTTGACCCTGGCCCTAGCCTCATCTCTCTCCCGCTTATACCTTTCCGCTAGTTTTGAACTTCTCCGTAGGCGCGTCTCCACTGTTCTGGATCACAAATTTCATTACGGGCTCCTCAATCGTAGCATGCGCCCCTTTTACTTGGGTCACCAGGGCCTCCTGTTGGGTGGACATAACCCTCAGCTCCTCCTGTATCTTGCTTAGTGACTCCTCACACTCCCGCCTGCGATCCTCTGCTGCCTTTTTCTCACTCTCCACTCCCTCCAACTTTTCCTTGAGCAGCTTCTCTTGCTGCCCCTGCGCACTAAGCCAGGTGAGAGCCATAGCTGCCTGGTCGAGAAGATCCGACTGGGTTTGAGTCATTGCTTGAAATCCGGGTAGATCACCAAATTGGGGCTGTTCCATTTGTGATGGCTCCACATCGGGGCCCCGTGCTCAAGGCCCCTTGCCACCACCACCCGGTACGGGCCAAAGGAGTATCCCCAAAAATGTCCTTCAACTCCGGTGAGAACCCTGCTGCCGGAGTTAACCCTTCCTCCCCTACGAGTTGGTTTGCAACTGCCTCCTCATTCGTAAAAAACTCCCCTAACAGTTGCGACTCGTCCTCCATACCAGCAGAGGGGATAACCCACCGTTTTCCTTTTGCCTTCCCCTCCTTCTCCCGTGGCTCTGCCGTTGTCTTCGACCTGGTGATCCGGGGTGTGGTTGTGGGCTCCTCTCCCACTGCGACTGTCTTCCCCTTTTTGGTCGACCCCTGTCTAGTCGCCACCGCCTTCCTCTTCCTGCTCCTTATAACCTCTCCCCCTTCATCTGAATCTTCTGGTGCCGCAAATTCCCAACTGCTGGAGTCCTTTCCCGAATCTTCCTTGGACTCTTCTTCTACCTTGAGCTCCCTCACCGACTTCCAGCTATGGAGGGCGGACACAATATTAATCTCCAACTTAGTTAGGCACTTGGAATACGCAAACACATGAATCAAGAAGGGCGAGATCGAGAGGAGAGGAGGAGAGCAAATTCGCCCTCTCTTCACATGCTCTCTCAAAAATTATTCTGTCCCAGTCAATCCGCGTGACCTTAACTACTTCATGGAGGAAGACCAGGAAGTGTGGCCAGCCCCAGATGAAGTGCTCGTTCCTCCTCATCCTCCTTCAGGAGGTTGTGGTGCCCCCAAACATGTAGAATGAAAGGGGACAGCACTGATGGGGGAGGCCGCTAGTTGCGCAGTTTCCGAGCCTCCTGTCCTATCCAGGCGAAGATGATCCGCCCCCAGTCCACCCTCTTACCTCTCATGAGGGCGTGCAGGAGATAAATCTCCTAGGTGGGCCACCTTGGTGAGCATGTTCCAATGGACAATAATCTTGTACCGCCTCACCCGCCTCGGTCCACATCGGCTACCGTTGGAGGACCTATGGGCATCCTGCTTCAAAAGGGCGGCTTTCGCGGCTTCCAACTTCCCCCTCCCCTTCAGGGGCTCCGACACCACTCCCAGAGCTTCCTCCGCGGGCGGTTGCTAGCCATAGGACCTCCGTTGTCTAGGGCCTACGGTCCTCCCTCATACTCTTCGATCGGACGGCTCTGCTCGCCGCCGCCAGCATCTTTCTAGCATAATCCCGGACTAGGGCCATGCTATCGTCGTCGAACCGCATCACCGGAAGATGTCTAGGTACTACTCTGGGCGAGCTCAGCTGCCTCCTCCTGAGCTAGGGGCGGTAGGGATAAGCGCTTGGTGGCGATGTTCTTCTCCACCGATTACCATAGCTCCAAAACCTCCGCTACCTTCTTGAGGCCATGTTACTTTCTCGCCTTCTTCTGCTGGAGTAGCCAACTTCACTGCGAAACACAAAATCCACTTGGCTAGCCCCACGAGTTGCACTGAGGCGAGTTGGTGGGTCACCCATCCATTGTTAACCCCGCACCTCGGGCTTCATGATTCTGCTTCTGCTGCAACTGAAAATCTTCTTCCTGTGGGGTCAAGCACCAGACTCCCATCTTCCGACCCCTCGCGCCCATACACGGCCCGGAAGAGTTTTAGGTCCCAATTTTGCAGCCTACGCCTCATGTCAACCTCCTGCGACAGCGCTTCAGTGCGGCGGGCACTCTGCACCAATGCCTGGGACTAACGTAACACCATTTCTTCTCCATGAGCTCAATCCCAACTCACCACAAGGCACAAGGAGCTCTAACCTTCCGATGGTCCATGTTGGGCCCTGCGTGAGTAAGGAATCTCTGCGCTCGGCGCCATCTCTTCCTTTCCGCTCTGGTGGTTCAAACTCCTCTGCTCTACCTCCAATCCGATCTAGGAGGAAGTTCTCCTTGAGCTCCACGACCACCTGCTCCACTTTCAGGTCCAGACTTCCACGCTCATAGCACTGTAAGGGTATTAAAGCCCAATGTGTAGACTAATACACTTGAGTCTAAGTTGGAGTGTCGATTAAGTATCATTAGTTTAGCTAAGCTAATCACTAGGAAGCTTCTTGTGCTCCTTCAGCTTCTTGAGCTTCTAGGGAGCCCTATTGGAGGTATAAATACCCTCAAGCCTCATCTCAATGTGAGAGAGCTACTCTTGCCTCCTCCTCTCCTCTCCTCTTTCCACCATCATGGCTGCCACGATCCTTCAAGCGGTATCGAGCCTTGGTTTGGTTGTGTTGTGATGCTAGAATTTTCTAGGCTGCGAGGCGGCGGCTCGTGGAGTGCAGTGATCGGCGCGGTGAGGCTGCGCGCCCGCGGCGAGCCGTGGCGGCGCGTGGCGCGAGGCCGGCGGCGCGCGCGCGCGGGCAGCCGCGCGCACAGCGAGCGGCGCAGGCCAGCGCGGCGGCGTCGCGCAGGCGCGGCGCGGCGGCGGCGCGGCCGGCCCCGGCCGCGGCCGCCGCGCGCGCCAGGCGCGGCGCGGGCCAGCAGGCGTGCCCGGCGCGCGGCGCTGGCCGCGCCACGCGAGCCGCGGGCGCGCGCAGCCCGCGCCGCGCGCCGGCCCATGAGCGCGCCCAGCCGCAGGCCTTGGCGCCAGCCAGGCGGCGCCGCGGCCCGCCGCGCCTTGCCGCAGCGCGCGCGGCCGCCAGGCTTGGCGCGCGGCGCGCGGCCGCGCCAGCGCCGAGCGAGCCTTGCGGGGCGCAGGCGCCGCGGCTGGCCGCGCGCCGGTAGCGCGCCAGCCGGCGGCGGCGCCTTGGCAGCGGCAGGCCCATGCGCCCGCGTGGCGTGCGGTGGTGGCGCCGCGCGGGGCGCGTGCGCGCGGCGGCGCGGTGCGCGCGGTGGCAGAGTGGGTGCGGCAGTGCGGCGCGGCGGCAGGCGGTGCGGTGAGCGAGGGCGCGGTGCCGCGAGTGAGCGAATCGATCGGCGGATTACTCGGTGGAATAGCGGCACAAATACAGTCGGTGGTATTTCTTCTTTGACTTTTTAACAAGGCGAGAGTGTTTTATCGTATCGATTTTTGAGTCATGATGTCTTCATCATCGAGCGTCATGTTCAATATCGAGAAGTTAGATGGTACTAACTTCCGTTCGGAAAGAACAAGTGTATAATGTTCTAGTAAAAGCGGATCAAGCCCATAAAGTTGTTAGGCGTCAAACGGATAGTATGACCGGGATGAGTGGCGGGACTGGATGAGCTTGCTAGATCTACTATCATGCTAACATTGTCAAAAGCAGTGTACTTCAATGTGAAAGATAAGACCACGAGTTACGGTGTGGCGGTATGTGACTGTATGAGAAGCAAAGTGCGGCTTCTCGGTGTATTGGTTGAAAACGGTGGTGGACTTGAAGATGAAGGAAGGGACGAGGATGTCCGATCATCGAATGATTTCAATACCATCTCAGTTTCCGATGAGCTATCGTTCGAGGAAAAACGCCGAGTTGGGGTTTACCGGTGCACATCATGGTGAGAGGGAGGTCCAATGCGAAGGAAGCAACAGAGAGGAAACCTCCGTAGCAAATCTCATAATCGTAACAAGAATGTGGAGTGTCACTATTGTCACAAAGGGTCACTTCAAAGAGAGTCGAGAAGTTCAAAAGGACCAAGGAAGAGAAGAAGCGGGGCGACAAGGCGACTTGCATCGAGTTGGAAGAGTTAAACTACATTGAGGACGGAGATGTCCTTATCTCTACTTGAATCTTGCACAATTAACTTGAGTGGATAGTCATTTATTACGCAATTGGATAATTGACTGCGGTGCATCTTTCCATGTTACTCATAGAGAGTGGTTTAACGTATGATGCTACAAGGAAAGGATCGTTAGGCTTGGAAATAACTATGCATGCGGATCGCGGGCGTGGGTGATGTGCAACTCAAGTTTGACAACGGATCTTCATTCATCTTTGAAGGGCGTTAGGCATGTTCGAAGTTGACAAAGAGCATGATTAGCGCGAGACGGTTGGATGATCTTTGGTTACCATCTTTGGTTTTGGGGATCACTCTTGGAAGATCTCCAAAGGTTCTCTTGTGTTAGCTCGTGGATCGGTGGCACTTTGTACTCACTTGGTAAACCTTTATCAAAGATCATGTGATCGTGTGACGAGCAGCAAATGTTTCCTTGTGGCATTGCGGTTAGGACATATGTCTCGAAGGGAATGAAGGTTTTATCTCGTTACGGTTATATCCTGTTCTTAACTTCTAATCTCTCGATGTGTGAGCTTTGTTTATATGGGAAGCAGACAAAATCATCACATCGAACACGAGGTAAAGTAGAAGTAAACCTCTTGAGTTGGTTCACGATGATGTATGTGGACCTATGCCTCTGCATCATTAGGCGGTGCCTCTATTTTGTCACTTTCATAGATGATTTCTCACGCAAGGTGTGGGTTTATCCTTTGAGGAAAAAGGATGAAGTTCGGTGTTTGAAATTTGTCACCCTTGTAGAGAATCGATCATGATTGAAGTGTCTAAGGGCGGATAATGGTGGCGAGTATGTTTCAGCTTTCGGTCATTGATTCCAAGGGAATCAAAAGAATTATTGCCGTATACTCCTCCACAAAATGGTGTGTGGCGGATGAGCAGAACCATTCGAGGAGAGGATCGTGGTTTTGTTGTCAAACTCGGATTGCCTAATGGGTTTTGGGCGAGCGATGTCTGCAGTTCATCTTATTGATCTCCTAATAAAATTTGAGCGAGTTCGAGGAGCTATAGTGCGGAAAGAAACCATCCTACAAGCATCTGAGTGTTTGGGTGAGGCATCTTGCCATGTTCCAAAGAGTTTCGGGACAAGTTGGCACCTAAGTCCAAGAAATGTATTTTTCTTGGCTATGGTGATTACGGTGAGATGGGATACCGTTTGTGGGATCCGAGGCTAGAAAGGTTGTTCGTACTAACGGCGTGTTCTTCAATGAGAACAAGATGCGAAGCCTACTCCAAGCGTGGAGGTGCGAAGGGTGATCTTCAAGAAGATGGACATGATCATCATGGGGTTGATACGTGGTAATGCGGGAGCACATTCCTCCACCTAGATGAACCAAGAGTCGAACAAGCTCCTATAGAGGTGCACAGTGCCCGTAGGTCGAGGCGGGGATTACCACCTCGGGGTATGATCCATCTGGATTATGTTATCTTGATTGTGGGAACCCTCTTCTTACAAAGAGGCTCCATCAGCGAGTAACAAAGAGAAGTGGGAGAAGGCCATGCGATCGAAATGAATTATGCATAAGAACCAAACTTGGGAGTTGGTTGTTGCCTAAGGATAAGAAGGCACTCTGGCAAATGGGTGTACAAGATGAAGGTCATACTTGATGGCAAACCAAAGTACAAGGCACGATTGGTTGCTAAGGGTTTCAAGCAACAACGGGCATTGACTTTGATGAGATTTTCTCACGGTAGTCAAAATGACAACTTTGCGATGTGTTCTTGCTTTGGTTGCGAGGATGATATGGAACTTATGCGGATGGATGTCAAGGCGGCATTCTTGCATGGTGACCTTCAAGAGGGCGTCTACATGCAACCGAAGGTTTTGTTGAGAAGGGCAAAGAGCATCGGTGTGAGTTGAGGAAGAGCCTTTATGGTTTGAAGCAGGCACCAGTGGTATCACAAGTTCCACTCATTTATGCTTTCTCAAGGCTACAAGCGTGGATGAGGATCATTGCCTCTATCTGAAGCAAGCTAAGGATCAAAGCTTGCTCATTTTGATCCTCTATGTGGATGATATGCTAATTCTTTGGGAGCGATCTTGATGAGATTTGTTGAAGTCAAAGTTGAATGCTCACTTTGAAAAGCAGACTTGGGAGGCGAGCCATATACTTGGCATGCGTGTCGTCGGAGCAGACATAAGCGTGCTTTATTTGTCTCGAGACGGAATACATTGAGGTGCTTCAACGTTTCAACATGGAGAAGGGAAGCCATTGGGTACTCCATTGCCTCCATATGTGAAACTTTCAAGCGCGGATTGCCCAAGCTACGAGGAGGACAAAAGCTGAAATGGAGAAGGTCCCATACTCATCAGTAGGGAGTTTGATGTATGCAATGATTGCTACACGTCACGACATTGCCTTTGCGGTGGGAGTGGTTAGCGAGTTTATGTCAAACCACGGCAAGAAGCATTGGGAGGCGATAAAAGGAGTTATGAGGTATGAATGGTACAAAAGCTTTGTGCATATGTTTTGGTAGTGAAGATGCATGTGGTTGGGTACGGATCTTATGAGGATATGGACAAAGGAGGTCCACATCGAGTTATGTCTTCACGTGCCTTTGGAGGCGATCTCATGGCGATCTCGTTTGCGATCGTGCATTCGCTATCTACCAGGCCGAGTATGTTGCGACAGCGGGGCTTGCAAGGAAGCCATATGGCTTGCTCGTTTAGTGGGAGACTTGGGGATCAAGGTTGTGCCGGTGTTGCATTGTGATAGCAGTGCTATCAATTGGCAAAGAATCCGATGTTTCATGCGAAGACTAAACATGTGGATGTGTATCACTTCATTCGAGAGGTGTTGGACGACAAGAGGTACAACTTGTCAAGGTTCACACCAGAACCTGAGATATTCTTACCAAGGGACTCTCTACGACAATTTGCACAAGCTCGGACGATGGGCATGAGATAGTCCATTCTTCCACGAAGGTAAATTGGCCTTTAAGTGGGAGGTTGTAAGGGTATTAAAGCCCAATGTACTTAGACTAATACACTTAGTCTAAGTTAGGTGTCGATTAAGTATCATTAGTTTAGCTTAAGCTAATCACTAGGAAGCTTCTTGTGCTCCTTCCTAGGAGCTTCTTGTGGAGCTTCCTAGGAGCCTATTGGAGGTATAAATACCTCAAGCCTCATCTCAATGTGAGAGCTACTCTTGCCTCCTCCTCTCTCTCCTCTTTCCACCATGGTGCCCACGATCCTTCATAGCCTACACCCACCAATTACGCCCAGCGTGCTGGGGTTCTCTTCCCCGCCCGCGCCCGCCCGCATTGCGCACCCGTGCTCCTACCATAAATGCACACTTGCACTGTAAAAGGAAACCCTCGTTCCTGATGTGGCTGCATGCGCACGCCCTTCTCTCAACTCCGCTTAAGGTCACCTTGATCACCGACTTGACTCACTCGCCCCTTGAAATCTCGCAGACCCCCGACCAGTGCGGTCTTCTCCCGATTCTTACCTGCTCACTCCTTTATCGGCACCGCTACTAGGGTTGTTAACTCCCCCTGGCCTGTACGACCCATACACGGCCACCGTTGTGGAACTAGCCACCTCCCCACTCCCCTGCGCCACTGTTGCTGAATGCTTGAGTTCTTTAGTGCACCAACCACCTTTCCCTCCAGACTTATGCCCGTGTTGTAACATGTCCATAGCCTTCTCAAGCAGCTCATGACACTTCCTATTCTCCTTTTTCTCTTCTCCTTTCTCCTCAACCTTCCTTTCAAGCTCCATGATTGCAATCCCCTTTTGAGCTTGGGCTGTCCAGCACCCTAGATCAGTCCTTGCATCCCTATTTTCCAATTCCTCAAGTTCCTGCCGTGGCATAGTGAAGTTTTTAAAGCATTCCTCTATCATCTCCAAGTTGACATAGGCCCAATGGCGACCATACATCCATTGCAATTGTATGTCATGGCTCCCTAGCAACCATCTTGCCCTTCTTAGGTGCAGGCGCTTTCACCATCTTGCCCCCTTCAAGATAATTGCACAAACAAGACAAGCTTGGGCACGCCTACTTGCTCGTTTCTACCTAGTTGTCACTCAGCTTCTACACACAATTGCAAGCTTTCTTCACTCGCCACACAAAATCCACCAAGAGAGAAACTTCAGCCCTTTTCCACTTACTTCCTCTTCACTCCACAGTCCCATTTAGCTCAAACTTGATGTCTTCACAGCATACAGCTCCTTGTGCGCCCAGATCCCTCACTTGCAAGGTTCTAGGCACAAAAAATTCAGCGCCGCTGCCCTCTTCACAGTTGTGCTTCAAATCCCTTCACACACAACTCCTTATGCACGAACACCTCCTTCTCCTTGCACACACATGGGCACCGCGTTCTCACCAAGTCCTTGCCCTAGCTTTCCCTTGCATGCACAAGCTCTTCCTCGCGATTCCTCACAGGCTTCTTGGGTGCCACTCCCTACATACCTAGCTTGCATGGCCCTTTGGTAGTAATAGTGAAACTCCTGGATATAGGCCGTTGATTCCTTGCCATGTGGCACCATTTCCACCGTCCTCTATTTAGCAGCCCTACTTGTTAAAAGCACCCTACACTACCTACCTTACATATTTATGTTCTATTATTCCTAATATATCCTATTTATCCACAACCTTGCATATACAGTCCTTTTTAACAACTTCCTAGGTTAGAACCTGCCTAATTTGGAAAGCTTGCTTCCCAAGGTATCCAAGTAGGGTGTCGCACCCCACTTTCGCTGCCCATAGGGAATCCTCTCCACTCCCTACGGTAGGGAGACCTCTCCACTCCCTACATCCTATCTATGTATGGTCAACCTTATGACCCTACGCCTCATCTATGTAGGGTCACTCTTGCTACCCTACGTTCTATCTACCCGTCCACATGCCTCATCTATGTAGGGTCACTCTTGGCACCCTATGCCTCATCTATGTAGGGCTAGCTTTTGACACTCTATGCACTCGCTTAAACTGTCCATGTAGGGAGCCCCTCTTCATTCTTGTAGGGCCAGCTACCACCCTACACCTGTCCCTCGTAGGGTGCATCTCCCTATGGTAGGGAGTGCCATGCCCTATATCTATAGGACAAGTGTCTTTCCCTTGTGTAGGGGCTGTCTCCCCCACATCATTCACACTCGCTTCCTCCCTACATGCAACTCCCTTCCTGCATGTTTGCCTCTACCTAGATCTCTACTTGCACTCACTTAATTGCAAGTAAGCTTCCACAAAGAAATGCCTAGCAATTCCTTTGGCACTTTTCTGAGTTCGTTTTGATCCAAGTTTTGTCAACTCTAACCAAAAAAAATAAAGGGCCCAAAGTTTTGCATTTCACATGCTCCCCTCCTCACTTTTTACGTCCTCGCAAACAACCTACTTCCTACGGTACAAAGTACTTCTTTACTTTCCATCCATTCACCCTAGTAGGGAATGGCTCCCCGTCTAGCTCCTTCAATTGCACTGAGCCATTTTTATACACAGCCATGACCTCATAAGGTCCCATCCACCTCAATCTAAGCTTCCCTGGGAAATCCATATAATGGCTGTCATAGAGAAGAACCAAATCCCCGGACACAATAGCCGCCTGCCTACGTAACTTCCCATCATGTCTATCCTTCCTAAAACACGATAATTTTGCAAGGGGGGAAATATACCCGATGGGGGTTTACTGGCTTTTATCCTTCGAAGAGGGTTTCTGATAGGTCTAAAACTAGCCTGTCATGGCATGCTCTAAAAATTTATCACAAAATCATGGTGTCACACCATTGGTTGCATTGTTTTCATGAACGGCTGAGGCATGTGAAGGGTTTAGGCTTTCCACAACACATCGCATAATTGAACCCACGTGGTTGACCATTCTTGGCGGTGTTACGCACATAAATATTGCCTTTCAACTAAGGCGCTATGTAAAAACACCAAAAGAAGACCCGAGTAGTCGTTGTATACTACACTTTGGGCATATGAGGGAAAGGGCGCCGGCCGGCGCCTTTCCCCGCATACCTCCGGAGAGTTTGGGGTTTAGGTCAAAGTTCCTAGTCGTCGTTCTCACTTCCCACGCAGACAATGTCCTTGTGTGATAGATAGAGTACGACGACATCGGATTCAGTTGATATGCAAATGGAACCCTCTTCAAGAAGCACCTTCATTCGATTTTTACCGCACATGGTTGTCACCAAGAATCAATGCCGCAAGCCCTTGTCACAAGGTCATGTTTCCATTTGCATTCCACTACATCGGGTGGGGCAGAAGTCCTTCAAAGCAAATGACCGCCCTCTGGGGAACACAAAGGCCTTGTACTTCATGCACACTATTTCAATACCATACAAGTTAACCAAAATCAGAGCTGTTTTAAAATATTTTTAAAATATATAGAGTAAGTGGGATTAGTTCCCCTCAAAACCACGGCCCAAACCTCAAAGTAATGTTATGTTCCACATTTTGTATTAACATGCCCATATATTCTTCGAGAACGTTGCACATTGTACAGATCTGAATTAATGAAAGTAAGTTCATAGGTTTTTCGAAAATGGGTGCAATCGTGGCATGAGAGAAGAATTTCAAAATACGCATCCATAAAGAGGATGCCGGGCCGGCGGCCGCCTTCCCATGCATGCCTCCCATGGCTCCCCCATGCATGCCTCCGCCGGCCGGCCGGC
This sequence comes from Anthoceros angustus, assembly GCA_010909165.1. Classification (NCBI taxonomy): domain Eukaryota; kingdom Viridiplantae; phylum Streptophyta; class Anthocerotopsida; order Anthocerotales; family Anthocerotaceae; genus Anthoceros; species Anthoceros angustus. The sequence goes on from MU008150.1 coordinate 507,169, forward strand.
CCCCCATGCACGCCCTCCCCATGGGCGCCGGCCGGCGCCCTCCCCATGCACGCCCTCCCCATGGGCTGCCTTTGATAAAATAAATAGCGGTTCAAATGATTTGTGGCTTGGGGTGGTTACTCAAGTGGTTTAGTAGTAGGTCGTGAGGTCAATTCCTCTACTCCACACACACCAACTTGCCTTTTTAAGGGCATCCTTTAAATTAAAGGATTCTGTCCTTAAGGACGCATTCACGAGTCCTTATTTTGGCCATATAGTTAAGAATTTGTAGTTTTAAACCCAAAATCATAGCAAATATCTTTCAATCGTTGATTGCGAGTTTAAAATTACTTGTAATATTATATTAATGGTCTCAAATTATAAAAGAATCAAAATGGTGAAGAGAGCTACGGCTCACTCAAGTTTCTTCCATTTTATGGAGCTCATTGAAGGCCGCGACCATTGTATTGCAGAGGTCATAGCTCTTGGGCATGTGCTTCAGTCCTGGACACCATCTTTGCGATCGACCAAGGTTGTACATTGTGATTTGACATGTGAAAGATGTCATATTTTGCTCATTCAATTTGAAACATACATTCAAATGGTTGAGGGAATGTGTTACTTGTTTGATAAAGGCAATGATTCAAACCCGTGAAAGCCAAAACCCAGCACGTGAACGTCCTCGTAAACCAAAATAGGCTACGACCACACCGCCACACGCTTACGCAAGTGCTTGACGCAGTTGGGGAGAACGCCAAGTCCATGGGCAAGAACAATGGTTTTGATGACTGGGAGCATGTGGAACTTAGAAGTGGTCATACATTGGCTCAAGGCCCGTATGAGTTGGTGACCATGAGTCCCCGCCGCCATGCTTTTAAAGTTTACTGTTTTGTCGATCGTTGTGGACGCCGCCATGTCGGCGTTCACACACAACTTCGGTTTTGTTTCCAAAGTATAACCATGTTTAGTTTTGATATGAATTTATTGAATGGTGTCCATGAACACATCACGAGGGCGCTGGCCGCTCTAGATAGGCTCTCTATCATGTCAATGGAAAGAATGCAGACTTTCGATTGTGGATGGAATAAAGAGGCTAATGTCATTTTGAAGACCTGGGGTTTAAATCCTCTTTTAAGGACTGTGTCAATTTCACGAAGGGATCTTCCATAATTATGGTGTTGGTGGAACGAATCGTAATTTAGCAATGGTGTTGGATTCGATCCGCTCAGCAATCGGATGAGTCACAACGTAGCCATATTCCTCCATTCTAAAGTAGACAGACTCAAAACATTGGATTGACGGTGAAAGATCCATTTTTTGTGGTATAGATAGTCCACAAGAGTTCCCACAAAATAGTACAAGGCTTGAGTGTTGTGATAGATCGGCCGCCGGCACCACGGGTCATTGAGGCAACCGTAAACATTTGATGTAAGTGTATGTACCCTGTGAATGGGGTGATGTTTTAACTCGACGTAAAAAGGCTATTTTTGGACTGGGCAGTGTTTGGTCAAGAGGATCCGACCCCAAAAGAAGAGGGTTTGTATATTCCCCCCCTTGCAAAATTATCGTGTTACAAGCAGAAAATGAAACAGGCAACAAAACAAAAGACAATTACTTACTGTACAAACTGTCCGCACGAATCTGATGAAAATGAGAAGACCCTGATAAGAAGGTTATGTAACTCTTCCCCACCTTGGACTCCAAACTTGTTCATGCAAAAATATGCACACCTACAATACAATTTAGGCATTAGAATTTCAGACGTAGCCTAGGATCAATGCAAACCAAAAAGAACAAAAGTACCTTTTTTGAGCCCCACGACCAAATGAACATTGATGATCTCTATGGGAAAGAATTCGTCGCTCATCATCATCCGAAATCAACTTAACCTCCTTTCGACATGACACAATCTCGAGGTCCTTGCTGATTTTCATGGATGCAACAAGAGCTGCCTGGGCCCCATGGAAAATCCCGTGAAGCATGTTTATCAAAGGAATGTCAGAGCCGGCCCAGCTCTGGTCCAGAATGCACTTCCTTGTTAAAATTCGGTTAAAACCCCGGAAGAAAGACATCAGCCTGCACATGGTAAAGTCATTATCAGCAAGTAGTTAAACTTAAAGCAAACTGAAAAGCAAACAACTTACGTTTCTGGAGAAAATCTGGAGTTGTCTTTCAGGTTTCGAACTTGATGGAAAAAAGGTATCAGAATTAGGTTAAGATCCTTATGCGGAATATCCTCAATAGCACTATCCCAACCCCTGACACCACTCACTTTCATAAAAGCCTTGACGACTTCGGCACCAGTTATTCTGCCGTTTAGACCTATCCTCCCCACCACTCAAAGCATCATTCACAGCTCCCTCGGGGACTGAGGGGTCAAATCCCTGCTCTCTGAAGATTACTTCATTATCAATTTCTTCAATACCCATAGCAAAGTCATCTTGAGGACCAGCACACTTCAGCCTTTCAAACATATCAAGGACTTCTTGATCAGGGATGACTTGGTCAGGAACCGGAACAGGCATGGAAAACTGGCCAGCCTGTATTGCATCCTGTTCAACACGACGTAAATCCCTAGACTGCAGACATGCTTTGGCAGCGCTCACAACCATGGGATCGTCAGTTATCAAAAATCATTCTCCCCACAAATGCTGGACCCCTCTCTCGAGACCTTTGGGACATAGTTAGTAATCTCTGCAAGAGGACCTTCAACCAATGCCACAGTCAGTGTCCACCCTTCTCCTCTTCACAAACTTCAAGCCAGGCATCCTTATTGGATGAGAAGTGCCTTGGCGGTTTAGGAATGTTTTTTTTAGGAACTAAATAAGTTCCTTCACTGTGCACCAACACACCATCAACTTTACCATCATCCTGCAGGGGATGAGTTGCAGTATGGGGAACTGCGGATTTGACACGTTGTCTTGTGTACGGCTTAGCCATGACTTCGGCCAGGGACCCTTGCTTCTTTCCCGATCCAGCAGGCCCAGTGGGTTTCCTTTTAGGTGCCATCTGCAAAGACACAAGAGCGTCAGTGTGATCAAAACAGAGCAAAACATCCGGAACCACTTGATTAACTTGAAAAAACCAACATGAAGAAACTTACATGGCATTTAAAACTTCCAAATGAGAACCTGCTGAAGGGTCTAAAAGTTGATTATAACACAATCGAAAAGAAGGACAGGGCTGTGGGAGATATGGCAGAGACACATCCTTTGATCTAGACATTGTTAGATTTTGAGATCCCCTCCACTTTAAGTTAGTGAGAACATATACTTCCATTTCAAACAAAGCCCACTTACTTCCTGAAACAAAAAAAAAGAGCTTTCTGGCAACTGAAATATTAATGACACAAGAATATAGAATGTTAGCCCGACAATCGAGCCTTGAAACGTCTGAACACAGAGAAAATCAACGAAACTTCAAACTCAGGCAAAACGGTTATCCTGATTCATAGACAGACCAGAATTAGAATGTTGGCAGGCCAGCCCTTCACACGATAAACTGTTTTGCCTACACAGAGGAAAACAATCGTAGTGAGAAGCAGACATTATTCTCCCTTAAACCACCAAGAAACTGAAAGATACAATAAACAGAAAAACACAACTGTTAGATATCGCATATACAGATCACATACCAAAATCCTGAAGAACACCCCTAACAATTTTCTGGATGATGTGCGAGGTTGTCTGCAAAAAATGCCAAGAAAGAGAATAAAAATCAACAGATCCCTAAAAACATGCCGTACGACTAACGTAGCAGCACCATAGCAGCACAATTCGGACCCAGGCAATAGGAACCTTGACAAGTACTAGTAATCACAGAGAAGCAAAGGGCACCAAGCAGATAGTCAACAATAATAACAGACACAGTTAACAATGAACACAGCAACAAACACAATCAACAATGACAACCTCAAAACAAAATGAAATAAACAAGAACAAAATGTTAGACAAAGCGAAAACAAAAACAAACACACAAACGAATCAAGCACAAACGCGACCAAGACTGTGACTGATAGGAACAAAAAAACAGAAATATAATAACTTCCCCAGATAGGTCGGATAGAGAAAAACAGTAAGCGCACACATCAAGACAGAAAACACAACAGACAACACAACACACATACAGATCATAAACAGACAGCACGGATAACAGCAAAAACCAGAAAAAACAACCAAAGAGACATGAAATTACACCAACAAAAATCAGACCAATGGAACTCAACAAACCAAATACACAAATAATTGTCTGGCATAGACAGTGTGATCAAGTCAATCGAATGAAAGTGACAATACCTTCAAGGTGTTCTGCCCAATGGCGACGATATTTGCTTGAAACAGCGCAAGCACTTCTAGATGAAAACACAAGAGCGTAAGACGGCAGAACTGTATGACAAACGAACCAAAAAAACTAACGTAAAGTGGATTACCTGTACGAATGACTTTAGAAGCGTCATGCAGAATTTTGTACAAATTTCGTTAATATTTGCCGCAAAGAGACAGTGGTAAGACAACCACGTTTAAGACAGAGCACTTTGAGAAACAGAAGCTAACTAAGTACAGAAGCAAACAAAATTTCCAAAACACGCAGGAAATACCAGTCGAATTTGTAAACCAAACGATCTGATGCCTTCTGCATCATAAGGAGACAACAGCACAAGTGTTATTACTCAGCAAAAAGGAAAACAGCTGCAATGGAGATAAAAGATAAGACCAAGCAGACACGTAAGCTAGACGAAGACAAACAACAAAGCGGACCAAGACAGCGCATGATCAACTTCGACGATAGCAAGAATCTGAGAGAAAATCAAAACAGGGACATATGAGACACAGGACAAATCCGACGACTAGATATTACTCCTGTCAACTGAGGAGGCACTTCACGTGTGAGTCTTGAACGTTTTCAAAAAAACAAGACACAATGGTGAAGTGTAACAGCACAGAAATTAAGCATTCGAGGCCAAAAGACCACAAGAAACAAGCACTGAAAGACAAGACTGACACGAAAACACAAGTTTAAACAAAGCGCAAACAAAACTGAGCTCACCGTTAGAACAACATGGCAGTGGCTATGAGCTACAAAAATTAAGACAAAGAAGAAAGAGAGACGGACGAGACTAGGCTGAACGACAATGAACACAAACAGAACCTTCAAAACAAAACAACAAACAAACAGGTCTACCCTAAAGGCCGTGACACCCTGCCAAGGCTCCTAGCCCTTCGACCCGAAACAACTTTGGAAGCAACCCCTTGCCCCTCGAACAAGAACCGAAGAACAAAATAACCTAATTCTTCGAAACATGAATAGCCCTTGGCCTTCGGACAACAACCTAAGCCTACATTCGTACAGACACAAACTTAAAATAACAGATATATGCCTCATTGAATGTTGAATCACAACAAGAAAAAGGGAATCAGGAAGAACAGAAAAACGAAAAGCAAAATGCTAGACTAGAGCGCCAACAAAAACGCAACCACTTACCAACTAAAGAAGTGTCCAGATCAACCTACTAAAACCAAACATAACCAAAAACACCGAAAAGCAGGCACGGCACTGGCATAAAGAACGACGAGGTGCACAGAAAAAGAAGTGAGAGAATAAGTACTAAAACAGGTCAAGACCTTTTAAGAAGCGCCTTGATAGCTACCGAAAACACCTTGGCACAAGATGTTTCAAATGAGCTCCTTCGGCTTCCACATGAAATGAAAGAACGCATCTTGAAGTAGTGGTTGGCGCAGTCAAAAAAACTATCCTTGTAAAAAGTTTCCACTTGAGGTGAGCAATCTTATCTGTCCTCCAGCCATTTCGCGTCTTCGCGTCCACCCCTCCTATGAGCATGCTGAGAGCTTCCTCGGGAAGGTCAGCCACCACTGCCCTTTTTCCATCCTCATTCCTCTCGGTGGGAGCCACACCATCACTTTCGCTCTCTGGCCTCCCATATACCTTACAAATGTGCTGGACAGTCCATCCCTTTGGATCTGTCCGCACGCTCCTCTCCTCCATGTTCTCCTGCTTTCTCCTCCGTCGATTCGAGCCGCCAGCAAGACTCGACCAACTCCACATTAGAATAGGCCCAGTGCCTATCGTAAACCCACTGGAGCTGCACATTGTCGTTAGCAGCCCACAGTCAAAAATCCCATAAGTCTCTGGAGGAGACTTGCACGCTGAAACATAAAAAACCCGGCCCCTCCTTCTCGGCCAGGTCTTTCTCGGGCTTCTCCTTCGCCGTTTTCTCCTTTTTCTTCTCCCTTGCTGACAAGCTCGCTCCCTCCTTGCTGCTGGACGTCTTGCGCACTCCTCCAAGACTATTGCGCGTCTTCATCTCCTCCTTCCCTCCTGCTATACAGTCCGTCTTCCTTTCAAAACAAGGACCTTTCCTCCTTCAGCGGACGTTAGGAATTCCTCAACCACCGAAGGCTAAGGACGAAATTTTCCGCTGTTCACTAATTGCCAAAGTCCAAAGAAGAAAAATCAGCAGACATGCACAAGGGTCAGTCCGCCGCCACATCGCAGCCCTAACCTGCCGCCGGTCCGTCTTCCGCCTGTCCGGAACCCTCCGAAGGCCGAGGACAGCGCCTGATTTCCTCCTCCGAGCGCCAAGGACGATTTTGCTATATATGCATGCATGCGCTCCCTCCTTGGTGTTGTTGCGCCTCTCCTTCCTCTCGCGCACCCGTCATCGCTCCGCTGCCACACCTCCAACCCTTGCGCTTATCGCGCTTATGCTACCGCTTGAATTGCGAAGGCTCCCTTGCGCGCGTGTCCTCCAGCTAGAGTAAGAGTCTTACTCTGCTGCATGTTCGGGCTGGCTGGACTAGGGAGTGACCTGGCGCCGCTGCCCCTAGGCCCGGCACCAACCCTCCTTTCTGCAGGTTCGGCCTTCCTCTTCGCGCTTAAGTTTTTCCAACCCTTTTGTCCGAACCTCCCATCCGGACCTCCGTCCTTTCTAGCCGTTGGACCCGTTTTTAGGTCTGTTTTTCCTCCATTCCATCCGTCCAGTCGGGGGACTGCAAATCTATCCGCCCGCTTCTCAACTGGCCACTCTTCGTTGCTGTCTTCCTGTCAGCAATCTCTTGATGAGAAAAAGAAAAAAAAGAAACCTAACTAATATGAACAAAATTAGGAGACATCCGCCTCTCTTCTAAACGTGGACCCAAAATTTGGTGTTCCACATAACACCTAACCTACTTTCCGAACCTCTTAACGGCAGGGTGTAAAACGAACCTGCTGGCCAATAAAACACGCCACGACGGACTCTCGAAGCATCTGGAACCCTAACTCGAGTATTTCGCGCCTACGCCTCATACCTACCTTCTATTGCCCACCACGCCGTCAGTCCGGTCCCTCACTTTCGCCTACCGCCGACGCGCAGCTGGTCCTCACTTACCGCCCTATCACGCACATGCCGCGGCTAGGTTCTTCTCTACCCACGCCCTACCGCCCACCACGCCCGGCGTGCTGCCTCGTTTTCTCATTCACGCCCTTTGCCCACCTCGGCCTGCCTTCACCCACGAACGCCTACGCCCACCACGCCAGTCATATCTATTCTGAGTGAGTCGTGTTCTCCTTTGTCTTTTCGGACTGGAGCCCAACGTCCGCCCTCAGCAGCATCCGCTCCGATCGTCAGCCACCGCCCCTTGGTTCCTCGGGCCCAGCTGTCCAAGTACTCACTCTGTGGCTACTGCCGACCTCAGAGTTGAAGAGCACGTTTACAAAAGACGGTTGCGCGATTAGCAAGAAGGGTCAGAAAACTTCGCTGCCAGTAAGTTAGCGATAGCAACGCCTTTAAACATGTATGGCGTCTTTGCCTTTGTCCCTGTGCTCATGTTTTGTTCTTTCTTTACCGCAGGGATACCTCACAATCAGTCTTCAATCTTCCAAGTTTTCAGTTCAAATCTTGACCCTTGTTTTTTCCACGTGAGTCCGTTTTTCCATCGGTAGCATCGTTTCTTTTAGTTCATTTGCAGTCCTTCGGTACCTTCCGTTGTGTTACAGTCCTTATTTCGTATTGGTTGCCAACAGTTACCTGCAATCTTTCATTCGGTACCTTTCGTTGTGTTACAGTCCTTATTTCGTATTGATTGACAGCCACTCTGAAGATTACGTCCTCATAACTCTGTCTGTCACTTTAGCACAACTAAACTGTCTGACTATACAAGGACTACCACACTTCGAACACGTCTGTCCAGGTCTGTCCAGGTCAATCACGAAGACTTCCTTGAGCGTAAGTTGTTTCAACTTGTTCTATTTCGTCAGAGTCAGCTGGAAGCTTGCACAAATCAGAAGCTTAAAAGCAAACTTCTTTGCATGCACTTTCTGATAGCAAGTAACTGCTTGTGTTCGCTTGCCTCTGAGTGCATACGAGAATTTTTGTATTAGTTCTTTGGGTTTAGCAGTCTTCGTTTGTACTATCTTGAGCGTACATCCTACTGACACTGTCCTCTCTACAGGATCAATTCCTTTGACTCACAATACAAGAACTCTCATTCTTCAAACATCGTGTCTGTCAAGAAGTCCCTTATTAAGCGTAAGTTGTGTTTCTTTTGCTTTTGCAGTAGCAGTAGTCAACGGTTCAACACCTTGCATGTAACTGCAGCCGCATCCAGTTGCCGTTGGAGAGTGTTACTCGCAACTTTTGCCGCCACCGCGCGGAGTCGCATGTACGCTGCCGCTGTTTAGAGCTTTTCAACTTTATTTAGTCCATTCAGTTTTATATACATTTCTTGAACGCCAAAAATGTTACCCCTTTCAGAATGGATTCGGAGAACGAAAGCAACGATGAGATGGTAGACATCGAAGAAGGTAACTGAAATTTTTGTCTGACGCCCAATCGTCGTCTGACGCTCAATTTTTGTCTGACGCTCAATTTTTGTCTGACGCTCAATTCTTTTGTCTCTATCTAACACAGTGATTTTGACAGAAAGCCACCACGAAAGTGCAGAACCAACGAACGTTGGCAGCTGGTGGTCAAACAATGTTCGCGCCCATGGGGATCCAGGATATGCCACCAAATTGGAGTTCGAAATCCCACTCCTTGAAATAAGAAAAATCGTGGAAAAAGGTACATTGTTGAATTATACTACAGTTGAAAACGGAAATGCAAGAGTGTTTGTACGATGTAACTAACTTTATGCAAGTTTTTCAGTCCTCACAGAGCACACCATGTTTACATCTATGGACAAACAAGACTTACAGCTCCTTTGCTAGATGCCTGCTCAATTGGACAAGATAAAAAAGGTACAGAGTTTCTCCCCGGCTCCATAAAATTCTTTTCAGCATGGATGTGAAGTCTAATTTGTAATAGTTCACATGTACAGGATATCAAAAAGAATTTACGAACAACAGCACAGTTAGAGTTGGAGACAATGACTCTAGTCAGAAGGTTTAACGGGCATCAAATCTCAATTCAATCGATACTAGAGGTAACTAAACAAATGCATTTACAATATGTAGTATTGTAACGCTAATTTTATTAACAATTCACATGAGCGTCATGTAATGCTTGCTAAAGAAATCAAAGACAAAATATAGGACCTCGACAACAAAATCAACAAAACGGACATCTCACATCAGGTTGGTCAAAACAATCATTGAAGTCTAATATCCTGGACATGACAAAATTGAAGTATAATATCCTCTATTTAACAAAATTCTCCATTTTTATAGGAAAAGAAAATGAAAATAGAGGAGTCTGAAGACAATGCTCCAACTTATGGCCCTTCAAAAGAATTCATTGAATTTGGAAAATGGATGAAAAACTACCAGTATCCACCGATTTTCCAAGATTTCAAGAACAAATATGTTCCCATATGGGAGCATAGTCTTAAAGACCCAGTGCAGCCAATCCTCAATCCAGATGGGTCTACAGCAACCTTTGAGCAGTATATAGAGATTAAAAAAAGTAAGTATCTTTGGTTTTTTTTAGTTTATAAATTTTATTTATGCTTAAATTTCCCATATTGTGACTTGTAGAGATATCTAAAGCCATTCAAAATAAAGAGTTGAAAATTACAGACCTGTTGGCTCTAATGGAGGATCCAGAGACGACAAAAAACATCCAGAAGGTATTTTCCTAAATTTACAAGTTATATTTCTCAAATGACATTTCTAACATCTGCCCCTTATTCAGAATTTAAAGTCACACTTTCGCAGTGTGGGGAACCTTCACAGCACCTGCATAACGTTAGTCAGAAAGGTATTTACCGAGCAGGACGTACTTCGACTTGAAATGGAGGTAACTTACTAACCTGTTGCACCTTCGTTTGTAGTTATCCGAGAAACAAACGGAGTTGTTTGCACTATTTGAGGTTAGTATATTAAATTGCTTGTTCTCAATTTTATAAAGAGTAATTACTAACAAATGAAATTGCTTGTAGAAATATTCACATCTGGACGAAATCTTTAAGATGATAAACTTTTTATCTGGACCGTACAACGAGCAAATGAGAAGAAACTCCAAAGACTACGCACCACCAAGATCACCTGTTTACACCCCGTCAACCCCAATAGAATATGACTTCTGAATCACACATCGTAACTCCCGTAAAATAGTCAGGTTAAAAATTGCTGGGACTTTTATGAAGCGATAGCAGACATCGAAACTTTTACCACACAAATTATATGAAAGATAGAGAAAGGACAGTTATAAGTTAGGCAGCAGCTCTGAGCGGAGATGCACTCGCTATGGCCTCGGTGCGAGTCGAGTGGCGCGCTGCCCTCGCCCACCTCGGCCGCCTTGCGCCGCAGCGTTGGAACGCGAACGCTAGCGCTGCCGGCGGTCTGCTCTTCCTAATACATTAACCTCAACGGTTATGTGGAAGCGATTATTGCACATCGTGCTCTAGTAGTTATAACCGCCATGAGTGCATTGTATAAATAGCCCAAGTGCTCATCAATAAAATATCCTTTTCTTTATGGTATCGAGCAAGCAAGTCCGCTTTGGCTCTCAACGCCCCGCGGCTTCCAATACCCACCCGGCATGGAGCGCGCCCGGAGCAACGGCAGCGGACTTCATTGATCCTGAGTAGGCTACCATGCCTCGGCGGCGCACCCCATCGAGTTCGCCCAAATAGAACGCCGACCGCACATACACGCCGCCATGGACCAACTCCACCAGAGTGTATCTGCTGCATGGGAGACACTTTTGTCATCCGACCCAATCCTTCACTAGAAGTGAGAATTTCATCAAGAATCCATGTAGTAGACTCCTACCGCTCAGAAGGCAACCTCTCCAGGTTCCGTAATCCCACAACCTCTTCCGAGGATTATCTTAAGAGTCAATTAGTACTAATCAAATCGCAGATGGAGGCACTCGCCATGGCCTCGGTCGAGTCGAGTGTTGCCTCGGCCCACCTCTCGCCTTTGCGCCAGGAACGAACGGCGTTGCAACCTCGTTACCGCGACGCCTCCGCGTCTGCTCTAATACATTAACCTCAACGGTTATGTGGAAGCGATTATTGCGCATCGTGCTCTAGTAGTTATAACCGCCATGAGTGCATTGTATAAATAGCCCAAGTGCTCATCAATAAAATATCCTTTTCTGCTTTATGGTATCAGAGCAAGCAAGTCGCGCCCCGTTTGGCCTCTCGAACGCGCCCCGCGCTTGGCTTCCAATACCCACCCGGCATGGAGCGCGAGCAACCAGCGACTTCATTGATCCCGGTAGGCTACCATGCCTGGGCGCACCCCATCGAGTTCGCCCAAATAGGAACGCAATCGCATATACCGCGACCGTAACTCCACCAGTGTGTCTGGTGCCACGCTGAGACACTTTTGTCATCCGACCCAATCCTTCACTAGAAGTGAGAATTTCATCAAGAATCCACAGTAGAGACCCTACCGCCACCGCAGCGGCAACCTCTCTGTTCCGTAATCCCACAACCTCTTCCGAGGATTATCTTAAGAGTCAATTAGTACTAATCAAATCGCAGATGGAGGCACTCCTCGTCGCCATCTCCAACCTGCCTGTACACACGAACACTGAATCAAATGCATTGTGAGTAGGCGAATGCCTAATTTCGACCCACTAGGTCAGCATACTACAAAATTGCTTGCCAGGAGACTTACCCGTCTTGCACAACGTCCAACTATGGCTCAAATTGTAAACACCACTAAGGTAGAGTTTAGAGATCGAGATCGCTTCACAGGAAGCGACTATGACATCTAGCAGATGTGCATCACTGCGCTGCTGGAGGAGCATGACCTCATGGGGATAGTCGACGGCACTATAGCCTAGCCGGTCACCACATCAAACCCCAAGAACTCCACTGACCATCGCCTTGACCAGAAGGACAAGCAGCGCAGATCCTCATCTTTGCCATCGACAAAAGTATGATGCAACATACCAGTGGCCAAGCCACTTCTAATGCCATTTGGACAACATTTAAAGACATATTCCAAGCACAAAGCAGCATGTCTTTAATCAACACCACAAGGCAGTTCTATTCCTTGAGAATGAAGGATTCCGATACCGAGGAACATCACGTGAACGTCTTCAGATCGCTCAGAGCAAAACTGGCTTCAGGAGGCACCGTTATTTCAGAACTACAAGCCGCAGTTGCACTACTAACCTCCTTGCCGCCTGCATATAGAACCTTTATCAGCGGATAGAATTCGGCCATACGTGCAGCAATCCAAGCAACTGCAGCAGGACAGCAGCCTGCTTATACCTTCACCGAAGTGGTTGCAGCCCTTCTCGAAGAGGAGTCCAGCATATCTGTCAATCACAAGGCAGCGCCGTCAAGCACCCATGCAATGTTCACGGCGAGAGGTCGCGGCGCCAGGAGAGGAGGCGGCCGCGGATACTCCCAAGGACGAAGGCCCTCATCTCAACCATTCTCCGGCGGTAACACGCAGCCCGACAAGAGGACCAAGGGCCCGTGCAATTGGTGCCGAATCCCCGGGCACTACGAGAACGAGTGCAGAAAGAAGCTTGCCGGCGAGCCACGCCGTGACGCACCTCGCAATGAGTCACATTTCACCAGCGTTAAGTCAACTTCACCTACATCTATGCTAGTCAGATGTCCGACGCTACTGTGATGTACTGCAATGGTTCCTAGACTCTAGCACAACCATATCTCATAGCAGAAGGAAGCTTTTGAGTCTTATCATGATTCACCAAAGACATCGACGTCCTTCTAGGAGATGATAGTTCTCGCAATCGCAGTAATCGCAACGCCTCCGTAGTTATCAAATGGTGAAGATCTTCTCATTACTGGAGTCCTGCACGTTCCCAGCATGACAAAGAACCTGCTATCGGTACGCAAATTGGCAACTGAGCACAACCTGGTGATCACATTCCAGGGTAATCACTGTCTCATTCACAAGCTTAACGATCCTTCTAAAACAACTCTTGCACATGGCCTTCCATACAACGACTTATACCTCTCAAATATCCAGTCTACTTCCTTGCTGGTCGATGCTCAAAGATCAGGTCCTAAGTCTTTATCCAAGTTTGATTCTCTCCTTTGGCACTGCCGAGCCGGTCATATGAGTGCTCGCTATCTCAATTCCATGTCCAACGCAGCCACGTATCGAGACCCAATCTTAGCCAAGATATCCTCAGATCTGTACTGTGAAATTTGCCAGTATACCAAGCTAAACCAATTGCCTTTCAATGATCCCTTACCTACAAGGGCAAAACGCCTGCTTGAAGTCGCCCACTGATATCGGCCCCATGAGCACATCCTCCTTTGGTGGCCATTCCTATTTTCTAACTATTCTGGATGAATGGAGCCGGTATTGCCACATATACTTTCTCAAGCACATGGACCAGGCCCTTCAATGCTTTCAAGAGTTTGTGACACTAGCAGAACGGCACACAGGACTTCAAGTCAGCACTCTTCGCACAGACAATGTTGGAGAGTACATCAGTCACTCCTTCCAGGAGTACTGCACATCCAAAGGGATAAACCGGCAGCTCACAGTCCCATACACGCTAGCACAAAATCCTTTTGCAGAAAGACTTAATGATCACCGGAGATATCTCTCTACTCAAGGCGTGTGCCTCACATAAGGATATTGGTCAAGCCGCTTCGATGACCCACTACATCAAAAATCGATCACCAAGGAGCTTCCAAATATTACGCCATATGAGCGCTGGACAGGACAGAAGCCCTGCATATCTCATCTCCGTATCTTCGGCTGCCCAGCATTCGCCCATATTCTAGATGACCTGCGAACGAAATGGGACGACAAGAGTAAGAAGCTGTTGTTTATCGGCTATTCTGACCAATCTAAGGCATACAGATTAGTTGACCCCTCTACCCGTCAGGTAACCTTATCACGCAGTGTACATTTCCATGAAGCAACTCTGCTCAATACTTATCTGCAGTCGGTGTCCACTTCCACACTTCTTCCTGCTCCCAGCATTTCTGGCCATTCACCTTCTTCCCTTTCTGACCTTGAGGGGGAGACATACAACCCCACAGACTATGAGTTTGTTGATGATATGCAAGGTCAGACAGGTAATCCGGTTCCACCACAACCACAAGCTGCACTTCCAGCCCCAATTCAAGCACCTGTCCAACCCGCACCATTCCAACCACGAATAGGTCACCAACTAATCAACTTCACCGCCTCCTATGCCTCCGACTAGAATGACATACCTGAACCACCTATACCACGAGCCCGTCTCAGAGATCCACCACCGCCCCTCCACGATCCCATTGGAAGGATCCACCATATCAGCCTGGAGACTCCCTGACTTCCAAGAGCAACACTGATCTAGCTCCAGCTCCCGAGGGCATGCAACCACAGCACACTCATCAGATCAACGTGGCTCTACACCAAGCTATGTCAGCTATTGAAATGCACGACGTGCCTCAGTCAATTGAAGAAGCTTTCAAGTCCCCTGAGTGGACTGCAGCAGCTAAGTCGGAGTATGACTCACTTATTGCCAACAAGACATGGATACTTACCAAATTACCACCAGGCCGCAAGCCAATATCCTGCAAGTGGACATTCAGGAGAAAATTGAATCCAGACGGTACTGTATCAAGGTGCAAGGCAAGGCTAGTCGCCAGAGGCTTCAGCCAAGTTCCTGGCTTCGATTATGAGGAGAATCGACTCTGTACGTCCAAATCCACATCCATCGATACTTGGCCCGCAACAACACCGCCTAGACATCCACCAAGTCGACGTAAAGACTGCTTTTCTATATGGTACACTCAATGAAGACATTTACATGCTCCAGCCCCCTGGTTACATCAAGGACAACAAGAAGGTTTGTAAGCTCATGAAATCTCTACTGGACTCAAACAAATCATTGCTGTATGGAACGAAACCAGACCAGACGTGGTCCGCTTTACCTCTAGTCGATCCAGCTGCCTACCTTCTTAGACAGAAAGAGCACTTTGTCATTATTACCTTGTACGTCGACGACAATTTCATCTTTGGAAGCTGTTCTCAGATCATCCAGCATGTCAAAGATTTACTTGCCAAGGAGTACGAAATTGTTGACATAGGCCCTCTTAAGTATGCCCTAGGCGTCCAGTTTGAGAGAAACCTAGCAGACCATTCCTTCTTCATTCATCAACAACATTATGTAGACCAGTTGTTGGACAGGTTTAACTTCAAAGATGCCAGACCTGTTACCACACCCATAGCTGCAGGTGAGAAAGTGTCAGCAGAAGACTGTCCAGCCACACCAAAAGAAGTCGAAGAAATGAAATCCATACCCTATAGTGAAGCTGTAGGCATTCTGTTGTATAAGCATTCTGGACACGTCCAGACATCTCCCAGGCTGTGAACATAGCATCCAGATATCTCTCCAATCCTGGTAAGGCCCACTAGATATGTGTCAAACGAATCCTTAGGTACTTGAAAGGAACTGCATCCCTTGACTTTCCTATGTGACAGAAAAGAAGCTCAGACTACATGTTTTTCGGGACAGACCGGCCGGTGATCCTCGATGCAAGAAAGTCGGCTTCAAGATAATGCACCACGATCAACGGCTCACTTGTCTCTTGGGCATGCAAGAAGATGCCGACAGTATGCCTCTCATCCACTCAAGTAGTACCGCAACTTCCCGGCAAGAAAAGAAATTCTCCGGATACGGGGTTCCACGTAAGGCCAACGAGGAGGCGATCACCCATAGTACTGCGCGACACCGCCTATCGCCATGACTCTCAACCCTGTGATGCATGCTAGGACCAAGCACGTCCAGATACAACACCACTTCATCTGGCAAGTTGTGAGCAGCAAGCAAGTCACGCTTAGCTATGTCGCAACTGAGGAGAACACCGCCGACCTGCTAACCAAAGGACTCTCAAAGGCACCTCACGAGCGGCATGTGCAAGCAATAGGGTTGATAGCACGAGAGACTTATCATGGAGGGGGAGCCAACTTCCGGCTCCAGGCAAGGGACACTGAAGACTTCCACAACTCGAGCTGCTGGGTTTCTGCGCAGCTCAGCACGCAACTTGGCGGTGGAGTGACAACTTTGTTTGCCGAGCGAGCAGTGGAACTAAAATTGTGTTACAACACAGCAGATGATCGGGTTGTTTCCCCCTATCAGAAGCCCCTAAGACTCTTGAAGAGGTTGATTCAGCTGTGTACATTAGAGGGAGATTGGGTGCCGGACGGGTGCGCAGGATCGGGATCTGGTATGATAGCAGCTGTTCAGTTATGCCGTAATGTCATTTCTGTTGATGTGGATCCCAGGTGTGCTCAATTCATGGATCTTCGAATCAATTCCATGGACAACTGGCCGACGGAAGAGGAGGAGGTAGGCGAGGAGCCTGGCTATGGAGGTGGCAAGACGTTCAATAAGGAGCCCATGGTGAACAACATGGCTGGTGCCCGGGGTTCATATGTGTCGTTGAAGTAGAGACCAACGAGGAAGCCGGAGACCAAAGGTCATATGGCATGTGGTGAAGCAGCTGCAGGCAACAACCCAATGGTCCTTGGGGATGCGGAGCAGCAAGTGAAGGATGCAGAGGAGCCCCCTCATGCGGGTTGGCTTGACATGGTGGGGATGTAGGATTGGAAAACTTTGCTCCACGATCGAGGTGTGTCGTGTGACGGTGGATAGGCTACGTGTTTGCTCGAGATTCGGTAGGAGAACGGTGTGGGTCTTAAGCACCCACAGCCGGTGGTAGCTGGCACTTTGGTCGAACGTGCATGCAAGCAGGCAATGAACACAACAAACACATCAAAGGTCAAGGTCCTCGGAGGCATTTAGACAACCAACACGGTCTTGATGGAGCACGCAAGCCAGGAAGCATGGGAGTGGTGCCGATTCCGGAGAATGTGTTCAGCAGTTGCTTGACGTCGGTTATTTGATGAGCGAGATCATGGGCGTCTGTTGCTACACACAACCAGTAAGGTATGGATTTCATAAACAACGGACCACCAATTTCCGCGATGGCGCGTCCACTCTGCAAGACAAAGCAGAATGTAAAGTCGCGGCCTCGTCTGGGGCCTCAACGCCCCCAGTTGATTTTTTTTCGGGGTAGTGGAGGTGAATTTTTAGAAAGAGAATTGACCTTTTGGTCATTGTTTTACTCAATATAGTAAAATTTATTACAATACAGTAGAAAACATGCCAGGTGGGGTGAAAATGATCTACCATCAAGGTTGAAAGCAGGGCACTAGAGTAGAAAAAAATGACCACCAAGTGAATACCAGGTGCATCTAGTAGAAGCTCATTCTAGAAATCCCACCAAAATCGCTAACCTGGCAAAAACATTTTCTGTTAAGTAATGTTTATGCGGATCCAGGATATACAAAAAACCAATAAGGAAACCTTTTCTTTGCAGAGTTTCCTGTATATCCAGAATGGCATGCATTCCTGCCAATCCTAATCCATCTCCACCAGCGGCCCAAAGACGGACACCTGCACAGCCCGGACGAGTGCACGCGATTGAAACTTAAAAGCAAACAACTGGCCAGCAACAATTTCAAGTAATGAAGAGTAAATACCAGAATAGATTGAACTCTGCTTCAACAACAATGAAACCTACAAACAACGAAAATTAGCACCCAAATAGTAATTAGGCTGATACTAGAAAACACTGGGAATAATCATAACAACAAATACTTAAGCAACGATACTCACCTTATTTTGGGAAATTGACTGTACAATTATGCAGATTGAAATTGTAATTTTCACGACTACTTGGCTTGATTGGCACTTGTCCAGCATTATCATAGTTGGCAAGAAATTGATGGACGTGGGTAGACAAGGCCAAAAAACTCAACCTCATCCATATTACACTGGCCAAGCATTTGCACTATGAGACATTTGAAGAGGTTCAGGAACGATATCCCGATTACTGCATGGTGAATCAAATTAGTAACTTCTAGCCTGCCTTCAAAAATCTGGTCAGTCCTCGATGAACACTTAGCTATACCCAAATCAGAGTTTCTCTCTTGTGGTGCTTCTTGTCCTTATAAGTCATGGAAAGTGGAGGCCTTAACACCGTACATTCGAATAGTAGAACGTCCGGTAGCATTTGACTGGTGGGTTGTGTCTTTCATGTCTGCAGCGTGCCAACACTTGCCTTGAGTGGGGTGCCCTACCTGAGAACTTCAAGGAGCACATGTTCAAGGCCAGAGCTTGGAAGCAGATGGAGGAGTCGCAACGTGCCTTGAGATCAACCACATCGAGGATCGATGACCATCGTGAAACTCCAAGCCGAAAAACCCAAAGAAGGGTCGGGATCTGTGACAACATAGTGAACATGGCCCGGTTGTAGAGCCTCGATCATGCTTTGTTGTTAGACCTCCCTAAAGGCTTGGATCTAGATCCCCAATCTCGAGAGTATGACACAAGATTTACCAAGGCAGAGTTTGAAGGGGTCATCATGCAGTTGAAAGGCATCACCACATCCCAGGTATTTCGTATTGTGGTCTTCCATTCTCCGGATGACACATCTATGGTGAGAGAAGTGCTAATGGAAGCGTGTAGGGGTGCTGTGACGACATGTTACTGACATAAAATCAATGTGACAGCATTGTCAGAGGACAGGCTGTACGATGTAGGGGACTTTTTCACTTGCGCTGCTGGAAGCTTGGATAAGGATTGTGTGCCTCAACCGTTTGTACTCAGACAAGCATAGGGAATCGAAGCCATCTTCGACATCATTTAGGGCACCCGAATGAGGGGAGTGTTGTGACCCATACCGGTAGCGGCACATTAGGGCACGCTTCACATGCGTGAGCAATAAATAATTATTAAATGTGGTAGATAGCATTTACTGCATTAACCTCAACGGTTATGTGGAAATAGTTATTGCGCACATCGTGCCTAGTAGTTATAACCGCCATGAGTGCATTGTATAAATAGCCCAAGTGCTCATCAATAAAATATCCTTTTCTGCTTTATTGCATCTCACTTTAGAGGTAAGAGACTCAATCGCTGAGTTGAGAAAATGAGTTCCCCTATCGCTCATCAACTCCAAAGGACACCCATACCGAGTTATGATGTTTACAAAGAGAAACTTTGCCACTGTTGGCGCATCATCGTTTTTTGTTGCTTCGGCCTCTACCATTTTTGTGCTTGTTGCTTCGGCCTCTACCATTTTTGTGCTTGTTGCTTCGGCCTCTACCATTTTTGTGCTTGTTGCTTCGGCCTCTACCATTTTTGTGCAGTAGTCCGTAGCCACCAAGATATATTGCTTCCTTGTCCATTTTGTGGGTGGCTTGATGGGACCCACAAAGTCTATGCCCCACTTCTCGAAAGGTGCCAAAGGTAGGATATAAGTAAGAGGCCATTATGTTGACAAAGTTGGCCTCCCAACCCATTGGCACGCATCACACCTCTGAACAAAATCCCACACATCCCTCTGCATCGTGGCCTACCGAAAGCCTGCACCTAGGATCTTCTACATGGTAATTTGTACCGAATAATGGCCTCCGGCTTCTTCTGCATGCAAAGCTTCTATGACGAGAGTAGCTTCCTTCTCTTCCAAACATCGTCGGATCTTCTCACATGGACCAAGCTTGGATAAGACCCCATCTCTTAGACAATAAGGCAGTTTTGTGAAGAAAAATAACACGCCCTTCCCTCAACAAACCATCAAGCATATCCCATGCTCTAAGAATCTTCGTACCTCACCTTTTAGCAAATACCGTGGACATGGGAGTCCTTCGAACTGTCGGCTATTGCGTTATCAGCAAACCCTATCCTGCATGCACGCTTGAAACATATCGAGATTCAATTTCATTACATCCGCCAGGCTGTCCAGCAAAGGATTATCCAGCTTACCTATGTCCCTACAGCCCAGAATGTGGCTGATTTGCTAACAAGAGGACTCTCCAAATTATTGCATGAGCAACATAGGCAGTCGCTGGGTCTAATGGAAACAGGGACTCATCAGAAACCTGCAAGCAGAGCTGATGCTGCGGGTTAGCAGCCTGGCAGCGCATACACTATGTCCCTTGGAGCAACAACACACACCAGCGCACACATCAGCTACATGCAGCTGCTCCCTGGATGAAGCCTTACAGCTATAGCTAGTCGGCAGTAGTAGCATGTTACCTTCTCAACAGTCGTCAGGCAAGCGTTTTTGAAGACAAGCAGAAGCTCTTGGTCTGTGATGGACGGATCCTTGCGGGTCCTAGGTCTCTGCTTCTTCACATCAGGCACGAGTTTTGACGGCATCCGAGTTTCCATTTTCCTCACCGTTTGTTCTTTGGGGGGGCCTGGTCTCGCAGCGGCAAGCGTGTTGCGCGCTCCGCCCCGACGCGATTAGACCTATGCAATTTTTAGCACCGCGATTGCGAGCTCCGGGGTGTGCGCAGTGTTTTTCAGCAGCGCGTTCGCCATTCAGCTCAGCAATCACGTACAGCGACAGAGACTATGTGTGGACGCGATTTCGCTTTAAAGTTCAGCCATAGAAGCTGCCGCGTCCTATCTTATCTGGCTTATTACCAAGTTCAGTGAGAGGGGGTGTTAGATAATATCCTTTATCTTCATCCAGCCCTAACTTGTCATAATCTACGACACGTTATTATCACTTTAGTTTTTAGGGCATGAAACGGTTTGTCGGTTCACACATTTTCTTGTACCACCTTGAGACTCTTTAACATCATTCTTATGCGCGCAAGTTGCTTGGTGTGTTCTCTGCCTGGGTCCCATGTACAAGTTTTTCACCCCAGAACGCTGAATTACTCATATTGAGTCGTTCAGCTCACGTTTCGGGCTCCTGACTTTGTCTTTACACACGGGTGTCACTGGGAACCTTTGAGAGATGTCCGCGGCAGGGGTCTGGACATGTCAATTTTTACAACACTTCAGTTCATTCTCCATAGCTCCGGAGCTTATCTTGCCAGACAGAGTTTCGGACCCGGGATTCCCCCCCTCTGGATTGCCCGGGCTCACCACCAGTACGTGAAAGACACTGTATACCAGTCACTAGAATGGCAGAAGTGGCGGACTCTTTGCTCTTTCTTTACATTTTGCTGCCGCTGGTGCGTGCATCTCAACCTCAGAAGCAATCACTGCTCTGAAGCGCACTTTTACCAATACAGATGTGTTTTCCGACAAATTTGAAGGAGCAAGGCGTGTGCACATCACCAGCTATGGTATCTTGAATCGACTGCAATGGCCCAGCTTGATGCGGGCTCCTGCATCTCCATCTCCTAGTCATGGTAAGGTGCGATCTTATCTTGTGGCCAAAGTAGAGGTTTTTAAGGTATCTAAGCCTGTGAGATGAACATCTCATCTCCTGCCGTCCGAGAGGTTTGGCTACCCTGCCTGGAGCCGGATGAGGGGCTCATGGGGACAGGCCACGGTACGCTCCCACAGGCTGCAGGAGTGTGCAACGAGTCAACCAGCTGAAATTATAATTCCAAGGACTTGCAGCTTGGAATACAATATTGGATTTTGAACTGCTTTGTCATCCGAAGATCGCTTAGTAGAGCTGTGCTGGTAAGCGAGGAGACGGAACTGCTACCAGTGGCTGCTTCTTGCGAACTGTGATACCAGAACTCTCCGACATGTCCAGGTTCTCTGGAGTCACGCCTTCGGGTAGGTTCCAGTTGAAAGATTGCACCAGTCTTCCCACGGTGTAGTGGACAGTCAAAGCTCCCAAGGTGACGCCCTGCCCATGTGCAGCAATGAACCTAAAGTCATCAAGGGAAGCTTTTGCACGACTGCAGCCTAGCCTGCCATATAGACGAGTAAAACAATGGGGGATTTCTATGTCACAAGTAACATGATGTACCGGGCAACGACGTCTTCCTGCACCGAAGGGAAGTAGCTGGTAATGTGCGCCTCTGAAATCCACTTCGCTGCATATCAAGAGTTTGCACGTCGTCACGATGAATGTCTGCAGCAAGAACAGACAAAACTGTCTCTAGACTTGTAGAGCCCAAATACCTGTTGATGAATCTGTCAGGATTGAAATCCAAGGGCCGGTCCCAAACGTCTGGATTTCTGGCCATTCCCCAGGCATTGACGTACAGCATTGTGTTGGCAGGAATGTCGAAGCCAGCAACCTGGCAAGCCTCGGAGGCGCAGTGGGGAATAAGCAAAGGCACAGGAGGATGTAAACGGAAAGTCTCCTTCACCACCGCCTGAAGGTAAGGGAGATCAGGGATATCGGCCTCGGTGACCACCCGATCCCTCCCCACCACAGCATCCATCTCTTGTTGGGCGGTTTTCAGCTGCTCTGGATGTTTCAGCAATTCTGCCATAGCCCACTCAATGCTGAGCATGGCGGTGTCTGTCCCGGCGTCGTACATAGTCTAGAGAGCACATGAGCCATATTAGTTGACACTCATGTATGACTTTGTTCCTGAACACGATGACAGAAAGCAGCCCAGCTGGATTTCGAGTCCTGGGACCTGCTACTGCTTACATTGAGGATGCCTTTCATCTCGTTGTTTGTCATGGTGCCTGCTCCGTTCTCTCCCGGCAAACTGAGAAGAACGTCCAGGACATCCCGAGCTGCTTCAGCACCTGGCTCTAAGGTTCGCAGGTACTGCCGGTGCTCAGCTATGACCATTTCGTAGAAAGCATCCAGTCGTGCATGGGTTGCTTGCATATCACTCTTAGTCCTGATTAGTCCGTCCAAGAAGCCCAGATAGGGGACAAAGTCTTCGAAGAGGGGAGACAAGGCCAGCCGGAGAACTTCTTTCACCAGAACCTTGAACTCTTCTGCCTGCAGGCACAATCTCCAAGATCGTTTCCAATTTACACAATCTTCTCTTCTCTTGCTACCTTGTCAACTACGAGAATTAAATGAACATCCTCACACAAACAAACCAACCTGCTCGGGGTTCGAGACGAAGGACTGGTCGGACTCCCGCTCCGCCTTCGCTCCGTATGCGAAGAATCTCTTGCTGAAAATGGTTAGGGTGCTGACGTTAAACAGAAACAGAGCCACCTTGTCATGGATGTTGATGCAAGCTTGCTTGCCCGCTTCAGTCCCGCCAACTTCGTCCAAAATTGATCTCACCATGCCAGCAACTTCCTCCTTTCTCACAACCTGCGACTGCTGCACTCGCCTGGGGCTGAGGATATGCGTGGACAAAATCGACAGCAGACGCTTCGTGTGTTTGTTGTAGGGGCTGAGTGCCACAGTGTTTTCCTGGAAGACAAGGTACTTAGAAGCACCAGAGACGGGCCGTGAAGAAAAGATGGCGTCCCGCTCCTTGAGAAACTCCCGTGCCATGTCGGGGGAATCGATGACCACGGCCAGCCGCGACCCCATTCTGAAGCTCACCAGAGGGCCGTACTGCCTGCAGAGATCGAACAGGACCTGGTGAGGCAGCTTGTGGGGATTGGCGAAAATGGGCACCAGGCTTCCCAGCACAGGCCATCCTCGAGGCCCAGGAGGGAGCCTGGGTTTCCTGCTCACCGACTTCCACAGAATGGTACACAGAATTGCAGCCCCTGCCAATCCTGCCAACACGAGCTGCCATGTCGCATTGCTGGAGCTCCAAGAGGAAGTGGCTACGGGTCTGAAAAGAAAACGGAGGTGCCCATCTGCACGGAAGCCCGCCATGGGGCCGGCCCGGCTCCCGACAGACACTAGGACCGTTTCCACTTCTCCGGGACCGACCCTTGGATTTCTATTTCCTTCCTGGCTTATCTGTTAAATTAAGTAGTGTCAACTCTCCGAATTAGGAGAAACACAACAAATTCCAAGACCTCTCTATTCCGACAACCAAGGCGCTATTTCACTCATCTACAATCCCAAGTTCCATGCGCGCACCAAGCATATCAAAGTATAATTTCACTTTATCGGAAAGGTGGTCAAGGACAGTAAATTCGATATCTTATATTGGCTGACGGAGTAGATGACAGCCGATATCCTTACCAGTTCAGTTAAACACCAACAACATTGCGCATCCATGGCGGTTCAGTTCAGTTCAGTTAAACAGCGTTTCGCCTCACGCTATTTTACATAACATTTCACGCTCACATTAATCTATATCCTGAACATTCACATTATTATCCAAGCAAGCTGGAGACATGCTCTATTTGAACAGTGTCAGTGCGAGGTTCTGTTCGCGCTAGGCCATAGTGCACCATGGCCGTGCGTGAGGGGCCACGAACCCATGATAGGAATCTTGCCAGATATAGCGACACGATGGCCTCAATATTGCCGTGAACCAAATCGAGTTGGCCGGGTTTCTTTTTTTCCATAGTTCGGATGTTCCACAGGAGACGTTGTCATGAAGGCCACTATGTGCCACTGTAATTCGTGGAGAATCTTCTCGGCACCAAAATTTCAATTTCCCGCTCATCACGAAACTCGTTCTATGTTACTACAAACCAAGGAATGTTTCGGAGATGACATTGTATGTATTGGCAACCTTGTTTAGGGTGTACCAGGCTTCCTTGCACGAGTTCACATTACGTGAGACAACCTAGTTAACCAAAGAAGAAAGGAAACTAGCTGCTGCTCAACATACGAAGGAGTAGTACCTTATACTAAAGCTATAGTTCGTGAAAGTGTGTTGAAGAGAATACATGCAATTCTTGTGAAACTAGTACTTGTGCTAGTCATAAATCTTGATCTCTCTAAGGAGGAGCTGAAAAGGGAGAGGGAACATGAGACATCACACATCAAAATCGTAGCATTTAACAAAGAAACATAACGTCCACGAAAGGTTGCAGGCCAGCATGGAAGTTGTACGCAAAATTATTTAAATATATTGGGCGAATAAGCTCTCGCACATCTGGTTGAAGTAGTGAATGCCATAAGGGAAGCACTATATCATAAGATGTTGACAAGTGGTGCGAAGATTAGAACCAAAGAACTTCAAGCACGTGTAGCACGACGAGAATCGATTGGCTTTCCTAGTAGTTGATTATGGCTCATCTTCACCCATAAAAAGAAAGCAAGTACAGGGGATGAACTCAACAACACCCTTTGACTACTCTATCCAAGAGTACTACGGCGGGATTCGCTATCAACCCTGTCACGCAAGGAGTCGAAGAGCTGAAGGAAAAGTTGGTGAAAGGAAGCAAAAGCTCGCCAAAACCTGAAGATATAACAACGTTTGGGTAGAAAGGGGTTTCTCCGATAATAAGGGGATTTGGCTAAAATCCCGTCTTTTCTTAGGCAAAAACGCCGCGGCGGGATGTTTTCCTGGTTTTTAGCATGTACACTCGGCTTGGAATAGAGTGATCAATTCTAGGGTGCCCCATTCTGCATGTTTTGACCGCTAGCGTATCTCCATGCACACGTAAATGAGCCATTTAAGAAGGTGTAAATGCAATGAAATATCTGTTTTGATAGGTTTTTCAGCATGTCTCCATGTCATCCAAAACGTGGGGTTTGCTCGGCCGGCTTGCCTCGGATATGAGTGCGCACTCACGTTCCTCATCTGAGACAATTATATATTGGTCGCTGTCCAGAGAATGATTAACATATGATATTCTTGGACAGATGAAGTTTGCAAATCAACTGCAATGCAAAACCGCTATTTTTCAAATATAGGTGCTACTCCTTGGTGGTGTGAGAATCATCTCTTCCATCTACCTTAGGGATCGCAATTATAGAGGACAAACGGCCATTCTGCCGTTTTTTTCCGTCTAGTCCGTCGGATGCCTGGTTGGGGGCTCTCTTCAAACATGCCTTCAAAAACCCCGATTGGGTTAGGATCTCCAATACCTCGTCCACGTGTCTGTCTCGCAATTGGTCCAGAACTAATGCTTTGGCCGACATGGACTCGCGGATCATCCTCAACTCGAACATGGTCTTAGGTTTTAATATCATTGACCATGACATCATTCTGAAACGTTTCTCCTTGCGCCTCAAGGTGGTGGGTTGGGCCCTTATCGTTATTCCCAGCTTCCGCACTTTGCATATGGTGGAGTTTAAATAGCTTGGTCTTTATGAGCTCTTGGGTTCTCACATAAAGCGTGCTCTCTCGCGTCAAGGCAAATCCAAATGAAAGAATAAAGGTCTTCGCCAGCACAAGGCGATCGAGATGCTTTGAACGCTTCCTCCTTTGACGTAGAGCATTCTTGTCCACACAGTTGGGTGGCAAAATCTCTTCGGGTATATAACCGCCTTCAAATGCATTGCTATTCTCCGTTACCCACCATTGCACAACAAGGTACGGTTCGTCACAACTGAAATCTAGGTTCTCCACCTCTGCAACCCAAAAAGGCCTATTTTGGTCATCCGCCTGACATGCAACGGTAATCATATGGCCACGCTAGATCTCAGCCACATCTCCATCTAACCTTGCTTTTTCCCTTGCCCTTGCTCCCTTCGGAATATAATTACCAAGGTACATCTGCCTGGGCCCTACGTTCTTTGATATTGGAGCCGGGAGAAGCAGAACATCTGGCACAAGGATGGTATCGCTATTTCGCTCAGCCTCTACCCGATTGTACCATTGCCATGGTATCTCTAGCTTATGGTCGACTCCACTAGAGATCTTCGCACAAATCAGAGCTTGTGACTCCCAAAAGCCGTTCCACCATACCTTATCGGCACTGGTAAGGTACTTCTGCATCGGCTCTTCGAGTGCCTTCCTGATGCCCTCCAATGATCTATGAGGGTTGGGATCTTGAGCTTTCCCATGTACTTACAGTGCACACAGAGATGCCCCACAGATGGGGGTTTCTGGGATGAGGCGAATAAACTCAAGTCCCTCATCGGGTTCCCAGTGAGGCGTGGTTGATAAGTATTTGCCTCGAAGCACTACAACCATTGCCCCGCCTGCGCGTTCTCTCTCGTGATTTTAAATTGATGTTGATAACTGTGCTTGTTCAAACGTCCAACTGCAACATCCCGTGCCCCCCTTTCACCCATCCCAGAAGGCCATACATACCTACGGAAATCGGCAACCCTGGTAATCACTTTCACTTCTGGATTTTGGGTTACGCTTGTTCAATAAGCGTCATCAGAGTTGGTAGCGACATCACCTTCTTATGCCTGAGACTTTTTGAGAAACAAGAGAACATTTGATCCACTAAATCTTGGGTGTGCCCTACAAGAAGGAATCCAACTTTAACCTTCTCGAATACCCGCTTCGTCACCAGCATACTCAGATATGCAAACAACAGCATATTCTTGTTCCCCCGCGCGGTGTTGTCCAATTGAAGGTAAAAGGTCATTGGCAAGACACTGTCATAGTTGAGTATAATATCTTGAATAATATATATCGTCAGGTTGGCATCATTGCGGATGCTCGGATAGTTGACATACACCTTCGTCTTCATAATATTATTGTATACCAAACAACCAACAACATGAACACAAATTAACCCATCGGCGAAATCTTTTGGAGGCCCTATGAAGTGCGGGAGCTCTGTCTTGCTCTGGTCCATTCCATCTATGGCAATTCCAATATATCGGCTGGGTTGTCTCGCGCACTTTAGCCGATGCTTCGCTAGCTTCAGTCGCTCTTGTTTAATTGAACTCTATGCGACCGCAGTTCTCTCTCCAAACGTTCTGCCAAAGATCCATGACGATGTGAGATTCTGAATTTGCAGAGGGAGAGTATAAGTACCTGCGCGCCCTTGTGCGCGCACTTGTGCTCGCATCAGCCCAGTGCGCGGACTAGGGCCCGCACTGGGTCAGTTCACGCACAAGTGCGTGCACTTGCGCGCACACTTGCTCAGCGCGCGCACCAGTGCTCACACCGGGTAAGTGCGCGCACTTGCCCGATGCCCGCACCGGTTCGCGCACTTACACACGAACCTATGCGCGCACAAGTTCGCGCATTAGTGCTCGCATCGAGCACGTGCGCGCACCCAGTGCGCGCCCAAGTCTGCGCACTTGTGCGCGCATATTATAGTGTATTCTTGGGATATTTCCAGCATATGGTGATGCCAATAGGATATCTTAGGAATATGCCGATGCCAAGGGCTAGTATATATAGACGATCATAGCATATTTGATTTGTTTGCTTGGTTATTTGTTGAGGAAGTGCTTATATAAATGCAAGTGCTTACCTCATGCAACAAGCGATGGAACTTCCGGCCCTTTTGAGGAACCCTGGGACACTTGGGAGCTAGTCACTCCTAGGACTTCGGGGAGTCCCGAGTTGCGCACCGATGGGCGCGCACCTTGGGACTCCTCCCGGCGCCCCTAAGACCACCAGGACTCTTGACGCACTTGGGAGTTAATTCCTCGAGAAGACCCAACCAACTCAAATCGAGTCTCGAGGTATAGTTTTGACAACCTATATGAGGAATTTTAAATGAAAAAAATTAAGATTTTTGGGTCTTCTTGGGCGGAATTGTGCGCTGAAATTTCCAGCGTAATTTTTGAAAAAAAAATTAAGTGGACAATGTTACATTAAAATGAGCAAAACGAGAGTCCATTATTGGGAACGGTGATACCACAACGGCCCAGTCGGCTACCCCTATTAGTCAACCGTGCACACACACCTTTCTTCCCCTTTCATCGAATACTCGAGTATTGCGTGCATGCGCTGGGGTTTTGTTAGTCGCGAGTACCAAATACTCAGCCATTAGGCACTTGAGCGTTCTTACAATCTCACGCATCCATGGCCACTATTGTAACTATCTTGTATATTGGTCGTGCAAATGGTGCGTATCTTAGTATCCCGAGTCCCCATTTTGGAAATGGGAGAAACCATACCACATGAAGAAAGCCCCATTGCTTACGACTCTTGCTACGTGTTGGTCGACATTGATTCCTTGGCTGCAGGTGGCCACGAGTAGTGCACCGTTTGGGGGCCTCCTTTGCATGTGAATCCCCGGCCTCGCATGCGCACACAATTGCACCTTTTGTCAGATGAATTCCGCTAGTAGCGCTTACATACCACTCCATGGTGGCATAGGTGCTTGGTATTTTTTTGCGAGGAAAACGCTCTACATTATAAGGGATTGCTATTAGATATTACAATAATACAATTGGAGACTCCGTTTCCCTAGGATCTGGATAGGACCATTCTGAGAGAAGGTTGTCATCAACACCATGCTCCAACGTATCTTGTGCGATGCAAAATAGCTTGGCCTTGAACTTAAGCAAATGACATAGCAAACATCAAATTGAACTTATCTGGTTGATGGCGACATGAGTCCATGATGTTCCACATATATCAGGCATTGACAAATTGAAAAAGGAGGATGGTAAAGGGCAAAAATAGCTTATGTCGTACAAGGGACATCGCTTGTCTTGTCGCCTGAATAAGAAAGAAGCCATCCACAAGAGAAATGCCAAAAGGGGGAGCCAGCACGCTCAACAGCTGGAGGAAGCGCACCATAGCCCACTTTTGCAGCCCCTGCAATGCCAAATCCCAGTGGCATGCCTCCACCTACTTTGCCGCTAAATGGGCCACAATACAAAATTGCCTCAACTAGCGTTAGAGCTCTGAAATGTGGCAACTCAGCAAACTCAACAGAATTTCATCAATTCCACCCAACAGGCCCCGCAAGTAGTCTCAATGCTAACACCCTTCAAAAAACACACTTCCTGCAACAAGAAGCCTAGAAAGAAGGCGATGAGAAACCAACCCTGTGTCCACCACAAAGCAATCCCCAGAGACTGCAATTGGTGGAGCCGGTTAGCCTGCATTGGTGCTTAGTGGCTCACGATGCTCATTCAGCATTAGATTGAGCAAACAGAATCGGTCAAAACCCCATTGTTGTCGAGCGTTGGTACCGCAAGCTTTGTCGCTTTTAAAGAGAATTTGGTGTATTCTTCAAACCCGGATTTTCCTCTCATGCTTCAAATAATATTTGTCAAAGGTTAAGGACATATTTCTCCTTGGAGCATAGTACGTTCATCATAGCTCAAAGGTATAAGTACGGTCCCCCATCCTAAAAGTAAACGCAAAGTTTCTTGTTTGCAACGTTCCAAGCTTGAGAGACAACTGCTCCATGGTCACATGGATGCCTGGTATTGTTTTGCGAGGAAAAATGGTCTACATTATAAAGAACTACAATATGGTATTACAATGGTACACACTACTAGAAAAGGTGAGTTAAATATTGATATTGTATTGCTCCAAGGTGTAACATCATTTGCTTTTGGTGGGGCACGTGGTGTTGCACTCGTGTTACAATTGTGTGACATGAGTGTAACATAGGGCCAGGGTAGGCATGGTGCCATTGCGTTAGATAGTGTTCCTGGCCCGGCGGCACACTGGAATACACACGTGCGGGAAGGGCACTCTTTATGGGAAAAAGGTATGCACTGCGGTAGTCAATGAAGTCCCCTTCGACAACATCCCCTCAAGTCTACCTTTGTCTTTCCAACTCGGGAATAGCCCAGCTTTGAAGGATGTCTGGCACACACCTTTGCCTCTCGTCATCTAACGATGGTTTTGAAGCTTGAAGTTTGAGGTCTGCCACATAGCAGGCCGACGCCAGCGTCCTTGCAACACCCATGACTTCGTACTCATCTTGTTTGAATATCCGAGTTTAGGGTTTAGGGTTCTAGAGTTTTAGGGTTCAGGGGTTTAGGGTTTTAGGGTTCTAGTGTTTAGCGTTTAGGGTTTTAGGGTTTTAGGGTTTTAGAGTTTTTGGGTTTTTGGATTTAGGGTTTAGGGTTTTGGGTTTGGGGTTTGGGGTTTGGGGTTTGGGGTTTGGGGTTTGGGGTTTGGGGTTTGGGGTTTGGGGTTTGGGGTTTGGGGTTTGGGGCTTGGGGCTTGGGGCAGGGGTTTGGGGCTTAGGGTTTAGGGTTTAGGGTTTAGGTTTTAGGGTTTAGGTGCTACAAAGGGACCAGAAATATTCGTTGACACCTTTTTTTCACACTCACACTTTTGTTGGTTTACTTGTGTTGAGTGTCTTGGTTCTCTTGCATGTTTTGCTGCCTCCACCTTGGGCAATGGATCCAGTCTCATAGTTTATGTTCAACCCCAATGTGCCTCATCAATTCTTGGTGGCAAGACTAGCTATATGGGACACTCGACCATTTTCACAATCTGCCGCAAGATAGTCGCCATAGTGGCCATCGATGTGTGGGAGTATGAGAACCCTCAGTGCTAAATGGTCGAGTATTGGGTACTCACAATTGAGAACCCTATCTTGCGCAATACCGATTATTTGGCGGACGGGGAAGAAAGGTGCATGTACGGGCGCACAATTGAATGCACCCTCCAGGAGGGGGATGCACACAAGTCAGCTGAGATAAGAACTCCACAGTTAAGTAGCCTGCAGGTGGATCTGTACCAGGATAAGGTGCCATCCCCTTAGTGGTTTGAAAGATTTGTAGATTGTCGCACTATGTGGGCGCACCGGCCTCCCTTGTGCGAGGTCTACGATGTGAGATTTTCTACTTGATAATGATAATGATAGGTGTAGCCGACGATACGTTGTAGTTAAACCGTTCCCAGCAGTGACTGGTGGACTCTCGTTTGCTCATTTTAATGTAACGCGTTGCCCAATTAGAACTCTTGTGTCCCCGGCAGCCATAATTTTATGGATAAACTACTCCTCTGTTTTCAAAAACCTCAAAGCCAACATTTTTAGTTTTAAAAGGGTTGTTGCTTTTGGCCCATCTCCAAAAGTGGAGTGTGTCACTACTCCTAAGAAGACCTTTTAAGGGGACCAAATGTGTAACCATGCTTGTCAGATCAACCTACTTGCGCGATGAAGAATTTGGAAAGCATAACGTGTAAAAGTTTTGTGCTTGTGGATATTCGATATCATTAATAGAAATATCCATTATCAATTGTACTTATAAGATTGCTGGCTTTTGGGCTTCCTTGAATCCGAATTGGAGCGGTGTTGGCCAATGTTTCTTGATGAAAAGGACAAGGTTCCCAACAAGAAGCCTAGAAAGAAGGCGATGAGAAACCAACCCCGTAGTCCACCACAAAGCAATCCCCTTGACCGCAATTGGTGGAGTTGCTACCCGCATTGGTGCTTAGTGGCTCACGATGCTCATTCAAAGACAGATTGACAAATGGTAATCAACAAAACCCCATTGTTGTCGAGCGTTGGTACCGCAAGCTTTGTCGCTTTTAAAGAGAATTTGGTGTATTCTTCAAACGGATTTTCCTCTCATGCTTCAAATAATATTTGTCAAAGGTTAAGGACATATTTCTCCTTGGAGCAGGCACGTCATTAGCTCAAAGGTATAAGTACGGTCCCCCATCCTAACCTCAAGTTTCTTGTTGCAACCTCCAAGCTTGAGAGACAATCGCCCATGGTCACATGGATGCAGTATTGTTTTATGAGGAAAATGGTCTACATTATAAAGAACTACAATATGGTATTACAATGGTACACACTACTAGAAAAGGTGAGTTAAATATTGATATTGTATTGCTCCAAGGTGTAACATCATTTGCTTTTGGTGGGGCACGTGGTGTTGCACTCGTGTTACAATTGTGTGACATGAGTGTAACATAGGGCCAGGGTAGGCATGGTGCCATTGCGTTAGATAGTGTTCCTGGCCCGGCGGCACACTGGAATACACACGTGCGGGAAGGGCACTCTTTATGGGAAAAAGGTATCATGGTAGTCAATGAAGTCCCTTCGACAACATCCCCTCAAGTCTACCTTTGTCTTTCCAACTCGGGAATAGCCCAGCTTTGAAGGATGTCTGGCACACACCTTTGCCTCTCGTCATCTAACGATGGTTTTGAAGCTTGGAAGTTTGAGGCTGCCACATAGCAGAATAGGCACTTGACGTCCCTTGCAACACCCATGACTTCGTACTCATCTTGTTTGAATATCCGAGTTTTAGGGTTTTAGGGTTTAGGGTTTGGGGTTTGGGGCTTAGGGTTTAGGTTTTAGGGTTTTAGGGTTTAGGGTTTAGGTTTTAGGGTTTAGGGTTTAGGGTTTGGGGTTTGGGGTTTGGGGTTTGGGGTTTGGGGTTTGGGGTTTGGGGTTGGGGTTTGGGGTTTGGGGTTTGGGGCTTAGGGTTTAGGTTTTAGGGTTTAGGGTTTAGGTGCTACAAAGGGACCAGAAATATTCGTTGACACCTTTTTTTCACACTCACACTTTTGTTGGTTTACTTGTGTTGAGTGTCTTGGTTCTCTTGCATGTTTTTGCTGCCTCCACCTTGGGCAATGGATCCGAGTCTCATAGTTTGCGTTCAACCCCAATGTGCCTCATCAATTCCCTTGGGTGGCAAGACTAGCTATATGGGACACTCGACCATTTTCACAATCGGGCTGCAAGATAGTCGCCATAGTGGCCATCGATGTGTGGGAGTATGAGAACCCTCAGGTGCTAAATGGTCGAGTATTGGGTACTCACAATTGAGAAACCCTATCTTGCGCATGCAATACCGATTATTTGGCGGACGGGGAAGAAAGGTGCATGTACGGGCGCACAATTGAATGCACCCTCCAGGAGGGGGATGCACACAAGTCAGCTGAGATAAGAACTCCACAGTTAAGTAGCCTGCAGGTGGATCTGTACCAGGATAAGGTGCCATCCCCTTAGTGGTTTGAAAGATTTGTAGATTGTCGCACTATGTGGGCGCACCGGCCTCCCTTGTGCGAGGTCTACGATGTGAGATTTTCTACTTGATAATGATAATGATAGGTGTAGCCGACGATACGTTGTAGTTAAACCGTTCCCAGCAGTACTGGTGGACTCTCGTTTCGCTCATTTTAATGTAACGTTGCCCAATTAGAACTCTTTGTGTCCCCGGCAGCCATAATTTTATGGATAAACTACTCCCTCTGTTTTCAAAAAACCCTCAAAGCCAACATTTTTAGTTTTAAAAAGGGTAAAATTTGTTGCTTTTTTGGCCCATCTCCAAAAAGTGGAGTGTGTCACTACTCCTAAGAAGACCTTTTTAAGGGGACCAAATGTGTAACCATGCTTGCTGTATCAACCTACTTGCGACGATGAAGAATTTGGAAAGCATAACGTGTAAAAGTTTTGTGCTTGTGGATATTCGATATCATTAATAGGGGAAATATCCATTATCAATTGTACTTATAAGATTGCTGGCTTTTTGGCTTCAGCTTCCTTGAATCCGGAATTGGAGCCGGTGTTGGCCAATGTTTCTTGATGAAAAGGGACAAGGTTCCCAACAAGACTCCTCATCTCCATTGATACACGTGAAACCTTTGGTGCCGTCGCTTGGAAAGTCTTCAAAATCCGCTACTTCTTGACCACGGTAATGCATATGACTCAACGGAAGTTCCGTCATAGGAGCTGCAATCGACGCTGTGTATAAGATTGGTACCAAAACCACATGAGGAACGTACTAAGTGCTCGCGCATGCATGACTACTAGGACTTATGTTTGTATATGATCATCTTTGTAATTTCTGGCTCATACCTCGTGAGTGGCGTGGTCGTTTGAAACATGGGGAAACAATGGTCTCCTTTGCAGACATCCGAGTGACACTGCACAACCAGCGCCATGAACAAGTTGGCATGTGCAAATGAATCGATTGGAACAAGCTGGCCAAATTCAAGCGTCACTCCATGTGCAGCTAGCTAGAAGTAAAGCATGACTCCCTTTGCATCCCTCTCGACAACACATGAAAAATTATGTATAAGATACATATATATCAAGGTACCTTGAGGGCAAGACATTGATAAGCTCTCTTGATTTCTTGCTTAGAAGCGCCGGAAAGCAGGCCTAGCTCTTTCAAAGTGTGAGCTGCATCACGGTAGGATGTCTTTGACGTAGTTGCAACAATCTTGCACCCCTTCTATTGCTGCCCTTACGATTTGTGCCCCCACAAAGGGACAAGGCCTTCAAAGTCAATTTTTGTCCGCAAAGGGATGTCTACAACGCTAATGCCAACATTGTAGATTGGTGTGAATTCCCAACTTGTTGCAGTTGGACACACAATGTACTGCAAATGATGCGCTTTACAATGTAATGCGTTTACCCTACCTTTAGCTGCCTACCTATGTATTGCAAAGTGAGACCAAGGTCCAAAGAAGAAGAAAAAATGAACCTATCACTGGAATAATTTACAACATTTCAAGGCCCCGGGAGATATCGTCCACGATTGCTTGCAGCTTAATTCTTTGAATCAATTTGTATCGCTGAAGTCTGTAACTGCCCGTCAATGCCGCTCGGGTGAGTTGTGTATTGTTCGTCTCAGGAGGCCGGACCATTTGGGAGCGCAACCTAGCTTGATGCAGCGAGAGCACAAGTCTTGACCAATATCACATGTAGCATGTACCGTCCCAGGAGTCTTGACACACGTGAGTGTCCCATCCCAAACGTGTCGTGTATCGGGAGTGTTTTGTCCCGGGAATCCTGGCGCGAGCAATTGTGCTGTTCTGGGACCCTCGAGTACATGGAGTGTTCCATTATGGGACTCATGGTGCGCGCAACAGTCGTATCCCAAGACTGTCGTGTACGTGTCACGAGTGTTCCATTATGGGACTCATGGTGCGCGCAACAGTCGTATCCCAAGACTGTCGTGTACGTGTCATGAGTGTTCCATTATGGGACTCATGCTGCGCGCAACAGTCGTATCCCAAGACTGTCGTGTACGTGTCATGAGTGTTCCATTATGGGACTCATGGTGCGCGCAACAGTTGTATCCCAAGACTGTCGTGTACGTGTCACGAGTGTTCCGTCTCGGGACTCCTGACACGTGCTAGTAGAACGTAACTTATGAAGGCTCCACATAAGGTATAAAAATATAGATCACCTAAAACCGGTTGCTTACATAGGACTTAAGGCCTCCTTTGGCTTTAGCTTCCACGGACTGAATATTTCAACTAAATTTTATAGCTAGTGACCATCTAGCAGCATAATGCAATTGTAATGACTTCGTTTCAACTAAATTTTATAGCTAGTGACCATCTAACAGCATAATGCAATTGTAATGACTTTGTTTCAACTAAATTTTATAGCTAGTGACCATCTAGTAGCATAATGCAATTGTAATGACTTCATTTCAACTAAATTTTATAGCTAGTGACCATCTAGCAGCATACTGCAATTGTAATGACTTCGGTTCTCATACCACGTGGTGATATACATCAACATCATACATCACTAGCGGCATGACACTGCCCTCGCATTCCACATAAACAGGGATGGGTGCATGGGCCGATGTAGACCCTATGCTAGCATCGAGATCTCGAGCTGGTGTAAACCCTATGCTAGCAACAGGATCTCCATTTCACCGCCCCACTCCGTGCTCCTCTTCATAACATGCTTCATTAAGTCCCCTTGATCTTCAATTCGCCGCTCCACTCCGTGCTCCTCTTCATGGCATACTTCGTTAAGTCCCCTTGATCTTCAGTTCGCTGCCCCACTCCGTGCTCCTCTTCATGACATACTTCGTTAAGTCCCCTTATCTCCGGTTCGCCGCCCCACTCCGTGCTCCTCTTCATGACATACTTCGTTAAGTCCCCTCGGAGTATATCCCCTTGGACTATATCCCCGTAAGTCTGCCTTTGTCTTTCCAGCTCGGCAACAACCCCTTCGAAGGACACACGAAAATCCAAATGTGGGCCATGCTGTACAATGTGATTACATTTGAGCTAAAAATTTTAATCCAGGTAATCCCGAACTAGGAAGGAATACA
The DNA here is from genome assembly GCA_010909165.1 of Anthoceros angustus. Classification (NCBI taxonomy): domain Eukaryota; kingdom Viridiplantae; phylum Streptophyta; class Anthocerotopsida; order Anthocerotales; family Anthocerotaceae; genus Anthoceros; species Anthoceros angustus. Next base: position 544,005 of record MU008150.1, read on the forward strand.
CGAGGCCGTCTATGTCTGTCCACCAGCTCTGGCATGGCTGCTTCCACGCCCTGATTTTGATTCTCCTCGTCTGCATCTCTTGGGCCTGCTCCCACATCTGGGTGCTGGTGTATATCTTGGACATGGACACGTGAGCTGCCGCATCCTTGTTGTCAAGCTTCAGGGCTTCATGGAAAGCATGGCATCACACCTCCACGTTGCCCCACTTTCGACAAGTGCCCAACAGTGTATGCCAAACTGCGGCATCGGGCACGACAGACATTGTCCTTCCCAGAGAACTTTGCTTCATCCAGTTGGCCTGCAAAACTTAGGAGATCCACCATGCATGTGTAGTGCTCCACCGTGGGTCTGATGCCGTAGCCTCTCCTTATGGCATCAAAGTGCTCTTGCCCCTGGTTCACCAGACCTGTATGGCTTCATACTGTTAGCAAACTGAGAAATGTTGAGCCGGTTGGGCTCATGCCATTCTCTCTCATTTGTTGATAAAGATGAAAGACCACTTGACTGTCTCCTTGTCGAGTATAGCCTGCAATCAGTGCATTCCAGGCCCCCACGTCTCTCTCCTGGAAAGTGTCAAAAACCTGCTGTGCCTCCCCCATGCTGCCACACTTCCCGTAAATGTATATCAAACTGTGGGCTACAATCACATCAGCTTCAGCTCTTGTTCTTTGATCTGTGCGTGAAGCCGCCTGTCCCAATGACAAGTATGGCCTGCTTATACTGTCCAAGTGTAACATAAGCTGAAATCATAGCAGACCACGTGAAAGCGTCTGGTTCCTCCACCATGTCGAAAACATTCACACCTTCTTGCAACCTGCCATGAGAAGCATACATCCGAAGAATGTGATTGCACAGGAACGTATCCCACTCAAGCCCCTTCTTCACGCTGAGAGCATGCACACGGCGTCCCAGAGGCAGATTCCTCTTAGCCACACATTCCCTTAAAACCACATGAAGGAGAGACTAGGAAATACTACACTCTGCCTGCACCAGTCCTCCGAGACCCTCAACGGCCTCAGCGATCTGCCCCTGCAGACATAGCCTCCTAAATATTTCAGCCATCACAGCCCTGCAAAGATTACCATATTCCGGCACACTCCAGCTGCACAACGGCCCCCCATGCAAATCCAGAGCAGCCAGCTGCGGATCCACCCAAGCTGGCTTTGAGACGTTGTCCACCCAGAGGACCTCCTGGGACTCCTTTTGCCGGAAGTCAGGCGACCGGGAGCTCCTCTTATCATGCCTGTTATCCCACCAAAGCGTGGGATCCAGAAAAAATCGTTGCCAGAAGAGCTCCTGGCGTCTATCCTGGCTGGAACATCCGTCTCCAGCCAGATCTCCTCTTGGGCGAGGTCCCATTGTTGCACAGGTGCTGCACCTCGCAGCTTCCTTGCGTTCCGACAGCCGATTCTTGAAACCCAGGTGGGCGGGAGCTCTCCCTACAATCCCTGTAAACCTCCAGCCAACCATGTCTGGCAGGGGCAAGCCTGGAAACTACGCATCGACGAGGAGGCTCTAACCTGCAGCTCATCATCAGGATCTGTGGGTGGCGACCGTTATCAGCTTGAGAAGCAGACTTGCCTGATTGTGTGGAGCACGCCATAGAAGACACCGGCCAGAGAAGACAAGGTTCCTCGTGGATATGTCGTTCATCCGACATAGACTGAGCCCTAGTAGGCTAGCATTCTGAAGTGAGGCCTTCGTTGCACCGACAATGGAGATGGTTTGTGCTTCCAAGTCTTTCAGAGAGCAGAACGTGAAAGGCTGCATATTTTGCTGGCAATTCTTCGAAATTTTCGATAGTGTCTCCGTCTTCACAGTTGATGCAACAAGATGGATGCATCATACTAATCTGCTGAGTTCGTCGATGCTTCGATTGATTGCAGTTGAAGATTATGGTTTCCATGCTTAACAAATTCCAGCCCCTCTATGGACACATCCAACCTGAAGACACTCCAAATCTTCTGCGGGAGAAAAAGAGGAGGAAATTTGGTTGTGTGATATGTGCAATGCATACTGGGACCGAGCGCTTGTGGCTAGACAGATTGTCCAAGCCAGTTTCCGTGGATGCGGAGCTGGCTGCTGTGGATTTACAGATGGGGCGTCATGGCGCTACATCCAAATGGGATGGACGTGAGCCTGCAAGATACGAAAGGAGAGTGTCGGGTGAAATGGTAAGGAAGCTATGTGAGCAGGGGCAGGTTGCTGAGGCCGTGGAGGGGCTGGGAGTTCTGGTGCACGGTGACGCTCTTGTTCCCCAATCTCTCTTTTACACTGTGCTGAAGGAATGTGTGGCTAGGAAGGATTTGTCTCTGAATCGCCGTGTTCATGCTCTCATCGTGAAGGAGGGGTCTGAAGAAGACACGTTCCTGTGCAACCACATCTTGCGAATGTATGCTTCTCATGGCAGGTTGCAAGAAGCTATGGATGTGTTCAAGAGAGTCTCCAAACCAGATGCCTTCACGTGGTCTGCCATAATCTCTGCGAATGTTAAGCAGGGAGAGGATAAGCAGGCCATAGAGCTATATCATCGGATGCGGGGGTCGAGTGTGAAGCCAGATGGGCATGTTTTTGTTGCAGCCCTTCAGGCTTGTGCGAGGGGAGCAGACCTGAAGTCTGGGCAGGAGGTGCATGCTGATGTTGTGGCTACTGGCGTAGAGCGTGATTTGTTCGTTGGAAGTGGGTTGGTGGACATGTATGCGAAGTGTGGCAGCTTGGAAGACGCTCAAAGAGTGTTTGACTGTCTTCCTCAAAAAGATTTGGTAACTTGGAGTGCCATGATAGCAGGATATTCCCAGCAGGGCAGGGGGCAGGAAGCCCTTACTCTCTACAGGGCTATGCATGAAGCGGGCGTTGTAGAACTCGATTCTGTGACATTTGTGTGCGTCCTGCAGGCTTGTGCCAGTGTGGGTACTGCGGCTTTGGAGCAGGGGAAGCAGCTTCATGCACAGATTGGAGACCTAGGACTTCAAGCTGATGTCTTCATAGCCAGCAGTTTGGTGAATATGTACGCAAAGTGTGGCAGCCTGGGTGATGCCCAAAGAGTCTTTGACGGGCTTCCTCAAAAGGATATGGTGACCTGGAGTGCCATGATAGCAGGATATGCGAATCAGGGCATGGGGCAGAAGGCCCTTGATCTGTACAGGGATATGCAAGAAGAAGGCATCATTGCACTCGATTCTATGACATTTGTGTGCCTCCTCCAGGCATGTGCCAGTGTGTGCAACTCGGCCTTGGAGACGGGAAGGCAGCTTCATGCACAGATTAGGGAACAAGGACTTCAAGATGATGTGTTTGTGGCCAGCAGTTTGGTAAGCATGTATGCCAAGTGTGGCAGCTTAGAGGATGCTCGGGCCGTGTTTGACAGCCTTGGTGAGAAAAATGTGGTGACCTGGAGTGCGATGATAGCAGGATATTCCCAGCAGGGCATGGGACAAGAAGCCCTTGGTCTTTATAGGGCTATGCAACTAGAAGGGATTGTTGCACCCAATCCCGTGACATTTGTGTGCCTCCTTCAGGCTTGTGCAAGTGTAGCAGCCTTGCATCTGGGAAGGCAGCTTCATGCACAGATAAAAGAACAAGGGCTTCTAGGGGATGTGCTTGTAGCAGTCAGTTTGGTGAACATGTATGGAAAGTGTGGTAGCATGGTTGATGCACGTCAGGTTTTTGAAGCGTTAACAGGAAGAGATGTTGTTGTCTGGAATGCACTGATTGCAGGGTACACCAATCAAGGAGACAGTGAGGAGGTCCTTGATCTGTTCCTCAGAATGGAAGAGGATGGCATACAGCCAGATAGCATCACGTTTCTTAGCGTCCTGACAGTATGCAGTCATACAGGTCTAGTGCACAAGGGGCGAGAGTATTTTGAGGCTATGACCCGACAGTATGGCATCACTGCCTCCGGAGACCACTACACATGCATGGTGAATCTCCTGGGCCGTGCAGGACACTTGGACGAGGCACTAGCTTTAGTAAGGACAATGCCTGTACAGCCCGATGCTGCAGTTTGGCACAGTCTGTTGGGTGCTTGTCAAAAGTGGAGCAACGTAGAGGTGGGACGCCATGCGTTCGAGGAGGCAGTAAAGCTAGACAGGACAGATCCCACAGCACGCGTGTTGATGTCGAACATAAACACCAGTGCCCTGATGTGGGAGAGGGCACAGAAGTTGCATGCGGAGAGAATAAGAATTAGGGCATGGAAGGAGCCAGGCCAGACCTTGTGGACAGACATGGATGGACTGGTCTACAGCTTCTTGGTTGGGGAGAACAAGCACCCAAATTGAACACTTTCCCAATGCATTCCACCCAAACCTGAGAGTTTCCTTTGACTGTCAATACAATCGGAAGGAGGGATGTGAATTACCACGCAGTCTTTCATGTTGACATATGTCATGTGAGGACACTCTCAAGGTCTCCAAGTCCCTTCTTCTTTCAATCCATTGCTGTCGAGGTTTCATGACATTCTTGATCAAGATTCAGGAACTCATTTGACCTACATAAATCCGGCGAAAACGAGCAGCTTGTAACGGGAGGTGGAGGGTTTAGGGTCTAGGTTTAGGGTTCAGGACTATGGGCTTAGGACTATGCACCCGAGACGAAGACGTTGACCTCGTTCTGTGGGACAGCTATCGGCTCATTCGTGCTGGAAGCCTATTTGGATTCGGGAGCCTACCATTTGAACACATTGTGCAAGACTCTGCCTCCGGGTGCTCGGATGCGTGCCCGCAGTTCAATTACGCTTGGTGTGTCCTGGGAGGCAGGACACCCTGTGCCCCGTTTGCTGGTGACCGGGAGCTAGCATTGTGAGTGAAAACTGCAATGTGAGAGCTCGGCTTTGGTAGCCGGTATTGTAGAGCCGTAGTGAGCTGATCCTTGGTTTGATTGTACTGGCGTGGTGTGTGAGATGAGGCGGGCGCCAGCTCCCCCATGTAGCTCTGAGTTTTGTGGAAGAATGGGTGGGCACAACAGATCCGTGGGGCAGTAGGTCAGACAGGGGGGATGTTTAATCCGTACGCCAAGATTTTGTCGATGCAAGTCTCCTCATGGTCCGCTGCAACTAGATTCAACCTTGTGGAAGAAGGTTTCGGTGTGGGTTTTCTCCACTCCACAATTTAAGCAGCGAGCCAGGATTTGTTGGGCTCCCTGTCCTCGCACCTATGAAAGCAACAAGGTTAGCTTTGCTCTGAGCCTTGTTGAAGAAAGGGTTGCTACATTGACAAGATTTCTGGGCAGATGGAGGGATACGTGTATGAACTCTAAACTTCAACCAGCGACCTGACACTTGGTCTGTACATTCAGAGGGCTGGATATTTGAGGGAGCGAGCGTGTGTTGGGTTTGCATGTAAAATTTGTGATTCAACCGTAACATGTCGGATGTCTAAAGTCTCTCTATAGAAAAAAGTGAATCTTCGTCATTTTATCATGTTAACTCTTGAGTATATGTTGGGAGCACCTTTACATGGTGGTGTGATCCTATATTACCTTTACGTCCTTGAGTAAGTAAGGGTCTTGGATGTTGAGTTGCAGCAGTTGGATTTTCGCAGGAGTTGGAGGCAAGACCTTGTTGACACGGCCAACTCGGTGAAATCAGGGGTGCAACACACTGTTTGCGGACAGGAAGACGGTCATGTGAGAGTCCATGAGAACGCTGAGCTACGAATTGTTGAGCAGGTCTGTGTCACACCCACCCCCTCCTTTTTCCTTGGGGACTCGTCTGTCAACTGCAGTTATGAAACTGGATTCTGTTATGTGCATTTGAAAATGTGGCCTCTATCCATCTTGCCATGTGATTCTCTGCAAGTGTATTGGTCATTGGATCCGTGTATGCGTATGGTACTTTTAGAAGCTGCTCAATTTCAGTGTTTTCGATGAGATCTTTGGCTCCATCTTAGTAGACAAGGAAGTACCTCTTTCTGGAGGCATACATCTGAACCCTTCAGTCCTCCATTTTCTGCACGGGTTTAGGGTCCCAGGTCCTTTAGTGTCCGCCTTGTCTGGCATGTGGCTCCCATGTTTGTCAAGTCTCACTGAAATCCACTTCGGTTCCACTTTGCTGTGAATCAGGCCAGAGTTTACCAAGCAACCACTGAAGCATTCCCCTCATTCTGGTGACTTAGAGTTCGCCGCCACCGGAAGGAGTTCACAGTAGACAAGTCGCAGGAAACACAGATCCTACGACTGCTCTATTGTAACCTCCTTCGGGCGGCCGCGAACCTCGAGAAATATTACTGACGAGTAAGACGCCCAGCGGACGATTTTTCTTTTTGTGTGTACGAGAGGCAACTTGACTCTTTCTAGTTTTACTCACTGTTTCCTAGCGTCTTTCAGGTTTCACTGTGCCCAGGCCATGCGTCTCTTCATTTCTACCAGTATAGGGGGGCCGAACAATAGGTTCGGCAGGTAAGTAGGATTCCCGTTTAAGGGTGTGTACAGGTTCCGTGTCTCCACTCTTATAGTAGCAGAAATAAAGAATATTATTTTAAATATATAGAAACTACTTCAAACTATATAGAAACTATTTCAAACTCTAGTTGCCCTAATAAATATGAGCTACAAGGGCCTTGTCTCCATTGCTTGTTGTTCTCTTGTCTAACACAAAATGCTTTTCAGCCTTCGTTTGTCATGGTTTCAAAGCTCTAAGTGCCTATGAGTATGCCTATGGTTTCAAAGCTCTAAGTGCCTATGTGCATGCCTATTTCTCTGAGTGTGTTGAAGCTTGTGTGTTACCCAGAGTGTGTTGAAGCATCTATGGTACTCGGAGCTATTGAAGCATCTATGCTACATCTATGGTACTCGGAGCTGTTGAAGCATCTATGCTACATCTATGGTACTCGGAGCTGTTGAAGCATCTATGCTACATCTATGGTACTCGGAGCTGTTGAAGCATCTATGCTACATCTATGGTACTCGGAGCTGTTGAAGCATCTATGCTACATCTATGGTGCTCAGAGCTGTTGAAGCATCTATGCTACATCTATGGTACTCGGAGCTGTTGAAGCATCTATGCTACTTGACGTGAGTTAAGGAGAAGTTTCCTCAGTGTGTTGAAGCATCTATGCTACTTGACGTGAGTTAAGGAGAAGTTTCCTCAGCGTGTTGAAGCATCTATGCTACTTGAAGTGAGTTAAGGAGAAGTTGAAGCATCTATGCTACTTGAAGTGAGTTAAGGAGAAGTCGTTTGGCTATGGCTTGCCCTTGAGTACTCTTGTATGGATCAATTCGTGGGCAGTCGCTCTTGGACTTCTTGCAACGGGATTGTTGTGAGTTCCTTGGGCAAGATGAAAGCTAAGAGTAGGTTGCAACTTAGGCTTGCGCTTCCCGAGATCAGAGGCAATAGATTGGTCAAATTTGCAAGTGCACGTAGGGGAGACTGAGGTTGTGCTAACCCTATAGGCCAAGCAACAAACCGACAGAATCAAGAACATTTTGCAATTAGAATTGAGTCTCTTGTGGATCAGGTTATTATGGGGACAATATGTTTTTCTGAGGCTCTCACTACTAAGGAGATGGTGGTTGCAACACCCAACTTGAGCCCCAATGGCAATGCTTGCATCCTTCCTACTATAATATTACATGGAGGCGAGAGGCTATTCATTTTCTTTGTCATTAATCTTTGCATTCTAGTCATTATGATAGTATGCAATGAACTAATATTTGCTCCAAGATTAGAGGCGGTATTAAGCCCAAGAATAGACTTGCCTCTTCCTTAGATGTTGATGAAGATGATGTCATTTGAGGTAAGCACTTGAATTCATATATGCACTTCCTCGACAAACAACCAAGCAAAACAAATCTAACACGCAGATGTATAGTTGCAAACCAATCCCCACGATAATGTGAGACTCAAGTCAAAACATTATCATTAGTAGGACTACATATGTATGCACCTCTTGTAGTGCATTGTGCACAAAACCAATCTTCCTGAAATGTCGTCAAGAGGTGGTTGAACAAAACATGCGGTATCCCCTATTGCAATCACCACAAGAGAGGCATCACATCATCATCATCAGTACGTCCACAAACCTGACACTCCAAGTCTTTGGGTGGAGCCACATTGTAGGCCGTGAAGTTGAGGGTCCAAATTGGGTAAGTGGCATGGTGCGAGTTCTTGAGGTGATCCTTCCATCTTCGCCATCGATACTTCAAGCTCAAGCACTCCATCTTTGCCTACTCGCACGACTGCAAGATGACTCGGGTGGATACCTCCAAGGTGTTGCCTCGCTTCCGGCGTGTAGACATAATCTCCAACTTCGAACTTGCGCACCTTGGGTTTCCATGTCCCTCCTCTTGTGTAAGCATAGCATAGTTGATCCCTGTGTTGCGCTATGGGGAGGTTCTCCATTGCCAGGCATGATCCGTTGAAAGCTCACCGCCTTTCCGTGTGTCTCGAGGCAATCATCCTGATTGCAATCCAATCGGGTGCTTGTAGCCTTGCTTGCCTCATGGCAAAATGGTTGTCGCCATACAACAAGTAGTATGGCGAAAAATTGCTCAAGGTCGCTTGATTGCTCACCCTGTACCCTAGCACTAAGTATGGCATCCCTTCATCCCATGTCTTCGGGTCATTTGTGAGACAATACTTTCGCAAGGCCCGCTTGAAAGTCTGCACCAAGCGTTCAGCAAGTCCATCGGCGCTTGTTCTCTTCCGGCCTGCTGCTATGGGGCCTCCATTAACGACCCTGGGGCCCACTTAGCGCGTTGTCCAATGGCTGGACAACGTATTGCTACACACGACGCCGTCCGAGGCATCATGTTCTCGATGGCCAAGAAGAACGGTTTCTTCCCTTTCGAGGAGCGGCAGTATACTCTGCCCAATGGCGTCTCGATCAGAGCTGACCTTTTCTTGACGCGAGGGGACGAGGTCTCGGTTGCGGATGTGGTTATCACTGACCCAACTAGAGTTTCTGTTAGTGACCATGTCATCATCAACCCTCAGGTTGGGTGGCGGAATGGAGCGCAACTAAGAACATTTACAAGTAACATGATAATTTTTGAAGGGGGGGAATATAGTAACCCCCTTCGGTCGAGACAGCACCCCCTTGTCACGAAGAACACCTTTCCTAGAACAGCATATCTACCCTACTTTGATAATGCGCACACCCCTTCTGAGGTCATACCTTTGATAAAAGATGCACTTTCAAGTCTACACCCGAGAACTGGAGCACAGTAGGGTGTGGGCCCATTTGCGTTTTAGTAGAATGCGTAGAGGGCTGCCATTTTCATATGTTTATTACAACCGAAAACTTTTACTTTCAAGTGGTGGAACACAATGAAAACAATCTGTACTGTGGAGTTTCATTTCAGTGGTCGTGAGAACATTGCAACAAACAACTGGTAAAGGAGGAAGTGGTCATCAGCATCGACAATAGCCATTGAAGAGTGCGGCCCGGCGACTCATCCATGCCTTGCAACTAAGTCAAGTACCACCGCCATATTCGAGGTGGTCCATATTGTCCTACCGAAGTTGTCGTTCTCCTCCATTGCTTGCCTCTTCAATAGTATCATTCTTGCCTTGATCCATGCCATGCCGGGCCGGGCCGGCGCCCATAGGCAAGGCATGGCGTGTGCGCCGGCCGGCCGGCGCCCATGGATAGGGTGGTGTAGGGAGGCGCCGGCCGGCCGCCACAGGCAAGGCATGGCGTGTTGGAGGGCGTGCGGCCGGGAGGCAAGGCATGGCGTGTTGGAGGGAGGCGCCGGCCGGCCGCCCACCCTCCGCGCACCACCCGTAGGCCCACCGATGGGTGGCGGAGGGAGGCGCCGGCCGGCCGCCCACCCTCCGCGCACCACCCGTGGGTGGGCAAACGGGTGGTGCGCTGGCGAGGGCCGGGCCGGGCGCCGCCTCAAACACCACCCGTAGGCCCACCGATGGGTGGCGGTGTGGAGGGAGGGCGCCGGCCGGCCGGCGCCCTCCCTCCGCGTGCCCATTGTGGTCCTCCTTTCCACGCACCCCCTGTACGTGGCACTTCCATCGAAAATTCAGTAGGCTAACCTTAGAAGCAAATGCCGTCTGAAATCGAGCCAGCATCTGGTCGGTCGAGTGTAGAGGGTACTCCTCCCGGAATCATCTGTATGCGGTGGACAAAAAAGCGATAAGGGATAAGCTCTACGAGTTGCATGGCTTCATACAACCTGCGAGTCAAAGTGCCGCTAAAGATAGTGATGACAATGCAGGAGAAGCTGGACCAAGTGATGACGAAGGATTGAACTCTGGGGATGAGTGAAACCGAAATCTCGCTTTTTCCTGTGGTCCCGAGTTAATGTTGTAAGTCCGTTGTCATGTTACCGTGTTAGGGAAATACCCTGTCCGTGGCTTTTGTGGTGTCATAACAAAACCACATTTTCCTCCCAAAACTGAGTTTACAGTCGTTCCTTCCCGGCAGGAACGGCCTTCCTCACCATTCCTACTTTGCATTATTTCCCTAGGTTCGAGTTTGCGACTACCATTCGACACAAACATTGCTGGATGGAAAGTAGTAACTTCACTGGGTGACACCCTTTTTTTCGGAGCTGTTTTTCGCAATGCCTTCAAAACGCTATTTTAGAGCCCATCAAAAACCCTCTTCAGAAATTATTTGCGGAAAACCCCCTTCGAGATTATTCACCCCCTTCAAAAATTATCATGTTAAGTACAGGCTCATGCAGCAAGGTCACATTTTCATCCCCCCTTGCTATTGAAACCCATGGTTCCTTGGGTAAGGTTTTTTCTCGTTTTATCAAGGAGTGCGCAAGGGCCTACCACAACGATAGGGGCGGGTTTAGCCTCCCTCTTTCCAGTGTCGTGGCATATTTCACGCCATGGGTTTCCATCGCCCTGCAAAGGGCGTTGGCTAGCGCCATCTTTAGGACGATCACGAGTGTTGGAGACGCCGCATCTGCAACACCAGTAGTAAGTCGGCCCTTCCCTATCTCAAACGGTGACATCTTGGGGCCGGTTGGGGGTTATAGGGTAGATTAGTGTGGGGGTACGCCCCCCTGGCTTGGGGCCCCGTCATGGGTTGTCCCCTTTCGCCTCGGGGTAGGTGGGATTTCCCAATCTCGTTCTTTTTATAAAGTCTCCACATTCGCCTGACTTAAGGAGCAACGACGTCCTTTTTATAAAGTCTCCACGTTCGCCTGACTTAAAGGAGCAACGACGTTCTTTTTATAAAGTCTTCACATTCGCCTGACTTGAGGAGCAACGAAGAGCACAGGCTACACAACGGAGTATGCCGCGAATCGTAATGAAAGCATTGCTATGGCAGCAAGGATGAAATCCAATTTGGTTTTTGTGAGCTCATGAGCTCACCAAAATTGAAGTGTGCCGCTATTCGTGTCCCACCAGGTATTTAGTAAAAGGCGAAAGAATAATTGATTTGACTTGACCATGCGACTCCAATAGGAATCGGAATGAGTAAGTAGTGAGAAAGAGGCGACTAAGACACAACCGGCAATATGGGATAAATATAATGTGTGCACGGAACGGACTTCCGCCCGGTCTCATGAGCAGAGGACAAATCGACTTCAGAGTGGTGGAAGGACCAGGCTTTGAACTGCTACATGCTTCAGATATTTGCTGAATCGATGGACAGTGGGTTGTCTATTTTTGAAGCCGAATTGGCTGGATAATTTTGTGTTCCTCGACATAGATTTTGCATCGTGCTCCAGTTGCCTTGAGCGTCTGTACAGGGATATGTAAGAGGAAGGTATCGTTGCACCTGATGCTGTCACAATTGTGTGCCTCCTGCAGGCATGTGGAAGTCTGGGCCCACCTACTTTCGATGACGGGAAGCAGCTTCATGCTCAAATTAGGGGACAAGAGCTTGAAAAGGATGTATTTGTAGGCATCAGTTTGGTACATATGTGTGCAAAGTTTGGCGATGTAAAGGATGCTCGGAGAGTGTTTGATGGCCTGGTTCACAAGAACGTGGTGACATGGAATGCTATGGCTGCATATGATGTTGTGATGCTTGTGTCTGTCTTGCAGGCATGCGCAAGTATTGGCACGAAAGCTTTGGAGAATTAGGGAAAGCAGCTTCATGTGCATATTAGAGACCGAGGGCTTGAAGTTGATGTTCGTAGCCAACAGCTTGGTAAACATGTTTGCAAAGTGCGGCAGCTTGGAGGATGCCCAGGGCATGTTTGATGGACTCGGACAAAAGAATGTCGTCACTTGGAATGCTATGATTGCAGGATATTCCCAGCAGGGTATGGGGCGGGAAGCCCATCTCCTTTACAACGCCATGCAAGAAGAAGGCATCGTTGCACCTAGTTCTGTAACATTTGTGTGCCTCCTGGAGGCATGTGCAAGTTTGGGCACCCCAGCTTTGGAGACAGGAACACACCTTCATGCACAAATTAGAGAACAAGGACTGCAAGCTGATGTATTTGTCGCCAGCAGTTTGGTGAACATGTATGCAAAGTGTGGCAGCCTAGAGCATGCTAGGGACATGTTTGACAGACTTGTGTGGAAAAAAATGTGGTGACATGGAGTGCCATGATAGGAGGATATTCCCACCAGGGCATGGGCCAGGAAGCCCTTCATCTCTACAGGTCCATGCAAGCATGTCAGCGTGTCAACAAAGTCGGCGACGGCCATCAAACCCTAATGCTACGAATTTTTTTTTGAGACATGCATTCTGTACACCGGAAGGAGGATTTGGAGAATCGTTGTTATACTTGCAACACTCCGAAACTGTCCGGCATATCGAAACAAAGTTTTCAATGGGACTGTATGTTCTTGAGAGATTTTTTCTAGAGAGATTTTTAGAGCTGAGCATTCGGTACACCAACTTTTAGCTCCAAAAAATGTTTTCCATCTCAAAATGCTCTCATTTTAGAATTGAGCATTCGATACACCAACTTTAACTCCGTAGTGATTTCCATCGCCCAAAACGCCCTCATTCAAATTTCCAGGGATTTCATTGAGAAGAATACTCGCAATCCAAATCTCTAAACCTTGAATTCCAGCATCCGAGATGTAGAAGAAGAAGAAGAATTGTATTTAAGTCCACTAAGGACGGATTTTCGTCATGGGACTGAAATATAGCAACTACATAGATTGCGATAAAATGGTTTGGACGAATGCAAAGGTAAAATTCAAACAAGATAAATAATCTTTAATTAATCAACAGTGTCAATGAAAATACGTGAATGAGGGCTAAACACCACCAATTCATCCTTACGAAAGAAAGTCACTTGACCTAGAGCACGAGCAGCTCTGAAAGCGGGTAACTTCTCCTTCTTAGTCTTCCATTGCAATGGTGTAAGATCCTAATTGATGTATAACTGAGTTGTCCGTAACATAGACCTAGCCATCATAACCTGGAGGCAATAATCCATAGAGTGAAAAGTCCTAATCAATATGAGCTCTCTATCAGGATCCTTTCCAAGCTAGAAGGCTCGAGGAATGACCACATCGACCTCTAGCCAATTGAGAAACTCTTTTGCAGCCACAAGTGGTGCAACAATATCATTACCAAGACCAAAATTTCTCAAGTTCAAAATACGTTGAGCATGGTCCCCGTCGTCTCAGAAACAATTTCCGATATTATGTTACCACCGGGATAAGAAGAAGCAAGGGATCATTAAACACTAGGAGGTTTTTACCAGTAAGCTTCTCAAAATATGTAGATTAAATTTATTCCATTGAAGTGAAATAATCTCGAAATATGTAGATTAAATTTATTCCATTGAAGTAAAATAATTTTTCAAATTCATGGCTTTCTTCTGTATAGTTCGTGAAGAAACTTCATTTTCTAACTTCATTTTGTAACTTCATGTGGGTTAGCGTTATTAAATAAAGTAAGGAAAGTAAGGCATCAACCTTGGAGATGCTTTGTACTCATCTCAGCGGTCGGGGATGCGGGCCAGCTGTTCCCGCTGTTGCAGAGAGGGAAGTTGCTGTTGTCCGGCAACTGTGGTGTCAATGCCAGTCAAGCCGCGCGTGTCAGTTGTTCAGTTGAGCGAGCAAATAGAAACAATCGGTGAAAGTGGAACTTCGTGTTGGTGGTACGGTTTCAGAGCAGGTAGAAGCAACGTGACGCACTGATGATGAAAATTGCTTGGATTTTGCTGCTGCTTGTCGCATCTTGCACATGCGCCTGGCACCGTCCCTGCTGTCGATCAAACGTCCACACCAACTCCTTGACTGTTGAAGGAAGTCTCAGATGCCGTCTGCTTTGAATCAACAAACGACATTGTTCTAATTCCCTTCAACTCCCCAAGCACGTCCGGAAGTCTCCCTTTTCCCAGCTACCGACATTGTGAGCCCGGACATCTCCTTTTCCCAGCTACCAACATTGTGTGCAATGCAGCGGAATAGACATGCTTAGAGAAGCCGTTTGCAAGCCAGGAGCTCTGGCTTTGTTTTGTCGTGCACAAGACGCAGATGTCTTAAAACCTGCTGAATAGGTGAGGGAAGAGACAGAAATCGGGCATTACAGAGAATGGCAGCTCGCAGATCCGGCACGGTTAGGTGCGACGAGCTCGTCCTTGTCTTGCTGCTCTTCAGGTTGCTCTTTGGAGCTGAGGGCCAGGCTGTGCCGGCGGCCTGCCCGGCCACCTGCACGGATGCGCAGGCGTATTTCATTGCCAGCCCGACTGCCCCTTCTCCTTTCACTTTTGGAGCGATTGCCAACAACTTCAACATCGCCGTTGTGGATCTGGCGGGAGCAAACAACGAGGACTTGACAGATCTTTCGACAGTCGGAGGCATTATTGTGCAGGCCTCTGGAGAAGTGCGAGTGCCCCTCCCGACCTGTTCCTGCAAGGGAGGGGTATACACCGCAGACAATGTCACCTACACGGTGCAATCTGGAGACAGCCTGTCCGCCATTGCGTCGGTGACCTATGGCGGACTCGTTATTTACCAGGACATAGCTACCGCGAACAACATCGGCGATCCTTCCCTGATAGAGGTGTGATGTCCACTGGATGCGGTTTGGAAACCTTGCTTTCGCTTCCATCTCTGACACAAGGCTCTGGATCCGATTTCTCTGCTCTGTTTGTGCAGCCTGGACAGCAGTTCGTCATCCCTATTCCTTGCACTTGCGTGGCACGGCCTGAAACTCCGCCCGCAGTGGCTCTGTCCTACGTGATCGTTCTCAACGACGACTATACTCTGGTTGCGAGCAAGTTCAACACAAATGCAGATGCTGTTGTGTCACTCAACCCTTCTGTGAATGCTTCTGCCCTGGTTGCAGGCCAAGTGATCGAGGTTCCTCTTCCTGGTAAAATCACAACGCCAACGTAGCAGTCATACAAGACAGACTCCATGTGATGCTCCTTTTCCTTGATCTGACATGGAACTGACAAGATGGTGTTTGATTCATCCATCCTGTACACTGTCAGCTTGCTCTTTCAATCTGTCAACTGGGAGTCTCCTGGTGGCCTACGATGCCTACACTGTCACTGCAGGCACCTGCGTGCAATGCAATTGCAGGGCTTCGGAGTCAGGGGATCCTACTGGCGAATGTGTGCCATTCCCGGCCTCCGATTCCTGCTCCGCCAGCTTGACGTGCCCTGGCACGAACCTGACCATCGGGAGCTCAATTACAGTACAGAAAACGGCTTCCTCCTGTGAGGTCACCACATGCTCATACGACGGATACTCCACTTCGGCAGGCATACTCACCAAGTAAGTAACAAGTCATGTGCTGCTGGACGGTAGTACTGATGGTGCCTTGCCCAGCTACTCAACCTATGCATGTCATGCCCGTGATGCTCTGCTTGCAACTTGCAACTGGCATTTACAGCCACTGATCGATGTAACGTGTCCTGTCGCTGGTGGTGCAGAGTGCAGAACGAAACCGTGACTGGAATCTGTTCAGGTGAGAATGCCAGACCTAGAACCAACAGGGCATGCCAGCTTGCGTATGGGTGCATACAGTGTGCATTCCGTGATATGTCAGGTCGGGGCAGGACACGGCAGGGCATGAGTGTATGGTTGTGTGGTGACGTCTTGGATTGACAAGTCTGTGGTCGTGCTTGATGCAGAGATTGCAACACCCCCGCCTCCTCCACCTACCCCAGCTGGAGCGCCACCCCCTCAAGCATCGCCACCCACAACATCACCCCCTGCCCGCACACTGTTCCCGCCTCCTCCTCCTACCACGCCGGGTTCGAATCCTGGTTCCGGCTTGTCTGCCCCACCTCCAAGTTCACCCGCAGTGCTGAATGAAGCGTGGCCTGCCCTCATCCTGGCAACATTTGCTGCCATTCTGAGCACCCTCCTGTAATTTTTCACCACGCTCTAAGCTTATTACATCACCCTCTTGCTCTTTCATTGCGAGTGTCCTGCCATTAATTTGAAAGAGTCCCCGTGACGTTCTCCACTTCATTCCTTCAAGGAATGAAGTGTCGGTTCAAGGATATTACGTACATATGTATAGATGTTCCTCCTCCACACGCAACGCAAAGCTGTGCAACCCAGGTCCCAGATTGGTGGGCACCGAGAGGACAGCGAGGGTGAAATGGCCGTGCGTACCATGGGGTGCAGGTTGGCAGGTTCAAATGGTGCAGTGGAAAGTTACAGATGCGATGCGGATATTGATTCAATCTGAGTGGTAGGATGGGCTGCGGGATGGCTGGATGCCGCTCCACAGCTTCTTTCTACTTTCCAGTAGAGTTGAATTAAAGTCATGTGGCGACTCGGTTGGGCTTGTGGACAAGGTATGGGCGGGCGAGATTGACATGAGCCGCCACAAAACAAATGGTTTACTACTGCACTGCGCGTGGGTTGCCAGTCTTGCTGCACGGCGTGCTCTGGCAAATCAGAGCTCCTCCCTCTCTCAGGGCTCCTCCATACATGCAGAGATACATATGTCTTTGTTTGGACTCGAGACAACCTAGGCTGCTGCAAGAATCCCTTGGAGACTGGTACGGTAAATCACTTCAACCCCGTAAGCTCATTGGTGGCTCTGAGACCGAGAAAAAGCACATGTATGCACACAGAGGGGTGTACTATGGCAGGATTCCTGCGAATCACGTGTGTGGCACACGCCAAGATATGCGACACAGAGATGCAGAACTCCCCTCAAGGCTGGGAGTGGTGTTACCTAACAACTCCCTATTTCTAGACCGGTCAACGCAACACAACTTGCAAGGTAGGATAGAAGCGTCTATGAGCCGTCAGTATATCTTGGAAGACAGTTAGACTTGCCACTGTTTATGCGGCAGAGGGAGGAAGGAAGGAGGAAGGAAACGGCAAACGGCAAACGGCAAACGGCAACTACTACTATACTAAACAAAGTCTGATCAAAACATAGCATATTACGTCTTGAC
This sequence comes from Anthoceros angustus, assembly GCA_010909165.1. Classification (NCBI taxonomy): domain Eukaryota; kingdom Viridiplantae; phylum Streptophyta; class Anthocerotopsida; order Anthocerotales; family Anthocerotaceae; genus Anthoceros; species Anthoceros angustus. Next base: position 561,264 of record MU008150.1, read on the forward strand.
AGACCCATGATAGGACACTAGAAGGACGGCAAGGCTATCCAAATAGGTCTCTATGTGCCACACTAAAGAGGCAGGGCACCTTGAAGATGACATGCCCGCTAGAAAGACTGCACCATCTTCTCCGACCCTGCCCACGGCTTCAACTTGGATGACATGGAAAGGTATTGGTGTTGCTCACTGATCTCGTTCAGCACCCTGGAAGTCTTGACGAGGCCGATATCTGCATCTCCGTTCTTAGCACACAACCGCTGTCGCAGGAGAGGCAGAGTGGTAACAGATGTACCGCTCCAGCTGCTGCCTCTCCTGAAGGTGTGATACACAACCACACTTCCGTCGGGAAACTCTTCCCGGAAGGTTCCATCACAGTAGTACCCGCGGGGGTAGACGGACGTGTTCCATGACGACGCCGTGCTGTCCATTCCAGTCACAAACAAAGCGACAGAGAGTATCTCAGGCTGGAAGACGCGGGCCGCTCTGTCCACCACCAGATGGAGCCCGATGTCTTCCGGCCCGTACCCCATGGCCTCGAAGCTGGCGTAGCTGAAGCCATCCTCCGGCGTCACATGGATGGTGGAGTGCGCTCCCCGCTCTAGCCCATTCATAGAATAGCCGCACGGATCGAACGCGAAATCTGATATCTCCGACCCGGGCAGGATATCGGCGATGCCCGACACATGAGTCATCTCCACCGCCGTCGGGAGCACAGCAGTCTGAAATTGCGAAGCGCATCCCTGTCCAGTTGAGTCATGCACATCTCCAGAGTATAAACGGGATCAGACTCTCTGGGACACGCTCCTCGTCCACCGAATAGTAGACATGCCAGTTGTGAGCATCATCCGGACTTCCTCCCATCACGAACGACTTCCCTCCATCCTTCCCGAGATGCCCGAAGTACTTCTCCAAGAACCTCACCTCCTCCGTGAAACTGCCGTGCGGAAACGGCTGCACGTGAGGGAAAATGAAGGAGCCACGAGTATACTTGCAGCTCAAGGCTCTCAGAAGCAGCCGCGCCGCGGAGTCCAACAAGACGGGAACGGCCCGCAGCAGCTGCGTCGTCCCGCACGTCTTGATCACGATCTTGCGCGGGTAGACGAACAAACTCGACTCCGACAGCACGTACGAGTCGAAGAACTCGTTACTCCGCTGAGAAACGATCGTGCACTCCGCGGCCTTCAGCATAGCATCAATCTCCACACGATCCATACCCCGCAGCCCCGGCCCCCGGAGATCCACCGACTCCGGGCCTGCAGCCGCACCGAATCCGACTTCCAACCTCTTCTCAAACCCCTCGAACCCCGGCAAGCACATCTTCTCACTCTCCGCCCGCGCTTCCTGCACAAACGGCACCCCCATCCCTCCCCCGTCCGACGCCAAAAGGATCAGCGAAACCTACACCCCCGCGTCCCTACCGATCCTCCTCCACCCACACCTCTTGCATGCAGCGATATCAGGATGGCTCGCGCCCGCAGTCGGAGTAGGCAGCGCTGCGGAACTTCTCAATTCCCCCTCGCGGCCGGATGTCTTCGATCAGGTAGCCCAGAACACTCTCGTGCTGGCACCGGTTAACCCTGCCACTCCGAAGCTTGCTTCCGTCCATCATAACATTCGCACCGGGAGATCTCCACCCCGCCGATCACAATTCTTGCTCGTCTCCTCCCTTCTCCCACTTGCCGGCTCCCGCCGCACCCGCCGCCGCCGCCACACCACAGCAACACTTCAATGTCACAACCTCGCACCAAACCCTCGCCCGGCGCGAGCGCAGCGAAAGCAGCAGCAGGAAGAGCACCAAACCCTTGCCGCGCAGCGCGGCAGCGATGACAGCCGCCCAAACAGACGAGAGAGCAAGGCAGCGGTGATGGCGCGGCGGCGGAGCGCGATGCGCAAGACAGAAGGCGCGGAAGAGAGCAAGGGCGCAGGAGAGACGCAAGGAGCGATAAAGGGAAAAAAGAGAAATGTGCAAGCGTGGAGTAAAGGGGAAGGGATTATATATGCGCGGCGGAGGCGGGTTTCCGGGTCCAGCCACCACACGCCACCGGGTGGGCCGGGGCCCTAGGCCCTTCCCTCGCCTTTACTCCCAAGCGCGATCCCCGCAAACGGGTGGGCGAGTTAAGTTAGGGCACGGCCGCACGCTGGAGCTCTTCCTGGAAGGTGAGTCGACTCGCCACTTGGCCGCCTCGCCATACGTTCTCCCCCACGTTCCAATTTTATCGAATCCCATTCCGGTTGTGGGCGACATGGCCCATGGCAGCCTTGCCTTCCTATTATCTCATGCCCTCCTTCAACCTTCCTTCCCTCTCTCCCTCCCACACCCGGCACGATACGATATAAAATTATCCCTCTTTGGTTGAAGTAGAAAATGTGTCAGTATGCAACATGAAATTGCGGAGTTTCAGTGGCAGCATGGTTAAGTGCATCCAACTTCTCCTGGGCCATCCATCAAGGTTATTATATAGGATATGGAGTACATCAATTATTTTTCTTTTTTGTGATTTGATTTAAGTACGCATATCTATAAAAAAAAAAATTTAAGTGTTATGATAGTACATGGCGGTTTTTAGGAGAGGACAAACCGAAACGAACATAAGACGCGCCATGTACTACCATAGCACTTTAAAGAAAAAGTTAGCACCTATAACACCATATGTACCGGACAGTAAGTGAGGATTTTAGGAGAGGACAAACTAAAACGAACATAAGACGCTTCCTCACTTGCTGTCTAGTACATATGGTGTTATATGTGCTAACTTGTTCTTTGCAGGAAGGTATTCTTAGGATATGTACTGTGTCATAGGAGTTGTAGTACTTTAAATGAGCTTTCACTCAAGTGCGCATTATTTGGCACCTATGTGTACATCCTTTCATTTCCTAGGATGAGGTGTCATAAGAGTTATAGTACTTTAAAGCTTTCACTTAAGTACGCGGTGTTGAAAGGCGATGATAAGAGCAATTTTCAAGACAGGGTTAGATGCTCAAAATGAAAGTGATGTTCCCTACATTGCCAGTCCATTTGTATACATCCTTTCATCTCTTGAGATAGGATGTCATAAGAGCTACACTACATAATTTGTTGCTCTTCTTCAAGTTTGCATATCTATTGCTCTTTCAAGGTCGTGATAGGACAAATGGGGACAACCAAAAGTGATGCTTCTTGGCTTTATATAGTATTTATGTGTACATCTTGTCATCGCCTAGGATGCCGTGCCAAGAAGTTGGATGTGATCTTCACTTCACTATTTTTGCACTCCATTTTCAGATTCTGTGTTCACTTCAGTGGCAGCTCTTAATTCAGGTCCTCCAAAAATGACAAATAAATGCTCATATTTCAGGTCCTTAGATAGCTTTTTGCACCTTGTGGGTCTTGTGTAAGAGAAACCATCGTGCCTTGCTGAACCCTAATATGAATGGAACATGTTGGTTTGTGATTCTTTGTTCACTTCACTGGCAGCTCTTAATTCAGGTCCTCCAAAAAATAAATGTTCATATTTCAGGTACTTAGATAGATTTTTGCACCCTGTGTGTCTTGCACAAGAGAAACCAACGTGCCTTATAGAACCCTTACAGCTTACAGGGATGGAACATGTTGGATAATATACTACAAAACGATGATAGAGCTTTGATACATATTGCCTCCAGGGTAGCGGTATATCTAAACATGCATCGGACTTGGATCTCATAAGTCCATGGGGTAGAGCTCTAAGGTTAGGTTCTTCAAGTGCAAAAGATTAAATAATCTCAATTTTAGGTCTTGGATCACAAGGAATTTATGTGTTTTTCAGTTTCGATACCAATTCAAGCCTATCTATATATGTATGAAGCTTACCATCATTTTTTATGGTTTACTTGCCTTCCCTATTTAGGTGATGCTTCATTATTCTTTCAAGCCTATCTATATATGTATGAAGCTTACCATCCTTGCCTTCCCTATTTAGGTGATGCTTCATTTTTCTTCATGGTTTACCGTTATATGTGTGTATGTTCTAGTAGGTATCTGGTTTTTGGACTATTTGGTTTTTCTTCTTCTTCTTCTTCTTATATTTATAAATTAAATAGAGTAAACTTGTGTATATATATACTTTATTGAGTACTTTTTATATTTAATTTATGGTTATCTTCTGTGGATAAGATAGGGTATGTTTTTCCTTGTCGACAAGTGGGTTCAGTTGCTGATAAACAAAGGTTTCCATCTTGCTAACCTCCTGATTCTTTGCTTGTCTTAGCCTTGGAGTTGCCTTCGTCGTCCTCGCGCGGCCTGTTGAAGCAAGCCAAGTGAAGGAAAGCTGAGGACGCTTTCTTCTTGCCTGTTGGTTTTCTTCCATCGCCTTCCTCGGCTTCGCGCTTTCTGCGGCTTTGTGGTTGCGTCAGCATTGCGACGCTTGCTTAGATGCTGGTTGGCTTCCTGCGAACCTAGGGTTTTGTGCTTGAGGCCCAACCGCAGCGGCTTTGGCTTCGGCCGCATCCTTGGAGAAGGGCACGAATCCTGCAGATTGTTATCGCTGGCGCTGGAGTTCGATCAGGTGGGATGTTATGATGGAAGGGAACAGGAAGTCGCGGGCTAAGTCGCAACCGGATCACCAACACGAGAGTGCCCTCGGATATCTGATTGAAGACATCCGTCCGCGGGGAGGAGTGGAGAAGTTCCACAGTTGTATCTACTCCGACTGCGGGCGGGAGCCTTCCTGACAGGAGGAAAGAGGTGACCTTCTTGCTTTCGGATCCACCTCGTAGGTCTTGATTGGCCACGCCAATTTGAGTACCCATGTTGGATCGCTAGCAGGCAGGTGTAGGGGCGGGGAGGAATTGCAGTGGAGGAAGTTAGTTTGGAAGCGGACGGGATTTGATCCGGAGGGAAAACGATTCGGGCAGGCTCGGGGAGAGGGAAATGTCGTTGCCAGGGTTTGAGGGATATGAGAAGAGGCTGGAGGTTGGATTTGCGGGGCCTTTTGCTGCCCAAGGAATGGGATTGCGCGCCATGGCCCGTGCAGAAATTGATGCCATGCTCAAGGCAGCTGAGTGCACAATTGTGTCTCAGCTGAGCAATGAGCATTTCGACTCCTACGTTCTTTCGGAGTCGAGTCTGTTTATCTACCCTCGCAGCATGGTGATCAAGACGTGCGGCACCACGCAGCTGCTGGAGGCTGTGCCCGTCTTGTTGGCTTCAGCTTCCCGGCTGCATCTCAGAGCTGTGAGCTGCAGGTATACTCGTGGTTCTTTTAATTTCCCTGCAGTGCAGCCCTATCCGCACAACAGCTTCAGGGAGGAGGTGAAGTTTTTAGACAGGTTTTTCGGCCATCTTGGCGGACAGGACGGCGGGGAGTGGGTGGTTATGGGCCAGGATGAAGATCGCCACAAGTGGCATGTTTACTACGCAGTGGAGGAGGGAGCATTGTGCAGGGAGACTGATCCTGTGTACACGGTGGAGATGTGTATGACTCAGCTCGACACCCTGTGTGCTTCACAGTTTCAGAAAAGTGTGCTCCCCTCGGCCTTGGAAATGACAAAAGTATCAGGGATTGCAGATATCTTACCTGGATCGGTAATCTGCGATTTCGCATTCGATCCCTGTGGCTATTCAATGAATGGGATGGAGAGAGCGGCATACTCCACCATCCATGTGACTCCGGAGGATGCCTTCAGTTATGCCAGCTTCGAGGCCAAGGGTTACAACGAAGAAGACATGACATTGCAAGCTCTCCTGGACAGAGCCGCCGCCGTGTTCAGGCCGGAAGTATTTTCTGTGGCGTTGTTTCTGACAGGAGATAACACTAGGGCGTCTACCTGGAACACCTGTGTCTATCCTCGAGGTTATTTTTGTGACAGAACATTCAGGAAAGAGTTATCAGGAGGAAGCGTGGTTGTCTATCACACTTTCAGGCGATCCAGCATTTGGAGCGGCTCCTCCATTGCCCCTCGGCCTTTACTCCCACAGCAGACTTCTGTGAACGTGGATGACGACACACCCAAGACTGTTCAGGGTCTGGACGACGATGGATCCGCCCATCTCTTCCTGCCCTTACCATCTTCAGAGCTCAACCCGTGGACACTTCCAGAGAAGATGGTGGTGTCTTTCTAGCGATGCAGTCACTGTAGGCCTCATGACGTAGCTTTAACGGTATACTCTACAGGAGGATGAGGAGAATATTTAGTTCGTGTCACGTTTTGCATTGTCCAACAGTTTGACGTATGCCACTTCCCATCAGCATCTCTGTTTGCTGTTACAGTGGAACTCGTGAGCTCTCTGCTCTATTATTGGGTCACTGTAATTCTATTCAATGCAGCTGCCTTGCCTTCCGTTGACCATGTTGTGTGCGATGTGCCAGACTTGTGTCATCCCAGAACTGTTGCAGCTGCTCTGGCCTTGATGTCAGATGCGTATCGGCATTTTCCCTCCACGTGATCATCAATTTTCGAAATCCGAGCAGCTGCAGACTGTGCCGCGCTGTGCTGCCCATGTCATCACACAGCCCACGCTTGTTCGTTGTGTTCTTTGTTTGTTTCTTCTGCCACTGGCCAGCCCAATCGCCGTACCAGGTTCACCAGGTTCTGCACATGACGGGAATCTGCTTGCAGACCGCGTTAAACTTGCTGTGTGGCGGCTGCCCCCGAGCCGCCGCAGAAACCCTGAAGATTCCAGCGCTCATCACTGTTTTCCTGCAGCAGCCGGAAGCCGGCGTCCCAGTTGTATGTGTGTGAACAGTTTGATTCCCCTGGTTGGCCACTTGATAGAGCTGATTAGGTGATGTCCCGAGCGACACGGATTCCTGGCTGGCCGACTCAGCGATGAGTCAGGGAGATGGAATCCGACTGTGCGAATAGGAAGCTTCTCCTGTACACAGCCGTCTGGAGGTCGTGGCTATGGCTTGCCTGCAATCTCCGTTACAACTCTCCCACTCCGGTCAACTTTTTCCTGGCAAGGATCGTTCGACATTCTGCACGTCTCACGACGGCATGGCGCGTTCATGCATGGGGCTGTGGACAATCGGGTTTGGCGGGGATGGGCTGACGGGGACGAAGTTTCGCGGGCCCCGGGATTTTTAGGGTTCTGCAGTGTCGCGGTTGCGGCCCAGCGCCTAAACCTCACCCGAAGTTTATTACGCTTTCACCTCATGATCAACTGTGATCTCAAGTACACGGCTTCCACTCACTACAGGGCTTTTGGAATTCTCTCTCACAATTAAGCATGCTCAGCTCCATGGCCTACAGCCTGCTGTGCAAAAGTTCTCGGCTTCTTCTGTGACGGACACTTCCAGGGCTTAGTTGAGGACTAGCTAGCAGTCCTCCTGTGCAAATATTTCTCCCAAAACGCCTTTTTCCTCTTGGTCGAGTTGTCTGCCCCTGGCTCTGGCACCAAGTGTGGCCGAACACTATACACATGACATTCACCTTGCTGGACAAGGCCTTGGAGTTTGCGCACCATTTGGCTTAGTAACCCACAAGTATGTTGCTCAATTTGAGGGTGGCTTGCTACTAGTTCCGCTACAGATGCGAGCAATGCTTTACAATCCGTTCCTTTCGAGCGCTCCTATGTGCTCTCAGCAAGGCGATGGCAACCTCACTCTAGTCTCTGTAATTGAGCTAGTCCCTTGGCTAGCACATGCTTTGTTACATACAGCCTGAACACCTACATGGGACACATCTCTACTGTGGGATTTCACTTGTAGAAGTTGTTGCACAAGGTATCTCGTAGGAGTAAGTTTGTGCAACATAAGTAAGACCTTCAGCTGGTGCTTGCATATCTGGCCTTGCAGAGACCAAGGGCAACTGCAAAACGCCCAAGGACTCCCTGCATTTTGCACTTCATACAACATGTTATGTGCTAAACTATAAACGTAAGCCGAGCTATCTATGTCTGTAGGCAAAGTAACATCAGTATCCACTATCTTCATAGCTTTCGACAGAGAGTGTTCCATGATGGATTCTACCTTAGAATTTCGTACCAACCCAGCTTTCTTACACTGCACTTGATACCAGAAATGAACTTCCACCTGATTCACAAGGGTGTGCAAGAACTAGTCCACACGATGCCCTCTCAGTGTCTTCTTTCGTAAGGCTAGCTCTATCCTTCAAGTGCCGATGATAGGCCTCTATACTAGAGTTGCAATCTTGGCTTGCATGAGGCACTGTGCGGACATGTTTTAACCATATATGCATGTTTGATCCCCACTGACCTTTGAAGTAGTTGATGAACGTGGGCTCCTGACTCTCATACGTTGCATAGAACGACTCAAGTTGTAATTGGCAATCCTCCCAGGTGTTGGAACTGGAGCTTGAGAAGTACATAATCTTCCCTAGTTGCTGCATTATGTCTCTCCTTGTTTGGGAGGACTTCACATTTTGTAGAAGGTGACGTAACCAACAACGCCTTACATGCCAAAGACAAAGGAAGACAAGACAGTCCTCACCAAAGACCCTGGTGATGGCATTGATCTCAGCCAAGCAGTCATTTACTAGAAAAGCATTTGGTAACCAAGAAGGATCAACCCCAACATTTTTTGCTTTATTGCCGACAACCAAGCCGAGATGCCATCTGCAGTCGCATCCTTTGTTAATATCCATGCCACTGGTATGCCATTGAAATGGTCATCGAACACAAGAATACTGAACAGTTGAAACTGCATGCAACACGGTTTTCAAAGACTCAATATTATTGCATGCCTATCTGATAAAATACATATAGTTTAGGGCACTATTCACTAGGGCACCTTTACTTATGCTTTAATTTATCTCTAGGGCATTAAGTAGTTACTTAGTTAGTTGTCCTAGGATGTTAGTTGTTATATTAGTTACAACCAACTGACGGTTATAACAACTTATGGTTATGTTCCGCTCAACCAGATGTTATCCACTAACCACCTTGCCTATAAATAGGCTTTGTACTTTCTATTATATACATTATAATACAAGCATCTTTTATGCTAGAGCTTAGCATGATTTTCATCACTATCATACATGAGGACATGAAGCACACTGAGCAAAGATGAACATGCCAAGTACTTACGTGCCACTTGTTTGTCCCGAAGCTCGCATCTATAGCAATGATTGAATTGTGACCCCACTTGAGCATCATAGTTCGCATGAACTCGGTTTGGACTCCAAGCACAAAGTCAGTTGAGGAGGTTTGTTGGCCAGGTGAGGGATAGAAAACAAGGTCTTCGTTCATATCAATCCAAAGCCGCACACTATCCTGGTCATTCTCATGGAGCTCATAAACCCTAGATTTTACTTCCTTTTCAATATTATGGATGTCCTTTGGTGTTAGAAAATCATCTCGAGATGCAAGTTTTCAAACCCCGAGACATGTTGATGGGTGCACAATGGTGAGAAGCCCGTTTGAAGTAGATGTGAAGAATAGACACTCGCGCTGTACAAGAATGCCCGGCAGGACATACTGGAAGTGTATTAGACGAAAACACAATGTTACAAGATGCCAAAAGCCTTGCCAATGAGTACAGGATACATGATTGAAGTGAGGAGCAACCAATAAAGCTTAACAATCCCTCGCGCTCACGAGGAAGCCCTGTTGCTCCGTGAAATTGAGAGCTAGTGCACATGGAATTCCAAAAGCCCTGCAGTGAGTAGAAGCCGTGCACTTGAGATCAGGGTTACTGAAGAGCCTTGAGAACCATAACGCTCATAAGGAAGACCTGCTGCAGAATGCCTTGAGCCTTGGCATGGAAGGAAAGCTCATGCTTGAGTTCACGATCGACCAAAAGCCTGAAGAGCAAAAGGCCGTTCAAACTCCATAGCCCGCGAATGCACTTCGTCGCGGAAGTGCAGCTTGGACGAATACGAAAATATACATATAAATACATACAGATCTGTAGATACGTATGTACACAAGAATGTAGGGGACCAATTTGGGTGCGAATCGGGCAAACAAACGGCGAGGTATTGAAAACTAGCCGGTGGAGTGGAGACGGTGGCCGGGCGCGTAACGACGAATCTCGCACGCCCCTCGAGAACCAGGTGATAAACTTCGGGTGAGGTCTAGGTGTCGGGCGGTTGCGGAGCAGGTTCGGCGGGTTGTTTTGATTTTGGCGAGTTGCCCTCTTGGGCTACTGGGGGCTCGCTATACATAGTGCACACTCTGTATGTTCGGTAAAGGTCGGAATTTTCTATCTCAAATTTTTGATATCTTCTTGGCCCTAAATCTTCCAAGTCCTTTTGTCGTCTGCACCTGTTCTCTATTCAGACTTTATCCACCATCTGTCCTTTTCAGTAAGTTTTTTCCATCAAATTTTAAGCAGTTGTGGTTATCGTTCTTGGTTATCCCTCAGCACTTTCGAGGTACGCTAATTGTTGTGGGGAGAGCACTAATTGTTCTATGCTCTCCCGAATGGGACGGTCCACACCTTTTAGGACCCTCAAGGACACTCCCTGTTTGGTCTGTGCCCAGCTTTACCACGAAATTGAAAGGGTAAAAACCCACATTGGGTATATGCATAAGGACTTCAACCAAACTACTTGGGCAGCTGTGGCGCGACTTTTGCTGATGGCCAGCCGGGCGCGCACAATCCCGTGTCGTTGTAGGAAGAAGTCCGTTCCCAAGGGAATGATAGGCTCCGGCTTCGTGTGATTCCTACCCCTAGCGCTCACCCTCAACACACATACTCCTAACTACTCACAACGCTCACCGACAGCCGATGGCTAAACGCTTAAGGACCTGCTCGTCTCAGTATCGCTCATCATCCTTCCCTCACACCCATCCTTTCCTCTCTCCCTCACGCTACACTCCTCGCCTTAGAAAAGACGCTGGTTACGCCGACCTCCGTCTGCCGCCTCTCCGTCCGGCTCTACACGCCTCCCGAGTCCTCCTCCGGCCACAGCCCAAATTGTCGGTCGTCGCGCTGGACGAGCACGGTCACCACCACCCTTCCCCGCACACACCACAACGCTAAGTCCGCCACCGGACCTTGATCAATCTCCCGAGCTGCCGTGGCTCGCCTGACTCAGACTCACGTTAGCAAGAAGACACACAAAGGTCTCGCAAGAACGCTGATCAACACCAAGAGAAAGATGATTTACTAGAGCAAATTTCTCTCTTATATCGCGCGCCAAGCGGCGCCTTTATTACACCCCTATTCTCGAAATGATAGCCTCGGTATACCCTAATCGGCCACCTATCCTATCCCCTATCTCCTTCACGACTGGAAGGTCCCGGCCCCGCCGAATGGGTGGTCCAACTTCGTCCCCGACAGCTTGTGCACCCAATCGGATGATCCGTGAGGCGGGCCCTCCTCTCCCGAATCCTGCCGTAGTTACCGCGGCGGTTCGACAACCGCCACACCACGACGCCATCCTCCCCTCGCCTCCCTCGGGTCCTTCACGGCCACCACCATCTCCCTAGCGAAGTCGAAGGCTCTCCCATCGCTGCAGCCCGGCCCTCGAGGTCTGCCTCGACTCCCGAACTTCGGAGTCCGGCTTATTTCCCGAGTCCACCGGCCAGGTCCGACCTTGTCTCGGGTCCGACTGTGGTCCGGATGACACGGGTCCGGACTGTGGTCCGGACTTACACGGGTCCGGACTGTGGTCCGGCCTCCGGGTCCGGACTGTGGTCCGCCTCCCTCGGGTCCGGACAAAGTCCGACTCACGCCCACCCGCCTCCTCACGGACTCCTCCGTGGCTCCCTCAAGTCCTCCCTGCTCCCGATCGCCTGTGACTCTTCCCTCCTTCCATGGTGAGGTCTAGGTGTAGGCGGTTGCGGGCAGTTCGGCTGAGTTGTTTTGATTTTAGCGGTTCACGGCCTCTTGGGGCTCTGAGGCTCGCTCGCTATACATAGTGCACACTGTATGTTCGGTAAAATTGAATTTTCTATCTCAAATTTTTGATATCTTCTTGGCCCTAAATCTTCCAAGTCCTTTTGCCTGCACTGCTTCTCTATTACTTTATCCACCATCTCCTTTGATGTTTTTTCCATCAAATTTTAAGCGATTGTGGTTATATCGTTCTTGGTTATCCCTCGGCGCACTTTGATCGCTAATTGTTGTGGGAGAGCACTAATTGTTCTATGCTCTCCGAATGGGACGGTCCACACCTTTTAGGACCCTCAAGGACACTCCTGTTTAGTGCATGCCCAGCTTTACGAAATTGAAAGGGTAAAACCCACATTGGTATATGCATAAGGACTTCAACCAAACTACTTAGGCGTGTGGCGCGACTTTTAGCGATGTGGCCGGCTAGATCGCGTGTCGTTGTAGGAAGAAGTCCGTTCCCAAGGGAATGATAGGCTCCGTTTACGCGTTTGGTGATTCCTACCGTCCTTAGCGCTCGTTCTCAACACACATACTCCTAACTACTCTCACAGCGTTCTCTGAGGCCGGTATGGCCAAGCGTTTAAGGACCGTTCGCGTCCGTATCGTTCACATCATCCTCACATCCATCCTTTCCTCTCTCCCTCACGCTACACTCTTGGTCTTAGAAAAAGGCGCGGGTTACCTGATCCGGACCTCCTCGTCGTTCGCGGGGCCTCTCCGTCCGGCTCTACACGCCTCCCGAGTTCCTCCGGCTCACCCGTTCAGTCCGTTCGTGGGGTCGGCGGCTCCGGACGACCGATCACCGGTCACCCTTCCCCGCACACACCACAACGCTGCTAAGTCCGCCACCGGACCTTGATCAATCTCCCGGAGTCGTGCACCTTTCGGTGACTCGGGACTCACGTTAGCAAGAAGACTCACAAAGGTGCAGCAGCGGCATCAACACCAAGAGAAGATGCTTTACTAAACTCGGCCCTCTTATCTGCGCCCAAGGTGCGTCTTTATTACACCCCTATTACGGGCGTGCTTATTTCGGTATACCCTAATCGGCCACCTACCATCCTATTCTCCCCTATCTCCTTCGCCCATTGTGGTGGGAAGGTCACAGGCCCTCGGATGGGTGGTCCAACTCTTCCCGACAGCTTGTGGCGCAATCGGATGATCCGTGAGGCGGGCCCTCCTCTCTCCCGGAATCTGTCGGGTTGGGCTCGGCGGCGGCAACGCCCAACCTCGATAGTCGCCGATTTTCCTCCGCCTCCGCCGGCCTCCCCACAGGTCCCTTGGTGGGGCCACCATCGGCTCCCCTAAGCGTAAGTCGAAGGGGCTCCTCCTCCGCCTCCGCCTCCCTCGGGTCCGGACTGTGGTCCGGACAAAGTCCGGACTGTGGTCCGGACTGTGGTCCGGACTGTGGTCCGGACTGTGGTCCGGACTGTGGTCCGGACCTCGTGGTCCGGACAAAGTCCGGACTGTGGTCCGGACTGTGGTCCGGACTGTGGTCCGGACTGTGGTCCGGACTTGGTCCGCCTCCCTCGGGTCCGGACAAAGTCCGACTCACGCCCACCAGGTTTCCTCCTCACGGACTCCTCCGTGGCTCTCCCTCAAGTCCTCCACTGCTCCCGATCGCAGTGACTCCCCGTTGGCCCCTCCTTCCATGGTGAGGTGCGGGTGCTTACCTCGATCGCATCCGCCTCCCTCGTTCTGCTCCTCCTTTTCCGCCTCCTCTCCGCCTCCGCTCCGTCATCTCAAGCAGGGGCCACTAGGGTCCTGTCTTTGTCCCCGTGGCCTTCATCTCCTTGGCCCGGCCTCCGGGTCCGTCCGTTTGCGGCGGCGTCGAGAGGCTTCACGCCGGGGGCTCGGCGTGGTAATAGGCAAAGTCCGAATCGACTTGTTGAATTGCTCTTCCACGTGTGCGGGCACCGATACTCCCTCCGCCATAAGTGTTCCGGAGCCGGGCGGCCGCTTGTTGGGCCACCTCCCGCCAGATTTGATACCCGGAGTCAGACACGCGAGGCTACAGGGCGGCCCCCACCTCCTCACGGACTCCTCCGCCTCCGCCTCCGCTGCTTCTCCATTGCCACCATCCCGCCATAGCGCAGCTGCTCCTTCCGCCTTTCTCACCGGACCAGCAGCCTTCTTTCGCCCGCGCCTCCGCTCATTCTCGCCTTTAGCCCGCCACCTCTCCGCCTCCGCCGCCTCCGCCTCCGCCTCCGCCTCCGCCTCCGCCGCCTCCGCCTCCGCCTCCTCCTCCGGCCACAGCCCAAATTGTCGGTCGTCGCGCTGGACGAGCACGGTCACCACCACCCTTCCCGCACACACCACAACGCTAAGTCCGCCACCGGACCTTTGATCAATCTCCCGAGCTGCCGTGGCTCGCCTGACTCAGACTCACGTTAGCAAGAAGACACACAAAGGTCTCGCAAGAACGCTGATCAACACCAAGAGAAAGATGATTTACTAGAGCAAATTTCTCTCTTATATCGCGCGCCAAGCGGCGCCTTTATTACACCCCTATTCTCGAAATGATAGCCTCGGTATACCCTAATCGGCCACCTATCCTATCCCCTATCTCCTTCACGACTGGAAGGTCCTGGCCCCGCCGAATGGGTGGTCCAACTTCGTCCCCGACAGCTTGTGCACCCAATCGGATGATCCGTGAGGCGGGCCCTCCTCTCCCGAATCCTGCCGTAGTTACCGCGGCGGTTCGACAACCGCCACACCACGACATCCTCCCCCTCGCCTCCCTCGGGTCCTTCACGGCCACCACCATCTCCCTAGCGAAGTCGAAGGCTCTCCCATCGCTGCAGCCCGGCCCTCGAGGTCTGCCTCGACTCCCGAACTTCGGAGTCCGGCTTATTTCCCGAGTCCACCGGCCAGGTCCGACCTTGTCTCGGGTCCGACCTGGTCCGGATGACACGGGTCCTGACTCGTGGTCCGGACTTACACGGGTCCCACTGTGGTCCGGACTTACCGAGGTCCGACTTGGTCCGCCTCCCTCGGGTCCGGACAAAGTCCGACTCACGCCCACCCGCCTCCTCACGGACTCCTCCGTGGCTCCCTCAAGTCCTCCCTGCTCCCGATCGCCTGTGACTCTTCCCTCCTTCCATGGTGAGGTGCGGGTGCTTACCCGCATCCGCCTCGCTCGCCTCCGCCGCCTCCCTCCGCCGCCTCCGCTATCTTCCAAACAGGCCACTAGGGTCCCCGTGGCCCCCCGTGGCCTTCATCTCCTTCTCGAGCCTTCCGTGGGTCCGTCTGCTTGCGCCGCCGAGAGGCTTTCATCGCCTTCAGAGCTCCGTGGTAATAGGCAAAGTCCGAATCGACTTGTTGAATTGCCTCTTCCACGGTGCCCGAGCACCCGATACTCCCTCCGCCATAAGTGTTCCGGAGCCGGGCGTGTCGCCCTTGTTGGGCCACCTCCCGCCAGATTTGATCGGAGCCGGGTCAGACACGCGAGGCTACAAGGGCCCTGTCACCTCCTCACCGCCACTGTTGCTCCACCCGCCCAGCCTCCGCTGCTTCCTCTCCATCGCCATTCCATAGCGCAGCTGCTCCTTCCGCCTTTCTCACCGGACCAGCAGCCTTTTTCTGCCCAAAGGCTCGCCTCCGCTCATTCTGCCTTAGCCCTCCCTCTCCAAAGCTGTACCTCCGTCCGACCCGACTTCCTCCAGCCTCCTTCGTAGCTGCAACGCCCAACCTCGATAGTCGCCGATTTTCCTCCGCCTCGACGGAGCCGAGGCACTCTATTTCGCGGCTCAAGGTCGTGGATTCTCTCGCTGAGAATCACCGCCTCCGACGATCTTGGAGTTGTAGCTCCAGGTGTCCTTGCTGCCCTCCATCTCGCCTTTCCTCGCACTGCATTCTGAGATCTCCTATCTCCCGAGTGCCGGCCTCCATCTCCTCCTTCCGCTGGCCCTTGCCTCGCCATAGCCGCGGCCTTCGAGTTAGCCTCCTGCTCATACCGACTCTCCACCGGCCCGATCACGCCTCAGTGATCCCGGCCGCTTGCCGCGGCTCACCTTCGCCGCTTTTACTGGCTCCACTTGGCGCTTAGCCGGCCAGTCCCGAGCTCTCTCGCTTGTGCCCGCCTCTCCGCCTCCCGCCTTCCCTCTTCGCCCGCAAGGTCCTCCGCCCGCTGGGCCTCTCGAGCTTGTTTCACTCAGACAAGAAGAACCTTGGCCCGGCCTCCAACCGCCTGGCCTCGGCTCCGCCACACCCCTCCTCGATCCGAGCGAGGGACTCCGCCTTTTCCTTTGCCTCGGCCGCCTCACTTGCTCTTGAGTTCCACCATCCTCCTCCGTGGCCTCCACTTCCGGGTCTTCTCACTGCACTCACGAGACCCCAAAGCATTCCGTCCATGACGGCTGACTCAGTTTCTTCCACGGCCACCGGTGAGGCCCCACAAAGTCCGTAGTGGGAGCCGCATTTCTATCCGCTAAGGACCTCCATACCGCAGCCGAGTAAGTCCGGACTGGGTTCTCCTGGACCTAATCAGACCTCAGTCCCGAGTGGTGAGGTCCGAGTCTCACCCTCTTTGGCCGCCAGGAAGTAATCACGTGAAGGCGCCTGTCCGTAATCGCTGTGGGTCCGCATGGCTTACTCGACCCTACGCCCGCTTACTCCTTTACGCCGCAGCGCGGGCGTGCCGCTATAACGGCTCGCAAGGTTACGGCCCGACCATCGATGCCCGACCTCCACTCGGGCCGCCCACGTGGCGCGCCCGTCTCCTCACGCCCGCCTCCTAGGTTACTTTCCGGCTTATCCTGCTTTGACTGGAGTGGGTTCCGGACTTATCCGTAGTAGTCCGAGCTTGCCATAGTGGTACCGGGTCCGTTGTTCACTCCGAGTCCGGAGTATACTCCGAGCCTCGTCCAAGCGCTACCCCAATTTATTCCTCCTTTTCCGCCTTATTTATCCTTCAATCCTAAAAAACAAACCCTACTTATTTCTTAACTCCCTGTGGAAGTGCATAGCCCACATACTCCCTTTCATCACATGCCTCGCCAACACTAAGCATGATTCTTCACCCGCCACCCGTTCACCCGAGTGGGCACAGCTCTCCATCTAGTCAGGGACGGACCCGTTGTCATATACTTGCACCACTTGGTACGGACCCATCCATCTCGTGAAGTTTGCGGAAAATGCATGTAACGACTATCATAAAGGAGGGCCGTCCCTTCCTTTACATACTCGATTCGATCGGGCGATCGTGCCAAATCTTCACTGGTTTTGCACCAACCGCATCTTCACCGAGCTTCTTCCCCGTCCTGTGCAACAAACCCCAAGAGTCGCCGAGCTGGCTTTCCTCCGCCTCCCTTCCATCATTACTCGAAAAGTGGGCACTTCAAACTCCACCGGCATTACGGAGAGTGTCCGTAGGTCAAGAAGTAGGTCCGTTGTGTGGTCACCTTCTCTGTCAACGCCCACGTGGATGGCGCTTGGTATCCGTCATGGGCGTAGTTCACGTGAGTTTATTCGAATCCTGCAGATGAGCCCATTTGTCTTCTCTCACCCATTGGCCTTAGGATTGTAGGGTGCCGTCTTGCGATGATTGATGCCGAAATACTCCATGGCGGCCACCACATCATTAAGGAAATGGGTTCCCCTATCACTTACCAACCGCACGACATCCGCGGGTTATGATGTTCTCGAATTTCCGATTTGCGGAGTCCGTTGTCGCCGCCACCGCCTCTACCCACCGGGTGAGTCCTGCCACCGTGATGTCCTTTGTGTGTCTTGTCGAGGTGTATAGGTCCAACAAAGTCAATACCCCACTTTTCGAAAGGTGCTGCCAATATTACTAGCGGCCACCGTGTCGGGTTGGCTTTCCGATCCACGACAAGCATCACACTTCTTCACAAACCGGTGGGTGTCCCCATACATTGTTGGCCACCGGTATCCGCTTCAAAATCTTTTGGTGGTGACTGTCGCGTAGTGTCCTCCCCAATCCTTCGTGCATTCCCCGACGACGCGCTCTCGCGGTTGTAAGTACCTTCGTTCTACTCCGTCCGGCCCTAATTTGAACACACACCGTTGTACATTCTCAAGGGTCGAGCATAGTGCACGAATGCCTCCTCCGTCCACGAGTCGATTGGAAGCTCCATTCCCGAGGTACCGCTATTTCTTCGAGGTCGGACGGCCGCCGGACCCTCCCTTCTCCGCTCGCTAAGGCTCGTAGCTTGGGGTTCTCGGTGGGCTCCTCCGGTTGTACTTTTAGCGCAACCAATGTCTCATCCGGAACGCATCTTCCGATCTCTCAACACCTGTTTTCAATCGTGAAATCGATTTTGGTGCGCCTCCCTTGTCTTGTTTCCACTTGAACGTGAACTCGCAGGCAACAATATCCACCTTGCTATCCGTCCGGACAGTCCGCCTTTATTCACCGATGCGCAAAAGTGGTCTACATAGAACACAAACTCACCGGGTAGTGTAGTGTCGAATTTCTTGACAAGATATACCATACCTGCTTCGGTCAGTTGTGTATTTTCGTTCCGCGGGTGAGTGTCGTCCGGTAGTATACGGGATAATCCCCGCTTGTCGTCCTTCCGCTCAAGACTACTCCGATAGCAAAAGCGGACACATCTACATACACATGAAATTTCTGCTCGATCCGGTCCTCTTAGAACCGCGCTTACCAAGGTGTTCAGAATAAGGCCTCCTCTCGCTCGTGACGGTCCAAACCTCCTCCTTCCGCAGAGTTCGCCAACTTAGCCCCTCTTCGCAAAGTCCTTAATAAACCGCGGTAGTATCCCACCATTCCTGTGAAACCTCTCGGCTCCTTTAGGTTCGTCGGCCGGAGAGACTGGATGACCGGACCTTGTCTGGTCCACCTCGATTCCCCGACACGATGTCGAAGATTCCCTCCGTCATTCCAAAGTAGCATTTCTCGGTGTAGGCTCAATTGAGTCTCCGCGCTCAAGCACCTTCTTAGATGCCCAAGGTGTTTGTCCTGCTCCCCATGCACACAAAAATCATCCAGAATATCTCCATGAAGTCCCTCGTGAAGTCACCAAGACGTTGGTCACCATACGCATGAACGACCGGGCGCTCCGGTCATCCCAAAGGCACTTCTCTTGTAGGCAAACGCACTACTCCGTAGTGAAGGTCGTCTTGTCCCAAATCCGACTCCCTTAGGTGCAATTGGTATCCAGTAGCCATCCGGAAGGAGTAAGTAGTCCGTCCACCACCTTGTCCAAAATGTCGTCACGAATGGCATCGGAAGTGGTCCTTCTCCTGCGGCGTTGAGCTTCCTCCAATCTTGGCATACCCGAATTTGTCCGGCTGTTTCTTGGGAACCACCACAATCGGCGCGACCCACTCGCTGACGATGGGGAAAATGATGTCTCCTGTGTACTTATCAAGGACCTCCTTCACCTTGATCGAATACTTGGGGTTGAGCTTGTATTGTCGGATTGACCGCACCGCTCCGGCTTCAAATCGATCTTATGCTCTCCCACTTCTAATGCCCTTCATGTCCGTGACCTTGAAGGCGAACACCGCAAAACTCCCCAAGAATGCTTTAGTCCTTCAGTCCGAGGCATGCCTTTCTTAAACTGAATTTGCTGGCCGGACCTCCACTTCTTCCACGTCGTCCGGGTTCACCGTCTCTCTGCCGCCTCGCTGCGCCCAAACCCTCGTCCTCCTCGGGATCGTCCTCTCGCATCCCCATTCTCGAAGAGCTCGGAGGTGAATCGTGTTACTCCTTCGATGTCCGCTTTTCCTTGGTCCGACTCTTGCCTCCCTCTTGGTCCGACCTCCTCTTCACTTCCTTCCTCCACCGTTGTGGCGACTCGAAAACAATCAACCACTTCCGCGCCAAAGGCATCCAGAGTCCATCTCCTGGACCCGGACGGGATCTTGGCGAAAGTACGCCTCCTCGGAACTATCTTGTCGCCGGTGGAGTCCTCCACGAGGTATACCCCGGTAGTGCTCACTTTCCCACAATAGGTGTCCTTGCTGTGTGATAGCAACCTCCCTTCTCGCACCTTAGGGTCCCCCACCGGCTTGAAGTGAATCTCCTTCCTTCCAAAGTGTAGCTGTCTGGCCAAACCATGGCCCAAAGAACACCTCATACCCTAATGGTCCGGCCGGTTTGATCACAACAAAATCCGTAGGTGCGCGCTATGGTGGCCAAGACTCGGTTAACTCCCACGGATCTCTTCTTGACATGTCCGCCATTCTCGAGTCTTCGTTGAGGGTTCAAGGATGTGAAGCCCAATTTCGTGCCGTGGCTTGTGATGAGGTTGACTCCGGACCCGTGTCCAACGTGATGATACATCCTTGATGTACAGATGACACCACCCACCTGCTACCCTTCACGGCTTTGGTGCTCGCCGAGGCTGGGTTTCCCTAACGGCCCGACGGACCTCTTGTCGATTGGGTTATCCTCGAGCCGAAAGGACACAAGCCGATTCATCATCGTCCCACATTGGGGCGAGGCTTCTACCCCAATCGAGGATCCCGTCCTCATCCTCTCCCGGTCACTTCGTGTTCGGTATTCTCCGGATGCTTGCGCATTTCCTCCTGCAACATCTCACACCTCCGGACTACGTCCGTGGAAATCAAACGCCGCGGAGGCACCGCCCTTCTCCCCGTCTCCTGCCGGAGAACTTCCTTCGGTAATCCCTCCCAGAGCTGCCCGTCCCTCCTTCATCGGTCGGATCCTCTGGTATTTCCGTTGATTGCCTTCCTCGGCCCGTGACGCTCTCCGCCTTGTTCTTCTCGGCGCCTTTCTGCCGCTCCTTCCTTCGGCCACGAGTAGACACCTCCAAGATTTCCACGCCCGACTCCTTCCTTCGACCCCCACCGCAACCTTCTTGTTCTTTTCCATCTCGCACTGGAATCTCTTCCCACTCCAATCGAGCATCTTCGACTTGCCGCAATGCAGTCTTAGGAGGTGGCGTTGGTGGTCGGGGTTCTCCGCTTGGTGGCATATCGCACCGCCCTTGCGCGGGGTTGGGACATAGCGTCATATATGCCCACCGCTTGCGCCACCACACTCAAGTCCCCATTACCCCGCTGGGTACGACACGCGTTGGAGTAATGGCGGATTCCGCAGTTCCAGCACCACGGCCGCACGGAGGATACGGGGCTCCCATGCGGTCTCGCATCGGTGGGGCTCGTTGACGGACCTCCGGTGACGGATACATGGTTTTGGGATATCGCGCCCGAGGGGGCTTCTGCACTGATAGGCCTCTTCCCATTGCTCTCGCCTCCTCCTCGTATTCGTAGTCCACTTGATGCACCGGCCTTGAGGCGATTGAATGGCCGTGTGGCCGGCACACGACACCGAGATGCGTCGCACCGTAGTCGGTGTTTTCCGCCTCGGTCCTTAACTGGTTTATCGCGGTCCTCTACTCTCTTTATCACTTTTCCGTGTCCTCACTGCCACCTCCTTTGAGGGAGTCGGGTCCGGAGCTTCTCGGACCGGCTGTCACCACCTCCTTCTTACCGCTTCTTTAGCCGGGCTTGCTCTTCTTCTTGGGGATACTCTTCCTCGCTAGAGACCTCCGTCTTCTTCTTGGACGACTCCTCCTCCAAGACACCTCCGATTGGTCTTCCTCCTCCTCTCAAGACTCTTCCTCCTCGAGTCCGAACCCCGCTTTCTTCTTCTTCTTCTTGCCTCCTTGAGCGGATTTCTTTATCCTCGATGTAGCGATTCCTCGTAGTTTTACCGCCTTGCCCACGCCCTTCCTGCCAGCGGACGGCCGCCATGGGTTTGGCTAGACCGGCCGCGAACCACCGTACCGCTTGCATCGTGGTATGGGTTGGATGCCGATCCCTCAGGGCATAGAACCGCTCGATGTACGAGCCCAGCTTCTCCTTCTTCCCTCGCTTGATTTTCCAACTTTGATAATACATACCCCTCCTGGTCGATCCCTCGAAACCGTTCTAAGAAGGCATTTTTCAAAGCTTCAAACGAGGCGGGTGGGGCATTCTCCTGGTCGGTACTTTCTCCGATACCATTGAGCGCCCTGAGAACCCCTTGGAAAGCTGGATGATGGGCCGCCTCCTCTCCGTTGAAGTTGGCTTTGGACATGAAGTCCTCCACAAAGGTCTCGCATCCCGCTCCTTCTTCCCTCCGAATATGGAGTACGCTTGTTTGGTCGGTAGGGGCCATCCGCCATCGGGTTAGGCGCCGCCCCTACCTTCTTCCGTACGCCTTGTACCGTACTCGTCTTGGTCCGACACCACCACGTTCTCCTCCTCCGATCGACGGTTTCTCTCGTTGGGTTTGACGCCTCCCTCTCCACGGCTCGGAGCACGCGAGGTGACCACGTCCGATCCTCCCGACGGTTCACTCTTGACCGCCGCCGACCGCCACGCATTCACTTACCTTCTCTTCCTAAGGACGCACTTTGCACCACGACGATTTCATTCCAACGGCGCCAAAAATGTGGCGGACTTTGCCGATGGCCACCGCCGCACAATCCCGTGTCGTTGTAGGAAGAAGTCCGTTCCCAAGGGAATGATAGGCCCGCCACTGCGTTCGTGATTCTACCGCCCTTAGCGCCTGCTCGCCTCAACACACACATACTCCTAACTACTCACAACGTTCACCGTGAGGCCGGTATGGCCAAACGTTAGGACCCGTCGCGTCCGTTGCTCACATACATCCTCACATCCATCCTTTCCTCTCTCCCTCACGCTACACTCTTCGCCTCTTAGAAAAGACGCGGTTACCGACCTCCTCGTTCCGCGCCTCTCCGGCGCCTCCCTGAGTTCCTCGGCCACTCACGTTCCGTGCCGGACGGCCCGGCTCACGAGCACGGGTCACCGGTCACCCTTCCCCGCACACACCACAACGCTAAGTCCGTCACGGGACCTTGATCAATCTCCCGAGCCGTGGCTCGCCGGTGACTCAGGACTCACGTTAGCAAGAAGACTCACAAAGGTCTGCAAGAACGCGGCATCAACACCAAGAGAAAGATGCTTTACTAGAGCAGCCTCAGCCCCTCTTATACTGCGCCCAAGGCGGCGTCTTTATTACACCCCCCTATTCTGAGCTGATAGCCAGCTCGGTATACCCTAATCGGCCGCCTACCATCCTATTTTCCCCCCCTATCTCCTTCGCCGACTGTGGGGCTGGGAAGGTCCTGGGCCCCGCCTCGGAATGGGTGGTCCAATCCCCCGTCCTGACAGTTGTGGTGCACCCAATCGGATGATCCGTGAGGCGGGGCCCCTCCTCTCCCGGAATCCTGTCAGGTTGGGCTACCGGCGGCGGTCTGACAACCGCCGTTACCACGACGTCATCCTCCCCTGGCCTCCCCCTGGGTCCTTCGCCGGTGGGGCCACCAGCTATCTGCTCCCCTAGCGTAAGTCGAAGGGGGCTCCTCACTGCCCGGCCCTCGAGGTCTGCCTCGACTCGAACTTGTGAGTCCGGCTTATTTCGGTCCGCCGGCTAGGTCCGACTGCCTGGGTCCGGACCTCGGTCCGGATCGGGGTCCGGACTTGTGGTCCGGACGACACGGGGTCCGGACTTGTGGTCCGGACTTACACCGGGTCCGGACTTGGTCCGGCCTCCGGGTCCGGACAAAGTCCGACTCACGCCCACCCGGTTTCCTCCCTCACGGACTCCGTGGCTCTCCCTCAAGTCCTCCGCTGCTCCCGATCGCCCGGGTGACTCCTTCGGCCCCCTCCTTCCATGGTGAGGTGCGGGTGCTTACCTGATCCGCCGCCTCCTCGCCTCCTCCGGTTGCTCCTCCGCCGCTCCGTCATCTCCAAACAGGCCACTAGGGTCCTGTCGCCCCGTGGCCTTCATCTCCTTCCGAGCCTTGGGTCCGTCTGTTGCGCCGGGCCGAGAGGCTTCTACGCCAGGAGCTGGGCGTGGTAATAGGCAAAGTCAATCGACTTGTTGAATTGCCTCTTCCACGTGCCCGAGCACCCGATACTCCTCCGCCATAAGTGTTCCGGAGCCGGGCGTCTTGTTGGGCCACCTCTCGCCAGATTTGGTTGGAGCCGGCTGTATCACGCGAGGCTACAAGGCGGCCTCCACCCGCACCGCCGTTGCTCCACCCGCTCAGCTCCGTCGTTTCTCCATTGCCACCTTACCGCCATAGCGCAGCTGTTCCCTTCCGCCTTTCTCACCGGACCAGCAGCTTCTTCGCCTGTGCTCGGCCTCCGCTCATTCTCGGCCTTTAGCTCCGCCACTCCTCTCCAGGCCGATACCTCCGTCCGACTTCCTCCAGCTCCTCAGCCCGGCAACGCCCAACTCCTTGGATAGTCGCCGATTTTCCTCCGTCTTGAGAGCGGAGGCACTATTTCGTGCTCGAAGTCGTGGATTCTCTCGTTGAGAATCACCGCCGCCCGACGCATCTTGGAGTTGTAGCTCCAGGTCCTTGCTGCCCTCCATCCGCCGCCTCCTCTACTGCACTGCTCGGAGATCCCTATCTCCCGAGGCCGCCTCCATCTCTCCTTGGTGGCCCTTGCTCGCTCCATAGCCGCCTGCGGCTTCGAGTTAGCCACCACCGACTCTCCACCGCCCGATCACCCGTAGTGATCCCGGTCGCTGCGCTTCCGACTCGCCGCTTTACCTGGCCGCCCACTTGGCGCCGCTAGCCGGCCGCCTCGTCCCGAGCTCTCTGCTTCGGCCTCTTCCGCCTCTGCCTTCCCCTTCGCCGCAAGGTCCTCCGCCTTGGGCCTCTGAGCTTGTTTCCTGCGACATGAAGAACCTTGGCCCGGCCTCACAAGCCTCTCGCCACCCGGCTTCCCTTCCTCGATCCGAGGACTCCGCCTTTTCCTTTGCCCCTGGCCTTCACTTGCTCTTGAGTTCCACCATCCTCCTCCGGTGGCCTCCACTTCGGGTCTTCTCCTGCACTGAGACCCCAAAGCATTCCGTCCATGACGAGCTGTGACTCGCCGTGTTTCTTCCACGGCCTCCGGTGAGGCCCCCACAAAGTCCGAGAGTGAGCCGCATTTCGTCCGCCAAGGACCTCCATACCGCAGCCCCGAGTAAGTCCGACTGGGTTCTCCTGACCTAATCAGACCTCAGTCCCGAGTGGTGAGGTCCCGAGTCTCACCCTTTGGCTGAGGAAGTAATCACTGGGCGCGCCTTCGTTGTCCGTAATCGCGGGTCTCGCATGGCTTACTTCCCACCCACGCCTGCCACTCTACGCACTGCCAGTTGGCGTGAATACCGCTATAACGGCCTCCGCAAGGTTACTGGCCCGACCTATTGATGCCCGACCTCCACTGTGGCCCACGTGGCCGCCGTCCTCCTCACGCCTCCTAGGTTACTTTCTCGCATTTTATCCTGCTTTGACTGAGTGGGTTCCGGACTTATCCATCTCCAGTCCGGAGCTTGCCATAGTGGTACGGGTCCGTTGTTCACTCCGAGTCCGAGTATACTCCCGAGCCTCGTCCAAGCGCCACCCCAATTTATTCCTCCTTTTCCGCCTTATTTATCCTTCAATCCTAAAAAAAAAACAGAAACCCTACTTATTTCTTAACTCCCCAGGGAAGTGCATAGCCCACAGCAGCTCAAATGCATCTTTCCACCCCCACCACCTCTGCGACGCAAGATTCGGTATCTAGATCCGTTCTTCCAAGAGTACCTCTTTCATTATGTGAAAGGTTGTGGACCCAGCTAGATCACATCCTCGGGTTGTTTGAAACCCACTTTCCTTGCCCGCGCATCTTGCGCAAGCTTCCTAGGCACCTCCACGATGACGCCCTCTTAACATTCCGTATTTCTTTGGACCACCTTGCGCTTGACTCCCACGACGAGTTAGCATGGTGTCTCCTTTTGCTTCTCCCTCGGTGGTGTTTCAGCTGCACCAAGGGTAGGACAAACACCACCGGAAGGTTGTCAGCCATCTTCGATGATTTCATGCCGGAAATTGGGCATCTCTCCAAGAGGAAGCTTTGCGTGTTTTCAAGGCTCGTGCGGAATCTGCGCAATAGATGGAACATGCATTAGGAAATGCGGCAAACCTCTTCGGAGGAGACCATTGCAACCCTCTCAGCCCTCCATCGAACCCTGAAGGACCCTATCCCCCCGAACATATACAATTATGTCCCTGAGGACCCCTTCTCCCTAGGTCGGGTGGCTTTTGCTCTAGCCCTCCATGCGGCCCCACGTCTCTCCTCTGCTGGGTTGTCTAGAATGGTGTTTGAGCATCTCAAGGACTTTTTGCTCCCCAAAGACCCTTCTAGCGATCTCCCGGAGCTCTTTCCCTGGCTGTTGTTGTGGCTCAAAGAGAGACGCCTCATCGGATCTCTCATGTTCTTGCAGTTAGCAGGCTAATTACTATGGACAAGCTTGCTCCCTCCTCAGGCGTGCACCCCCTTGGGGTTGGGTAAGCCTTCATGTGGATTCTCAACCGTACTGTTGCCCTCCAAAGCCACTCCCTTCTCTAGCAGCACCTCAATCCCTTCGAATTTGGCATTGCCACTCCAAGGGGTTGCGAGTCCATGGTGTTAAAAATGAAGGCATGCCTCCACACCCACCTGGAGTGGGTGGTCTTACAAATGGATGTGGAAAACGTCTTCAATACCATCTCCAAAAGCGTCATCTTCGAGGAGCTTAGGAATGCTGACGATGTCTTGGGGAGCCTTATCCCTTTCGTTAGGTGCTTCTACAGGAGGTCCTCCAACCTCTACTATCAACTCCAAAACGTGTTATCAGAATTTGTCATCTTTCTTAGAGTTTGGCCATGACGGCAAGGCGACCCTGGGCTTTTGCCATCGCTTACTATAGAGCCCTATCCAAGACTACCTTCTCAGCACGCAATTGTGTGTGGAATGCAAAAGTTTGGGCAACCAGCCCAAAAGAGCCGAAGGAAGGACGAATTTTATTTTTTTTGGCTAACATCGATTTACGGGGATCGTGTCGGGAATTTTCTGAATTCTTTGAAGCTGGAGTTGTAGGGTATTGGTGGAAGCAAAGAGGATATCCTAGGGAAAAGGAACGGGACAAAATGACCCCTAGGCGAGGCAGAAGGCGTACCCAAGCAGAAAGCGTGCATCACCGCCGAGGGTCGCCACACCACGCCCCAGAGGGTCGAGGTGCTGCGACTACTTATTTGTAGGTTGGCGTATCACCGTGGTTCGACGCAGATCTTGGCCGTAAAGGAAATTAGAATAGGGGAATATCCACTATATATGCTCACCAATAGGGGAATAAATAGGATTAATTAGAAGGTGATTAATTAGGATAGCGGATAGGAAAATAGGTAGAATTAGGAATTAGGATTTTGGAATGATGAACAATCTAGGGTTGGGCCGGTGGCGGCATCAAGGAGGGCAAAGTGCGGTTTAACTCTCCCAGCAGGCATCCTCACTTGGCGGAGTGGAGGCTGGGCGTAAGCGAAGGAGAAGGAAGGAGCCGCCGCGCCATCGCCGCGAGCTGGAGTGAGGAGGGAGCGGTGAAGGAGGAGAACCAGCGTGGCGAAGAGGAGAAGGAGGCGGCAAGAGCGTGAGAGAGGAAGTCTCCTCAGCATGAGCATTGGAAGGAGCGTCAGGCGGCGCAAGGTTGGGGGCGGGCGCAAGGTGAGGAATTGGAGTTGAAGGAGAGGATCGACCACCCATGGCGGCAAGAGAAGAGGAATCGCAGGTGGCAGCGGGAGGCGTCATCAAGCCCGTAGCTTGTGCCTCGGGAGGTTTGCTACCACTAGGAGAAGGCGTTTGAGGCAAGCCTCGAGATTGGTGGGAGTAATTCCTTCCTTTGAAGCATTTGGAGAAAGGCACCATTGGAAAAGGCAAGGGGAAGGAACACGCCAAGGCTCTCCTCGAGGAAAAAGGAAAGCGCTTGAGAGGGTGAACTTGTGATGCCCCAATTCACTTGCTTTGGGCAGCCCTCAAGATTTGGTTGATTTTGTGGGCGGAGGAGAACATCAATTGGGATGGGTGTATGGCCGCCAATGGGCCTACACCAATTTGGAATTGATTGAGGAGTGTTACATCAACCTCCATCAATCGGAGCAACCCTCCTCTAGGAAAGGAATGCTCGACGGATCCCATTGTTGGACCGTAAGGAGCATTCGACAGTGTATGGAGGAGGAGGAAACCGGAATTGCTCTCCTCGAAAGGTCAAATGGAGGAAGAGGACAGCCCTCCGATTATAGAGTTCCTTGACATGATGGATGGAGGTGAAGGCCACGCCAAGAATGGTGGAAGACCGAGAGCATCAAGGAGGTGAAGTGGAGGCTCTTCGCAAAGATTGTCTGGGGTTGGTAAATTACCAACACTTCTTATTTCACCAACTTCCTCCAATTTTGTGGAAGATTTCCATAGAAAGCCGGATTGGGGACTATCATGTATGAAGCGTACATCCACCATCGAGAAGCTCCTCAAGCCAAATTCGGTGGATGAGGAAGGGACCATGCCTACCTATTTGGTGCATTTATGGGAAAGCAGAGGGACTCCTCACAAGCAAGGAGCTTGAAGATGCATGGCATCCTTTGAGGTCATCCATCTCCGGCCGAGTTGGAAAGGCCTTTGCCTTTTGCATTGCGGAAGGCGGTGGGAGGTCGGACCTCCACAAGCATGCTAGAAGCAAGAGGAGAAGGTCGGAGGCAACAAAGTTGCGGAGTGGGAATCCTTTCCAGGAGCAAGCAAGAAGAGGGAAGGCCGAGGAAGGCCGAATGGTGGTCTATGAGAGAAGGACTACGGGAGGGTGGCCAAGGGTGGGGAGTCCCCACCATCTCCTTTGTGCCTCAGGGAGGCACCAGACTACCGGTGAGGCGGTCTACAGGGGTGGGGCTACCGTGGTAGGCGATCGACCATGGTAGGTAGGCGGACTACCAGTGAGGCGACCTACCGCGGTGGAGGCACCCTCGCCGCAAGCGACCCTCGGTGGCGGGGAAGGAGAAGCAAGCGAGGCGCGGCGCGCCGAAACCACCATCTCCGCGGGTGGGAGGCGGATGGAGCGGCAGTGAAGGGACCCGCATGGTCGAGAGAGGCTGGAAATTTCCAGCAGAAGGCGGAGGTGGAATTAGGACCCCTAGGAGAATTCTTTGGGTGCTTGTGAAGCACTCAGCGTGTTGAAGGGGCTAGGGACCTAGCAGCCTCCTTGTGGGCATGCCAAGAGGAGTGAAAGCCCAAGACATGGCGGGAGGCGGGGACCAAGTGGCAATTGGAGGCCATGGAGTCCGATGAAAAGGCAGCCAAGTTGGAAAAGGCTGTGGAAGCTCCAGCGACCTCATGGAAAGGTCTGGAGGGAAGTTGTCCAAGAGAAGAAAGAGCCATTCGGGCAACCACCCAAAAGGACTCATGGAGGCAAAGGCGGAGGAGCATTTTGCCCAATTAGAGCAAACGAAAGGGCAAAAGCAGGCTCTAGGAAGGAGAAGCGGCGACTCGGCCGGTGAGCGGTGATGGCTACTCAAGCCATCAAAATCCGGGACATGGGAAGAGTTGAGAAGGAGACAATTTGGTTTGGAAGAAGCACAAGACCAGCCTGAGGCTGAGCGAAAAGATGCTTGGCAAGAGAGGAGCTTGCCATTGAGACTTGGAAGGAAGGAGGTTCCGGAGGAGACAAGAAGGTGGTGCAGAATCTTGGTAGTGAGCGATTTTGGGCGGACTATGCCCTTGAGCAAATTGGCCAGCCGGCTAAAGGCAAGGGAGGAGAATGTGACCCTCCATGTCAAGGTGGGGAATTGACCACCTCAGACGCCTACAAGGTAGGTGTGAAGATGGAGTGGCCACGGAGTTGATGATCTCCAAATGCAATATCATACTTGGGGCTCACCTCACAATAGAATTTTGAAGGCCAACAATGAGATCTTACGTTTGGCCAAGAGGAGGACATTGGGTCCTCATGATGATGACGAAGGAGGAATAAAGCCTGCAGAGGCCCCGGGATTTTGATGAGGCCACCAAATGGCGACATGGACCCCGAGGAACTGGGAAGTCAAGATGGAGGAGAGATGCGCCAAGAGAGGGAGAGGGCGCGGAGAGTAAGGAGGGGGACACCACCACAGGGGTCACCACCACAGGACCACTATACCATGGTAGTCCGCCAGACTACCAGGGATGACCATTTCACGCCGGTAGTCTGCCAGACTACCGGGGTAGGGCAGGCCGGGCGAGAGCCTGAGGGGAGCCAGTCCCCGAGGCCCTGGTTGAGGATGGAGCCGGGGTCCGCAACACATCCCCGGAAGAAGGAGACCGAGGGGAGGGACAAGCTCCACCGGAGGAGAGCAAGGACGGGGTCCAACCCGTCGGAGGACAGGAAAGGGTGAGAAATTCCCTCACCCCGCGAATAAGGGAGGAATCGGGACCTGGGGAGGAGTCCAGCACGAAAAAGGCCCGGAGGAATTAGTAAGGACCAACATGGTTCGGTGAATGGGGATGAAGACTCTTTGAAGATGCTCTATGGTAGGTATGGACAAATCAAACAGAAGGCAAAGAGCAATGGAGATCTTGACCCAGGAAGCCCTCACCAATGCGAAGAGGGAAGAAGATGGAGGAGAAGAAAGCGAGATGGGGCCGACTAGAGGGTGGTCGATCACCTTTAGGACCCCGTAGTCCGCCGACTACCGGGTAGATCGATGAAAGCGCCGTGGAGGCCGGAAAGAAGGGCGTGAGCGCTGAAGGCGCAAGGAGTAGGTCAAGAGACTAGGTATGGTCAAAGACCATAAATGTTGAGTAGAAGAATAGGAAGGATAGGTGAGATAGACTGACATCCTTCAAGGATGATCTTAGGTGAAGTTGTTAGAATAGAATTTACCCAGAATCAGACAGTAGGCTAGATGCCAGGCCTTAAATACTGGCGGTAGAAAATAATAAAATATTGGAAAAGGTGACCTGCAGTAGGGTGACCCAAGGGAGGTTGTATGTGGAAGGCCTCCTATAAGAGGAGGAGGATTTCACAAAGTAAAGTATCATGTCTTGCCCATACTCAATTCCATATTCGCGAGCCAACGCAGATCCGTAGAGAGGAAGTCAGGCGGAGTGCTTGGTGGAGGACTTGCTCCTTGCAAGGGCCTAAACAAGTTGCTTGTGAATGGTTGCTGAACTTGCTTTACCGTGTGTGGCAATGCCTGGAACCCTGGCCGAGAACAAGATGACCGGACTCCCCGGAGATACCGATTGTCAAGCTCATAGCAACCGACCCAAGGAAGAACTTGCTGGTGGAGGACGTCCCCAGGCAGTTGTGCCGTAAGGGTGAGCCAAAACCAGTAGGCCTAAACTGAGGTTAGGAGGAGGAAAGGATGAGGAGAGTGGCAGGATTAGAAGTGGTGTTAGTGAAGGCCACAAAAGCCTAAGGGATGAATCCCAAATGCAAGTAAAGAGGATGCTCCCCAGTGGAGAAGAGTGGTCTTAGAAGTAGGGACGAAATTGCGGCGCTGATCGGGGTCCCTGGCGCCTGGAGATAGCTCCTCTCATAAGGTGCGAACTGTGACGCAGTAGCTGTAGGCTCCAGATTGAGGTCTTTCTGAGTGCTGGCAAGCGTGCAATAAGAGGGTGAGCAGAGGCGATTTTGCTCGTTTAGAAGGCTGAGAAGTTGTGTCTCTGCAGGTAGCGATCGGTTATCACAAGACTTCGAATTTTCACACGAGTCTCATGGGACGAAACCCAACATACGAAGCGACAGTGGGATAAGTGTGGCCGCTAGGGGGGGAAAGCTTCGGAAGCCCCGGGGTTTTCGCCACCACACTGTGTCTTCTCTTCGCTAGCAGATGACTCTCACATTTTCGGGCCGAGGAACAAGGTCAAAGAGGCCTTCGAACTCTCCTCTCATGGGCTTTCTTTGGTGGGCTTGAAGGTCAAGCTGCAAATGCTGTATCTGGTCTCCATTGGGGATCCCCTTACTTTGTGATTCCCAACAGGGGGGATTGCTTCGACACCGGCTTGCGGACTTTGAGGGTTCCCTTCAGTTCCCCTGACTTCATAAGGAGCTTCCTCGACCATGCTCTTGTGGAACACCTCTCCCACATCGAGGACCTCCCTTTGATGGGGGAAGCATAGGTGGCCTTTAGTATACTTTCCTCTTGTTGTGCTAGGCGCCCTAGTTACCTCATCCGTACATTGCCCCCATCTCCAGTTCTTCTATCCCTGCTGCAGGGGTTTAATAGGAAGATCATAGACACTCTTAGTAACATCATGGGCCCCAGGGCTTTTGAGTGCCCTGCAAGCGATCTTGCCCGCTGGCAAGCATCCATGCTAGTGCAATTTGGAGGAGTAGGTCTACTGTCGCTGGAGGTATCTTCCCGGTAGCATTCTTGGGTAGCTGGGCTCTCTCCGCCGTTGCTTTGGCCTACCGCTTCAACCTCCAAGACAGGCCCTTTCTAGAGGATTTTGTATCAGGATTGGATGAGGGAACTTTCCCTCTCTAAAAATCCCTGAGGCTGGCCAGGATATGTTATCGGCTGATGCGCAGTTTGACTTCCTTCCCTTCAAGACATTCATCACCGATGGTTTTAAGTTCTGCATCCGTGCTTAAGAAGTAGCAGTTAGGCCTTCCACCGTCTCAAGGACNATACTTGTGCAATCATTTCCATAGTTTTGTTTGAAGCGTAACTTGTAGTTTCGTTGTTTCTAGCTCAATGCAATTGTGATTCAAGCGATCTTTTAGATCAAAAACACTTTTATTTATTTTACTATTTTTATTTGCTAGTGACGAAATCTTTGGTTCACGCCTTAGCAATTGTGTAAAAGGAGTTATTATCGTTATGCTATTTCCATTAGTGATGTTGTACACTCTATTTTGTACGATCGTAGATGTTTTAAGTTGACTAACCAAAGTTCAGGTCAGTTTGTTGTGTAGTTAGGTTGATGTTTTCTCTCAATGTCTAGTGTGTGTTAAAAAGATCTTTGCAGAGTCGGATAAGTTCTCTGCTAGACAAATTAAAGAAAGCGGGAAGGAAGACATTGACAATGTATAGGTTAAGCTAACTTGTCGCCGACTCTCCTTACCCCTTCCCGGATTTTTTGATCCTCAACTTTCATATCTTCTAACAGGTTTAGAATGGCTTTCTTCATTTTCTTGTAAGTTCTTTCATTTGCATTTTCTTTTGTTGTAAGTGCAATACTTTCGTGTACTATACCTCATTCTTATTGATTTTTTATATTTGCAAATGGTCCCGAAAAGCCCTGGGCCTATTGAACCCGGGAAGAAGAGAATTCATATTTCTGAGGTGATGGTGAACCCCTTTACAAGGCAACGCGTGAAGTCAGTTTTTCTTCACGGTGACACACTTTTTTGATGACAACATTGATCGTATTTTTATCATAGTAAAGAAATATCATTGGCATTTTGGTACCAAAGAAGATGCATGCAAAGCCATCGAGGCATTTCTCATCCAAGCGGTGCACGGCATGATGAGTTTGTCATGAGGAGGAAGAGGAAAATACCCGGCCTGCGCCTTTGGTTGAAGACCCTTTGACTACCATCACTAATTATAATTATGTCCCTGCTTTTTTAGAGGGTTGATATTGTAGTTCAAAAGAAGTATCAAATCACTAATGATCCTATGGTTCTTAATGCTACAAAGACCTGCCTCTAGACTAAAAATGTTTGTGGGTGGTTGCTTGCGGTGCTATAAGATCATTGTGCACACGTTCCTCATGTTTTACATGGTGAGTTTTTTTTTTTTTTTTTTTTTCTGCCTAATCTCAAGTCACACTTAATCGAATGCTTGGATATGTTAAAGAGGGAGGTATGTGGATCCTCATGACGATTTTGCATGGGTATGGAGGAAATCAAGATGAGACCCAATTTGAGGAGGAGGGATTAGATCCCTTTGTCCCTACGTGCTATGGATGATACTATGGCATTAAGGTTAAGTCTAAGCGTGTAAAAACTGGTGTCTTAGTTGTCTCTAAACTTTTATGAAAGTCGGTGATGTAAGGAATTGGGATAGAAATATTGAGGATATCGCGAATATGACTAGAGTTATTCGATATTTTCGCCGTTATTAAACAATCAACCTCATTCTCTATTTTTGTACAAAGTGCGAAGCTTGAATGACAACTTGAGGTTTTCCCCTCGTAAGTGGTTTTCTTCTGAACCTTTAGCCATAATTTCCTTCTTGATTTCAATTTTGAACTTTTACGAGGTTGATATACTTACTGTCTAGCATCCTACAAGCGTCTAAGGTATGTTTTGGAGCAAAGCCGTCTTGGGATTGATGTACCGGTCACCAATATGTTCCACAAGATGTTCCATGGGGCTCAATACCTTGGTTGCTTCTATGGTAGCAAGGATCCATAGGATAACAAGTGTTTAGGATAAGTGCGAGAAACAATTTCCTTCAAATTATATTACCGAGTTAAAAGTCAAAAGTCTAATTTCTCGCTACTCGAAATGCATATATGGCAATATAAACTTATGAACCCATGAAAGCATTTCAATATATGCATCCTCGTGAATGTGGATACAGGAGTTGCAAAAGAAAAGGTTTTGCAGCGTACCTAATAAAGGTATGAAGAAGGTTTTGCAACATACCTAATAAAAAGTTTTGAAGCATACCTAATAAAGAAATTGAATGTGATTTAAGGACCCTGTGTTGAGGTTTAGTATGCCAGCCCATGAAAAACTGAAGTAAAGGAAGTTTAGTTTCCTAAACACTCGTACCACCAGACATAATAGTATTCCAACCAATGTTAACTTAATTTCGTGGTAATTATAAGTTTTTCTTTTTAAATTCCATTTTGCATCTAAGCAAGGAGTAACCCAGATGTCTTAGTTGAGATCACAGACCTCCTTGATTTCTATCTCCACTTGTGCATGTCTCATCTATCTTTGGGTTCCATGTAACTCGAACCCAGTGCGATATTCTCAGAGCCTTTCTTCCGGGTTACATATTAACGTTTCAGCATCCGCACCCATAACGCCCGTAATATTTGACACTTGCGAATAGAAAATCGGCTCCTACCAGTTGACTAAAAACGGGGTGGCCAAGGCCTGTTCGCGCTCACCACACAGTGGCACGCATTCATGACCACTCATGTTGGACTTCTCTGAAAACTTTTGTCAGATCACTTACGCAGGTCACGATAAAAGAAGTAGTAACTAAACTCGACTTTAAAGTTATCTCGCACCATCGAAAGAAAAAATGGCCTACATGATGCATCACCTATGAGAAAGATTGCCACTTGCCCTTTGGAGGGCAATGGATGCCAGCTTGGTAGTAGTGGTTGTTCGGTGTTGTTCCTAATCCGATATTGATTATTATAAAATATATAAAAGTATAATATTAATACATATTGTAAGAAGTGATGGCAAACGCATCCTTCCTCCTTGTAGTGGTATCAATTGTTCCTCACGAATACATCTGGTCATTTTGTGTTATCCACGGCGGCCGTAGCGGCCCCTTTCCGGAACTATCCCAACAGTTCATTGCTAAGGATTTCGCTTTTATTGCATTATTTCCCGTTTGGCTATCTTGGATAGGAAGAAGACGCGAAGACGGAAGACCTTTATGTAACACACGCGAGTCCGGAAGTATTCACAAAGCGCATAGCGCGGGGTCGGGTTAGATGCCATCCCAGGGGCATGCGGTTTGGAGCTGGAAGATGCTTGAGGCTGAGGCTCAGGCATGGGCATATACCCGACCTCTTGCACACCATCGAGGTTACCGTCCACCCAAAACCAGGAATTGGAAGGCCGCAGTCGCAGTCTCCTTGCAGGCTGCGGCAGGGGTGGCGAACTCCACGGCCGGCCCCCAGACACAACGCAACGTCCATGAGCTTGGCAGGAACAGCATCATATGCGGTACTCGAAAAGCAGCTCAGACTGGGAGTCGCCAGGAGGTGAGAAATCTTGCACACTTCTGAATGCAGCCTGCAGGTAGGCCTCGTAGTCGAAGTCGGACGGGAAACCAACCACTGCGCCCGAGTTACCAACACCCATGGCGGAGGAGGAGCCGTCGTTGATCGGGCAGACCGGGAGGCCGCTGTCCCAGAGGCTCCCGCACGGGTTCACGCTCTGGTCGATGAAGAAGGGCTCCTGCAGCTGCGCTGCAGCAGCACAACAGCTGTCCTGCAAAAAACCCTCCCACGGAAACTGCAGATCAGACATCGTCGTGCATGTCCGACACGTACATGTACAAGAGTGGATCGACCAAGATGAAAACCTGGTCCAGGCCCCCACCTGCAGGGAACGAGCAGGCGGGAGGAGCCCAAAGAAACGGCGTCTGCCCAGGACGGCACCGCTGGAGCAGCGCTGGTACGCAGCTGCCGGCAGCCCACGTCCAGCCCGCCATTGGCACTGCGGAAGTCTTGCGGCATCGGCCGCACGGCGCCTGCGGCGTCAGGCACCGGCCCGCCTGCAGCACGCTGTCCGGGCTCCGCAGCGTGGGCGGCGCCAGCTGCTTGCACTCTGCCCCGAACCCACAAGGAACGTCCGAACTTCCTCGACGATGGTGACGGTCATGACTCTCCTCCCGATCATCCGCCATCTTCAACAATGGAGTCGTAGCAGGCAGTGATGCCACATCCGTCTCCATCTTCACTCCCACGGTCGGGCTCAAGCCCGAGCTCCTCCGCAACCTCTGCTTCGGGGCCTGCTCCTGGGCTGCAGGTGCCTCGTCTTCCGCAACCCCGTCAGCCGCTGCACCACCTCCCTGAAATTCTCCGGCTCCGTCTCTACCACTCTCGGAGAATCGCTCCGGATCACCAGATTCACCGCCCCGGGAACCCGGTACCTCGGCTTGCAGTCCGCCATGTGCAGAGTCACGCAGTTTTGAGTCGCAAGAATCGCTGGATTCGTTTGAGTCGCTCGAGTCGCGTGAGACGCACGAGTCGCGAAACTCGCACGCCTCGGCTCCCGCGCCATCCTCACATCTTGGCCTTCTTCCCAATCCATCGACGGGCGCCCTGCTTCCCGACGCCGTCTTCCTCCGTCTCGGGACGGCCTCAGCTTCGGCTGCGAGGAGGAGGGAAGAGAGGACCATCCTCTGCTGTGTGCAGACCTCCTTCCCGCATTGCGGGCGTGCACAGGCGGCGCTTCCTGTTAAGACCTTGGCAGCTTCTGTCGGGAACCGACGGATGCCAGTGACGTCAACACAGGGCCCGCAGGCAGAGTCCGGATCGTGAGTGTCGGGATCGTTGCAGCGTGGACGTGGCAATTTCTGCTCAGATCTGTGAGGGACAAGACTCTGCCTGGGGAAGCTTGCATCCTGGGCGGGGGGAGAGATTTCAGGGCCGGGAGTGGGATCTGGGGATGTTTGAGCCGGGGGCGTCGGATCTGACCTCCAGAGCGGGCTTGTCGTCGCGTCTCAGAGCCCGCGGGAGCTCCGGGAGCCTGCTGTGGCCAGTCTCAAAGTCCTCGTGGGCTGACAGACATAGTAAGTCTATCGGGTCCGTCTTGCACACGACGCACGAGCACCGCCCTGACGACATGTCCCCGGGCTGAGTAGGGCTGAGCAGAGCTTGTTCACTGGGTGTACCGCCCCTGGGTTGCGGGATGAGATCTCGCACATGGGGCTTGAAAGCACGAAATTCCAGGTACGGGGAGCAGGAATTCGGCTCGTGCCGAGAACAATGGCCGTTTCTGCTACGTGGAGGCCTGTCGACACTCTGCTTTTCAGATGGAACTGGTAGAGCACAGTACACCGCTGAGGCTCACTGCCCGAGCTTCAAGGATTTTCACATCCACTATGCTGCCTATCAGATCCGGTCCTCCCTCTAGGAACACCAGGCGGTTGGCGTTTGTTCGACCCATCACCTGCAGGCGTGGCAGTATACAGGTTCAGTACTCTTGTGGTCTTGGTTTCGAGCTTTCTTGCATTTTTGATGTGATGTGGAATGTGAGGAGGGAAGGGAAATGGTGGTAAACCTGGTGATCGTGTCCTGGTTTGGTGTTGGGTCCTTCTACGAGCACTTTCTCCAGTCGACCGATGTATCTTCGGCTTCGTTCCAGGGAGTGCTCCAGTTGAAGGCTGCACGTGAATAGTGGTGGTGAGAGAGGCACATGGAGGAGCAGCAGAAATGAGATGTTGGGTGAGGAGGAAGACCTGTTGATGCGGTGGAGCCGATCCATCTTGATGAGCTCAGCTACCTGAGAGGGAATCGTGGGCAATGCTGTCATGCGGGAGACTTGGAATGGAAGATATATTGGGTGATGTGTGAAATGTGGAAGAGAAGCTTCAACCTGATTGTCCCAGAGAGCTGCTGGGGTCCCAGGTCGTGGAGAGTACGCTGCAGTGTTTACTTGGTCGAACCTGACCTCTGCAGATGTGAGGCATCATGTGTGAGGGAAGAAGTGGACATGGGTGTTTGGAGTACAGGATGGAGGCAGTCTCTACCCACCGTTCATGACCTTGAGTGTGTTGAGAAACTGCTCCTCTGTTTCACCTGTTGCCACATGGTTTTTTCTGTTCAGAAAAGATGAGCTTTGAAGCTTCAAACCAGTGGCATCCTTTCTTGTGGCAGAAAGGAATCCTTACCAGGGAAGCCTACGATGACATCCGCGCTGATGGAGCAATCGGGCATGTATTCCCGCACTTTCCTGATGATGTCTAGGTATCTCTCTGCAGTGTATCCTCGCCGCATAGCCTGTGCCGAGGCCGATGCCACTGATGGTTCAGGTCAGAAGAGGGAAGCGAACACACTTCAGAATGAGAAGCTATGAAGGAATACCTTGAGAATGTCATTATCCCCTGATTGATATGGAATGTGGAAATACTTGCAGACCTTGGGCAGCTCGGCACAGACCTTGATGAGTCGTTCTGTGAAGTACCGTGGCTGCAGGGGACCAGACGAAGGGATTGTGAGCGTAAGAAGCAGGCATTTCCAGAAAGCCAGCCAGCCTGCTCAGATGCTTTCTGCTTACATGCGATGTTGCAAATCGAATCCTCTCTATGCCAGGGACGTCATGGACGTACTTCAATAGGTCAGCCAGAGTCCACAGCCTACGGCCAGATCCATCAGCTGCAAACCCAGGAAGATCGCGCCCATAAGCATCTATATTCTGTCCCAAAGAGTCACCTCTTTATACCTGGCATGTTGAGCCAACAAGTGCTTGTATCAGCAGCATCCAAATCGTCACAAGTTCTGGATGAAGTTGCTCTGTTGTCTACACTTACCCAGCAGCTCCGAGGGCAACCATCTCCTTCCTAATTGCTTCAGGCTCCCGAGACTGCTCCTTGCCACGAACTCCAGGAACGACACAATATGTACAGTGCTCATTACAGCCTGTTGCATGCAACATCAAACAATTGATGTCCAGATGTTCAGAAGATGAATAAGATGACCACACATGCAATGCATCACACAGTGAAAAGAGACTCACAGAAACTGACCATAAATCACGTTCACCCATGCAGTTATAGTTGAGCTCCTGCGCACAGATCAGACCCTTCCACATGTCAGAAAACTGAGACATATACAACAGCTTTGCTGCAAAGAAAAGGAAGAAGCTGGACCTGCGAGGCTTTGTGATATCTTCCATGATATACATAGGCTCAGTTGCACAAACTTGACTCCCTGATCCACCTGCTCCACCATTCTCACATAACAACCATCACACATCCTCCCACATCTCAACACTGCACCAGAAGCAAAGACGACCCTCACCTGATCCAGCAGCTCCTGAAGCCGGCCTACATGCTGCGGGCCCATCACCAAATCCACTTCAGGCACTCTCCGCAGCAATGCTTCACCTTCCTGCTGGGCCACATCCAGCAACCACAATCTTCATGCTGGGGTTGGCCTCTTCCTCGCCTTCTGGACACCAAGAGCAGAATACACCTGACACACCAACCTGGCCCCAGTCAGTGCCAGCATTGCCACATTCCCACCATCGCCATTCCTGCCGACAAAATGCCCTCCTATCACCCAACAATTCCCATCCAGCCATCGTCCCTTGCAGCTCATACCACACATTCCCTGACGATCCTACTGTACCTTCTGCTCGGACCTGTCCCGAATGCTGCAGGTATTGAGGATGAAGAGCGAGGCGTCCTCGGGGCTGGCAGCAGGCGCATACCCATTTGCACAAAGCACTCCTCCATCCGCTCCGAGTCCGCCACGTTCATCTGGCACCCCATAGTCGCAATGTGGTAGAGCCGAGGCCCAGCCTGCTCCACCGCATCGCCATCTCGCCGGCTCGGCTCCGCCGCCACCGAGCCCGCAAGAGCGCAGGATTGAACACAGCTCTGCTGCTGCCTCTTCCGCTGCCCCAGGGGAAGGGAGGCGAGCCTGTTTCTCCCGCCATGCAGAAATGCGCGTTCCTGCAACGCCGGGGCCGCCATCGCTGCCATCATCGTTCTACCCTCCCCTGTCGTTTTCCCTGACGGTTCCCGCCCGACAGAACTAGTCACAACAGATTCGGAGAAGCTAGCGATCCTCGATTCTTCGCAAGTCGGATTGGGCTATGTAGATTGTGTGTCCGATTTGTGCCCCGATTTGCTCGCACCCATGACATTGGCAGCTGTGCACGCCGCTTCAGCGGCTTCCGCGAACGGGGCGTCTGGAGATGGAGCGGAGAGGGATATGGAGCTCGAGCTCGGCCGGCTGTTGTGTCCGGTGTTGGGCAGCTGCAGATGCCGGGGAGGCTGCCCTCGAGGGCCTCAGGTCTGCTCTGCCGGGCAGCTGTTCCTGCTGCGGGGACGGCCCCGGCTTCGCTCACGATCCAGCACGTGATCGAGCTTCTGCTGAGCAAGACGGATCTGACGGACGCCCAGGCGGAGGCAGTGATGGAGGCCTGCTGGACGGAGCGGAAGCGGCTCAGATCAGCGCATTCCTGGTGCTGCGGGCCAAGGGGAGACGTATGAGGAGATCACAGGGCTGGCTCAAGCGATGTTGAAGAGGAGCGTCCGTGTTTCTGGGCTGTCAGGGACGCTGGACATTGTGGGGACTGGAGGGACGGTGCCAATACCGTGAACATTTCGACTGGAGCTTGCATCTTGGCAGCTGCTTGTGGGGCTAAGGTTGCCAAAGTTGGGAACCGGTCGTCGTCTTCGGCTTGTGGGAGTGCT
Source organism: Anthoceros angustus (assembly GCA_010909165.1). Taxonomy (NCBI): domain Eukaryota; kingdom Viridiplantae; phylum Streptophyta; class Anthocerotopsida; order Anthocerotales; family Anthocerotaceae; genus Anthoceros; species Anthoceros angustus. The sequence continues at coordinate 601,870 of MU008150.1, forward strand.
GATGTCCTGGAGGCTTTGGGTGTGGCTGTGGATCTTGGGCCAGCGGGGATCAGGAGGTGCGTGGAGGAGGTAAAGGTGGGGTTTATGATGGGGCCCAGGTACCATCCTGCTGAAGCTTGTGAGTCCTGTAAGGAAATCGTTGAAGGTGAAGACCGTGTTCAACATCTTGGGGCCCATGCTGAATCCTGCCAGGTCCCCTTTGCCATTGTTGGTGTCTACTCCGAGCCTTGTAAGTCCTTGGCTTTTCTTCATGAGTTATATGGTTTCCTGCCCGTTGCCGTATGGTGTCGAGAGTCTTCCTTTTGGATCATCTGTGCATGTTTTATGGATTTTGATGCAGCACGCGTTAAAGTTGTGAATGACAAGCTAGGGTACTTCCTGTTTCACAGTCACCTGTGCTTCAGGCGGAATGACAACCATACATTAGAGAGATGGATGCGTCTTGACTTGTATAGGTGGAGAAGATGGCGAAGGGCTGCAGCTTTTCGGGATGCAGAGGGCGCTTGTTGTTAATTCTGTTGGCTTGGATGAGATATCTCCCTCGGTATGTGGCAGATTATGGTGGGAGTTTGTGGTTCTTGCAGTCATGTGATAGTGATGTGAGATTGTTGTATACTGGGCAGGCCCTGGGTTTGTGCTGGAAGTCTACCTGACAGCATTCGACGATTCAACTTCGACCCATGTAGGTCGCCTTAGCTGACCCATGTGTAGCTCTAATTTTATAGCCATTCTCATCTTGCCTCTCGTTGTACTCATCTCCGTATCTCTCTGTTTAGTGGACTTTGGAATACCTCGCTGGAGGATCTTCGAGGAGGAGCTCCAGATTACAATGCTCAAGTTCTACGAGATGTCCTTGCTGGAAAGAAGGGTCCAATTGCTGATTCCTTGGTATTTTTTTCCACTTGTCCTGACTGTTCTGATTGTCAATGGGTGCGGTACTTAAGCAGAGGCTTAGTCCTGGAATCATCTTCCTTCTGCTGACAGTTCGCTTGTTTCTGTCATGCAGATTCTGAATGCTGGAGCGGGACTCATGGCTGCTGGCGTCACAAGAGACCTAGAAAGTGGGGTCACATTGGCTAGGGACGTTCACCAGTCTGGTGAAGGAAGAAAGTTCTTGATGCATGGATTGCTCTGTCTCAGGTTTCAAACGCTCTCTTTTGCATTTGTTTCTGCCTGCTTCCCCACAAGTTTCTGTCAACCGTGACATCTTCTTTCCTGTTCGCAGGAACTGAAGCTGGCGGAGAGTCTTGAAACCTGAGGAAGCTTCCTTTCGGACGGGTTACTTATCAGTTCACATCTATGCTTCATCCATTCCTTCGCAAACACGTCCTCAAAGGCAAATAGTAACTCAGATAGCAAGCCCGAGGAAACAGACTTTGAGGGTGCCCATAATGGACTTAGTAGCTGAGATAGGACTCGCAGATGCTAGATTCAGACTCTGGATCGGTGTGCACACAGCTCTTTGGCTGCATTCGCGTTGCATGTTGATACCACCAGTCCACCAGCTACTTCAAAGTCCTCTCTACTAGAAATCAAATTGTGCATCTCGAAGACTGCACATCTAGGGTTTTAGAGTCAGCCAGCCTGGCGGTCTTGAAAGTTGTGGTTTTCACCTTCATGTCACGCCGTTCTCCTGCTAAGATGGCATCAGAGGGCAAGTATTTTCGGTCGTTTGGACCTCACGTATGCTGTCATTGAGACTGAGCATGGATGCATTGAGCCCCAGGGCCTGCTTGTGGAAACCACCGCTGGGTGATTTGGATCCTTTCGGAATGAAGAGTGAGCAGAGCTCTGCCAACGGTGGGACAGAGTTCTCAGGCAGGTCCGCTAGCGTGTCAAGCGGGGCTGGACAAGAACAGTGTGTTGCACTCCCAGCATCTCCACAGTGGAAGAGAGAAAGGACGGAAGATTAGCCGAGGAATTAGGGAGGAGTCCAAATGGCGAGGACATCCTTGTGGAAGAATCAGGAAGCGATGCTGCAGACGGTGTTGAGCTGAGCGAGAGCCAAGACCTAGGCGGCCCTTCTGTGTCATGTGCAGGAAGCCAGCATCTCTTTGCATATGTGGAAGGATCAAGTATGTGGTGAAGAACCAGGTTGGGGTGACCATCTTGCAGCACCCTGAGGAGAGGGACCATGCTCTGGGATCCGCCAGGATAGCCATGCTGAGTCTTCAGAACGTTCAGCTCATCATCCTCCCGGAGGTTGATGAGCAGGTTTCTTTCAGGATCCGGTTCCTGGATCTAAGAGGAGCATTGCAGGAAGGGGAGGAAAGAAGCTGCAGGCGCAGCAGAAATATCAGGAGGTGAGCATGAAAAAGTCCGGGCGATCTAGGGTTTCTGCCTATGCTCGTTCTGCAGGCAGCTTGGATGATGGAGGAGCAGCAGGGGTCTCTGAGCGGGTGGGGAATAGTGGGGAGATGTCTGCAGTCCCATCTTGGATTAGGTTGCCGGAAGGGACAGGGCTGCTGTATCCCACTGACAATGCCGTGGAGCTGCTGCCTCATCTGCCACCCTCCATCGGAGGAGCTGAGGCATCATCCCCAGAGCTTGCTGGACTTGCAGAGATGGCAGGTAGCATCTCCCACCTCCCTGTAGTGAACCATCTCATCGTCTTGGACGGAACCTGGTCCAAGGCCCGCAGAATTTACTGCGAGAATCCCTGGCTCCATTCTCTCCCGCACTTCAAGTTGTCATCAGCTGCACCGAGTATGTCACAGTGTGTCAGGCGGCAGCCCAAGCCTGGCTGCCTGTCCACAATCGAGAGCATTGTGTTTGCACTGCGAGTGCTGGAACCAGAAACCCAGGGCCTGGACAGCCTCCTGGACGTCTTCGACAGCATGATACAAGACCAGAAAAGATTCAAGGAGGCTAAACCCGGGTTCACAAGAATCCGATCATGAGGACCGTCTGGTGCTGGCACAGAATTTGCATGCGATAGCCATCGCCAGTCCGATTTTGTAACATTAGGACGTGAGAATCCCGTGAAGGAAATGATGAACGAACGTGTGAACCGGAAGGCTTTGCCTCAAAACAACAACAACCTTGGGATCGTTGCCCGTTTCACTCCTCTGTGACCTTCGTTACTGTCCCTGTCCTGCGCGTAGACGCAATCTGTCATTGTGGGTTGAGGGTTGTGGAGGATGGTGATGGTCATGCAGATGGCGATAGCAGGCGCGGCTGCCGGTCACCAGACTGCGCCCAGGACACCAGTTACCCTCCAGGCTGTATGTCTTCCGTCCACCAGCAGAGCTTGGCTCCGAGGCAATGGCAACGGCACAGGCAAAGGCACAGGGTGTGGTAGCTTTGGAATCGTCCAGTGCCGATGTTGGCGTTTCCACAAGCTCTCCGGAGGGCACAGCCGAGCAGCCGCAAGGGCCGCCCATAATCGAGCTTCAATTTCTGTCGGTGAGCCTGGGCTTGTCTGCGCATCCAATCCAGCACATTTGCATTAGGGTTGGGCCGATTCTGTGATGCCCATTTGTGCAACATGCTGTAGCCTGATGCAGGTGGCGATGTGCAAACAGCTTCTGCAGTGAGTGGGGACAAACTGCTGAGAACCATCATGAAGGACAGCAAGCTCGAGCTCTATGATACGTGGGTAAGCAACTTCCTGCAATCTGACACATGATCATTCCATCGCTGGTTTGATACATCCAATGGACGTGGGGAAAGTCATGAACTGTGGAGGAGGTGGGAGCTGCAGGCATTGTTCAGGTCTTTCTTCTTCAGCCTTACTGGGCTCGATCAAGTGAAGCCTCCTCTCAAGCTGACTGGAGCTCTCTAGACCCTTCTTTGACGCAGATTCTGGAGGGTCAGGAGCTTCTGAACGACAGGACGGATGCAGAGTACAAGTACTTGAAGAAGGTCAGTCCAATTTCCTAAAACGGATGTCCAAAGTATGCACCAACAACACCTGGGCTGATCATTCCGGTTGCTATTCCTTTCACAGAAACCAGACAACTGGAGGCTTTCCTGCCAAACGATTGTTGGGGACAAGACCAACAGCGGCAAGGTGGGTGTCATGTCAATTCTGTCTTGCCGCAAGGTTTCCAGATTCCAACCCTGACCTGTTACCCCTATGGCTGCAGGTGGTCGTCCAACGACTTCCACAGAAGAAAAATGACACACTTCGTAACTGTGGTAAATCAGGACAGCTAGAAACAAAATTTGATCGAACGAGGTGGATTCTGGAATCTCGATTCAAACCATACCATTTGTACTAATACGCATTCCTTGACGAATTCATGGATAACTTGGAAACGTTGAAGTAGTCGAGGAGAGAAGCACGCAAGCAGAAGTAGGCACTGCAAACGCCAAGTGTGCCTGGCAGATTCATCGTCAGGAATTTACCACGATTTCATCTGTCTTGGCATGCCGGGTCTTTGGAAAGCCAAGGCTCGCTTACGCGAAGGGCTTCCCCTCGCCTTCTCCTGTGACGCAATCGCATCGACTTCTGTTGTACAAGGCACGCCCCTGCCTTATCCTGGCTGCCGCGGCTTTTTGCAGCCTGCATTCTCAAATTGGGTGGATCTGTGAGACGTTCCAAGCGGAGTTTGTTCGAATTGCAGTCGGAATTGGAATTGGGTGCTGGAGGAAGGTTGTGTGGAATCGTGCGGGAAGCCGGCCTGGTAGGTCTGGCGGAGGCCGGGAATTGGGATGTCCTCGACAATCTGCAGCAGTTTGCGGCTGCGGGAAATGATCCGGGAGCGGGTGACGGATTTGTGACGTGAATGGAGGGAGACTCCTGGCAGGGATTGAGAGTGATCAGGGGTTTGTGGTGAAAGCTCGAGATGGCGCTGCTGAAAAGGGCAGGGTTTTCATGGAGTCTCATGGGAGACCAGTCGGTGAAGAGCGCATACAAGGACGACAGTCAGGGAGGCTAGGGCGGACTTCGTCGGGCCGGAAGTGGATCAAGGAACTTTCTTCGCTGGCAAACGTTGTCGTGGGAAAATGTGCACGGTGAGGGCTTTTTGGTTCTGCTGTTGGATGTCGGAGTGTGCTGCAGAGTAAGGAGGATTGGAGTTGGAGAGCTGATAGTTTGCTTGCAGGATTCTCGTGTTGGATACTGAGGACTTGCAGAGGGATTTTGATGAGGCACCTGCTTCGGCTAAGCAGCCAGCACGATATGCACGCAATCTTTTGAGTACTGCTGCTTTAAGGCGCTTGCAATTGCCACGGTTACAGACCATTTGCATGACAGGGATTTTCGGCGCTTCACGTTCGACATGATGCTAGCCTGGGACGCCCTGGTGTTGCAAATAAGCCGGCTGTGAAGGTCAGAGACTAATGCTCGATGCTGACTCTCTGATTGCCTGCAAGCGTTTACTTCTAATGGTAGCACGCATTGCATACTAGCTGGTTTATATCAGTTACGGAATGTGATATTTAACAGGCTCAAAGAAGCTGCTCTGAGGACAAGGAACTTTAGGCAGAGCATGAACTGTTGCAGCTGAGTTGTATTAACAGCGAGGGGTGGGGAATATTGCTCAATCACATGGATTCGTTAATATCCGCACCCCTACATGTCATGACAGACTGATGATGATTCCAGCAAATCCAATCAAGGCTCCTTGGAGGTTGATGAGGATGAGGATGATGATGATGAGGACCAGCCTTGTTCTATACTGATTTGATGCCAATGCTAGCAAAGGTAATTGGGACTTGGGAAGCTAGAACTAAAACCTTTATTGCATGTGGAGGGTGTCCCTGGCCCTGGTCAGAACTGTTGGAAGATACACTTGCAGGATGAAGCTCAATGAACTACACGCAGTGAAGCATCTTGTAATTTTCGAGTTGTGTCGTTAAACAGCAACTTGGATGGTTGACCTTTGCAGGTAGACGTTGAGAGCACAGTGGGCTTGGAATCATTTGCAAGGCTGGCCCTGCCATACCTGTGGCTGCGGATACAATAAGTGTGCACTGCCAGTTTGAAGCTCTCACCTCATCTACTGGCAATCGGCTAGCATTCCCGGTTTGGGACAAATACCTGGGAGAGCTTGACAAGTGAGGCTATTGATGTTTTGCCATTCCAGTTTCATGCAACTGTACGTTGCCGTGTTTTTGTTTTTCCTTGTACGCAGCTTCCATATTGCAGCCTGTAAGCTGGAATTCTTCCTGCCTTAGGTCAATAAAGGCGATCAAGAAGCACAGCAAATCTGGTCGCAACTCTTAAACTTGCACCAGGAGAGACAGTTATAGACATTGATGGAACTGCCACAACTCAGCCAGTCTTGCAACATATTGGCCTCTCTACTTGGCCTGGTCTGGGTCTGTTTCTTTTGTTGGTCGAAACTGCACTTAGTTGTCTTTCCGCACTTCACTTTTCGCCTTCATTTCCTTTGACTAATGTGTTGCATGCTGGTATTGCAGGGCGGCTAACATTGACAGATCAAGCACTTTACTTTGAAGCAGCGGGTGTTGTATCTTATGACAAAGCTAAGAAGTATGATCTGTCTGCTGACCTTCGCCACACAGTCAAGCCGGTGTTAACTGGTCCTTGGGGTGCTCGCCTGTTTGACAAGGCTGTGTTGTACAAGTCTCCTTACGTAAGCTTTTTTTTGTATGTTATCCGGTTTCTCAACACTTTCCTAAGCTGAAAGCTTCTAAGACAGTGAAAACCTTTTTTGCAGCCCTGAGCCGGTTGTGTTGGAGTTTCCAGAACTGGTAGGAAGAACCAGGCGTGAATATTGGTTGTCCATCATTCGAGAAGTTATCTTTGTACATCAGTTCATTAGGGGCAATCAGCTTGAAAGCGTGGGTAGAGCAGAGGCCCTTGCAAAGGCTGTCCTTGGGATTGCTCGCCTACGAGCGACAAAAGAGGTCTTCGCACATTGCCTGTAAGACCAGAAAAACTCCTAACTTTCTCATTGGCAGAAGAGATACCAGGTGGGGATCTGGTGTTGAAAGCATTAGCTGACAGGCTTCATGCAGCTGAGATTGGTAGCAATGATTACATGGACAATTACTTCACCCGGCAAGATGGCTATCCGATTTCCTCCACGTCAGCAGTGCATGCTGTTGACAGCTTAGCTGTGAAAAATCCGAAAAGGTCACAGAAGGAGCAGCCAGTATGTGTGGGAGAGGTCCTGATTGGCGAGCTGACACCTTTGGAGAAAGTGGTAATCCAATCACGGGACAGCCATCGGAAGGTGCAGCTGGCTAAAGCTAGTGTTGACGGATTAAAAGTCGATGCCAAGGGCATTGGTACAAATTTTGCCGTACTGCAGGTAAGCCATTAGAGATGTCTTCCCATTCCCGCTTGCTTGCCTGTCCGGGTATGCCCAGATCTGTCAAAATGCAACGTCAGCTGCACGAGAGTGTGATGTTTGTTGAGGGTGTTGCATAGCTTCTCATGTTTGGGCTAACTGATAACTGCTCTGTACAGGAGTTACTTCTACCTCTCGTCAGTGTACTAACATGGTTTCAAGAACTGCTCGCTTGGGAGGAACCAAGCAAGACTTAGCTTTGTGGACTTGTTACATATGTTGTCTACAGGTATGAAATTTTGCAGCCGTTTCAAGAGTGTTTGTTTTCTGAATCGTATGCTGCTGTAGCAAGTGGACTCTAACTTGAATTTTGGTGCAGGGATTGGTTGGACTACTGTGTCCCTTTACTGTTGTTATCAGCTGTGGGTTTGATTGTTTGGCTTCAGTTGGGCCGTCATCATGGAAATGTGGAGCTCGTGGTATCAGAAGAGCAGTGCAGCAAGCTCGCAGCAGCAAGGACTACTCCAGAGTGCCAACATTTTGCTGTTGAAAGTACGGTCTATCGGCTTATCGGCGTACCCACAGGTATAAACCATGCTGATTTATGATTTTACTCTTGTAGGCATTACCTGTAATCTAGGATGTCCCTAATTGCACCCTTCGAATTTTCTTCAGGCAACGAACACTGTGTCTGCTGTCCTGTTGGGCCTAGCTCTAGTCTTCGCCTTAGTCCCTTTAGATTCATCTTCTTGGTGGCATTCTGGGACCTCTTCACCAGGCAGCTGCAACCTGAGAGGAAAACACGGAGCGACTGATTCGCAGGTTCAGGGAATGGTGGTATAGCATACCAGCCGTGCCAGTGCGATTTGTCAAGCCTCAGGAGGAGGTCGATTAACCAAGAATGGCAGATTGAGTGTTGGTTGGGAAATCTTGTCTAATATTTCCGTCGGGTTGGCCAAACGTTTTAAGCTCCAAGGTACCTGTATATTGTGCTTGTCACTCAGTTACTTGTTGGCACGTGAACATGTGTATTTCAAATTGTGCAAGAATTCTGAGTGAGGCAGTGGTTCATCCATCTATACATTGTATACTTGCTACCAATCAGCACTCAGTTTCTTGCTCTACAGAAGCTTGACATGGTAAACATTTTGCCCATACTTGCCTACTCCTTGTAACCTGTAGCTTTGTGCGGCAACCGCGTCAACAGGGTGAGAAAAATTTACGGACAGCATCACACTGGCTTATACATCTCCACGTCAACCTAAACGTGGGCTGACACCATCTATCCTCAAGAACAAGATGCTTGTGTCCACTCGCCCTGTCATCCCCTCCGCCATACTCAACGCACATTTTGCCCTCACTGGAATTGTCAATTTCCCTATTCCTCGCTACACATAGCTCACCCAAACCTTGATTCCAAGGATACCGTAAGGAAGCTGGGCTTGAGCCTGAGCGTAATCGACCTTGGCGCTGAAAGACTGCAAAGTAAGAGGACCATAACCTCGTCTTTCACTCCGAGCTATCAGCGCACCGTTAATCCTACCTGAGCATATCACTCGGATTCCCTCCACATACGGTTCCCGTTTCAACTGCCTGAAAAGTGCTTGCGTGATGCTCCGAAACTGCTTCCTCTGCTCTAACTGCAAACAGATGTCCTGCGCGATCAAGGAAGCACTCTGGTAGATCGACTGCATCTTCACAGCTCTCAAAACGACACTACAATTCGAAGCAGCCGACAACACCGACGCCACTTGCTTCAAGGTTTGCGGCGCGACTTCATCCGAGGTGAAAACATGGACAGCCGTCTTCTGCGGGTAGTGATGAACAACAACCCTACCGGACGTAACCCGGTGAAGTTTTTCCTTGGAGGCTGTACCGTGCTCAAATACTGCTTCAAGTTCACATCCTGATGCAGCAATCTGGAATAGCTCGCGCCGCCAGCAACATTGGCTTCTCTTCTCACCGCTGCAGCACCCGTGATTGCCGGGAAACACTCGGCGGATCGCCGCCATCCTTCACAAATTGGCTAACAGACTGTAGAACAGAATCCGCGTTGAACCCCAGGTGGTTCTTACGGAAATAATGCAGCATGGCCAAGTACGTCAAGGACGGCGTGGACCTGCTTCCAGCATCTGCTTCCGGACCTGACTCTGCAGACGGCTTGGCCGCCAGCCAGCCGCTAGATCGAAGCAGGCTCTCGTGGGATCCGAAACGATTCTTCCTTGGCACCCTCGATACCGCTTTCACTACCTTCGACATCCCTCCCCAACGGAGGCCCCGAAGGCCGAGTCCAGTCTGCAAAGCGCTACGCAGACGCCATCCTCCACCTCCTTCGCACTGCAAAGCGACAAACCGAAAGCCAGTCGAGGTTTAGGGCTGTTCGAGTATGACGTTAGTTAATGAAGGTTAAGTCAGTTTACTTAATTTTCTACACGAATAATTCTAATAAGGCTGGTTTCGCCAAGGCAGTCTGCCCATGGTGATCAGGGATCAGGGCACGGCGGCAGAAAACCGCTTTTTTTTTGAGAAGCGGGATTGCCCGCTCCTGTTTCCTTCAAGCCTCAGTGAGGTCGATTTCGTTGTGTAATGGGATTCCGGTGTGGATGGGAGTCTGGTTTTTGGTTCATGGGTTTGCGCACAGTCTGCCGGATCGTTTGTAGGGTAAGACAAAGGATGTGATTGAGAATTGATAACAAACCAGACTGAAATGCCTATTGTAAGAAGAATCGCAGTGAAAGAACGGGAGCCGATCGTCGCGTCGGGTCGATGCTCATGCGAAAACACCGGCATAAATGCAGCTCTGCTTGTATGTAGAAATCTAATTAGAAAAACAAGCCGCATGAGGGTCAGTCCCGCTAATGTGTTACGCGTTGATTCTCCATGTGCAGATATGAGACGGCCAAGCTTCCGCCCATTCGTAGAACTTAGCAAGAGCTAAGTGCTACGAAATCACGGAAGCTTGGTCGTCTTTGCAAGCATTCACTTTGAAATTCTACAGCTATCAAGCTTCCATCTGAACTCGCAGGGTTAAACCATGGAAGAGGATAAATTAAATCTATGATAAACAATACAACAAACTCACAAAACTTAAAAAGATACCACAACACACACAACTACTCCTAATAAGATATCTCAATACCTAGCTTTACTCGGCACCACAATTTGGTATGTAGGAACACTACATGTATAGTATAATATCGAGGATTATGCACTTAATATCGATGATATACAATATTCTACTAATACTAGTCTAGTATATTTGGTAATTAGTTCAAGGTATCAGGGCTCAAAGAACCTAAAAGTATGAGATTGAAAATTTATTTATTTATTTATAAAATTTTTAATATATTTTTAGGTAATTTATTCTTTTTACTAATTTTCTTTGAAGTTCAAGTGGCAACGCTATGTCATAAGGTTGGATCGACACTCTTACAGAACACACGGGTGGCATGTGGAGTGTACAAAACTACCTTGGTATGTTCATGTATTAGAGCTTTGGTTAAGGCATGGATCACTGTTACCAACTCTTATCATCAATAACTTCGTGATAAGCCAAAATAACTTCTTGTTTTTGTTTTTTTATATCACCTTTTTTTTTTCTCTTCTAGGATTTGACCTGTTCCACTATTTATGTACCTTCCTTTTGTTTCTTTCTTCGTCTATGTTTCCATATTTAGAGATCATTTGAGTACCATAAATTTCATGCTTGGTGTATTCGAGTTTAGACCAAAGCTTGAGAAAATAAGAACTTTGTGAATATATGCTTAGGATGACTCAGTGCAATCTCTATCGCTTTTTGGGTCTTTTTGAGTCTTCCTTTGCTTAGGTTGTTGGCCGAGAGTTCCTTTTGTTTGCCTCCTGGAGGTTCATTTCACACATTTCATATACTTGTTCTGCTTTTATTACACTCCTTTGATGATGTTCTTCTTCATAAAGTGTGTACAAACTTTTCCAGCAAGGAAAAACTAAGCTTGTTCTCCTTTTATTACACTCCCTTGATGAACTATATTGTAATATCTCTTTTTTATAAAGTGTGTACAAATTTTTCATCAAGAAAAAAACTAAGTCGCAAGATAAAAAGCACCCTAGTAATGAGATTTCATTGACTTTGTGATTCTAGGGTAGGCAAGTCCCAATTAGGGTGCCACTTGATTACCTGAATTACTCACCGACCTTCCGGGTCCAGTGTCCCTATATCACTATCATCCATTTAGGTGAGCCCTTCACTATCACTAAGCCACATACTAGGCGGGCAAATCACCACTCATGCTTGAGTGAGAAACAATGTTGGCCTTTTGTTGGCTGGCTGGACTCTCTCAATGGAGTTATTCGGCGGACCAGCCATAAAGCCTCTAAAACAACCTCTACTCGTAGTACTTATCATAGAAATAGATGTACATATGAACCTACTATGACACAAGTGATTTGGACTCTTTGAGACTCAAAGCTAGATAAGAAAGATTTCTTTGAGATTATAAGGAATTTATATAGGTATTGATGACATTCCTACTATAACACAAGTGATTTGGACTCTTAGAGACTCAAATCTAGATAAGAAAGATTTCTTTGAGCTTATAAGAAATTTATATAGGTATTGATGACATTCACGTGGTGGTTTCTTCCGAACGAGCATCAATTGCTCAAAGGCTATTGCCAAAGCGCAATTTTCAAGACAACTTTTGAAGGTGATGAACATAACATCTTCACTCAGATGGTCAATAGGCCCTTCCTATTCTAAACTATGACATCCTCGGGGTAGGTAAGTTCAAAGTAATCATTCGGTCTAGTCCCCTTAGCCCGGGACCCTCTAGAGGGTTCCCCATAGCCATAATGGGACTTCATCTCTGCATATTTATAAAGTCTCCATGTATATTTATTTATATTTATATATGTCATAAAGTATCGCGAAAAAATTAAGAGATGAGATTAAAAACTCTATTGTTAAGTGGCTATAGTATATTCTGCAATGTTTATTTGAAATCAGCATGTACTCAAAATGTATGAAGAATTGGTACATCACCTCTCCGCATAAATCACGCAAATACTGTAGAATGTGTTCACATTAAGGAAATATATGGAATGAAAGAATCTTAGGTTCCCTATTGTTTATATGGATTTCAATAACATCAAAGAAAGAATTTTTTTTATACATATCAAATAATTATGTTTTCTTCTTACATTGATAGTTCACTTGTATTATTATAGTACATGTAAATAGGTGTAGATAATATTTCTTCCTAAAAGTAGATGATACAAAGAGAATATTTATTGAATGATGAGAATAAATATGAATTGTCCGTCATCCTAAACATCCCAATTTATTTTCATAAAGCCTGTTTTTGCCATGGAAGCTTTGAAAACGGACTTGGATATTTACTGGATTTGAAGTCCAACATTTCTTATACACTTCACAAAGAAAGAATTTGGAGGTAGATTGGAAGGTCTTGGTGGTGCATCCTCGACAGAAAGATTTGGACCATCATTCTTCTATTGGAGCGACAAATTTCACATTGCCATTGCAAGATTTTAATTCATAAAAACTAATGAGATTGAAGACTCAGCCTTATTATTATTTGAGCAGATGCTTTGGTGATTTCACTCCCAACATCATAACATGACCCACAAGAATTGCCACTATTTCCAAACAAGGATGCTGAAATCAAGGTACATTCTGCAAAAGCATAAAAGATGACTGCCCAATCCGATTCATCAGGCAGTTCATCAGGCACAAGTGCATCAACGTGGTCTTGATCTGCAGAACGCCACAATAGTACCAAAACCAAAATAATGTACTGGAAAATGCGTTTCATCATCTCTCAGAAAATACGTTACAAACAAGCCTGTCTTACTAAAGAGCTCGTAAGTTCGAAAGGCTACTTAAACAGAGGTCCAAGAAGGTTAACATTTGGCATTTCTTGTGGAATGCGCACAAAATGGCACGGTATTTCAGACGAGATTCCTCATGGGTGTTGATGTTGGACAGATTCGGTGAGTCAGTCAAACAGGGTCAAACGGAATAAGGAAGCTTGGATATGGGCGGAAGAAGCCTGCCCGCTCAATGTAGCAGGCATTGCCCGGCAGTCCCGGTGGTATTGCTCCATAATTCCTTTATCAATCAAGCTTGAGTTGCATTCACATTGAGGCCTCCACTATCCTAGTTGGTCTATCCCATCCAGACCAGCTGCCGTTGTAGCATCCCAGCGCCTAAGCCACGAATTTTCCATCCATCCCAGTCCTCCGACTCTTCCTCAAGCCTCAGCCCTCAGCTTGTGGCTTGAATATCCAAGGAGGACAAGGACCCTACGATGACACTTCAGTCCGCAAGTGCAGAGGAAGCAGAACAAGGTGAGCCTCAACCACAGGTATCCTCAACTCAAGGATACAGCAGGGGTACTTGCAGGAATGAGCAAACACGAGTCACTAATCCGCCCTCCCTCCTGCTCCCCGCAATTGCTTCCTTAGCTGCTCTAAAGCATCCCACCTGCCATCGTCCTTCTCCTTCAGCACGCACTTACAGGAAGACCTGTTGAGGTTGACCCCGCAGCTCAGGCACAGTCCTTTGCAAGCTTCCACACAGATCGATTTGGCTGGAATCTCCAAATGCACGGTGTCTCGGATGTACTTGGAGATGTCCAGTTGAGACGCCTCCATGGAAAATGCATCTTGTCATCCAAATCCAGGTCCAGCATGCCGAGCGCCTCTTCATCCAGGTCCTGCCCCTGCCCCAGCGCTCCCAGCACCACCCCAGCTTCTCCTGTGTCGGCTCCTCCACAGGCTTTCCGTCAGCAGAAGGGAGAACTCTCCAGAAATCCGCTCCGCCATCGGAGCCAAGCATCTGTTACACACACACACAACACAAGAACGCACATTCACTGCACTTCCATCCTCCCTATCCGTCCTGCATTGCAAGGGCTTGCACAGCAACAACCGACACTCACCTGTTGCATATGGCGGAGATGGCGGTTCTGGCCTCCGTTGAGCCGCAGATCCCTGCCCTCCTTCCTCACGTTCCAGGAGATGGAGACGGGGTGGCAGTCATTCTGCCGCCTTCAGGCCCATTGAAATGGCGGCTGTTCTGGAGAGCTCCGAGGACAGAGCCAGCAACCCCAAGCTCTCCAGCGAGCTCTCCACCTCGTAGTGCTGCCGAGTTGCGCCGCGCTTGAACACCACGGCACCTTCCCCAATCCCCTCTGCATCCTCTGATTCCTCGCCATCGGCTGGACTGGCTCCCAATGGCAAGGCTGAAATGCGGCGACATCCGTCTTGCACGGATCTCCTGCCTCCACACCCCAGGTTCAGAGCACGGAAGATGCAACCTTGGCCTGCTCTCTCGATCACTCACCGAGCAACGCACAGGAATCCAGTTGCCCTTTGTTTGGAATGCGTCTGCCCCTGGAAGGAAGGAAGACGGAGAGGAAGAGATGCACACTGAAGACATGGCCATGGATGAACCATCACAGCATTTCAGCAGGGATTTCATTCAAAATGCTCAACACCTTAGGGCTTTCAGAGCAGAGTCCCTTGGCGATAGCCGCAGCCCAGCCCTACACTACAGCAGTTTCTGCCTAATAATCCAGAAATCTAGGAGTAAGTGGTACAAGCCGCTCCCAAACAGCCAGGCTGTGAGAATGATCTTCACGGGCACAAGCTGAGGACCTGAGAGGAAAGAATTGTGGCTGCCTATATAAATACTGAGCTAAAGAACAAGACGGTTTGCCTCATTCTCTGCTACGTTGTATCACTCCACCGGTCATCCTCGTCGTCTTCATCGTCACTTCCAGTGAAGGCCTGGCACGACTCCATGTCAGTCACCATGTATCTCCAACACGAGGAGAGTCACAAAAGTTTGCATTGGCAAGAACCCTTACCTGACGGATGGCATTGGCCTTCTCCAGTATGGCTGCTACGTTTATGTTTGTCACCGGACGCTGCAAGCTTTCTGGCTGCACCCTGGGGGAAGACTTCGTTTCCCGCAAACTGAATGACTGTGACAATGAAGGAGCAAGCTCGTAGCACGAACATGATTATGTAGCAACATGGGCAGACAGGAAAGTTCAGCAAGATGGGCAAACAGGAAAGTTCAGCTCACAACCTGCGACCTTATTTGCTGAAGAAGGCCTTCCCTATCTTGGGTTGGAGAGCTCCTGCTTGGGGAGGCCTGCAATGGGAGAGAAACCTTTCGTAGCTGCAGAGATCAACGACAGAAAACGGAAGTCAGCCAGTAGAGCTTGCATGGGAACAAGTGAAGTACTACTGCATCAAGCGTAAGATGGGGAGCCAGCATTTTAAAACGAGACATGAATGGATTGTATCTGCACTATTGGGCAGCATAGGAAGGTCAATTGCGGAATGACACTGGTAGGTACAAACCGTTCACCGCCTCCTACCTGGCTTCTGTCATGTGCAGCAATAGCATCCATGAGTGCATCTTGTTCACCTGCAATTGGGGCTCGCCTCGTTGGCATAGGTGCAGGA
This sequence comes from Anthoceros angustus, assembly GCA_010909165.1. Lineage (NCBI taxonomy): Eukaryota > Viridiplantae > Streptophyta > Anthocerotopsida > Anthocerotales > Anthocerotaceae > Anthoceros > Anthoceros angustus. Next base: position 617,550 of record MU008150.1, read on the forward strand.
GGTGGAGAGGGTTGTTTAGTCCGGGTCGAGGAATAGGAGGAGGAGGAGGAGGGTTTCTAGAAGGAGATCTCCCGAACTCTAAAGGGATACTCAGTTTCCTCTCGTGCCACTGACCAGGATTCAAGGGGAACTGGCGGCATTATCTCCGGTAATGACTTCGCAGTTGGTGATCTTTGGAGTTCCGGTCTTGGACTATGGGTCGGGGATGTAGGATCTAAGACATCTGAGGCACGAAAGCTCCTGGCACTCCGAGACCCTGGTGAATCCAGTAACTTTCGACCATGGAGTGGGGGAGACATGGGTGAATGGAGGGCACTGAAAATAGAAGACTTGGGAGATGATCCATCACTTCCTCCAGGGGAAAGGTCAGGATCATTGGCTTCAGTGTCAGAAAGGGACAGTGGATCTAACACCGAGAATTTATGGGCTTTCGGACTTTGAGAACTGGGAGGACTTGGAGGAACGGGAGGACTAGGGGCACGAGGAGGAGGGGCACGAGGAGGAGACAGACGGCTAGATCTGGCAGCTTCAGCAAGCTCCTCATCCAGTTCCTCCTCAACTTCGTCTTCCGATGAGAGCAGATGGAGAAGGGGGTCAACAGCGGCGAGCTCTTCTTCATGGGTGACCTGTTCATCTGCTACACCAGCAGTCAGTTCCTCCGCCTTAGCTGATATTCCTTTTGTGATGTGCTGGTCCTGGTGACCTTCAAAGTCCTGGGACAATACTTCCTCAGCCAGCTGGTCACCTTCTGTGAGTTGTTCGGGTTTTTCTGCGTCTCCGTCCTTCACCTCCTGTTCTGCAACATCTGTACCGACAGCTTCTTTCAAGTCTCCACCACCTCCTTGGTCCTTGTTCAAACTTGCTGTCATATCATGGTACTCATCTGGCAGGGACGTCTCTGGAGTAGAGCTAACTGCAGGTAACTCTGTCACAACTTCAGCAGCTTCTTCTGACACAGTTGTGCTTGGAAGAAAGAGGAGGACCAATTCTAGAGGGACTCAACAACTCGCTGCCAAGGGCTTCAGAACCGTTGGCAGGTCCTCTGCAGCAACGCAATTTCAGCGGTTACATCAGGGCTCGTTAACTTGGGTGCAAGATCTTCTCCAGAGGCGTTAGATGCGGTGGGACTCAAAACTTCTCTAGCAGAACCCTCAAACCTCCGAGGAGACGAGAGGTCAGATGTAGACCCAGCTGGACTTACGAGATCCCAAGGAGAGCCCAAACATTAACAGGTGAAGGAAGCACTACGACTGTCCCAGAGGGACTTGGTGGGTCAACTGCGGGTAGATGAATCTTGTTGACAAGGGATCCAGTTGCATCTCTGGGAGGTCCTACAACCTCTCTGGGAGAGATGACTGGTTTACTAAAACTAGGTGGACTTGGCGGCTGTCTAGAAGGCATAGCAAACTGGGTACTAGAGGATGGAGGTCCTTGAGCTGTTCCACTCGAAATCAACGGTTCACTGACTTTAGAGCCGGGCTGGACTTCACCTGGCAAGGCTGCTTCACTGGAACTAGGCAGCTCCTCTGCAACCCTTGCTAGACCCTGTCCTGTTGGAGTCAAGACGGACTCTTCACCTTCGTCAACTAAATATGTCCCTTCACTAGACGGACTCATCAATTCAGAAGAATCCACAGTTAGTGAAGGTGATGGAAGGGCCTCATTAAAGGTAGTTGGTCTTGGAGATGCCAATGAGTCTGCCGGGCTGTTTGCTGATGCCTCTGTATCCAGGGCCAATTCCCTTAGGACTGTCGACAGCGTGTGTCTCTGAGTCCTCTTCATTTGTCAAGGTTTTATGAACCACAGTATCTTGGCTGCTGGGAGCAGAAGTAGCTTGAGCGTCCAGAGGTGGCTGTGCTCCAGAAGTCCTGGGTTCTGCATCTGTCTCCCGTCTGACTCCATGGTTGCAAGTGCATCCAAAAAGTGATCTGCATCACCTGTAAGATCTTCTGCTGCATCTGCTGGTGGAATCTGCTCTACTCCTTGGCTCTCAAAGCGGTTTGATAGGGGCTTGACAAGCAGTTCCTGCTCGTCATTAGTAGAAGTTTGGACCTGCTCATGCCCAGTCGGTCGATCCAATGGAGGTATCGACTGAGCTTTGTCGTCAACCTGATAAAATCTGCTGACCTGCCCCTTTGAGTTAGCCACATTTGTTTCTGAAATCAAATCTAATTTTGGGTGGACCCTCACAAATCTACCAGACAGTGTTTCAGCTTCAATCTCCTTCGCATTGAGTTTGAGTGGCTCGTCCACCTGGACTGCGGACACTACACTCGGAGAACTTAAAGTATCAGATCCAGATGGTTGCCTTGTATGTCTTGATGGAGGCAACTTTGCAGATGTAACTTGGGAGTTGTCACCAGCTCCTCTTGCAATGGTTTCCCTTATCTGCAATGCTAACTGTTCTGGAATTGGAGAAATTTGACGTTTGGCCAGAGCATCTGTTCCCACCCCTTTAGTCACTGGGGGCACATCTTTTGATGTCTTACCCTGCTGCTCTGCTTTAGCAGATCCTTTTCCACCCCCAATTTCCATAGTTCGACCAGGAGGCAGACCTAACCGGGGCTGTTTTAAATATTCCGTCTTGGAAGCTGATTCTGTACCTCGGCGAGCTGGTGGAGCTACCCTTGTCTGCGTCTCTGCTTCTGGTCTTCGACTGGGGGTTGGGCTTCCCGTGACTGCTTTGATAAATATTCAGAATTTAAGGAGGCAGAAGGTCCTGGAGGCCATCTGTCTCAACACCTCGTGAAGAATAGCGCACTCTACAGAATCAAGGACAGGCAGCGTGAGCCTAACCTTGTACATCAAAAATCTCAACCCACTGCATAAACGGGAATGGATGCATGAGGTGAACTAAATACCTCGAATTTATCTGTGTGACAGGCATAGTGTCCACAGAGTTAGGATTGTCCTTCCGACGCCTACCCTTTTCTACAGCACAGTGACGAAGCAAGAAAATCAGGGACGCCAAGCTGTTGAGGAACCTGCAGCTCTACTGGCATAAGTACGAGCTGAGAAAGTACCTTCTTTCTGGCCTTTTGTTCACGTTCTGCTTTCATGAGCTCAGAGGTAGCCCACTCTGTCTTGAAGTAAGATGGGTCGGTGTACCTCTTTAAACACGCTCCAGCACCGGCCACATCAAACCTGCTCTCGTAGGAGGCAAAGAATTTAGAGATTGTTTGAATTGGGACAGACGGATTCCATAGCCCAGTATCCTTGAAGGACAATGGAGCCACAGCAGAACTTGAAGGAAGCTATTAAGACTGTGTTTGACACATTCAACATACTTGTCCAACAGGAAGAGCCTTGGAGGTCCTCTACATTCCTCGTACGAATTCCTTATAAACCGAGGTAGATCTCCTTGAGTGCAGTGATTTTGATCGGTTCGAATGCTCGCATGCCACTCGGTACCTGAAGAGCCCAAAGCATCATGCATGGAAGCTGACATGGACGGAGAAGCAAGACAAGCGTGAGAGCGAGCTATTTTACCTGCGTTGTATGCATACTTCAGCTGGTTCGTCTCAGACAGCAATGCCTTCTCAATTGACGGCATCTCCGCCTCGATCTGCTGCACTCGGATGGCCAAATCATGCCCTTTCGCAGAAACCGCCATGACTTCTTCATGAAGGTCACGGAAGATGTCCGCTGCAAATCTGCAACACCGGCAACAATACAATCACCAAACGCGATACCAAGCACGCAAAAGAGACCCTTCCTCAGCTCCATTTTGGGCTTCATTCCAGGGGGCAGTATGCATACTCTGCCAGATCACCAATTTGCCTGACTATTCCAACGAGGCCTGCCGTGGCAACACCTTCCAAAAGTCCCTCTGGCTCATCCTTCGTTGCCCGGTACAAGTCCGGATTTGCCAAGCTATGCTCGCTCCTAATCTCATACCTTACGAGAGGCATGGTCTCAAGCTGATCTACCCCCACAACAAATCCCTGCACATTGCGAGAGCTTTCTAGTCACCCAATACGCACTTCACACACTACTTCACGACATGACGCCATCTCCCACCCACTTCACTGGCCCAGCCTTCAACACAAAGCTGCGATCCCGGACGCCCAACACAACCCAGTACAAAAATCATCCCAGTTGCAAGAGCAAGAATTTTTCTGCAGCTATTCCAGCCACGCATTTCCTCAGCTGCGAGTCCTACCTAGAAGAAGCGAACTCGGAGCTGCAGCCTTCTTCGCATTGCGGAGGCCCGCAAGACCACGCATTGGCGACCCAGGTGGGACCACTTTCGAGACAACTATTCCTACACAGCACTCTGCTGCAGTACGAGCTCCGCCCGCCCACCCAAGCGCCTGATAGAAATAGCCCACAACATGAACAGCAAATTCTGGTCTCGGGAGAAGGCAGAGAGGCTGTACCAATTCCACGACTGGTCCCAGCAGCCTCCTACTACCAAAGCAAAAATACCAAGCTGCAGCTACAGGTACCAAGCACTGGTCACACATACAGCGTCGATGGAAAGCAGATGAGGAGAGACGGCAGGGAGATGGTGCGACGGCAGGGAGACTGGGAAGCAGGGGCAGAAGATCTGCTGTCGGGCAGTAGTGAGAACAGGGACTGATTCAAAAAGTTGGGAGAGAGAGTGTGGACGACAGAGGTGGCCGGAGGGGGTGAGTTGAATACGACAAAAGAATGCTGCAGTCCGATGCAAGAAGGCAGGACCCACAAGGTCAGGTACTTCCGCCGAGGTGGACCAGCGACGGCACCACAGATGTGGCCGCTGCCAGTCAAGTCTGAAACCTCACAAATTCATCGCAGCCCAGAAGATAGCAGGCCCAGCAGCAGCAGCTGGAACACGGAGCAGAGGACACTGTTGTAAGGCCAGATAAGCTCACACAAACCGAAGGAATTCGTTGCACTCTGGCGTGAAAAGCAAGGAGAACGAGAGAGAGAGACTAACGAGGCACCCCCCGGACTCCAGCCTGCAATGCTAGCCTGCCGTCCGGGAATTCTCCAGGCAGCTGCTGGAGTTGGGCAGAGTCACGGCAAGCCCGGGCATCACCACATTCCCCGTTGCCTGCTTTTCTGCGACGTACCTGCCCAAAGCTAAACTGATAGCAGATGTTCCGCACGCCGCTCACCAACTGAGTGACACACTGACCACTGACCAGCCCTAGACCAAATGCACGGGACCAGAAAACAGCAGCTCGCACCCAAAACCAAGCAGAGCAAGGACACCGCAGGACTGTCGCCAGCGTGCCAGATCACGCTCTCTTCCAGGCAGACAAAGTCAGAGAGGAATAGACAAGGCAGCTAGCTAACTACAAATGTACACATGAAGCTCCACTGCTCCAAGGGAATGCGGCATGCGGACCAGCAAGGTCCCAACAGCTCCCAGCAAGGTTTGCACTTTACACCCTCCTGTCCTGACGTCTCTGTGACTCCTCCGCCATAGCCAGGCTTCTGCATTGCTACCCACCTTGAGAGGAAACGTCAAGGCGCAAAACTCCATAGTAATCACGAGCCTGCCAAGCTGAGGACGCTCCGTGCGAGCGCATCCTGAGGGCGGACGGAAATCGCGAATCAAAGATGGGGACAACATGGATCGCCATTGCCATTGCCATCGCCATCGCTATCGCCCAACAAGCTGCGCATGCGGATGGCAGGCGTGTTAACGTTCACGACCGGAACGGGCGGAAATTGAATGAACTGGAGGAGGATTGCACGAATGCTGACCGTCGAGTATTGGAAGTCGTTCGCCATGAATGACCTGCAGAAACGGTCGCCATCTTCGAATCCTATGCCTGCGACCACGGTTGGGCTAACCGCGGTCAGTTAACCGCGCGTTATACGAGCATTGAACTTAAACGAGTCTGAATTATGAAATAGTAAATACAGGGACGGGATATGATGGCCCGGCGATGATGATGGCTGTGCAGCATAATCGATGACGACTCCCCGGGCCCATCGCCAATTCTCGCAGGATGTACTGCAGACTGGACTGGTTTCTGCTGGATGCACATGGACCCATCAATCTGGCCATCAGGCTCCAGCCTGGAGTCTGCCTGCCTGCCATTTGAGCCGTACATTCTCCCCTTGTGCAACGGGTACGAGCTTACGAGAGCAGCTTGGAGCCAGGGAACGAGAAGAGACGGATGGCATTCTGGTAAGTGGCAGCACCGACTTCCTCTTCGCTTTTCCCCAGGTGAGAGGAAACGATGGAAAGAACCTGCAAAACAGGAGAAGAATGAGGGTTGTTTATGCCCTGTTGTGGGGACTGGCTGAGGAGGAAGAGTTGCTGGTCAGAAGGCTCACAGATCGGATGTTTGAAGGATGGTTCAGAGTCTTCACGACTGTGTTGCTGTCGGCAGGGGCTCTGGAATGGGTGACAAGGAGTTGGGGTCCACGTTGGGCAGTGCGTCTGGAGAGTCTGTCTCTAGCAGGAGCCTGTCCCAGGGTACCTGCCAGGTGAGAGGAGTAAGTGAGTGTAAGTCATGAAGTGATGGAGTGATGTTCATACCGCTTTCAGGATGTTCTTGGCCTTGTTGGGTTTCATGCCAGTGATGAAGCCGGAGAAGGAGAAGTATGTGTTGTGATTGGAGAGCACGGACCATCTCCGCGGAACCACTGTATGAATGGAGGATGAGTCCAGGAGGAAAGGGGCCCAAGTCTCTGCCAGTCATGGAAGTGATAGGATCAGTGGTGACTGAAGGTGGAAGAGGATGAAATGTATGGATCGTGAGATGTGGAGCTTACCGAAGAAGCTCTTGAAGAGCGCCAAAAGCTCGGACGCAATGGATTGCAGCAGGTCGATGGAGCTCCTGGCTGGCTCAAGCTGCTGCCTTAGAATCTCTGCCTGTTGGGTATAGAAGCTCAGTTTGAGTACAGGTACAGACAGTTCAAAATGCAACCTCAGGTTGCCTGGAAAGGGCAGCACAGAGTGGTGTAAACCAGACCTGTGTTGCTTCATCCGAAGCACTGCCACGAGGGCTCCTGTCAAGCCCCGCCTGCCATGCAAGCTCAAGTCAGACAGACCGGTGCGAAACACGATAGTAGCAGATCAAATTACCAAAGCACTGAAAGCTGGCAGAAGCAGGAAAACATACTAGGCCAAAGCCCTGGCCAAAGTGAGCCTGTGTAGAAACGTACCTCTCCCAAGGCAGCCGTCGGGACAGCCTCAAGCATGGCTCTCAAACTGGACAACCAATCTGGAGAACGCTTCTCAAGGTACCTGCTCTTCCAGCAGGAAGATGATGAGAACGTCATAGTGGATATCCGAGCATCACATCGTGAACATCCGAACTTAATCCGTGACACAATTCGCATGTTCCTTCTTCAACACACACATACCAAGGATGGAGACCAAAGCATGGAATCACAGATGGGTGCTTCTCACCAAGCTGCTTCACGTCCTCCCAGTCCTCCTGCCCACAACCAAATCACCGTCACAACCTGCAGTTAGAGGAGCAGAATGACATGCGTCAGCATGGTAGGCTTGATGGGTCACAAACCTGAGACGTTCCGTTGACAGCAAACCATTGCACCCCGCCTCCTTGGCAGACTGCAGCAGCCGGGGGTACAGTGGGCGATTCGGGCATCCTGAAGGTGGCAGTGCGCATCAAAGAGCGGTCCTCTGGCCTGCATCCTTGCCAACCCAAAAACTCTGCCGTCTTTCCAGTTTTCCGGCAGGGTTTTACACCATAGTCGTGGAAATGGCGCTCGCGGTAGTGTCAGTACCGCCTTCGGCTATGGCGGTGCACCGTTCATGTTCCTCCACCTTCTCCGCTTCATTCAGTCCCTCAGGTAGGCTCACACTCTTGGCTGTCTCGCTGTCTGTCTTGCGTGCGTGGCGGGATGGATTGCAAGCTTCGGTCCTGACAAACGTGCATTCTTGCTGCAATCCGTTTCAGGATCTCTGGGAAGCCGAATCAATGCAAGTGGAAGTGCCAGACTGCTGCTCAACAACCATCTCTGTCATCGGAGTAAGGACATCACAAGTTGTGTGCCAGGCGTCAGACAAAGGTAAGGAAACTGTGAGCTCCTCCTTCTCTCAGCACCAAAATTCATGTCCAGAGCTGCTCTCCTGAGCCGGCTCGTCCTTGGCTCGCAGAAGGTCACCGAACTGAGGCAGCTCCAGCTGCACGCCACAGAGGTTTTGGCTGAACTCCTCAAAGCCGAGGACAAGGAGCAGGCAGCTCAAGTACGTGGAGTTCTTGACTGAGGATTTCTTCATGGTGGCCTCGACTTATCTGGAGCTGGTACTACGCATTCCCTTCTTTCTTTCTCTCTGTCCTCATCCAAGCATGCTGTCTTCTTTCATGTTCCTCACCGCCTTACATCTGACCTAACACTTGCTGCATTGGTAGAAAGGCCAAGAAGGAAGGTAACCTCCAGGTGATGAACCAAATCGAAACAACCCTCCGAATAGCCATGTCAGAGAAGGAGAGGACCCTCCGGCCAGAGATCCGGCTTCTGAATCAGGTAAGCCTCTCCCAGACAAATCGAGAATCAAAAGTCTGCTTCTCTTCAAGAACCAAAACTTCATCAAACAAAGAATCTCCCGGTGCTTGTGCAGCTGATGAGAGACAAAACTCCCTCGGACCGAGTGGCAACGATGAAGAGCCAAGTCGATTACCTGGCTCCAGACAGCTACTTCTTCACCCTTCTAAACAGGATGATTCTAGACGTGGATCGGCAGAAGAACAACCCACAGAGGCTCAAGCTCCTGACCCAACTCCGCATCATCAGCAGGGAGACGAAGGAGGCTGCCAAGGCCATCTCAAGCGCATGGCTGAAAGCGGGGCTTGATTCAATTTTAGCATTATAGTAGATATTTAGTGAATAATTTTAGCTCTGTACCAACTTCTTCGTCTTCCATAGCCGAGCTCCAAGGAGCTGTCTTTGCGTGAGCGATGGCGGACTCTGACAATCCTAGCGCGGTGGAGCTGGTGGTGCTCAGGTCGGGACAAGACGGGGCGCGCCGCAGGCAGGCCACGACGACGACCCAGCTTGGGCCGACCCAACCCTCCGCCGCACCGCGACATGCATCGGCGTGGTGGACAGGATCGCAGGGAAGCGATTTCTGCTGGAAGCAACACCGGATTTCCGCGACCAGCTGCACCGATTCTCCACCGTTTTCCGCACCACGGACCTTCCTCTGTCCGGAATCCTGCTCACCCACGCCCACATAGGGCACTACACCGGGCTCATGTTCCTGGGTCGGGAGGCCATGGGAACATCCTCTGTCCCGGTCCACGCCATGCCGCGCATGGGCAGCTTCCTGGCGACCAACGGGCCGTGGAGCCAGCTGGTGGCCTTGCGCAACATCGAGATCCGGGAGATGGCGGATAGGCAAACTGTGGAGCTCACCCCCCGGCTGCGGGTCACGCCGTTCCTGGTGCCCCACCGGCAGGAGTTCTCGGAGGTGGTGGGTTTCCGGGTGGAAGGCCCCAGCCGACGGGCGCTCTTCATCCCGGACATCGACCGGTGGGAGGACTGGGACAAGGAAGGCGTGCGGATTGAAGATGAAATCCGGGAGGTGGATGTGGCGTACCTGGACGGGACGTTCTTCGACCAGGGCGAGCTCCGGGGCGGGATATGAGCGATATCCCGCACCCCACCATCGCGTCTTCCATGGCCCGATTTGCCATCAGTCTGCCGGAAGAGGAACAGTCAAGGTGCGCTTCATCCATCTCAACTGGTCCAATCCCGCCCGGTTTCCGTTCTCCCATGCCTCTTTTGCTGTCCGGGCAGCCGGCATGCGGGTTGCCGCGGAGATGGAGCGCGTTTTCTTGTAAAGATGGGCCCGGTGGTTTGTTGGTAGCATGATCTTTCCCTCCAGCGCTGATTCGGGTTCGACTCTCGGCCGATGCGTAGCTCTACGCGATAAGCCTATACGAGGAAAGTTCGAACATACCGTATACGTGATTATGCACACGTAGAGAGCGGGAGTGCCGCGGAGGATGGAGTCCCAGCGATGTGCCCCCACGAGACGAGATTGCCCTCAAGGTAGGGAGCACGAATGCACGTCTAAAGCAGGAAAGTTAGTCCTGAAGCCAATGTCCGAGAAGGAACAGGAAGAAGTGCTTTGAGGGCATGCTGAGAATCTAGAAGGAACAGGAAGAAGTGCTTTGAGGCATGAGGAAGAAGTGCTTTGAGGGCATCTTGAGAATCTAGAAGGAACAGAAGAAGTGCTTTGAGGGCATGAAGAAGTGCTTTGAGGGCATGCTGAGAATCTAGCTCTAGCGTTTGGTCTCTTGAACACTCCTAATGGCATGGCGTTTGGTCTCTTCAACAGAACACTCCTAATGTCATGCTGAGAATCTAGAAGGAACAGGAAGAAGTGCTTTGAGAGGGCATGCTGAGAATCTAGCTCTAGCGTTTGGTCTCTTGAACACTCCTAATGGCACAACTCCTAATGGCACACCTCTGCGGTGAGATCGGCTGTCAACAGAGAGACATTGTAGTAAGGGCCATCATGGGTACTGTGTGCATTGATTCGCATGAGATTCGCAAAAGGTTGCTGCAGTTGAAAGGAGTGACCATGAGAAGTGCTTCTCCTTCTAAGGGGTATACAAATTTGCATACGAATTTGCTTAACGCTGTCCGTGTTCTAATCAATCGATCCATTGCGCAGACCCGATGAGAAGCGTCAATCTTGGCTTCCAGGTCTAGGACCTCGCCAATTCACTCCACAAGAGACTTGCGATTCTCAACGCTCTCAACCTCACGACCACGGACTAGGCTCCAAGTAGCCCGCCGTCTCGGCGACTCGCGAGCCACCTCCTCGAGGTGCTGCTCTTTATTACAAGAATACAACGATGGAATCGGCTATCTCATGGCCTCACGCCCTTGATTCCATGACAAGCTCACTAGCTAGCTCTCCAGCTCTCTCAACACAAGGCTTGCGCTTGCCTCTCTCAAAGAGTGAGTCCCCTTGTAACTTGTTCCTCAAAGCCCTTGCTCTAGCCCTTATATATCCTGACTGACCTTAACTAGGCATTTATTAAATCTAGGGATTCTTACGGACCACTAATCACTAAGAGTCCTCTCTAGGCAGCTCTTCATTTGTGGTGCAATTCCTCTCTAACAAGAGATTGCATGAAGCATGCAACACATGCATCTTCTTAACAGACTACTAACTTAGCTTTTACCTTTTCAACTTTTCACCTTTCTACCTTGTTTCACGTGCGTTACTCTCTCCCCCCAGGAAGATGTCATTGTCCTCAATGACCTCCGATTAAGACGAGATCATCCATGATCCTTGTTGCACATCTTCAAGTGAAACCAGACGGGATCTGCATAACCACGAAGCCTTACGGATACTCGGTACATTACCACCAGACGGTGGGCACTTCTCTCTGCGAATTCAACAATCTCCCGCAGACCATGATTGTGTTGAACCAGGATGACATAATCTTTCATGTTCATATCTTTATTCTCTTTCGAAATCACTTGCAAAGAGACATGAAACACATTATGAGAGAAGATCCATTCAGACAGCTGTAGTTTGTAAGCCACATTTCCAATGCGCTTCAGAACTACGAAAGGTCCTCCATACTTAAGCCTAAACTTTGAGGTCAGCCCTTGTGGCAGTGGGAAATTCTTCAATTTCACCCACACCTTGTCTCCTACTTGAACTACGCCTCTTGCATGCTGTCGGCCAAAACTTCTTTTGCCACGAGCCTTGGCCAATATCTTCTTAGCAACTTCATGCACGGCCCTTAAGCCTCAATGAATTCACGTGGTTCTCTTGCTGCTGTCTCAAACACGCTAGCATTCAACATGGAAACTACGTCCATTGCTTACTGTCATCGAAAGGTGTGTAGCACTGGAGCTATATGATATTATTATAACAAAATTGCATCCTCAAGATGATTACTCCATCTCATTGGTCCATCCATAGTGTCGTAAGTATTCTTCTTGGATTCATTCACCCTCTCATTGATCCATCTGTATCGGGGTGGTACGTGCTCATACATAATTGCACTCCTAAGCTCTTCATAATTGCCAAAACTCTGCGTAAATCGGGATCTCTGTCACTCACAATGCAATATGTATCCATATATCCATGCTTCTTGAACAATGAGCAACTTTGAGCTTTCACTCGCTTCTTTGTAGGGATGAAGTGTGCTTGCTGAATCTATCAACCACTTGTCATGATAGTGTGTCCATTCTTGGTGGCAATGGCATAATGAAATCCATTGATATACTTTTCCAAGGCCCACTTGGAATAGGCGGGGTTGCAACAAACCTCGTGGATTTATGCTCCACCTTATCCTGACGTCTACACAAGACTTAACATACTCAACGTATGCTTGTACATTCGAGCCGATGACTTTCTCAACTTCTCATAAGTTGGGTCAATTCCTCTATGACTGCACTTGGCACATCATGACACTCTGCAAGCAACTTCCTTCTCAACACATGAGAATCGGGAATCACAATCTGTTTTGCTTGAACATCAACAAGCCATTTCTAAGCTTAAACTTAGATCCCGGTTGCTCCACTTCATTGATCCAATCACATGCTAATGGATCTCGCGGATAAGCTTCCTTGATCTGCGTGTGAGTGTCCTTGGCTCAATCACCATCGTATTGCTAGCTTAGGCCTCTTGATAAGCGGTTATCAAACTTAAACTACGCTTGCGACTCAAAGCATACGCGCGAGATTCTCCTTCCACGGCTTGTACTTGATAGACACATCATACATTGCTAGGAAATCTTGCCATCTTTGTCTTGCGCTTAGTCGCGGTGATTTGTAAAAAGCTCGTGCTTACATTATACGTATGCAACAAAAGATCTTCCTAGAAGATAATGTCTCCAAATCTTGAGACAATTGATGGCAGTCATCTCCTTTTCATAAGTGGGGTACTTCCTTTTCATGTTCATGCGGCTTCCTTGACTCGTAAGCCAAGCCTACCTTCTTGCATGAGCACTCCTCCAATTGCAATATCGATCGGTATATACTTCTATATCCTTCTTTGGATCATAGATTGCCAATCTTGGGGTAGTCTTTGAGTTTCAACTTGACTCGAATGCCCTCGACATTCATCATCCACTTCCAAGCCTTCGCCTTCTTCAAGAGATCGATTAATGGGGCGCAATCTTGGCAAACATCGGTACAAATCTTACATGCAGCTAGCCAATCCAAAACATCGCACCTCGTGCACATTCGTTGGCGGACAACTCTGTATAGCCTTTACCTTATCGGGATCCAACACGATAATTTTTGAAGGGGTTAATAATCTCGAAGGGGTTTTCCATAAATAATCTCGAAGGGGTTTTGATGGGCCCTAAAGCAGCGTTTTGAAGGCATTCGGAAAAACGACTCGAAAAAAGGTGTCACCGGTAAAGTTACTACTTTCCATCCGGCAATGTTTGTGTCGAATGGTGGTGCAAACTCGAACCTAGGGAATGATGCAAAGTAGGAGCGGTGAGGCCGTTCTGCGAGACGGTTGTAAACTCGATTTTGGGATGGAAATGTGGTTTTGTTATGACACCACAAAAGCCACGGTATTTCCTAACACGAAACATCGACGGACTTACAACATTAACTGGGACCCGGGAAAAAGCGAGATTTCGTTTCACTCATCCCGAGTTCAATCCATCGTCATCACTTGGTCCGACTTCTCCTCCATTGTCATCACTATCTTGACACTTTCATGAGTTGTATGAAGCCACGCTTGAGCTTATCCCTTATCGCTTTTTGTCCACATACGGATGTTTCCGTCGTTCAACACAAACCCATGTCTGGGATATGTTTCATTCACAAATACCTCACTGTATGTTTTTAGGTAATGGACCTTATTCCCTTTTTCCTCGGCATTGGACGGATGGGTTACCACTCTGGCGGACTATGTATTCTGCACATATCTCCTTCATACGCATCTATGTGCTCGGTCCGATACGTGGATAAGAAAGTGAGGTCGTGGTGCGTTTAGCTTCACGTCAATGACCTCCCAATCCGAATGGCCTAGTATGCGTGTCCGTATTGCAGCCTTTGCGAAACATCCCTCTCGGTTCCGTTATGTCCCCATTCATCGTGCCATTTCCAGTTGCCTTCCGCATTTTGATATGCCCCAAGTACATATCACGTGGGAGGTCCCTCAATAATGCCTCATCTAGCAAAGCTTCATCGGCACTTGAAGTGGTCATCTTGTATGATCCACTTCTGCGTGTGAAAACCACTTCCAAGAATGACTAGCACTAGCCCAATGTTATTCTCCACAATGATAGCAATCTCCTTCCGGTCCACCCAAAGGCTTCCCACCACTCTTTCAACGATCCTATGGGCGCAAATCTTTTAACCCTTCACGCAAATGGGCCACACCTTCCATCGGTGATAGGATACGTTCCTTCTTGTCCCCCTAGCTTCACCCGCATGCACCGTAGGATGGTGCTAAGGAGGCGCCAGCCGGCGCCCTCCCCATGTCTCCACTCATGGGCGCCGGCCGGCGCCCTCCCCTAACACCACCCATGGGCGGCGCCCTCCCCTAACACACCACCCATGGGCGCCGGCCGCCCTCCCCTAGCACACCACGCCCATGGGCGCCGCCCATGGGCGCCGCCCGGCCGGCGCCCTCCCCTAACACACCACCCATGGGCGCGGCCGGCGTCCTCCCCTAGCACACCGCCCATGGGCGCCGGCCGCGCCCTCCCCTAGCACCACCGCCCATGGGCGGCCGGCGCTCTCCCCTAGCACACCCTTGCGGCCCGTGGCGCCACGCCCCCGCCCATGGGCGCCGGCCGGCGCCCTCCCCTAACACCTGCCCATGGCGCCGGCCGGCCGGCGCCCTCCCCTAACACCACGCCCATGGGCGTGGCCGGCCGCCCTCCCCTAACACACCACGCCCATGGGCGTGGCGTCCTCCCCTAGCACACCACCCATGGGCGCCCGGTGGCGCCTCCCCTAGCACACCACCTTGTGGGCCGGCCGGCCGCCCTCCCCAGCACACCATGGGCGCCCGTGGCCACGCCACCCATGGGCGTGGCGCCCTCCCCTAACACCTGCCCCACCCATGGGCGCCGGCCGCCCCTCCTCATGCTGTCTTCAAGAAAATATATATTTAGCGCCTCAAGAGTTGCAACTTGGGATTGTTGGTCAAGTGTTTGGGAAATAAGTGTAGTAATGAATAGGTTGCGTGTTCAAACCCGTATCTTCCTAACAACTCAATTTTGTTGATTTTAAGGATGCTTGCATGGGCGCATGGGCAACTAACTTTGTTCATTTTAAGGACGCTAGCATTGCCTTAAAGCCCAAGTGGTTGCATTGAGTGCGGAAGGTTGAAGACCACATTGGCGACCTTTTGGATGAGGGTCGGATGCTAGATCTTGTGTGGCGATCGACACCGTCGGTGAGCCCAAGAATGGTACTATTGAAGGCGAGCAAGCAATGGAGGAGAGCGACAACTTGAGGCGGAGGATATGGACCGCCTCCGAATATGGCGGTGGTACTTGACTCGGTTTGGCAAGGCATGGATGAGTCGTCGGGCCGCACTCTTGAATGACTATTGTCGATCTTGATGACCACTTCTTCCTTTAGCGATTGTTTGTTGCAATGTTCTCACGACCATTGAAATAAGACTCCGCTAGTACAAGATTGTTTTCATTGTGTTCCACCACTTGAAAGTAAAAGTTTTCGGTTGTAATAAACATATGAAAATGGCAGCCCTCTATGCATTCTACAAAAGCAGCGGGCCACACCCTATTGTGCTCCAGTTCTCGGGTGTAGACTTGAAAGTGCATCTTTTATCAAAGATATGACCTCGGAAAGGGTGTGTGCATTATCAAAGTAGGGCACATATCTTTGTTCTAGGAAAGGTGTTCTTAAGTGAGGGTCTTGTCTCGGCGAAGGGTCGATATCCCCCTTCAAAAATTATCGTGTTATCCATCCACGATACCATCCATGAGAGACAATGAATCCTAGGAAGTCAATCTCTTCCTTAACAAAGTCACACTTTGTTATAGCTAAGAACAAAGAATTTGCTCTTAACCTTTCTAACACTTTCCCCAAGTGTTGGACATGCTCTTCCAAGGTAGAACTGTATATCATAATGTCATCCAAGTATATCACAACACACTCGTCCAACAGATCTCTGAATATAGTATTCATGAGAGTCTGAAACGTGGCTGGTGCATTAGTGAGTCCAAATGGCATGACAAGGAACTCAAAAGATCCATACCTTGTTCTACAAGCAGTCTTGTATTCATGTCCTTCTGCGATGCGAATCGGTAATAGCCATTAGATCCGACTTGGTGAAATACTTAGCACCTCTCAATCATCAAACAAGTCATCCATCCTTGGCAAAGGATAAGAATTCTTCAACATTATCGATTGAGTGCTCGTAATCCAAGCATAATCTCAATCCTCCATTCTTCTTGCGTGAACAACACGGCGCGCAAATGGGGACTTTGAGATTCTCACATAGCCCTTGGCTAGCGTTGAACATCATCTGTCTCTTGACTCTTGTAGCTCATCCTGCGATAATCTATATGGCGCTCTTGAAGGCGGTGTACTTCACGGCTTGAGATCAATCTCATGATCTACAATTCTTCTAGGAGGTAAAGGAGGCAACTCATCGGCATCAAGTCCTTGAACTCATTCAAGGCACTGCACTTCCTTGGAATCTTTGGGCGCTCCACGAGACTCCATCTCAAGACCATCTTCTAGTCCTTGCAGACAAGTAAAAGTTCCTCTCCATCCTTTACACAACATTTGAGCTTTCTTAGAGATGATATCATCAATGTTGTCTCCAAGCCTCGCTTGAGAACGCACAACTCACTTTGTGCTCTTCATCTCCTAAGATCGTATGGTGCGTGAGTCCACGTTCACACATACCTTGTTGGCCTTCATCCATTCTAAGCCCAAGATGATTTCATGATCATCCATATCTACAATGTGAAGCTCACGCTCCATTCCAATTCCCTATCTGCAGCACTTCTTGCAATTCACCTTTGTGTTGCGGCATTCCTTTAGCTTGTTTCACTCTACATGGCTCGATGTACTAGCCCATGTCAAACCAAGCTTGCTTGCCTTGCTAGGAGAAATGAAATTATGTGTTCTTTGCTAAGTCAAGCAACATCCTCGCTCGCTCCATTTATACATCCATGTATGTACATGAGCTCTCCACCCGCCCTCCGAATAGTCTCCTCTCACGAGACTCACCACATGCAGCCTTCGCAACATGTGGCCGATCCCGTCATTTGGGATCCTCGGATCCGCCACTTGTAATCCACGAGTCTTGGTCATGGATCTCCTTCCTACGTTGAGAGTCTATTCAGCATTCGGGCATTCATTTGCATAATGTCCCGGCTCTCCACATGAGTAGCATACTCCTTTTCGAGAACCCATACTGGCTCTTCTCTGAGCTCCGCGGCCTCTGCGCGCTTCTCGATTTCTTCATGAAATTTCCTCTTGAATTGCCTCTTGCAATTCCATTTCCGCCTGTCCTTAGCGGCTCCTCTGCTCACTACTAGAGCTTCCTCTAGTGGGCATACCGACCACAGTCTCGAAATCTTGGAGGAGTTGGATGTACTAGAATGGAAAGTATGGATGGCATCTGCTGCATAATGGCCTCTGCCAATGTAGTTGGACTATGCAACTCTCAGTGCATTGCCCAATCCTTCAAACCCGACCATGAAGCGATGCGGTTTGTCATCTTCACTCATGGTAGTGCGATTGCACTTCAGAAGGTACTTACATAATCTCGTGCACTGTTTGCTTGATATTGTCAAGTCTTGTCTCGAAGCATTCGAGTTGGGCTTCTTGAGGGCTTCTTTGAAGGATGCCCGATGCAGATGGTATGTGCTCGGTTACCAGGCAACATTAGCACCATAACCATGGACCAAAGCATAGCCCTTTAAGAAATTGCCAGCGGTACCTAAGTAGTACTCTCAACACGGATGAGGCGAGATAAGTCTCAATAGAATAGATCCAAGAATCAATGACTTGCGGATCTCTTTCTCCCTCATACTTATCTGGTAGGGCTAGCTTCATGCTCGATTTGGAGCCACTTTGAAGATGCTGCGAATTCAGGAAGATTTCTTGTTGTTCTTCGCATCTTCGCCTTGTTGAGATGGGCTCTGGATTCTTCTTTGTCTTCTTCCTTGAAGTCATTACATCGTCAAGACACGGAAGAACTTGATAAAGTACTTCCACCATCCGTTCTTCAGTCCTCGACTTCTCTCGGATGGGCCTGCTCTCGGCGCTCTCACTTCCTCTTGTTACGATGATGAATCTTGAGCGGTTGAGGCGGATGATCGGCGAGGCTGCGCTTCTTGACCTCTCCTTACGCTTCTCATTGACCATCTTGTGCACTCTCTAGTCACTCGGAGGAATGGACTACGCTCGATACCACTCAAGTAACACCCCTCACTGCTGCCCATGAGGAAGCGTCAAGTCTTGGCTTCCAGCCGGTCTAGGACCTCGCCAATTCACTCCACAAGAGACTTGCGATTCTCGCTCTCAACCTCACACACGGACTAGGCTCCAAGTAGCCCGTCCATCGACGACTCGCAGCCACCTCCTCGGTCTGCTCTTTATTACAAGAATACAACGATGGAATCGGCTATCTCGCCCAAGCTCACGCCCTTGATTCCATGACAAGCTCACTAGCTAGCTCTCCTGACTCTCTCAACACAAGGCTTGCAGGCGCTGCACTGCTCTCTCAAAGAGTGAGTCCCACTTGTAACTTGTTCCTCAAAGCCCTTGCTCTAGCCCTTATATATCCTGACCTTAACTAGGCATGTTAAATCTAGGGATTCTTACGGACCACTAATCACTAAGAGTCCTCTCTAGGCTCTTCATTTGTGGTCAGAATTCCTCTCTAACAAGAGATTGCATGAAGCATGCAACACATGCATCTTCTTAAGGCAGCTACTAACTTAGCTTTTACCTTTTCAACTTTTCACCTTTCTACCTTGTTTCACTAGTGCCGTTACTCGACTAATCAAATGGAAACATAAGCTTCTACAATCGATTTGACTAATCGAATCGAAACATGGTCGCTTCTATGTGTGTGCGGCGGCTTAGCGAGGCAATTCGACTAATATGCGAAAATATAAAAGCGATGAAAGTTAAAAGTTATTTTTTTGCTAGTTAGGGTTCATTAAGTGCATTAGGTTCATTAGGGTTCAATAGTTATCTTCATTAGGGTTTATCTTTTAATACATTTGGGTTCATTAGGGTTTGTCTTATGGTAC
Organism: Anthoceros angustus; assembly: GCA_010909165.1. Lineage (NCBI taxonomy): Eukaryota > Viridiplantae > Streptophyta > Anthocerotopsida > Anthocerotales > Anthocerotaceae > Anthoceros > Anthoceros angustus. Next base: position 636,713 of record MU008150.1, read on the forward strand.
ATATTGGTACATTAGGTAGATAGGGATTCGATCACCGTATCTCCATGTCCCGATTGATAGTCACTTGGATGCGGATCAAACTTGTTGACCAAGGGCTCTTTGTTATTGGACAACGAAAAGGAGAAGATAATCTTTATGTATAGAACCTTTTTTATCACTTCTTTATGTTCTCTATTTTGATAGAATTGATAATTCTACAGCCAATTTTTAATTTGTGGCAAGCATTCAAGAGAAGAAGTCTATTAACAAGTGACTGTTAATCCTTACCTAACTCTTTGAAATAAATAGTGGTCTAGCCCAATGATAGTTATTCAAGTTATTTTAAGAGTGTGGTCGAGGTGTAGCTCATGTTTTCATGGTTTATTTTTCATTATTTAAATATCTTCCTTGTTTTTATTTTTCTCATAATTATTATATAGTTCTTCTTATATTTTAGTATTAGTTAGAGTCAGTTAATAATAGAATCATTACTTTAGTATCTTGTGATATAAACTCATATTAATAATCAATAACTAGTTAATGTGATATTAGATAGCGTTATTTTGTTTTCAAGAAGGGTAGTTCAGTACTCATCCTTTATCGTAAGAAATATAAATCATTATTTCTTTCTCAGGCTTCCTTCACTTAGGTACTTGGCACTCATGTACTTTATTAACAATCATTTAAATAATACTTCCTTTATTATTTTCTTTTACTTTATTAACAATAATTTAAATAATGCTTCCTTCGTTTTTTCTTTCGCATCCGTGGTCAATACAACTTGGTAGTTAACAACTTGTACACTGGTGTGCCTTGGTGCAGTAACCAAGAGCATCCACTCACCCCATCTAAGTACCGATGTGAGCGAAGGATGCTTAATAAACGGCGTTCTTATAAATGTGTATCCATTTGGCCTCGCACCCGGGTTCAATTTCAATAGTTTACTGGACATGCACTCGAAGTGCGGGAACATTAAGGATGCGCAACGTGTTTTGAACAATTTCCCTATCAAGGATGTGGTATCCTGGAATGCGATGATTGCTGGATATGCTCAGGAGGAGAAAATGGGTCAGGAAGCCCTCCGCCGTTATGAGGCTATGCAAGAAGAAGGTGAAGTTGCTCCTAACGCAGTAACATTTATCTGCATGTTGCAAGCATGTTCAAGTCTGGGTGTCTCAGGGTTACAGAAGGGAAGGCAGCGACACGTGCAACTTGTGGACCGTGGACTCAGAGCTGACGTTGTTTTGGGTGGCAGCTTGGTCAACATGTACGTTAAGTGTGAGAGCCTAAATGATGCGCAGTGGGTGTTTAACAGACTTCACGAAAAAAATGTCGTGACTTGGACTGCCATGATCACAGGGTATGCACAGCAAGAGGGTTTGGGCCTGGAAGCCCTTCACAGTACTATGTCGAAAGAGGTTATACTTGCGACTGCTGTGACTTATGTTTGCCTCCTGCAGGCCTGTGCAACAGCGGGTGCCACAGCCATACGGAAGGGGAAACAGCTTCATGCACAGATTGAAGATAGATACTGATGTAGCTGTTAGTGGCAGCCTGGTAAACATGTATACAAGGTGTGGGCAGTTGAAGGATGCACAGAGGGTATTTGACAGTCTTTGTGGCAAAGTGTGGCAACTTGGAATTCCCTGATTGCAGGATATTTTACAGCACGAGGGCTTGTGCCAGGAAGCCCTTTTTCTTTACACTAAAATGCTGGAAGGAGGCATTGCTGTTCCCGATTCTGTGACCTTTGTGTGCCTCTTTCAGGCATGTGCTATGGGGTGTGTGTCAGCTTTATACATGAAACAACTTCATGCAAAGATTGAAGAGCAGGGACTTCAGGCTGATATGGTGGTGGGTGGCAGCTTGGTAAACATGTACGCAAAGTGTGTGGGACACTTAGAAAAAATTTTATGGACTCATTGAGAAAAGTGTGATCACTTAGAATCATATGCACAGCAAGAAGGGAGGGCCACGGAAGCTCCTTGCCTGCACAACAAGATGCAGGAAGAAAGTGGTGTTGTTCCTGATGCAGTAACATTTGTTTGCATCCTGCAGGCATGTGCAACTGTAGGTGATTCAGCTGTAGAGAACGGATTGCAGGTACAGGCGCACATCAAAGAGAGGAACCTTGAAGCTTACTTGTGAAGTAAAAGTCTTTGCATAAGGGACGAACTGTTCATGCTGAAGCTTTTCGAAGGGGTTATGGATCAAATGTATTCGAGGGCAACTCTCTGATCCACATGTATGCCAGGTGTGGGAGCATGGAGGACGCTCAACAGGTGTCTGATGGCTTGCTGGAGCGGAATGTGATCTCCTGGAACGCTATGATGGCAGGATATGCTCTGCAACGCCAGGTGAAGAAGTCTCTGCAACGCCAGGTGAAGAAGTCTCTGCAACTCTATGCCCAGATGCAGGAACAAGGGATCAGACCAGATGTGTGGACCTTTTCCACTGTGCTCACAGCATGTGGTGGCCCTGCGGAACTAGAAGAACTCAGTTCACGATGGGCAGCGGATTAAGGCAATTGCTCGACAGGAGGGGAGGAAGGCTAATGATGCTGAAATCATGATTTGGAGGACCAATGCAAGCTCGACAGCTTGACATGGTCTTGGATACCTTACACTGCAAAGACCAGCACAGCGTGGAGAACAGTTATTTTCTTCTTCTGAAGACATGTATCAGAACTAAGTCCATTGCTGTATTTAGCTGTGATCAAGAGAACTGAATGTGGCAAGGTATGTCCGCCCGCCAGCTTGCCAATGACCCGAATTGGTCAATTCAGAGAGGCCAAGTGAATATTCCAAAGCGAAGGCCTAATGATCAAAAGCACTGGTCTAGTCTAAATCTGCAAACCCAACAACCGTACAAAATTCTCTTTCAAAGGAAAGAGGTCGAGTTCGAGCAAGGTGCAACACTTTCCGGTACATTGTCTGCAAAAGTGTCTTCCCCTGATGGTCAGCTTCATCTCTCCGACTTGTTTGATGTCGCTAAAATCCTGTATCTCAGACATTGAAGTATCCCTCTCCGCATGTGAAAGATCTTCAGCTTCACCTGCCCCGGTCGAGAGTGGGTGGGTTCACTTGCAGTGATGGCTACTCCTATGGCCAGACGGGCCAGGGTGCTCCCTTCCACCCATTCTGCAATCTCTCGTTTCCGTTCTCAGGCGACTCATTCTTGTGAGCCACTTCCAGAACCACAATTGGGCAACATCGCACGGCCTCTCGATCGGGCACCATACTGCGATCGGGCTCTTTTTTTTATCTTTTGCCCAACTTCATGTCTCAACTCCCCAATAAAAACTTCATCAATAACAGTAGGATCACATTATAATCAGGCAAATGTGCTACCCTCTCATCATCTAGAGTAGGGCTGGGCTCCCATGTTAAGCGCCTGTCAGACCGTTGGCCTGTCAACCACTCCTCAAACAATGCCTCTGATACATCATCAGCAACCAAATATAGGCCCTTGTTCCATGTGCATCCGTGTGGGCTTGTGTATTATCTCGAATGGTTCTCGCCAAGCCTGTATCCAAGTCTATGTATCAAACATCAAACATATGTGATTGTGAAGCGAAAGTGACACAGCGCTCTAAAGGGCTCGGAGGAAAACGCAAGTACTTTAACAGTTTCTTCTTCATAATCCCATCGCCGTATTGATCGCGAAAACCATGTCACAAGCATTGCACAAAGCTCACGACCCTTACAACCCAACAACCTACTAGTAGGGGCGCGGACATTCAAGGATCCACATACAAAGGCAGACAAAGCTCACATTGGCAATGGAACCCTACCACAGGACTTGATCAATACAAATATCGGCGAACCATGAAGTGCGGTCAAGCGCGATGGAGCTACGAACCATGAAGTGCACCAACGCTTAGCGATGGAGCTATTGTACGAACCATGAAGTGCACCAACGCTTAGCGGTGGAGCTATTGTGCAAGTATTTAGGATTTGAAGTGATAAAGATTATCTTAAGCAAGTGTTGGAAGGAAGTGTTTAGGATTTATGGTTCATCAAATATGAAAAGTATAAAATAACAAGTACATACAGGTTTGTGTGCATGCTTTTTATTACTATATATAATTTTTTCTTTTACTGAATATAATTTTTTTATTGTACGAATTGTTTTAGAGGCAAAACCTGCTCAAGGAAGTCAAATGGCCTACTATTTTACAGGCAAAACTTGCGCAAGGAGGTCAAATGGCCTACTATTTTACGGAAGGAGGTCAAATGGCCTGCTATTTTACAGGCAACCTGCACAAGGAGGTCAAATGGCCTACTGTTTTGCAGGCAAAACCTGCGCAAGGAGGTCAAATGGCCTGGAACTATGTCCGCACCTTGTGCACACGAGTGACGTGTTTTGAGTTAGGGATAGAAGCATGGCGAGTTACAAGCAGCTGAAGTACGCAGTTAGGTCTGCTGTAACTGGGAAGCAACCTTTTGCAAGACAAGGTGCCTCTGCACATGCACTAGTCTCATGATAGGGTTCATATCTTTAGCAACGAGCTCAGAAGCTTGCGCTTATCAGCCAGCATCGATGTAGGGGTGTACATCAGCTTCTTTTGGTAGCATCAACACTTAGTTGTCGCGTGATCCTGTGACCCATGTTTGGTGGCAGTCTCATTGTGAAAGCTCTGGTTTCTGGTGTTTTCAAAGAGGGCAGTGGAGTCTGCCACATGAGAACAGGCAGAAGCATTTTGCGTCTCCGTCTGCGTCTGGGAGCAGAGCTCAACACAGCCTAGCCACAGAGGTCTTCGAGACGTATGCTGCATAGTCTGGGGAATCGGTGGAGCGGGAGGTTCCATATGCCAGACTAGGTATAGAGCGGGGCACCGCGGAGGGTGGAGGTGTTATCGTCAGGGGCAGCGAGGAGCAGCACATGACGTGCAAAGTTTAATTTTTTTAAATTATGTGTCCATGCGTAGCCGTGGGCACCGGTGGTCTAGTGGTAGAATAGTACCCTGCCACGGTACAGACCCGGGTTCGATTCCCGGCCGGTGCACCTCACTTGAGTGGACAAATATTGGCCCTTTTTTCGTACAAGGGTTTCCTGCTCAGTTGTAGCCAAGTGCAGGAGGTCGCGAGTTCGAATCTCGCAATGCGGAGGGATCCATTATTCCTACTCTTCTTTTCTACTTCTATCCATCCCATTACTCCTCTTTCATTTTTGTTTAGTCCTCCCACCTTTTTTCTCTAATCTTAATGTATTATTTTTTAAACATTGGGGGGCCTAGTCCCCCCTGACCCGGGGCGTTCTAGAGGGTTGTTTCTGCCCATCGCCCCAGTGTAGATCGGACTTCCCATCTTTGTACATTTATAAAGTCGTCATGTTTATTTTATTTTTTACTAGGTTTGTTTTCTTTTACTTTTATCCTTATAACACTCGAAAGTTTTCTTCGTTTTTTTCTTGGAGCTCAAACTACACCTTGGCCAATGGAGCCACTTGAAGTTCCACCTCCGTGATTTATCTTTGATTATGATCTTTGAACAAATCTCAAGTGTTTAGACTTGAATTGCATGATACATTCAGGCTTGAATTGCCTAAAACGTTTAGACCTAAATCTAAGCTTGAAATGATTTACACATGCACATGAATCGATCAAGCTAACATTAAGTTGTGCTTAAAATGAATATAAGCTCCATCCATTCATCTCAGCCTCTGCTGATTCCTCCAATGCAATGAACCATATATGAACCTTCCTCCAATGCAATGAACCATATATGAACCAGTAGCACTCGATCACTGATGTCCTAAGGTGTGATTGGGGGTTTGAATTTAGAATGGGGAAGGAAGGAAGTAAGAGGAACATGACCCAGTTAGTGACTAGATCGTGAAGTCATGAGGCCACATTCGAAACAATGGTGTCATTGCAAGAATTGGCATGGCGGTATGACATCTTGCATACTGCCACCACAACTTGTAGAATCGGCATCGACTTCACACTGCTACAAATCCTCTCAAAACATGCACCATCTCCTCGATCTTGCAAGTGCTACCTCTTAGGCCCGAATTAGTTCATATGCATATTGATTTAAGCTTGATTTAGATTGGCCTTAGGCAATTGAATCAATCAAGCCGATCGCAACGGATCGACCACGGCTTTCTTTGGGGCAAGGCTCGCTCTAGCTCCTCCATGCGCGGGCGGGCTCCACGGCGATAACTCAAAAATTGAGGTAGTGCAAAATCGCCATACTATCCTCTTACTCATCTACCATATCTATCAAATGTCATTGGTTTTCCTTTGTATAAATGTCATCAAACTTATTTGCATCGTTACACATAGTATGTAGCATACCAATCTAAATCACCAAAAGTTGGAGGAAAACATTTGTGTGGAGCAGAAAACTTTGTGGAGCTGGCCCACCACCTAGCTTGGGGCACCTAGGTGAAGGTCTAGCTTTGCCCTAGTTCGGTTTTCGTTTTAAGGAGCTCAAGTTGGGCCAGTCGACCGTTATTTTCTAATTTATTTGTTTTTTTTATTGCGGCTAGACCACTAACCAAACCTGATCGGAGGATTGCCATCGGAATCATGGTTCATGATAAAAAAATAACGCCTAGATCATGGTTTATGATAAAAATAACGCCTTAGATCATAATTTACGATAAAAACAACGCCTAGAAATAAGCGATCGATGCATTTGACCGAGGACGGCCCAACAACCGCGCATGGACTGATGAGCCTAGGTGAGATTTTAGCTAGCTTCAGGCACCAAGTTGGAGCTCTAAGCCAGGTGATGCGCCACCTCAGCACCCAAAAAAAGGGGTCCACAAGACGTTTTCCGCATAAAAGAAAAAAGGTTACAAGAAGTTTTCTCTGTATGCCATAATAGTATTAGAATGAATTACTCAATAAATAATATAAACAAAAGTAAAAAATACTAATAATAGTGAGAGAATATTGAAAGAAGTCTAGCACTCAAAGGGAAACCGGTGTACCGGTGTACCCTGAGATTGAAACGGAACGGGGACTGACTCTGTTTAAAAGGTGCCCCGTGTGGAAACCTGGGCGGAATTCAGTGAATCTCGCAGAAGGAAGCCTGATCGGAGGGAGGAAGTGAAGGGAGAGATGTGGAGGACGGCTTTGGTTGTGGCGGCCTTGCTGCTAGCGGCCCAGGCGTTTGCCGCGGCCGAGAGCAATGACGATCGCATTGCGGATCTGTTACTGCAGCAGGAGCAGGCGGCGGACGGCGTGATCCGGCTGGATGATGGCGGCCTGAGGAGGTTTGCGATGCAGCCTGAGGGCCGGCCGTACTCGCTCATCTTCTTCTTCGATGCGCTGCAGCTGCGGGAGAAGACGGAGCTGAAGCTGGAGGAGTTGAGGCGGGAGTTCGGTCTGGTCGCCACATCCTATGCCAAGCACAACCAGGACCAGCCGGCGGCTTCCAAGGTTTTCTTCGTGGACATGGAGTTCAAGCAGAGTCCCGGGAGCTTTGCCTTGTTCGGAGTGAACTCGCTGCCGAGCATCCGGCACCTGCCCCCGGGTAAGGTGGAGCTGAAGCAGAGCCATGCCGCGGAGCCAGGGGACATGTCCCGGGCTGCAGATAGCATCGCGGCGTTCGTGGAGGCGCGCACCGGGTTCAGGTAGGGCAAATTCAGCGGCCGCCGCTGGTGTCGCGGCAGATGATTGTTCTGGCGGGAGGATTGCTGGTGGCCGCTCCTTCGTGGCGAAGATGCTTATGGCGCCGAACTCGCCGCTGCATGAGCGGGAGGTGTGGTGCGGAGGGGCGCTCTTGATCTACTTCTTCAGCGTCTCCGGCGGCATGTTTAACATCATCCGCGGGATGCCGCTCTTCATGCCGGATCGGAGCAATCCCGGGAAGCTGCTGTTCTTCTACCAGCAGTCTGGCATGCAGCTCGGAGCTGAGGGCTTTGTGGTCGGATTCCTCTACACTCTTGTCGGGGTTACTGTGGCTGCCGTGAGCCATTTCGTCGTCCGGCTCAGGTCCAGGATGGTGCAGCGGACTGTCATGGTGGTCGGCATGACAGTCTGCTTCTGGGCCGTCCGGGCAGTCATGTTTTTGGACAATTGGAAGACAGGTTACCAGATTCATGCATATTGGCCCTCCCGTTGGACATAGGCTGAAAGAAGGTATCGTCGTACATAATCGGTTCGTACTAGGTGGGTAGCATGGTAGGCAGAGAAACCATAAGATAACTATGGCTGAGGTCCGAAGTGCGTTCAGGTGAATACCCAAAGGAGGGCTCCGCTGGGTTAAACTGATCTTAAGTTCATAGGTAGAAGGTACCCAATAACGGGAATTTGTTGTCTCAGAATTAAGGAGCTGGCCAAAGAATGTCCCTATTCGCTGATGACCCCCGATACCCAAGGCACGACAGTCGGAGCTTTTGGGTGGGATGAGCGGTACTCCTCGCTGTACGTACCTTTAAAATTCAGCTTTGGTTCCAACGCCTGCAGAGGACAACAGCCGTTTGCGTCAACGCAGAGTATTGGAATTCGTGTCGCCGGGAAATGGAAAGTAAGCTTGAACGACAGGACCAACCTGTTTCAACCAGCATTCATGATGTTTGTGTTCATATATATCTGGGGAAAAACAACCCTCCTCTGAAGGACAGTACACCCATATGTTGCATTTCAGTTCACCGTCCTTGGCATTTCTTGCCTGATCATGACATGCTTGACAGCAATCTGCTGCGGTATCTGTTGGATGTGTGAGACCCCATCTCACAGCCAACCCGTCATAATCTGTGTGGTATTCAGGATTACATCCTTTTGCAAAAGGCTTGCCGGTCTCAGTGGCCCCTCTGCATATGGCCAGGCCGCAGCTTCAGTCATGCCGGATATCACACCTAGCACAAAATAGAAGGAGGTGCATGCGAGCTTACCCATCTCGACATCCTTCTGTTTGACTTGGGCACTTTCGTCCTCAGCGTCCTCCAGAACAGCTCCATGCACTGGATCCCAGCCGACCTCCACTTTCTTCACAGCCTCTGCTCAGGTGATCCCCATTCACAGATTTGCAAACATGTAGCCCACAGCCCTTAAGTTGCTACTACTGCAACGCCAAAGTGTCTGCAGACAGTCCAAAGAATGAAGCTATGACTGAAAGCCTGCAATCCCAGGTGCACATCTTTCGATGCACTGCCAATCAGTCACACCGCAGCAAGTTCTGGGTCACACCTGAGCTGGCCCCTAGCTTTCTCTTCAGCCCGTTGCTGAGACTTTTCCGCCATTCTTCAAGCTACAGAGTGACACAGCAAAGGCGCTTAGGTTTCACGCAACGACCTTCCAATAAGTACAGGGCAGAGAACCTCAGGAGGGATTGAAGAAGACAGGGATGACAGACTGAAGGAACCAACCTTGCTGGCTACTCTGGTTGTTCGAATTCTTTAGCTCTTTAACCCTTTCTGCAAGTTCAGCGGCGACCTTCTGTCTGGCGTAACCTGCCTCACTGTCGCGTGCAGCCTTGTCATCAGACTCAGCTTTTATCTCCTTAACCTAGTAGAGAACGGAAGAGGCAATCGTGAGGAGACCATGTGAAATGCACACCTCAAAGAGACCACGTGAAATGCACCCCTCAAAATAATAAACTGGAGCCAGACAAGCAAAAGTCAGCCACATTGAAGTCATCGGCAGGCAGTACTATACCCTTTGTATAAGCGCATGCGGCACTGCTTTCAATCGCGCCGCATGAAGTTCTCTGATGTCTTTCTCTTCAGCTTCAGTTTGCAACACTGCATATCGAGAAGCAAACCTCCGTCAAATACAGAAAAACCCTACCAAATCGAATACAGCCGCCTTCCAACACACCAATCCAGCACAATCCAAACCTGAATCCAAAAACTGTACAACCAACCCTAGCCGCGCCAAGCATCACCAACACCAGCCAAGCATCCAAATTCCACCTCCACTTCCATCCTACCCGATCCTGCTCCCCCTGCATGCAGACGCATGCACCCACATACCATCGCTCGATTCCTGCAACGTCCAGCTCTGCATAGACGGCCGATGGAAATAAACCGGACTGAGCAGAGAATGCAACATGACAAGCGCGGCCACCACATTCCCTCCGCACACCACCATAGTCGCATGCTTGTACGAGCATCTCGCTCTGCCAAGAAACCCGTGCGCCATGCCTCCTCCCAGCACCAGGAGCCGACAGCTCCTCCCTTCCTATCTTTCCCGCCTAAAGCCTAACCATTCTCAGACGGCAGAATCACCATCGATCTGCAAAATCCCCGCCAATCCCCGAAGCCGTCTCCTCCAACCATGGACCCTCCAGGCCGCACCCGACCCTGAGATCTCGAGACGCAGCAGCAACAAGCGCCTCCGACATGAGGCAAGATCCGGCCTGTCTCCTCCTGTCAGGTCATGCCGGAACGGGGCACCGCAAGCCCGCGCACAGGCCGAGGGCGATCGCGCTTGGGTCCAGTCCCGACCGATCGACCGCGGGCCCTTCGCCCGCCACGCTCGAGATGGTGGCCGAACAAGGCCCTTTGGAGCCTCGACACTCCACGCATGACCAGAAACACAAGCACACAGCAACGCATTTTGCATCAGGCAAATCGGAATTAGACATTAGACTACAGTGGCGAACAAGCCCATCCGTGCAATATATTATTGTCGCGCGTGACAACCAATAGCATTTTTGTCGGACTCTGGCTCCTCCTAATGCTATCTATTTTTAGATGCCCGAAACTCACCCACGCGCCCCGACCTAGGTATTCATTCAATCATTTTTCAACTCCTTGGTGGAGTTTATCCAAGTTTGAGTTGTGTTATGTAAGTGGAATTCCTATATTTCAGTCTATCTGTATTTTTATTTATTTATTTATAAAGTATTTATGTCTTTTTTTCCTTCTCAATCAATATTTATCATGAGAATTGGAGAATATTAATTCTTTATATCTATATACATGAATAAACATGTTCAATTAAAAATTTTATTTTTATATGTACCTAATCTATGTTGTGGATAGTTACAACATTTCCCCTACCTAATTTGTGTCGTAACCCTCATTCAAAATTTTAAATTTTCTATTTTCTGTTTAATCTAAGTTGTGGATAGTTACAACACTTCCACCCCTACCTAATTTGTGTGTAGCCCTCGTTCAAAATTTGCAGATGCAATTGAAATAGCTTAAACACGAAGATGCAAGATGTAATTGAAATAACTTAAACAACGCATGATACAAGATGATACAAGATGCAATTGAAATAGCTTAAACGATTACATGATACTAGATGTAATTGAAATAGCTTACCGGGATCAAGATGCATTAGAATTAACCTAAGCACACCATGATACGAGATAAAACTAAAAGAGCTCAAGCACACCATGATACAGGTTGTCGGAGACTAAGTCCATGAAGAAAAAGCCATCCTTGATGGACTGTAGCAAATTCTTCGTCTTACACTATTTATAGACTTGCTTGTCTATTGCTTGTTCAATGTAGTCCTATGTGGATCCAAATGAAATTCTTCTTCTTCTTTCTACACTGTGGACAAAGTCCATGCAAGAATCGTGAGAGAAAAAAGAGTCACTATTTAGAGACTTGCTTGTCCAAAGGGCCACTATTTAGAGACTTGCCTGGTCCAAAGGCTTTCTAGACTCTGGACAAGAGTCCATGAAACGAATCAGGAGAGAAAGAAGAGTCCATAAAACGTTAACTACAATCGCGACAAGGACAAACCGGGACCAGGCACCTGGAACAACGCAAGCGTGAAGGGCACATGGTCACTATGCCAACGCCGTTAAACTGGTCACATCTTCTTTCTGGAAGGCTCCTGATGAGACCCTGCTTCCTAAGAGACTTGATGTACTCCTCATCAAAGAAAACTTGTGTTCGCCCATGAAGTGAAGAAAACTCCCAAGGGTAAATCCCGGTGTTGTGTAGATCATCGAAGGAAATCCTGCAAGCCATGCGCACGTAGTTCAGATGAAGCACAGTAGCATCTGGTGACCGATAGTTGTTGATAGAGATGTGTGTACCGAATCCCGTAGTTCCCAACAGCCTCCACGGAGACAATGCCGACGTGCTTCCTCCCAGATATAACCTGCGTTTTGTAGTTCGACTCCAGAGTTAACGTATCGCCCACCTCCATATCTGGTCAAGAGAGGGGATGATGGTGGGTTGTGTGGGGACGAAGCTACCTTCTGCTCTTTTCGTGCTCTGAGCCCTTTGCTGTCGGCAGCTGGGCTGTGCACTCGCAGGAACTCGGCTGTGAAGCGGAAGTGGTTACCGTCATCGAATTGCACCTCGAGAGCCTGCATTTGTAGTCAGAGACCTTCGGAAGCAGGAAGGAAGTCCAAGAGGAAGAGCAGTTTGAAGCGTTTGGGGTTTGGGAGTCGTGGTGCTCACATTGAGGAAGGGATGGTCCGGGGAGACCTTCGCAGCGCAACTTGAACTGGGCGGGCCTTGGAAGCTGAGGAGATTGTGGCCAAGGTCCGTACAGCTGCTGCTGCTGCTGTCCAGGCTTGAAGACCCATCTGCACCCTTGCCCGTGGATGTCAACCTGAGGTGGGCTTACGGAGCTTCGCAATGTCCTGCACCTGGGCACCCACAAGGGCTGTGGGCTGCAGCAGCTCGTATGGCGCTCCCGCATCCCCGACCCTAGAATGTGGGAGGGTTTTCACAATTGGGCGCCTGCGAGTTTCTCCTCTTGGGGACCAGGACTGCGTCATGCTGTTCCTGGGAGATGTGTTGTGGTTGTGGGGAGGTGAAGGCTCGCCGACGCTGCCTGGCCACACGCAGCACGTTCTCTGAAGCAGTCAGGTATGGCAGAGAGCCTGGTGTGAAGGTGGGAGAATCCTTTGTTCACTCACCGGTGCTGTCGAGGAGCAGGAAGCCCAAGGGGTTGATACATTTCCTGGGCGGTGCATTCATCGGCCGAGCCCTGAGCTAACCTACAGGTACCATCACATTTCCTTGGCAAGGTCGTGTTTCTGTTATGCATGAAATCTGTGTCATGGCTATCTGGATGCGGCAGTGCATTTTGATCCGTGACGTCGTTGCCCGCCCAGGCTTTTCATTGAACTCTTGGCAAAGGAGGGCTATCTGATCGTGGCAACTCCGTATAGCATAACGTTTGACCATTCAGCATGCGCTTTGGAGCTTCATCGGAAGTTCAATGATTCCCTCGATATCTTGTTGGATTCAGGATTTTGCCGGCTTGTCTGCTGAGGATGTTGCAAATCTGCCAATCTACAGCGTCGGGCACAGGTAAGCTCTTGTCTTCTTCCGTGCAAATACTCTCTCAAGGAACAGCAGACTGTGGAGTGTCGGGATGAGTTTTTCCATAACTACTTGGTTTATATTGCATTGCTTGTCTCCAGCAATGGGGCTCTCATGCAGGTTCTCATTGGATGCGTCTGCAAGGATCGAAAATTGCCCAAGGTAGAGTTTGAGTTGGGGTGGGACGTCTCTGCTCCTTGCTTTCTGTGTTTAGACTTTTCACGTCAGGCCATGCAAATTGAGGCTTCTCCTTCTTTTGTATGTCATTGTTCTTGGAACTTGAATGCACAGGCAAATGCCCTAGTTTCTTTCAACAACAAATCAGCATCGGAGGCTGTCCCCTACTTCGATCAGGTACAGCAAGACTGCCCAGCTCGAGCTTCTGCATCTTGGCCTATATCGCTGCATTCAATCCCATCTCTCATTTTTGCCACACAGGTCGGACCAAGGATTGTTCAAATCGCTCCTTTGGCGTCAGCCTCTCCTGTAACTAGCTTCGTGCAATTTGTGGCAGGTATTGCTACCATTTCGACCTCTGCTTCCAGGTTAACACCATCCCCACAAGAGCACTAACCAGCAGGTGTGGTATTCTGCAGATGAGGTTGTCCCAGCTGTCGGAAATTTCCTGGGCCCAAAAGTGGTTCCAAAGTCAGATGTTACATCCGTCAGCAACTTCTTGAGCCAGATCCCAGGAGTCCTGACTCAGGTATGGTTCCTGGGTACTAAACCTCATCCCCTCTAGATGCATCCAGCCATTGCTAAGCTGACTTCACCTCCAAGTGCAACAGGTAACAGAAGGCGTCTCAGAGTTCACGCCCCACCGCCGCCAACCAGAAACATAGCAGCATCGTACTCCATACCCAATACCCTTCTGGTGCCACTCTCCCCTCACTCCCTGCCCAGGCCCTTGCTCCCTCTGAGCACTCCATCCCCTCGTCCTGCAGGTCAAGTACACGGTCGACACCATCGACGAAACTGACATCCTGGAGGAGCTCCTGCAACCTCGCATCCAGTCCCTTGGAGGCAAGCTCCAGAAGATCATCCTAGCAGGGACCCATGCAACTCCTCTTGCTCCAGTACGTCTACCTTCCCCTCAGGCTACCTGCTGCCACTGCCACCCGCTTCCTTAACCTGCTGTGTGCCTGCAAACCACCACAGGACCTGAGGTGGCGCACTGGAGACGTCTACACCCCATCGATGCCATCAGCCAGGTTCTCAGGAACGCTGCTCTGGCTGATCTGCGGGGACAGCAAGGAGCATTGTGGACTGGTTCGACCTTCTGTGATGTCCTTTCTGCTTGTTCATTTTCATAGCAGAGATGGACGATTCCATGGAAGGAAAGTAGGAAAGGGGAAATGGACAAGGTGATGAGCTGCACTGCACCTCCATGTACCCTTGGCTGGTATTGACCCAGCTTCCTGGGATCCTGACCACGTACAACCATGGCCTACACACGTCTTGCATCACAGCCTTGAGAAGCCGTAGAAGTCGTCTCAGCCGAGGGAAGTCGTCTCAGCCGAGGGAAGTCGTCAAATCCTTGAGAAGTCGTATGGGCTTTGAAACGCCGTCTCATTCGAGAAGTCGTCTCAAACGCTTCCACTAAATTCGTATGTAGCACACATGCTTACAATCTCTACCTTCCCCTCGGCGAGGGACGAGACCTTGCAGGTGCGATCTTCGAGGTGTTCGTCGTTTGTGTGTTTTTGTGGTGGCACAGCTTGCAAGGAGTTCTGATGTCACAGCTTGCAAGCGAGCTGGTTGCTCCTAGCTCCCGGGTCTTCAGAGCGGCATTCCTGAATCTGGAGTGGTTTGTTCAGCAGGGTTGCGCAAGCTGGAGCTCGTATCTGCGCCTAGAATGCAGCAGGGAGGCCAAATTTCTGGCAACGGGTCGCCGTACAGGGCCCGCGTGCTGCAGCAGCCTCCACGCCGCCTCCGGCTCCGGATGTGCGCGGTCGGCATCGGAAGCGCGCCGAGCTGAGCCGGCTTCACCAAGAGATACGGGCTCTTCAGGTGAGCCTGCCGGAGGACAATGAGCAGCTGCATTTTTTGCAAGACAGTCCGCGGGTTTGCTGAAACATGTGTGCCGGGCAGGAGGAGCTGAGGGAGCTGGAGCGGGTACCTCCGGCATCGCACGGCTGCAGAGAGTAAGCCTTGTGCCTGGTTTTGGTCTGATCCATGATGGCTTGTTGCGGAGAAGAGGTTTTGAGGCACAGCTGCGGGATGGATGGCAGGTTGGTGAAATTCATCGACAGTTGTCCAGACCCGTTCATTCCCAGGTAACGGCGTGGTTCAGGAAGTTGAGTGTTCGGTTCTTTGTGCTTGTTTTAGGTGATATGCTGTGCGGCTCGGTGTCAGGATGCTAATGTTTGATTTCTGACGATGTTAAGTGGATGAGACTGATGTGTTCGTTTGCCTGCAGTGCCGTAGGTCCTGGGAGCAAGGACTGGCATAGATGGTTTGAGCCGACGACTGCGTCGCAGGGTTGCTGGGGTTGTTTGCAGGGATAGGGATTGCTTCAGGCTGGCTTCGTTGTTCTGTTGCTGATGGTATGAGTTGAGGGTTTCCTCGTTGTACCTGAGCTTTGTTTGTATTCTTAATGTATAACAGCAGACATTGTTTGCATAAAGTGGCAAAGTGGCTCCACATCCCTGACGGATGCTGCGGTCATGTTACGCATCATCCGTTGTAGTGTCTGTTTCCCAAGACTAGGAGCCAGGGCTGGTGCAGTGAAGAAACTGATTTTGGCTCAAAGTCATTCTGAATTCAGAGGAACGACTCGAATTGGGTACACAACTCGAATTTTCTGAACTCAGGTACGCTGCAAATCGCTCGCTCGCATTTGCAGCGGTTGACTGAGACCGAACGGTTCTTGTGCTGCCTAGGATTCTGCACAGGCGTTTCGGGTCGGTGAGTGTGCGTAACAGAGCTGTGCAGCGTATTTTAGACACCTTTGACACATAGTTATCAAAGTAGTTTGTAAAAGGGCCACACAGACGAAAGAGTCCAGATAACATGTACCCCGTTTAAAACTTTTAAATAAGTGTGATTCTTGTATCTGTTGGGTTGAATTGTTGAACTAAAAAATGATGATGCTCAAAACATTCTATCAAGCTCTTTATTATTCATGCTGGTATTTAATGCTTCTGCAAAAACACCTGGCTTGATGATAAAGGCAGAACACACTTTGATCAGCACCCGACCGTACAGGGTAATTCACTGATCCA